>BSBK01002552.1:622500-1232500 GCA_027943335.1 Chamaecyparis obtusa
TATTCAATTTTGAATAAGATTTTTGGGATGTTATTAATGCCAAAGCTATGTTGTATTGAATATTTTGAATTTGGCATTTAATACTTTTCTTCCAAATTAGACTCGACATGAATATGGGTCGACATTTTTTAAGTCAATTTCCATTAACTATTGGAGATGGGACATCGTTTGACCATTTCATAGGGTTGTAGGTGGTTTTCAACGGAAAATCATATGTAAAAATTATTGTAATTTTATACCATGTATAAGACAATGACTCCGGGGTTTCTTCCCGATTCTTCCACGGAGGAGTCTTTTGAATCAGTTTATAAATATAATTACGGTGGCTTGACCACTTTGGCTTAAAAATAAATAAAAATGTGTAAAGTAAAATAAAAATTTAACACATCCATACACATATAACACTTTGATTTTTAACATGGAAACCTGTTAGGGAAAAAACCACCTGGGACCGGTAACCCAAAATAAGTCACTCTTTTGAAGTGAGCTCGGTTAAGAGCCAACCTTGTTAAAGGTTACAAAACACACTGTGAGGTGTGACCTGGTTAGAGGATTTATCACTAACAGTTCTCCCTTGACCAAAAATTCTCCATGGGGTCAACAAGAAAACAATCAACGTTCATTAAATGCCATATTGAAATATAAAGACTGTTAAGTCCACTTGGTTAAGATATTTATCTGTAGCAATGGTTAAACTATTACAATACAATGGCCTGATTCAAATACAACTTATTTTGTAGATTTTTAGATCTATGCTACGCTCAAAACACCACTGGCCAATAATCTCAATTCAATTCCTTATATCCTCCAATTCTAATATGCTCGGTAATTCCTTTCTATGTCATTCGGTGTTGTCTGTAGATTTTCTTAGTTCAGTCTTCAACCTTTTTGAATAGCTCGCATGAATGCAATATTCTCATGTGCATTCCAGAATTTAATCTAAATCTCTTGTCTCCTTTTATAGAGATAATAAACTATTTTATTTCCAGCCATAGATCTTGCCTCTTAATCTTTACAGTTGATTTTGTCACTCTAATCTTCCTCAACAGTTGTGTCAGTAACATGTTTCATTCTCCTTCATCCGATCATCCTTGAATTGTTTCAGCCATTTGATCATCATAAAATTTTTTATCTTTAACCTTAGAATCATCAACAATTGTCCAGCTCATCATTTTTAGTCAGTAGTCATAAGTTCCATTTATTTCTTTTACTCGGTCAATACCGCAATGCATTAGTGATAACTAGCTCGGTTAACACTGTACTCAATATACACTACACTTTCTCGGTGTACACTATTCCAACTTGGTGTATACTGAATTCTTCATTTACCAACCACATAAACTTGTACATTTTTTTAATCTTCAAATCTGATGTAGGAGCATCTTGGGTCTTTGAGCAATCTTGCATCAACCAAAAACATTTTTTCATTTCTGTACCTATTTGCTGTTGTTTTCTTTATAATTTTTGTATTTTTTAGTTTCATGGTGTATGAAGCTTAAATTATGCTAAGGACCTATTTGGGAACCTTCTTCTATGAGCACATAAAGATTGGATGGACTGTTTCAAAGTTACAGCTGTTTTCCTTGCCATCAGAACTGCATTTTCCTACAGTTTTGGTGCTGATTGTTCATGTTGGCGATCTTGATCCATAAGGAATAAACCTTTTCTCTCTTAAGGAATTTAAGAGGACCTAAATTAATATCATTTCCCAAGAGCACAAACCCTAATTCATTATGAGTAAAAAGTTATACCCATTTTTCTTCGGGACCTATTTTTTGCCAGTTTTCAGGTGTAACGTGTAGTGTTTCTTCTTGTGATGTTCCATGTGATCAAATGGGACCTTTATCCCTTAAAGGAATGTTCTTGGGTCATGTGAGGACCTAAATAAAAAGGCACATCAATTTATATTAATTCTAGCATTGGTTTTGGTTTAAATCTTCCAGACTGGACCTATAATGTAATTAAATGCCTGATTGGCTGACCTGTGGCTTACCTGGCTATATAAGGAGTCTAGATTGATGTAGTAGGGAATCAAGAGATCATAAAGGAGATCCAAGAGGGATAATTATCAAGATATATTATTGGAGACAAAGATAGGATGTAATCTGTGACTCTGAATTCATAATTCTCATTGGATAAGGCCGAAACTCGGAAGGCCTCACAACCGGGCATGTTGAAAGAAATAATATAATTCTCTGTTGTTGCTGCCAGTTGATTGTCTTATATCCATTGTGATTTTATTACTTTCATGTGATATTATATTTCTTCCATTGTGTAACTCTGAGCAAGGGCTTGTTTGTGGATTCAAGTGGATTCAATTCTGCTTGATTCTGCTTGTATTTACCCTACACCAGCATCAAGTGGTATCAAAGTGAGTTCTTTATTATGGATTGGATCATGGAGAACCTTATTGGATTGGTTGTAGGGTGGAGGATCTGAGATCTGACCTATAACTTACAGAAGGTTACGATCTTGCTGGAACCTGATTGTCAAGATGGTTTGTGGTAGAGGAAATGATAATGCTATCATGGATATGTTGAGGCAGATTGCAACTAGGCTTGAAGTTGTAGAGACAGCCTAGAGAAGAGGAGCACATCTTGAAGATGTTAGTGATGAAGAAGAAGAAGCAGAACCTAATCCTAAACCTAAAGTTGAACAAGATGAGGAAAGACTCTTGAGAGTTTTATCTAAGGCTAACTCTAGACCTACAGTTGAAGTTGCTTGCTATGATGGAAGACTTGAGACCGATACACTTTTGGATTGGATCTCTGAGATGGATAAATAATTTGAGTATGAAGGTACTCTTGATAATAAGAAGGTTAAGAAAGCAGTCACAAAGTTGAAAGGTCATGCATCTCCTTGGTGGGATCATTTGCAAACTGAGAGATAGAAGAAAGGAAAAGAAAAGATCAAGACATGGATGAAGATGCTTGGAAAGATGAAGAAGAAGTTTCTTCTAGCTGACTACCAAGTTAGTCTGATGAGGAAAATGCAAAATTTGAGACAGAAGGACGTGAGTGTGAAAGAATATACTGAGGAATTATACAAATTGGATATCAGATCAAGACATGTGGATGATGAAGTTGAGAAGGTGGCTAGATATCTGAATGGCCCGAGGACATCTATTCAAGATGAGATCAGTTATGTGAAAATAGATAGTGTGGAAGAAGCATATCAATTTTCTTTAAAGACTGAAGAGAGATTGACAAAGAAACATGAACAAAGACAAAGAGGAAGAGGTGGCAGATTTTAGAGAAGTAGAGTCAGATCTTATGGAGAAAGTAGCAGATCTAAAAATGCAGTGCAAGATAAATGATGGGAAGATGACCCTACTGGTAAAAGAGGTAATTACTCCAGAGGTAGCTATACTGGTTACTCTAGGAATAACAATAATGGGAAAAGAGAAGAGAAATCTTGGTTTAAAGGTACTTGTTACAAATGTGGTGAAGAAGGACATAGAGCTTTTGAATGTACTAACTCTGGAAAGAAGACTGGAGGTAATGGTAGAAATAATTTGGCTTCTGAAGAAGTTGAGGAAATGTCTAATGAACCTAAACATGGTGAGAACTTGATGCTAAGAAGGATATTGTGGAATGAAGAAGCTGATGAGGAACCTGTTTTAAGGAAAAGTTTGTTCAAAACCAGATGTAAGATCACTGATAAATGTTGCAAGGTAATCATTGATAGTGGAAGTTTTGATAATTTGGCATCTGAAGAGCTGGTTAACAAGTTGTAGTTGTAGAGATTGAAACATCTGAAGCCTTACCATATTGCTTGGATCCATAAGGAGCATAAAATACTTGTAAGTGAACAATGCCTTGTTAAATTCAAAATTGGGAATTATCATGATGAAGTCTTGTGTGATATTATGCCTATGGATTGTTGTCATATTCTTTTGGGTAGACCTTGGCAGTATGATAGGAAAGCTTTACATGATGGTAGATTGAATCAATATACTATTTGGATGGATGGAAAGAAACAAGTATTATTGCCTTTAGTAGAGAAGTTTGATGAAGGTCATTGTACTACAGTCAGAGTATGCTTGTTTGATGGTAAAACATTACAAAAGAAATGAAAGAACAAAATATTTGCTTTTCATTGAAGCATAAAAGTGGACAGTCAAATAAGTTTGCTGATGCCTTGAGTCGAAGAAGAGATTTTCTAATAGAGATGAGAGTTGAAGTACTTGGTTTTGATGATTTGAAGTGTTTGTATGAGACTGACATTGATTTTGCAGAACCTTGGAAAGCTTGTAAGGAACACACAGTAAGTGATAAGTGGACTGATTATTTCATTCAAGAAGACATGTTGTTTAAAGGAGTTCAGTTGTGCATACCTAGAGGATCTATGAGAGAGAACATAATAAAGGAGAAACATAGTGGTGGACTTGCTGGACATTTTGGGATTGATAAGACTGTGAATTTGATTTTAGAGAGATACTTTTGGCCATAGATTTACAGAGATGTACAGAGAATGGTTAGAGGTTGCAAAATTTATCAAGTAGCAAAAGGAATTAGTCAGAATTCAGGATTATATACACCTTTGCCTATACTTGATAGACCTTGGGAAGATGTGAGTATGGACTTTGTTCTTGGATTGCCTAGAACTCAGAGAGGTAATGATTCTATTTTGGTAGTGGTTGACAGATTTTCAAAGATGGCTCATTTCATACCTTGTAAGAAGACATTTATTGCATTGCATGTAGCTAAATTATTCTTCAAGGAAGTGGTAAGATTGCATGGTTTGCCTAAATCTATTGTTTCAGATAGAGATACTAAGTTTACTGGTTACTTTTGGAGAACACTTTGGAAGAAGATGAATACTTATTTGAAGTTTAGTTCTACATTTCACCCTCAGATAGATGGACAAACGAAAGTTGTGAACAAAAGTTTGGGAAACTTATTGAGATGTTTAGTTGGAGATAAGCCTACTAATTGGGATTTAGTTTTGGCACAAGCAGAGTTTGCATATAATAATTCTATGAATAGAAGCACTAAGAGGACACCATTTGAGATTGTTACTGGATTTAATCCTAAGGGAACTACAAAGTTAAGAGATTTACCTACTGAGACAATAAGAAGTGTTGAAGCTGATCATTTTGTACAATACATGAGAACTTTGCATGATGAAGTTAAAAAGAATTTGGAGGACATTAATCTGAAATATAAATAGAGAGAAGACAAGATAAGGAGAAAAAAATATTTTGAATTTGGAGATGAGGTTATGATTCATTTGAAAAAGAATAGATTTCCAGTTGGTACCTATAACAAGCTGAAAATGAAGAAGTTTGGACCTTGTAAGATTCTGAAGAAGTTTGATTGTGGAAATGCTTATGAAGTAGAATTGCCAGAGGACATGGATATATCACCTATATTCAACATTGCTAATATATTTGAGTACTTTGAATCAAATGATGAGATAGAAGATGATATGGATTATCCTAAGAAGAACAGAGACAACATTGAGAAGATCTTGAATAAAAGAGTGAGCAAGAGTACAAGAGGAAAAGACTACATGGAATATCTAGTTCAGTGGAAAGACAAGCCAGTTGAAGATAGTTCATGGATTACACAAGCTAAGTTGGATCTTTATGATTCAGGTTAGAATATGAGTAGTGCCTGATGTGGACATCAGCTCTGTATTTACCCCAGGTATCTGATGTAGGAGCATCTTGGGTCTTTGAGCAATCTTGCATCAACCAAAAACATTTTCTAATTTCTATACCTGTTTGCTATTATTTTCTTTATAATTGTTGTATTTGTTGGTTTCATGGTGTGTGAAGCTTACATTATGCTGAGGACCTATTCGGGAACCTTCTCCTATGAGCACATAAAGATTGGATGGACTATTTCAAAGTTACAGTTATTTTCCTTGTCGTCAGAACCATGTTTTCCAGCAGTTTTGGTGCTTATCGTTCATGTTGGCGATCTTGATCCATAAGGAATCAGCCTTTTCTCTCTTAAGAAATTTAAGAGGACCTAAATTAATATCATTTCCCAAGATCACAAGCCATAATTCATCATGAGTAAAAATTTATGCCCATTTTTCCCCGGGACCTATTTTCTGCTAGTTTTCAGGTGTAACATGTAGTGTTTCTTCTTGCGATGTTCCATGTGATCAAATGGGAACTTGAACCCTTAAAGGAATGTTCTTGGGTCATGTGAGGACATAAATCAAAAGGAACATCAATTTATATTAATTCTAGCATTAGTTTTGGTTTAAATCTTCCAGACTGGACCTATAATGTAATTAAATGCCTGACTGGCCGACCTGTGGCTTAGCTGGCTATATAAGGAGTCTAGATTGATGTAGTAGGGAATAAAGAGATCATCAAGGAGATCCAAGAGGTATAATTATCAATATATATCATTGGAGACAAAGATAGGATCTGATCTGTGACTCTGAATTCATAATTCTCATTGTATAAGGCCGAAACTCGGAAGGCCTGACAACCGGGCATGTTGAAAGAAATAATATAATTCTCTATTGTTGCTGCCAGTTGATTGTCTCATATACATTGTGATTTCATTTCTTTCATGTGATATTATATTTCTTCCTTTGTGTAACTCTGAGCAAGGGCTTGTTTGTGGATTCAAGTGGATTCAATTCTGCTTGATTCTGCTTGTATTTACCCTGCCCCTGCGTCAAAATCATAATAGAATTATGTAATACAATAAAATCACTAACATAATATCATAGAATCATCAATAAGTTACCCAATTAATACCATATCCATATCTTTCTCATCCATCTCATCTTTATGTAGATATCTCATTCCTTCATCATTAAATCCTTCTTAAGATGTTTGTAACCATCATGATAAGTACAATCAAAACTACTTGACATCAATGACAATACACTAAATGATTTAAGTACCACATATACACATTAACTACTAAGGTATATCAATCTCTCCTTTAAGATATTCAATCAGTTGTAGTCTATCAATCTCTCCCTTTGGTATTGATGGCAACACAATATCAAATATTCCATAGAATACCAAACATCTATTCTACAACTCTATACGTATATGGTGTAACTTGATAAGCTCTCCCTAGCTTAGGCATTAATATGTTTAATCACTACATAGCATCAATGTCTCTCCCTTTCGGTAATCTCTAATATCTCTTTGTTATTCTCTCTTCCTATGGAGAGAATATCATATGAAATATACAAAGGGAAAAATGCTATATATATATATATATATATATATATAGCATTTTTCCCTTTGTATATTTCATATGATATTCTCTCTCCCTTTGACATCAATGCCAATAAGAAAATTATTAGCTCTTCAATAGCCAAATCAATATCTTTGTTGTTCGGTTCAGATCAAGTACCTTGCATGTACTGATATGCAGTTTCAGTTTGTCTTCCAACTTTCACAACCTTAGGAAACCCAAAGTGTGAACATTATGCGTCAACATCTTTAGATATTCTAATATAGTATAGGTTGATGCAACCTCCTAATAACCCTAATTACCAATAGACAGGGGATGGACCCCTAGTCTACTTCTCAAGTGCTCAAATGTATCCTTCGGTAAGGGTTTAGTAATTATGTCATCAAGTTGCTCTTGTGATTTCACATACTCCAATCTTACTTTCTTTTCTTGTACTTGTTCCCTCAAATAGTGATACTTTATAAATATATGTTTTATTTTTGCACACATCACTAGATTCTTAGAAATGTTAATTGCACTTGTGTTATCACAATATATTATCACTAGGTCAATGATCTCCTCATTCATACCTTCCAAAAGTTGTTTTATCCATGCAATGTTCAAACAATTAGCAACAAAAACAACATATTCTTCTTCTGTAGTGGACTGAGAAATGCATCCTTGTTTCTTACTTATCCAAGTAACCAATCTTTCTCCCAAAAAGAATGCTCCACCACTAGTGCTATTTCTATCATCAATGTTTCTAGCCCAATCAACATTAGTATAAACTTTCAGTTCAAATTTGCCTTCTCTCTTATACCACAAACCATAGTTTTCAGTGCTTTTCAAGTATCTCAAAATTCTTTTCACAACAGTCAAGAGTGATTCTTTAGGATTAGTAGAAAATCTTGCTACTATTCCAACCAAATGTGCAATATCTAGTCTACTATGCAAAACATACATCAATTTTCCAATCATAGATCTATACAAGGTTTGATTTACCTCGGTTGACTTGTCATCCTTTGTCAATTTACATTTGGTGATCATAGGTGTGCCAATTGGTTTTGAGTCCTCCATACCAAATGTATTGAATACTTCCTTGATGTACTTTGATTGAGTAATGTATATACCTTCATTCTGTTGTAATATTTGCAAGCCAAGAAAAAAATTGATCTCTCCAAACATTGACATTTCAAATTATTTTCTCATTTCATTAGAAAATGATTTGCATAGGTTATCATGACCTCCAAATATGATATCATCAACAAAAAATTTAGCAATAGGAATCTTGTCATTAGTTTCACCTTTCAAAAACAAATTGTTGTTGTCACTGGTTCTAACAAATCCAATACTAATGAGATAAGAATGCAATCTTTCATACCATTCTCTTGGTGCTTGTTTCAGTCCATATAGTGCTTTGTGCAACTTACATACCATATTCCTTTGATTAGGATCAACAAAACCTTTAGGTTGTTCAGTATATACCTCTTCTTCAAGTATCCAATTCAGAAATAAAGATTTAACATCCATTTGATAAACTTTAAATCCTTTGTAAGAAGCATATGCAAGTAATATTCTTACTCCTTCAAGTCTAGCAATAGGTGAAAAAGTTTCTCCATAGTCAATTCCCTCTTCTTGTGCATAACCTTTGCATACTAGTCTTGCTTTGTTCCTAGTAACATCTTCATTCTCATTCAATTTGTTTCTGAATATCCATTTGGTTCCAATCACATTTTTGTCTCTCAGTCTTAGTACCAATATCCATGTTTTTTTTTCTATATCTTCTCAATCTCTTCCTTCATAGTCTTAATCTATTCATCATTTTCAAGTGCATCTTTAACAGTTTTAGGCTCAAATTCATAAACTAAACATGTATTATTTCTCAACTTACTTCATGTCATCATGCCAACTCTCGTATCTCCAATTATTTGATCTTGTGGATGATGTCTTCTTACATATCTAGCAAGTAAAGGTTCAATTCTCTATTCTTCAATATGTTCTCCACTCAGTGCATGATCATGATATTAATTGGTAATAGTTTACTGATTCTCGGTCTGTAAAGACTGTTGCTCGGTAGCATTACCCTATTTCTCAGTAACGCTAGGCTGTTGCTTGGGTAGAGTGTCAGTTCCTCAATGTAAACAAATTTACCATAGTCTTCTAGATCCTTTTTACTTTCTTCATCATTCTTCTTAGCAAATTCATCAACTCTCACATTTGGACTTTCAATCATTTTGTTAGTAGCCTTATTCAAACATTTGTAAGCTTTTTTTTTAGTAGAATATCCTAAGAATATTCCTTCATCACCTTTTGAATCAAATTTCCCATTTTTATCATCTTTCAGAATGTAAAATCTACTTCCAAATATTTTGAAATAACTCACATTAGGTGTGTATCCATACCATAATTCATAAGGTGTCTTGTTTGATTCTTTCTTCAGTTGAACTTGATTCAATGTATATACATCAGTCCTAACAACTTCTCTCTAGTATATATTTGTGCAACATCCTTTTCAATCATCATTGTTCTAGCACAATCCACAATTGATCTATTTCTCCTTTCAACAATTCCATTTTGTTGGGATGTCCTCAATGCATAAACCCATCTCTTGATTCCATGATCATTACAAAAATTAGTGAACTCATCAAAAATAAATTCATCACCTCTATCTGATCTCAATCATTTTAGTTCTTTAACAGTTTCTTTTTCCACCTTTCTTTATACCATTTAAACATCTTAAAAGCTTCAAATTTTTCTTTTAAGGACATGACAATCATTATCCTAGAGAAGTCATTAACAAATAAGATAAAATATCTGTCTCCATAATAACTCTGAGTTCTTATAAGACCACACAAGTCAGTATGAACTAACTCTAAAATAGCATTAGATGAAAAGTGTTTGATCTTAAAACTAGATTTTGAGATCTTTCCCATTTGACATTGTTTGCACATAACATAGCCAAGTTTAGATATGCTCGATAAACCTCTAACTTTCCTTTTCTTACCGATCTTAACCATGTTGTCAAAATTCACATGACATAACCTCTTGTGCCATAACCATACATATTCATTTTTAGCCAACAAACAAGAAGTTTTAGCATTGTCAAGATAGAACAAATTATCTTTAGATCATTCACTAGTACCGACCAACTTTCTAGCTTCATCAAATATCTTCACCTTTCTCTTTTCAAATGCAACTCGGTGACCTTTATTATTCAGTTGTGCTACACTCAAGATATTGTAGTTAAGTCCTTTCACCCAATAAGCATTCTTACATCTGATCTTATTGTTTAACAATATAGATCCCTTTCCTTTCACTAGACAAGGTATATCATTTCCCATTTTTACAGATCCTCCATTATAATGTTCAAGGTATTCAAATTTATCTTCATCACCAGTCATATGATGTGTACAACCACTATCAATAATCTATGTATCATTCTTGTTGACTTTATAAATAAGTGTTGTTTCAACATACCTTTCTTCTTCTTCAGAATCTTCCTTCAAAGATACAAATACCACTTCAAAGTCTTCATCAATCTCGGTGTCAGCATCCTCATATTCATCTTCAACAAGGTAGCATGCCTTTTTGACTTTATCTTTGTAGTCTCAGTTACTTCTTCTGTCATACTGTCGGTTACCTTTGTGATCTTGGTAATCTCTTTTTCCGTGCTTCCTTTCATTATATTTTTCTTTTGTTTTGTCATCTTCCTTAATGTTAGGACATCTAGCAACAATATGACCGATCTATTTACATCTAAAGCATACCAAAGGTAGTCTACCTCTATATCTTCCTTTACCTTTTTGCAATCTTCTAGCCATTAATGCTTCAAGTTCATCAAGTTCATCCTCTTCACTTTCACTATCACTTTCATTTCTTATCTTGTGTTTTCTACTTGATTTACCAATTTTCAGAGATATCATAAATGCAGACTCAACAGTAGGTACAATACTATTGTCAAATTTGTTTAACTCAAATGCAGTCAATCTACCTATTAGACTATCAAGTGTAACATTATTACTAGGAGCTTCTCTCATTTAATGAATTGCAGAGACTCTAATAGCATAGGTAGGTAACAAGGTTTTGAGAATTTTACTTACAACAATGTCTTCATCAATAATACCTCCCGCTCCTCAGATAGCATTCATAACCTCCTTGACTTAGTTACTATACTGAGATATGTTCTCACCTTCTTTCATTTCATGTCATCAAACTTTCCTCTAAGACTTTTAGCTTTAGCCCTTAACACATTCACATCTCCTCCATGAACTAGTGTAAGCTTTTCCCACATTTGTTTAGATGTTGTACATGTCTTAACATATTCAAATTCAATATCTGATAAGGAAGAAGCAAGCTCTATCATCATAGCATTGTGTTCATGTCTTTCTCTCATTTGATCAAGAGTCAAAGGTCCAGTGGGTAAGATAAAATCATTTTCCAAGTAGTATGTAGCAGACTCACCAATCCTGATTGATACAATTTCATTATGATTTTCCATTTTGAGAAGTTGTCTTTGTTTGCTTTGGCATGTCTCTCTTATACATCTTGTGATCTTTATCTTAAGTCCTTCAAAATTTTCTTTCAAGCACTCTATGCTATCATACCAATTGTTAGATAACTAAGGAGGGGGTGGGGGTGAATTAGTTAAGTTCCATTATCCTACAGTACCAAATAATCCTAGATGTATATAATAGAACTTTCAAATCAATTAATCAACTCAATAATATATCAACTATGCCTTTATGTTCATCTACCGAATAACAGTAAATTAAATACTATATTTACCAATCAATCCAATTCTAATAATGTGTAAAGTAAAATAAAAATTCAACACATCCATACACATATAACACTTTGATTTTTAACGTGGAAACCCTGTTAGGGGAAAATCACCTGGGATCAATAACCCAAAATAATTCACTCTTTTGAAGTGAGCTCGTTTAAGAGCCAACCCTGTTAAAGGTTACAAAACACACTATGAGGTGTCACCTGGTTTGAGGATTTATCACTAACAGTTCTCTCTTGACCAAACATTCACTATGGGGTCAACAAGAAAACAATAAATATTCATTGAATTTCATATTGAAATATAAAGACTGTTAAGCCCACTCGGTTAAGAGATTTATCAGTAGCAATGGTTAAACTATTACAGTAATGATATGATTCTAATACAACTTATTTTGTAGATTTTCAGATCTATGCTAAGCTCAAAATACCTCTGGCCAATAATCTCAATTCAATTCCTTATATCCTTCAACTCTGATATGCTCAGTAATTCCTTCCTCTGTCGCTTAGTGTTGTTTGTAGATTTTCTCAGTTCTGTCTTCAACCTATTTGACCAGCTCACATGAATGTAATCTTCTCACACGCATTCCAGAATTCAATCCAAATCTCTTGTCTCCTTTTATAGACATAATAAACCTTTTTATTTATAGCCATAGATTTTGCCTCTCAATCTTTACCATTGATTTTGCCTCTTTAACCTTCATCGACAGTTGTGTCAGTAACAAATTTCATTCTCCTTCATCCGATCATCCTTGAATTTTGTCAGTCATTTGATCATCATAACAAAAATTATCTTTAAGCTTAGAATCATTAACAATTGTCTAGCTCATCATTTTTAGTTGACAGTCATAAGTTCTATTTATTTATTTTACTCGGTCAATGCCACAGTGCATTGGTGATAACTAGCTCGGTTAACATTGTACTCGGTATACGCTACACTTTCTCGGTGTACACTATTCCAACTCGGTGTATACTGAATTCTTCATTTACTGACCACATAAACTTGTACATTTTTTTTATCTTCAAATCATAACACAATTATGTAATACAATCAAATCACTAACATAATGTCATAGACTCATCAATAAGTTACCCAATTAATGCCATATCCATATCTTTCTCATCCATCTCACCTTTATGTAGATATCTCATTCCTTCATCATTATTTCCTTCTTAAGATGTTTGTAACCATCATGATAAGTACAGTCAAAACTAGTCGACATCAATGACAATACACTAACTGATTTAATGTACCACATATACACATTAACTACTAAGGTATATCAATCTCTCCATCAATCTCTCTTTTAAGATATTCAATCTGTTGTAGTCTATATATATATAAATATAAATGTATAAGGAATAAGTAGATAATTTAAAGATAAAATATATAATTAATAATATGTTTTAGATATTCTAATTATAGGTAATAAGAATCTATTTCTTATTTATTATTAAGGTGTCTTAGGGTAGGGAGTTTTTGGAAGGGAGAGGCAGAGTAATTTTGGGCACATGACGGTTGTCCCAACACTGGGGTTAAGTCTTGAGGGAGGCTTCTTGTAGTCTGTTTCATGTGCCCTTGGCATAGTAAGTCTTCCAACTTATGATGAAATTAGTAAGAAAAAAGGGAAGGGATTCCTATGGTCTATTTGAAGATATCCTCTAATGTCAAATCTAGATTATGTTCATTAGTTTAATGATGGTTAATATGGAGTATTATGCTAACATACTTGGTTAAATATTCCTAACTTGCACTAATTTATAGAAAATAGGCCAAGTGATAGGAAAGGGTTCATTACATGGAGATTTAAAAGCCTCTATTTTATTGTTGGCACTTATCTTGATTTCCATTGTGCTTGTCAAAATATTTCTTTAGAGTCTTTGTATCACATAGTGAAATGGTCCATATCTACCTATCCAAATATTGGGAGTTTCAATACAATGAAATCTTAAATCCTACAATATAAAATATAAAGAATACCATCTTCACCCTTTTCACCATCACACCCAATACAAAGAACTTGTTGATATAACTAAGATTTGTTGTCATGACTCAACTGATTCACATTGTTATAGATTCTTAATAAAATTACAAGCAATAGCATAACATGGTATTGTTAATGATTGATCGCATTTTATGTTTGAATGAAGCATTGTGGATATATCATTTAAAATTAAACACATCAAAAGTAGAATTTAAGAAGATGGTTCATGATAGAACAATTGTTTAAAAACTCAATCTAAAACTTATTCTAAACTTCAACTTTTCTTAAATTTATTTCTCTAACCCAACTAATGTTTTTCATATTAGAAGCATAAAAACTAGGGTGTTAACCCTATAGACAAACAATTGGAGGCAACTTAAACAAGATATTTGATGACGGTGGAAATCGACAACATATTTGTGAAGCCACTAAGTCCAACCATAAGACCTAGATTCACAAAGTAAAAACAACATCATTCAAAATAAACCAAAAAAGTATACCATGTAGTCAAGAGATACTTGACTATTTTGTCCTCTTATCTTCCAAGATCTTGTATTGAAATGTTGTTGCTCTCAATTTTATAGGAACATGCGCAAGAGGATACGAGAGAATGGAGATTGGTTGATTGATGCAAAACTATGAAAATGGTTGTATGAAGGCTATGATGTTGGTAGGATGATAATGATGATGGCTACAGGCTCTCAAAGATCACAAGTATGTAAGGGCATAAGTTCTTCAAAAGCTCAAGTCAATAAGATTGCATAGTTAGGGTTCAAATGTGAGGATAAATTCTTTTTTATAAGTCTCATGAAAGTCAAGAGCTTGGATTAAGAGGTGCTAGGTGAGTGGTAAAGATTATAGAGTAGGTAAGGATAATTTGAAGAAAAATGGGGAGTAGGTAGAAAATATCATGATTAAAAGAGATTAAAAGGCATTAGGCTTGTTGAGATGGAGTGGGTAGGTAGATGATATTGACTTTTGGAAGCACATCTCAAGATGCATTGAATCTAGACATGTGGAGGTGGAAAAATCTAATGAAGAGACAAGTGTCATTTGTCAAGCCTAAACTTTTTGAAATTGGTTTATGTAAGTGGAGATGATTGGTTGGATTGGAAAGAAGAGGATTAGTGAATTTATAAAATAAATATAGATATCTATTTCATAAATAGGAGAAAATGAAGATGAAAAATGGTCAATTAAAAAATAAGAATTTATTTAACCATGGGCTAGAAAAAGCTTAGTGAATTAGATAAATAAATAGGAATATTTATTTAAATACTAGAGGAAAAGGCTAATGAATTACTTAAATAAATAGAAATATTTATTTATTTAATAGATGAATTTGTTGATTTCATGAGGAAATTTTTAGGTGTCTAATATTTTTCCCCTTTTTGAGACAATGCAACTTGTTACATTATTTCAAATAATTATTTTTGATAGCTGATACATGCCCCAGTTTCTTTGGTAGGGTAATAGGTATGCTCTCTCAAGGGATTCCACAAAAAATATATATATTTTTGATTTTTTTGGACAATTGCTTGAAAGGTCATAGGAAGGTTTAGTTGAAAAGTGGGTGCAAACATCAAAATTAGGTCAATCATGACCTAGAAAGGATAGCAAACATGACCCACGAAAACCACAATGGTCCACTACAATTGATTAAGCTTTAAGAATTAGGGTTTTACACCCATATAAATAAGGATGAGAGGGGTCATTTAGCTCATTTGCACATGAAGGCTTGGCACAAAGGAGTGAAGAGCTAGGAGTAGCAAGTAGAATGTCAGGAGTTCTAGTAGCGATGCATTGGTTTAAGCACACACAATGGTGGGTGAGGCCAAATGAGTATGGAGAGCCAGTAAGTGGTTTCTAATTTCTCATTTTTTGTGCTTTTTAGTTTGTGTAAAGTAAGGCTAATGTCCATTCCAATAGATGTGTAGAAAGGCTAATTTTGTGCCTGTGTGTCCTATTGTTGCGCATATGATGCACAATCACACTTCTGAGAGGGGATCCAATGCTTATGATGATCCTACACTTATGATCCCTAATGTTTCACTTTTTATCTAGAATTGTGCATATGATTGATATTCCAAGGAGTGTTAGGGGTGTTTCTTGTTGATCTGTTATACCCTTCCTATGGTCATGTTTTATCGTGATGCCTCTTGTCATTTGCATTATGATAAGATGTTTAATTATGTGGATCTAATTAATTATTAGTCCATTCTAATTTAATTAATGTTAGACTATATATATGCAAATGTGTGTGTGTGTGTATTTATATGTATATGTATATGTATTTGTATGTATGTATGTATGTATGTATGTATATATGTATATGTATGCATATGTGTGTATTTATATATATATCTATATGTATATATGTATATATGTATATGTATGAGCATACACACACACACACACACACACACACACACACATGTATACATATATGTATATATATGTATACATATATATATATATACATACATACATATATATATATACATACATACATATATATATATATATATATCTATACATATATATACATATATGTATACATATATATACATATATATACATATATGTATACATATATATACATATATATACATATATGTATACATATATATACATATATATACATATATATATAATATATATATATATATATATATATATATATGTATATATAGATATATGTACATATATGTATATACATATATGTATATATATCTATATATACATATATATATATATATATGTATATGTATGTATATATATATGTATGTATATATATATATATATATGTATATACATATATGTATATATACATATATACATATATGTATATATACATATATGTATATATACATATATGTATATATACATATATATATATATATATATATATATATATATATGTATGTATATATATATGTATGTATATATACATATATGTATATATACATATGTATATATACACATACATATATATACATATATGTATATACATATATAATACATATATGTATATACATATATATACATATATGTATATACATATATATACATATATGTATATACATATATATACATATATGTATATACATATATATATATATATGTATATACATATATGTATATATATGTATATACATATATGTATATATATGTATATACATATATACATATATATACATATATGTATACATATACATATATGTATATACATATACATATACATATCTATATATATACACACATATATTGAAAACTTTAAATATCAACTATTTTTATTAATGATAATTTAATATAACTATTGTTTAATATTAATTTATATGTTACTTGAAAGATATTCATTAATTTTATTTTAATCTGATTAATTTATATTTATTATAATGTATAATTACCTTCACAAGATTTATTCCTATTAGATAGGAAACTAATATCTAAATTTTCACATTGAATAAATATTCATGAGGATAAAATAAATAAAAGTATAATATTTATTTGGATATTTCTTATTTTAACTATCCAATTGAAATTGTAATTATTAAATTCTTTTCGGTATTTTTTGTCATGCATGTAGGCTTTTTGGTAGGGTTGGTCTTTTATGAAGTTGAGAGTATTCAATTTGGGGGGAAATTCATTATTCTAAAAAAAAAATTGGGGTGTATTCTCTAACGGCTCGTTTGTTTAGTGGAATTACAGAATGTTGGAATTCCCAAATATTGGAATTTGCCAATTCAGGAAGTTTTAAATCTAGAAAATAGTTTTTGGAATATGGCTGGAACCATTTGGTTTACCTAGAAGATGAGTGAGAAGATACATTTTCTGTGTTTGCTACCTATAATACATTGATTTTGCAGTTTTAAAATACACAACATTAAGAAAACCTATTTCAAATATGAATCTAAAACTTGCAATGAAACAAGTTGAAACCTAAACCGAAGTATGTACATAATGAAGTCCATAAATGTTTCCTAAATTGAAGCTGAAACTTGCAATGAATTTTTCATGTATTATTTTTTTCAGAAAGAAATGTACCTATATGCTGATATCTGTGCGCCAAACTTTGCTATCCTTGCACCAAACTTTGCTATTCCTGTGCCAAACTCCATATGCTTAGTCTGTTTGTAACATTTTTATTTTGCAAATAATAAAACCCTAACTATCAACAGACAATATGTCGACTTGAAAAAGTTATCAAAATTAATTTACCAAAAAGTGAATTGGAATTGGTTTCCAATTCTAGGGTTTGAGGGGGAAGATCCATATGCTCGTTTTGGGTTAAAATTAGAATTTAGAAATTCCTATTCCATTTTCATTTCTTAAAAACAAACATAGAATTCTCAAATTTTGGTATTCAAAAATTCCAATTCCAATTCAATTCCATGAAACAAACTGGCCTAAGCATTTTGGAAAATTGTGGATTTAGTTTTGAAAGATTTTGAAATTTGTTTTGGGTTGGTGATTTGATTTTGGAGTTTTGGGTTGTGCAATGTAATGCCTCGCTAGGGAACCCAAGAGAATTTAACCTAAAACATGCTACTAAGTTCGATGAACAATTTTTTTAAAAAGTTTACAAACAAGTTAAACAACAGTGCGGAAGCAAATACCATTTGCTCACATTGAAACAACATTCAACACAGATTACAAGACTCAAGGGTTCCATGACGTAGAATTACTTAAGAACAAAACACAACTAAAGAACTAACATCAACAAAAGATTCCATAACTTATAAATTACAATTACATGATATAACAATAAATACAATCCTCATGGACATCCATGACATATACATAAACTGACATCCACTTGCACATGTCGCACGGTATGTAGTAATAAATCTAACTATGATAATACAATGTCCAGATTAGGTATCACATGCGATACACTAATACAGGATTACAAATAATGAAGATAAGGAAGAAGCATCAATGAAATATCATAAGGAAACCAACTGGAAGACCACCATCAAGCACCGACACCAAGACATCGAATCTCAAATGGTAAAGAATCACTACCACCCATCCATGTAGAACCACAAAGGCCTACCCCACCGTGCTGAGGAGATAACCACAAACCCCAATCGGATAACCAATATAAAACAAGGATAACCCTAAGCAGAAGGATCCTGAAAGAACTCTAACTCAAGATACACATGATAAAGATAAAGGTACAACTCACTAAACTAGAGGCATCTGACACATGTAGAATAACCAGACTGTGCATAGGAAGGTGTCATCATGTACGTCTAACCCTTGAGTTTTGTCCTGGTAATCTCTCTGGATCCCGGCACCCAAGTGACCATACACGACATTAATGACCTCTCGTATTGACAAAGTCATCAACTATGCCAACTCATCCCTTAAAAGGGGGCTAGTCATCTTCTCAACTCCACCTTAGTTTGTACTAGCACTCAAGCATGGGTGAGGACTCTTGTCTTATTAGGTTCATTTAAATACCCCTTAATTATATTAGGTTATCACTTGATTACTAATACTTACAATAAGTGATCCTGGCAGCCACTTGTGGGCCCTGACACTTATTGCAAGCCACCTCCTACTACATGTCTAGGTAAACTACCCTAGGCTCACAAATCTCTCCTAGATCTAATTAGGTATACAACTACGTAACCTCATATCCATTTTCACACAAAAGAACTAGATATGGTTACAAAGATACCACAAACATAATACAGTATAACATGAGCCCAATGGTCAATAGGAGTGATAATCAGATAGAGTACACACACATCAAACATAACTGAAACATGAATATCTGACACATACCCCAGCCTCTGTATTTTCCCTAGGTCATCTAGAACTCGACAACCCATAATGTAAAGAGAACACGAAGAATACAACACTCACGCCATTTCGAACTAAATAAATCCATAACCATTTGAATTCCATTTCAGTGTGTAATTGAATCTAAGCATACAATAATTAAATCACCAAGAGAAAAGGAACATAAACGTTACGACAACGTTATAAACAAAGAATATTCCCTAAAGATTCCCTATGGAACTAGCAGAATAAAAAGCCCAATTTCAGCATAAAACTAAACACTTGTTAAGTTCATTTTCCCATATGATTCACAATTAGATATATCATAATCCACAAAATATATGTACCCCCTCTAACATGAGCATGAATGTACACACGTCTCATTTGATTAGTAACACATTTGGTCTAGTTCGATTGAATTTATAAATCAAACATTATAGAAACATAAGCATACAGAAGTTACATGCCAAGTCCTATCTAACTAAATCGACTATCAAACAAGACCACTAAAAGTTTATCAAATTCAAACAAATACATTTAGTTCCAATCTAATTTTAGATTTATATAAAATCTAAATTACGAGTTTCAATTCAAATGATTAAATTAATAATCAAAATTTCCTCTAATTAAAATAAATACAAAATGACTATATGATACAAGGTATTCTAAAATACATTATAAAATTAAATCACTTCAAAATTTGAATTTAAATATATATTAATTAAACTTGAATTAAATATACAACAAATTCATATTAATTAATTTATAAAATTTATATTAATTAAAAATTAATTAATAAATTTTATAAATTAATTAAAATTTAACTAACAAAATAAATATACATTAAAACTAATAAACAAATTTAATAAATTAAATTAAATAAAGTAATATACAAAATTAAATAAAATAACAATACAAAAATAACAATAAATTTGTTGTTTAAAAAAAAAAAAACATTAAATAATAAAAAGAATGCATTGGGGAGGGGGGGTGGGGGGGCTGGTCCCCACACCCCCCTGCCGCGCGGTACTAACAGTACCGTCGACAGGTTGGCAGGTGCAACACCTGCCGTGCGGTACACTCAGGTACCATCGACAGGCTTGGCCTGTTGTGCCCTGTCGCCTAGGGAGGTGGGGAGAGGTGGTGGCCCCCGCCTCCCACTCACTTTGCATTTTTATTTTTTTTATAAAAACTTTTCAATAATATATTTAAAATTTCGCTTGGTAAGGTATTTATAATTTGTTTAGTTTTTTTTTTAATAAATAAAATACTAACATATATATTATTCTTTTCATGTTTTGAGAGGACTGCTCATTTCCGAAAATGAAAATGGTAGACTGTAACTCTAATTTTTCAGAAATGGAAATAAAATTTATTTTCTAAAAATTCATGGAATATCCTTGTTTCTTCTAATCTATTTTTTTCCCTTTTAACATTATTGTTAAAAAATACAACCAATTAAAATATGAGACAATAATTTTTGTCTTTACCAATATTTTTTTTTAACTGTATATTTTTACAGAGAATGGAATTTTTTTTCCAGATTAAAGAATTTTTACTCAAATTGAATTTTTAACAACAACCCACTAAATTAATTTATTCAAACTATACAACTAACTATATAGAGATTGATTTTTCATTTTCAAAGAGCTCTAGGATGAATTTTTAATCCAAAATTGGGTAGCATAACCCTACTATGCCAAGTCATAATATAAACTAAAAGCTATGAATCTAAGGGTTTATTAACACCCAAATTGAAAGCATTACTGAATACAGATTTATAGCAATAAATTAAATCAATCACATTCACATATTGAAAATCCTACAAATGAAATTACAGGAAAGTTCCTTAAAGCCCTACCTCAATTCCAATGCTAGAAACTAAATAAGATTGCCTTTAGAATGTTGAATCTCCCAGATTTGACAATAGAAAAGCTCAACCTGCAGATTTTGAGTCACAGTGCATGCAAATCCCAAATCCAAAAGCAAGCAACCTTCACCTAGAATTCAAGCACACACACCAAAAGCTCAAGAACACAAGAAAGCACAAAAACTTCAAAAGCTCTCTCTCTCTAAAAATGCTCCAACAACCTGATTAACTCCAAATAAATGCAAAATCCCCCTATTAGGGATTCAACTCCACTAAACATGCAAAACCCTAGATGACTCACACAAAGAACTCCTAATCAAACTCTCCCACTTTTGTTGAGAGAAATTACTAATTAATAATTAAAAATAAATATAATTGTGCACCACTCAACATAATCTCCTAAAGACAAGTTGTCACCATTTTCAAACAAATCACTTTCAATTATGCACATGTTAATAATAAAATCTATTATTAAATAAATTAAATACTTAATGCATCATAAATTCATGCAAATAATTATTTAATTATTTAATAATACTCACAAACATAATAAAATCCAAATAATCAATTATTTGATTTTAATTAAATTTTATCATAATAAACTTAGGACATAATCAATATTAATTTCCAAGTACTCAAATAATTAACTTAAATTTAATTCCCTCAATTAAATCCTAGAAGCATAATTAAACATTAAATTCAACTATGCACCTAACATTGATTTTCACATAAAATAATCTAAATTAACATAATTCAACTATAATCAATAATCACCCACATAATCATAAATCAACTGAATCATGCAGAGTAAAATTCAAACACAATAAATCAAACAAACAAGGAGAAAGGATCCACGAATTCATGCCAACTAGATGAATTCGGGTAGGGTAGTAAGACTGACACTTGTCCAATCCTAGGACAATAAGGCTTAGGTTTAGGGTTTAGGGTTTGTGTATTATCTCCCCTCTTTACCATTGAGATGAATGTTTGTGGGTACGCTCACTCCTGCCAATTCAGGGAAGACGATGCCCTATACCTATGAACTTGTTACCACAAGATGAAGCATGTACATATAATAATATATATCAAACAATGATAGGGTATGGTCGGTCGTGTGGATCTTGACTAAGTGAGTAACTACGCCTCCGTCCTCTACCAAACAAACACGTCAAACAGATGCAAACACAAGATAACCATACACATGCCAGTATGGGATTAGTACCATAATCAACATAAACATAAACATAACATCGAATGATATCAACATCTAATCTAGGCAATAACCTGATACACATTCAATGAACATAAATCCATAATCATCATTTAATAATCATAATAATCGATCACATCAAAAGTGACCTAAAATAATTTGGTCAAACACTGAAACAGAAAGAAACCTAAAAGCAAACTACGGGCGGGGTACTACATGCAACTTTTTCAAATTTTCCAAAATAGAGGTATGATTTTAGCTCTCATGGTTGTTTTCTTACAGAAGCGAAATGGTTCTTTTCTTCTCTACCATATCTTTCGTATATTGTGAAAGTTAGTGTTATCGCTCTGGTTCTATCAAATATTGGGTAGCATGAAATTTCTTTACAATTTGTTTCTTGCTTTAATCAGTGTTTTTGTTTGATTTTCTCTATTACTTTTTGTGCATTCTAACCCTCTTAGCTGTTAATCTCCATCAGAAAGAGTTGGTCGTCTATACCTTTCATGGCCATCATTTTACTATTGCTCTAATTTTTCCTCTTTGCACTAGCTAAACCCTTGTGTAATGGCTTTATCGGCTAGGTGTGGTCTTGGTGTATTAAACATTGCCCTCATGTCATAATACATTAATGATTTGGCCTTCATGTTACCCAATTAAATATGCATGCTTGTTTGTTGTTTTGGCTTCTTTTCCTCCATTTTTGGTCGTGGTATTTCCATCGAAATTGGCCCGACATTTATTCAAGCTTGACCTTTATTAAACAAGAGCTCTGCAGAGCTAGAGTCCCTCCTTGTGGAAAAAAGAGAAGCATGAAGCATTGTAGTAATGTTATTCAAGATTTATTTACAACTAGGTGTTTAATAGAGATAGAGCCCTTGCCTTTTCTTTAAAAGGAAGGTAATTTTGTTTTATGCTTAAATCGTTTTGATTGAACTGAGAAAGATAACTGAAAAATCCATTATTAATTATTTTATTTTGATCAGATGAGGGGAAGGAAAACCTTAAATCACTAGTGCACTTACCATGGAAAACTAGGTTTTAAATTGCCAAAGATGCTAAAGGACGAGCTTGAAAATTACCCATACATTTACTTGCTCCGACTTTGTCACTTGATCGATTTAAGTTGTGTGCGTCTCGAGAGCCGAATTAAATTTCATCTCCATATGAATTTGGGAAACATTGAATTATAAAGAATCGTCACTAGATATGAAATAAGATGAGAGGGCGAATTTTGTAGTAGGAACCGATAGTTTAATAGTATATTACTATTTCAAATTTAAATAATTAATTTTATATTATATTATTATTTTTAATTTAAATAATTAATTTTATATTATATTATTAAATTATTTAATTTTATTATAATTATGATTTAAATATTATTTATAATATTTAAATATTAAAAATATAAATTAATTTTTTTAAATAAAGAGTTCTTAAAATTTTCAACTAAATATAAATTAATTTGATTATATAATCTATAGTATACGTATAAGTAACTACATTATAATTTAATATATGAATATAATATTATAATATATATAATTTATTATAGTATATTATTTGCATTATTTATTTTTATTAACTAGAATGTTACAATGTACTATTAGGAAAAGTATTTTACAAAAATAATTTTATTACATTAATCAATTTTACATTGAAAAATAATAAATTATAATTATGATGTTTAGAGACAACTAATACACTATTTATGAATGCTAAATTTCCTATATGTGCAAACTTCTCTCACCAAAGATGTGCATAAGGTCTTTTGGTTGTTATTTTGCATACATTTGAGTAATACATTAGGTCAAATAACAAAATTATATTATATAATAATATTATTATTAAAATTTGAATTTGTATTACATTATTGGACATCCATATGTCTTGGCTATTTAATAATATGTATGTGTAAAAAATATAAAACATTGTAACAAGGATTTCACAAAGATAAAACATTAAAATTCATAAAAACATAAAAATCCATAAAACACATAAATGCCAATTGAAAAAAAAAATACTCTTAAAAAATTTAAAATAAAAATCAAAACAATGTCAAACATTATAAATCATGTTTAATATTTTTGCAAAGCACAGTTTTTAAAAGAAACTAACTGTAACTGCAAAATATTAAATGAAAACATAAGTCTCGACCTAAATAGACGTGACTAATAATGTTTTGTGCTTTTCTCCTTTATTAATTTTCTTATTCTTTGCAAATGCTACTTTACTATACGTACCATCCTAAGTTTGCCTTTTCCTATTTCTCGACATTCGATACCTTATTATATGCATTTGGTTTGGCTTAGAAGTCAAAACTTTATTTATTTAGTCTCTAGGGTTTCCTCGATAGAAGAATTGATTCCTTCCTCTTTATAGATTCTAAACCTTTTCTTATCTTAAATTTTAAATTTGTATTCAAAAGATTGGTTTTTTTAAATTATAAATCGTAGATTTATACTAAATTTTGTTTTAGAATATAGTTTCAAAAGGGAAGTCCAGTTTTGGTTTTGGTATGATGAAAAATTTATGATAATTATTCTTTTTAATAATATTTAATAAAAAATATGGATTTAATTACCATTATTATTTATATGAGATGGTTATTATTAGATAACTTTTAATATCAAATTAAAATATGTTAATTCGGTTTAGAATATTATAATAAGAATATTTTTTTGTGGGTGTTTTAACAAATAGGAAACTAAAATTTTAGTGGTAGAAATTATATTTATTTGTTAGGATTTTATTTAGTTAGATTTTGTTTTAAGAAAATATTTATAAGTTCAATTGGGTTTGTTTTAGGAAGTTTGGATCAAGATTATTTTAATTAATATTATTTAGTAATACATAAAATTTTATAGTTTGTTGATGGTAAAATTGTTAAAAATGCTTCAAATTAATGCTTCATGAACTACTGATTCATTATGTATTATGAGTAAAAATTTAAGTGTATTTCAGTGTCAGTTCATTTCCTATTAAATTATGTAGTTGTGAGGTATTTTTTACATTCTTGCTTTGTCAAGCTTTTCCTAGGATCTTTTCTCTTTTATGATTTGTTCTCTTTCTGAGTGTTAGTCACCCTTGAAATAGGTGGTCTGTGACTTTCGTGTGTGTGTGTGTGTGTGGGGGGCAATGTCATGAGGCTATTACATCCCAAATTATGGTATACATTGGAATACAAAACCCCCCCTTACAAGATAAATCTAATTAGCACAACCAAGTGAGTAAGGGTGGCAATACAAGATTTGTGCTTTGTAGAGTTGTTTTGTGGGATTCCTAATAGATAATGATAAGTAAATGTAAATGTAAATGAAAGATCTGATCAATGAAAGTAAGTGCAAGAAGAGAAAATTAAGAACAAGTGCTCTTGGAAATAGAATTGGGGAAAATGGTACTTCGAATCTGAATTTAACTATTGTCAAAATCTTGGATCCTACTATAACTCCAGATTTGGCAATTTGGGACCTGTAACTATCTGCTCTTATAATTTGGGAGGGACAAGTTAGATATCAACTTGTACCCTAGGGAGAAGTTGAATTTAAACTTATTCCTAGTCTTTTCTACCCAAATTTTCTATGTGACTGTGTCTCTGTGCTTGGAAGGTGTCTCTAAATTTACAAGTGAATCCAAAATGTTTGAACCTACAATTTTAAGAATGGGTGTTTGTGTGTGGCTATATAAAGGGTTTATCTTGGTCAACCCCCCTCGCTTTGGTGATTTTGACCTCCATGGATAACCATTAGGATAAATAAAATGTGTAGTGCTCGTGAATCTTGAGTATGTCTAAATTGCTAATGAGCTTGAATGCATAAGAAAATGCCTAGATCTAACCCTATGTGTGATAGAGTGAATCCTAGCATGTAAATGCAATCAATATATGATTGAATGTATGCAAATGAACATGTAAATATGAAGCACCAATGCATAGATCTAAAAATAACAAGGAAATCATACCCAACCCTAGGTGGAAAGAGTACTCCTAGTCATCCTCACGATCCATTCGAAACTCCATAATGATGTAGATAATGTATTGGGTGTATTGAATGCTTTAGAGAGAAATGTAGATGGATGTAGCCTTCAATAGGAAAACCTCACTTCATAGGATGTCACCATATTGGGGCTTCCAACTTGTAATTTATTTTTTTCATCAAATTGGGGCTTTCACCTTACAATTGATTTCATGTTTTCAAAATGAGTTTTGAGGACAAAATTAAGCAACCTAACTATAGATATATAAACGTTGCAAATGCTTCATGACAGACCTAGTCCCAAATCTAGGCTCAAAATCCCAGGGACAAGTTGACTCTTGACTTGTACCCAAGGGGCAAGTATACTCTCTACTTGTCCCACCTAGATTTTGCTAAAATTTGTTTGGTGGGTCACAATTAGCTCATAGGTGCTAGATCCAAATATATAGTTGATTACGATGTTAAGATTCAATTCCAAGGCCATAAAAGGTGAAATAGGTCCTAGGTAAAGAGATGAATTTTGTGATTGGAGGGAAAATAGAGGAGGGCACATAGAAATAAGGTTCTACCTTGATTTTGCACAAGTTTAAATGGATTAGAGGACCCATATTTGAATTAGGTATGCATTAAGTGTCATTATGAAGTCCTAGAATGCAATCTATAATGTAAATATAGTAAGAAAGGTGCTAAACAATCATTAACTTATAGAGAACACAAGTGTTTACAATTTAGGATAATACATTTAGCCCCCACTTTAGCACTATATGACACTGCATGCATATGCAAGCTAAAGTATAGGAAATTAGTAAATGAAAAAGGATATATCAAATCCCCCAGTACATAGATTCTACAAGAAATTGTTAGAATCCGCAACCTACAAAACCCACATGTTAGTGAAAAAATAAATCACCTAGGGCTTACTAAGGAAGTGATAAAATTCATAGGTAGCTATATGCCCCCTAGTTTTGGCTTTCTGTTGGGAAGGTGAAATAGGAAATCATGTAGACCATAGTGAATTATGAATGTGTGTTATTGAAAAATTCTTATCAAAACCATCCAAGATGAACTCAAAATATTGCACGAAATATTTGGAGATATAGGAAACTGAATCATGATTCTGTTATGCCTTGCATACCCATCCCTACATTTTGACTGGCAAAATGTCAGGTCCCCCCCTCCCCCCCCCCCCCTTTTTTTTTCTTATCTTTGTTCTTTGTTTGCTGTTGTTTTCATCTCCTTTATCTTTTGTCTCTTTGGGAACTTGCATCCTAGAGTTCTTGTTTTTCAATTGTTGAGATTTTTGGACTCCAGGTTCTGATGTCATTATTTCTATTCTCACTAAAGAAGTAAACACTAGATGTCTTTGGGCCCAGGATTTTAGACTTGCCTGCCTTGAGATTCCAATCGATAATTAATGCACTCAATTAGGCATTATAAGAGGCCTTTTACCCCTCATTTTTACAATTACCCAAAGCATAATTACCCTCTAAGTGATAAAATTATGAAGTGTGAATTATTTCCTTGAGCCCAAGTTTTTTGAGCTAGTTCATGCAAGTGGCGGGATTCATGCTTTTATGTTTGGGAAAGTAATTTGAGCCTCTTAGAAAGAAAGCGAGTGAACGTTCTCATCTTCTTCAATGTTCTCTCTTTTTAGGTAGGTCCTCTTCGACTTCCACTTTGTTTCATTTCTCTTTCTATTTTGTTTTTGGTTTCATTTTTGTACTATTTTCTTTCTTTATATTTATGTTGCACCAGAGCTTCACCCTATAAATAGGGTTGGCACAGGGTTCTGGTGGGTTTGGGCATTTTGGTTCGTTTGTCTCTTCTGGCTTGTACGACCTTTGTGAATAGATGTAAGATAGTGTAAACAGGTGTAAGATAGTGTAAGTGGTTGTCTTCTATAAATTATTGTAAAGTTTGTGTAAATGCTTGTTAATAGTGCCCAGTTCGTGTCCTCTGTACATAGCTATGTAAGTAGATTTTGGCTATGGTAGAGCCTATTTGGTGTACATGATGTCAAATGTAAAGCTTAGCCAAGGTGTCAGTGTAATATAGTGCTGGTCATTGTAAGTTTCATATGGGTTCCTTTGTAGGGACTGGTGTAGCTCTCTACCTCTGCCTGGTGTGATTGTATATAAGTTTTTTTCTTTTGGATAATGTCCTGTGAGAGTTGTAAATACTAGGTGTGGATAGCTGCACATTTGAATTCTTTACAAGGCATATCAGGCCACATTCAAGAAATAACCAGTTCCTGGTTCTTAGGACTAGTCACTGTAAGTGGCATGTTTCCATTAGGGCTGGCCATGCTAAGTCGTAGGAGCTCACCATGGTCACCAATTAGAGTCCTAATTGCAGGGTGATTAGCTCTTCGTAGTGGAAAACTCATCCCTCATCACGTTTGTCTTAATGGTGGTGCTGGTTTTCCATAAATTTTCATTCAAATACATCCTAGTTGGCTAACTAATGCCACTGCTATCATGTCAAATGTTAATTAAAATATCATAACTCTACACGTGTGGGTGTACATGCATCCAACTTGGAAATGACCTATCATTAAAGAAAAATATCACATTAATTGGTCATTTTACTTTCTGTCATTTCAGGATCAAAGTGTTTGGATTTCAAGAACCCTAAATTTTGTTAAAATATTTCATGTCATTCTAATAGTTGTCTAGTCTTGCAAGAAATGGGTTTAAAATATGGCAGCAACAAGATCCCATCTTGGAATTCTAGATCTCCCAAGCTCATCTGTTGGCCTAACAAAAAGAAGTCCAAAGAAGAAAGGGATTTGGAAAAGCTCCCATTAGTAATAAAATATAATAAAGAGGGAGCAGTTCATGGGTCCCAGATTGAAACTACACTTCAAGATATCTTAGACATGAATTTTGGCACCTGGTCTGAATTGAAAGGATTACATTAGATTTATTAGTTGAAAAGCCCAATGAACCATTGTTAGTCAATCTAGCTGCCTCTGGGATCGTGCAAGATGCATGCTTCCCACATTCTGTGAAGGCCCAAGAATTAATACTGCTCATGGCCAAGAGCTACAATGTGGCCATTTGAGATTCCATGCTATCTAGTGGAGTTCCCATTTCCTCCTTAGATCATGATACCATTGCCACGGTCCGGAGGATCCCTTGCTTCAAAGACACAATCATATTGACTAGGGATTCTTTTGTGGCATAGTTCATAGAGGCACAAGATGTAGCCTGACACCACTTGAACACATAATAGTTGCAAACTCCCCACTGGGAGTACATGAAAATAAAGATGGATATTCCCTGCGTCAATTTCAAGGATCCAATCTAGGCCAGAATCATATATTTATGCATGATTTTTGGGGAACCTCATTCCTAGGAGTTCTCTCAGTGGATGTACTATTTCTTGTACTACATGACCAACAAAAATGAGCACTTTGATTGGGTTGCTATTATCTCCAACCACCTAAATGCACAAATGAGGAGGGTGGAAGGAGATAATTTTTTTTACATGACTTCTTTCATCTTGTGGTCATTGGCCTGACAGTTTGGAGGAGTTTGGGGATTGGGCACAGTTGGTGTCCTTGGGACACAAGTGAGACAACCTCCCCCATGTGATCATTTTCCCTAGATCTAGTGGGATGAGTGTTTACAAAATTTTTGTAGGGTTAATGACGCCTTTCTATATAATGGGATTAAGGCATTGACTGGGGATGCAGGTTGCAAGTTGTCTTGGGAGGAAATGGCTATGATCACCCCATGGGGGTGTTAATTCATTTAGTTGTCACAATTCACCTACATCTAGGTCATCAAGTTCTTGGGAAACCCATTTTTACTACCAAAACACCGTGGAGACAAAATTGCTTTGTTAGAGTTTTACCAAAACAAATTGTAGGTACACTCCCTATTGGCGACAAAGACAATTACCTCAGTCTCCTTTCCCGTCACATGCAAAAAATACACATGCTCCATCACCACCACCAAGTAGGTAGAAAATGAATTGAACAACCTGAACTTAGGAAAATTTTTCACTCAGGTGCTAAAACTATGATCCATGTGGCCGCCTCGAAAAAGAAACGCCCTGGGGATCCCAACCCCATGGGCCACATATGGAAGATTTTTCAGAGGACTTCTAGGATGACTTTGAGGTCCAAAGCAAGAAATATGTAATGATGTTAAAGGGCATGATGGACCACCTGGGTCTCTAGTCATTCCCTCTGAAATATTAAAATAAAGGGCCATTTGAAGACCCTGAGTTTAAAGAAGCTAGAATTAACAAGTCAGGTCTCCCTCCGATAGATTAGGACACTCTAGAGATTTTGAATATTGAGGCCATAACCAAAACAATAATTGAGCAGAGTCACACTTATTTTGATGAAGATTTCCTAAAGAGTGTTCATCTGGATACATCTCTAAAGATGACAACTATTTCTAGATCCCAAATAAGGGGGCATACTCAGGCTCATGGAAAGAAAAATTTCAGCAAGTCTTCCCAACCATCTAACCCAGTACCTGAGGTTTTGATGAGGCAAGTAGATGAGCAAGTGGAGAAGTCTTGAAAATTGCAAGAAGCAAAAAAGTCCGGTGTGACTTTTGGCCTTGGAGTTGTTCCCTTAGGCTCCCAAACCCTGGGTGCTCCTACATCTTCAATGACTTCCCCATTTGGTATGCCAATTATGGAAGTGGAGGATGAGGCAAGAATGGCCACTACCAGGGCATCACTCAAAAGGAGGAAAACATAAAAAGCCCAAAGGCCCTCTTCAAACCTGAGCCTGGAACATGAAAAAAAGGCTGAGGTCCATGAAATCCCTTCCACCCCTGAAATAGAAAATGCTCTAGAAGATCCACCAGAGATCTCTCAAAAAAATGTTGATGACTTCTTCCACATCAATGAATAAGGAAGTCTACTCCATGTGACAAAACAAGAAAAAATAGCCGAAGAAGTCATGAAACCAGATGGAGATATTCTTTGGGAGGCCAAGGAGATTAAAGAAGCACATAGAAGTTCTCAAGAACAGGTTGAGGAGCTTTGATGATAGGAAGAGAAAGAAAGAAACATTACTGAGGAATATTACCTTCTTGCTAAAGAAACTGTCGAAAGATAAAGGCACGAAGAAACCACAAAAATGGCAGAAGAAGAAAGAAGGAAAATTGAGGAAGAAAACAAAAGAAAAATAAAACATAGGGATGGGGGAACAATCCCTAGCATCTGAGGAAACTAGACCTCCAGGAACAACCGTACCCTTAGTGACCGACCCTCCATCTCAGGTAGATATTCAAGGAATATTGCCTATTAATACAGGTGAAGTAGAGGTCCCCTCAAAATTCAAGGATGAGGAAGTTCCTATTAAAAAAAGTCCTCAGGTCACTCCACCTACAAAAGATACCCCCGAAGATAATATCAGGGTAGATGAGGATACAAAAAAAATCTTGGCAGTGATGTCGAAGATGTGCCTCTAGAAGAGCTAGAGCGAATGCTCATAGAAAATCCCACCGTCCCTGAAATAATATCAAGTGACACCCAAGGCCTACCTTAGTGGCTAGTTGAAACCTGGAGGAGGAAAATAACCATAGAAGCATCCACTCTTCTTTCAGTGGCCGACATGACGATAGAGCAATAGGCACCCAAAATGTCAAATAAGGCCCGTACCCTCTATACCACTCAGAGGGGTCCAGATGGAAATGTGGTGGCATCTATGGTGGCTCCACTAGAAAGATAGAGAATAATTAGAAGTGTATGGAAAAGATTATATAGTGAAAGAGATTCCTCTAGGATGGAAAAACTAAAAAGGAGAACTAGACCTCCTTGATGATGCAAGCTAGATTATTCATGAGAGGTACAAAAAAGAGTACCACTAGAAGAAAGAGCTTCAAGTGTTCAAGTCAAACCTCTGAAAGCTCTTGATGGAGTTAGCATCCCCACTCTCTTTTGAAATTCCATATGCCTCCACCTATGGAATTCCACTCCCATAGGGAAACATGGTAGTGCTTCAGGTTATGAAGATGAAAGCGCTATTAGTGGACAAATAGATAGAAGAACAATTGGAGGTAGTTAGAAAATTCCTCACTAAGTCCCTCAAAAAATTATATGAGGCTCATTATATCAGGGATAGAATTGAAATTTTTTTTTTTTGCATGAAAGACCCAGGGAAAAAAATATGAGGATTGGAAAGAGCACCTAAGAGAGGTTTTGAACCTAGGAGAAGAGAGATTTGTTGAAATGGACATTCTAGAAAATAAATCATGTCAATTCCTGAAGACCTAGTACACCAGACTTGCATTCAAAATCAAGATAAGCAAGAAATTAGTTAAGGTCTTAGAAGATCATAGGGCTAGAGTCTGGGATCTGACGGATCAACTCCTTACATTTATTCTATAGGTAACATCAATAAATCCAGTCAGCTTAGGTATCGACACCCCTATGGATGCTTTATTAAGAAAGTTTGATGAGATGACTAACAGACAATTTCAGCCTTTGGGAGATTTTGATAGCTTAGTTCTAGGAGAGCTCTCCCAACTGATGCTTAAGGCCCATAATGCTACTAGGGTGGCTTCCAAATTAAAAATTAAATTTGAAGAGGCTAAAGATTATTTTGAGAAAGCCACGAGCCACATGGATTTCTTGAAGGAAGTAGATAAGAAAGATGAGCTAGAAGTGTTGGAGGCTTTCCAGAAATTCAAGGAACATTAAATTCTTCAGGTTCCAAGACACCTTCTCCCATGAACCCACATTATTTCTTCATTATTATTTGAGTGTAAGCTCTTGGAGTCCTAAATTCTAAATTTTTGCAATTTGGTATTCTTCACGGTGGTCTGGGTTGATGATTTCTTTAGAGCTAACTAACCATCGTCCCCAATGCATTGTTAGAAATATTATCACAAGTTAGAAGGGTACAATATGGTTGAAAGTGATAGGTGGATTATGAAGTATTGTGCACACGCCTCAACTCCCAAGGAACCACTCCTGTATTTATAACCGAATGAAAAAAAGGAGACATAGAAACATGGAGCCGCTACTACATTTATGGATTGCACTGCCCAAAACACCTAGATAAAACAAGTTACATCTACATGCTTGATGATTTCTTTTGAGGATCATTTTCCTGATTCTTTTATTCTTCTTCCTCTCCCTTCTTCTTTCCTCTTCGGATATTGTACCATGATGAGATATTTTTGATAGTGCAGGTAGTACTAGTTGTAAATATTATATTTTATAGGAGTAAGTGGACTATAAATCCTAATGTAGATCACAAGATGTCTATAAATAAGAAGTCTAAAAATTGACGATTTTGTTGTCCATGCGATATTTCCTTTCAATATAATTATTATTTTCTTTCAGTATAGTAAGCACTCTTAGTAGATTAATGCTCCCCAGGAGCCATGAATATACAACCAATGATACTGGCTCTCTCAAGATAATAAAGAAATAAATATTACTCTTGGTACCATACTTCACGGTGTTCTTCATTTTAGATTCAGTGAATTGTTTTCATGTTGTATGCTTCTCTATGTTCTTTTCTCGAAGTTCTTTGGTAATTAATTGAAATTTTTTTGTTTTCATTACTAATGTATGCCTCAGTTGATGACTGAATGTATGCTTAGTATAGTTGTTGGCTCTTTATTTGAGCATTGATAATGTTGGGATGTTTATGATATGACTATAAGTAGATTTATTCACTAACCTTGGCCCATATTTTTACATTTTATTTGTTCAAGCTAATAACTACTTACATGAAACCTCATCCATCCAGAACTTCTAAAACTCATGAGTATAAACCAATAGGCCCCTTATTATAAAAAAATCACTTGCCCAACTGAACCTTTCTTGCACCGTCATGACCCAAATACTAGGTGCTTGGAGGCTAGGAGAGTTCACTCTCCAGTAAACCTCTTCAAATGAAGTTGGTTAGTACTTTGGTACCTAGTGACAACTATCTCACTATCGACGAGGCTGTCACAAAGTCCCATCAACAAAAAATGGTGCTAGAAGGAGGTCATGTGATCACCCTTTTGAAAAGACTTTGAGAACACACCTTCGAAGGGTTCCCCAAGTAGTAGTTTTAGGAGTCAAGATTTCTAGCGTTTGGGGTCCTTTTCACCTTATAGATTCAAAAGAGTCCTTTGATCAGCCTAGGACCCCATATATATTTTGAAGTCAAACCTCCTATATGAGGAAAAATAACCCATTAGAAACAAAAAATCTTGGCCCCAGTGCCTAGATTTACAACTCTTTAGAGTATCCTAGTCTCCTAGTCAAACGCAGGGATAGTCACTATCCCCCTAAATCCAATGGTCCTAATGGAAGTGTATTTCAACAACACTGGTTCCCTAATGGGACAAGTTCCTAATATGGTGAATGATCTTCCTCCTCACCCAGATAAAATGTGTCTGAAATATGAGCACTTAGGTGCCTTGACTGTGAAAGAATATTTTCAGGCCTATAAGGAAGTCATTGTTGGAAATCTAATATGGGAAAGTGAGATATTGAGAGGGGGGGGGGGGGTGAATTAGTTATCCACTAACTTTGATACTTTAAAACTAATTCCTCATGCATGTCATATACATAAATTTCAATACTAAAATGAAACTGACATTCTAATCTCATCCATCAAATGAAACACATAACACATAAATTTGGTAACCCAGAAACCCTTGAAAGCTAAAACTAGGGTGGGGATGACACCCAAAAATCTTCACTACTGCAGTATTAAAGTGTGACTGTTAGGGCTACAATATTTGAGCACTTTAGATGATCTACCCGGTGAGGGGTCTGCACTATTAAGATCTTACAAACTTATACAATCTACCTTGATTACAGGATTGAAAACTTACAACTAAGTAAGAACTTAGTTAAGAGATTTATAAAGGCCTGTGAGGATCACTCTGTCAAGAGATTTACCTTGATTCACATGCTAAAATGTATCAGTACCTAATCCTTCAATTTTTAGTATAAATGTTGATTATAAATCATCTCTTTCCAATACTTGTTTGATCTCCAAAATCAAATGTAGCTCTGTTATGTACTTCACTACTCTTCTCAGTCACTCTGTCCGATCTCTGCATATAACAATCAAAACACTGCTCTGTTCCTCACACAAGAGATCTTATTTGTTACTCTCTCTTACTATATTTTAGGGTTTTGATATCACCTTATATAAACATTAGATCAAGCTTCTAGATCTAGATCAATGATCTAGATTCATTACTTATGCAGCTTAAGCATTCCCTTTTTATGATAGGTTACATGGCTTGCATAGGGATTAATTATAATAAATACAAAGCATAATCAAATCCTTGATTTCCTCAACACTCATTGAATCTCGCATAGAAGTCGGCCAAAATGGTTTACCTTGGTGTTTGTGCCATTTCAAACACATGTCAAAAATGGCTTGCTCAACATATGAAGTCTCTGATGCTCGGTCAAAACTATTCTTCATATAATGGTGCTTGACACTGATTGTTCTATACAACTCAACATAAACTGCTCGGTGACTAGTGGAGTACTCGATGACCTCTGAATTGTTTGACAGTAACTACTACTCGGTAACTATACAAGTCTATACATGACTCGACCTTAATAAGATAGCTTGGTTGTATTGATGACCAACCAACATTGCCTTGAAAATGAGTAAGTGTTAGACACTAATTAACAACATAACATAAGGATCAACAATCTCCCCCTTTGACTTTAGTGGAAAAAACACCTTCTCATGAATTTTATATTATATAATCAAAATAGTACTTAGTACTTTGAGTACTCCTCCTAAGACTTTGACTCAGTCTTCAAAAGATTTTACATATATACATGAGTCTTGACATATATTGAATATACATTTACATTACAAAATAGTATGTCATACCTTTCTATTCTATATATCTTCTTCGATGATCACTATATATACATTAGTACATGACTCATTTCCTCCTTGTGCCAAGACATATCTACTATTTTCCCCTTGTTTTTGTCACTTGAAGTTGCTGGGGTGTAGGGGTAAGAAAATACTTGTCCAAAAATGGTTTGTGGAGCTGCATAATCATTGCTAAGGCATTAGCCCATCTAGATCTTATAGACTCCAAAACCTGTATCTTGATCTCTAGCTAGGCAACTAGATCAACCAAATTCTTGACAATAGAGAGATGGGGATCTCTTTGTACTAACTCCTTTATTGATGCTAATTATTGTGTGTGTGAAAATTGTACCTGATCTATAGACACAACACTTCAGTAAAACATTAGAGGTTAGCTATAATCGAAATCATGCAAAATTGAAAGCTATCTAACCAAGCGATTTACTGCCTTCTAGTAGGTGTGAGATTAATGTTCTCAGATTGCTATCAAGATCAGTGACCTAGACGACACCTAAACGAAGGATTTGAATGCAAAACTGATATGAAATATGAATGCAATTAATCTAATTTTTTTTTTGGATTTTCTATGCAATAAGAATGATAAAAACTTGATATGAAATCTAATCTATATGAAAATTGATATGCTAAAATTATCTAACAATGATATGAAAAAGAATCTAAATGAATGTAAAAAAGAACAAATTGATCTCACAATAGCCTTGATTCGCAATAAGCTTTGATTCTCTAAATTCCAATTCTTCAAAATAGTTGTGCAATTCATAGATGACTTTGGCAAAGTAAGCTTGAAAAATTATGAGATGAATTATGAAGAGCTAAAGCCTTGGTTTTATAGAAATCTAGGGCTTTGGAGGTGCATGAGAAAAAGCCATAAATCACTCAAATAACTCAGGTTGATTTTTGAGTTATTTTTAAATAACAGATAATTAAGTCACAAAAATCATGCAAAAGCACAGTTCAACTTGAATTAGAAGTTTAGATCAACTTTAAAACTCAAAAAGATGTTGAGTTTCAAAAAGCTAACAACTTGCATTGATTTTCCAATTTGAGTTTAACTAGTCCTTGAATATGCACATGGATAATTATGATTTAATAAATAAATAAAGTGATTTATTCTCAACTTAACTGATTTTTGAAAATAAATAATTGATTTATGGGTTAATCAATTATTTAATCAAACTTTTATTAAAAACTATATTATTAAATAATGACAACTTGCTTTAATTAATTAAATAAATATTTAATCAATTATTCATAGGATATTGGATTTATTGTCAAAATTAAATAATACAATTAATAATAGATAGAATTAAATTTAATTACACAATTAAGTGGCAAGATATTAAATCTAATTAATTAAATATGAAAATATTCAATTAATCAAACTTAGGATAAATGTGATTTATTGCCAAATAATCATTAAATTAAAGATAATTAAGATAATTAGGAATATTGCTAGGAATATTCCCCGGTGTAGAATTTAAGATAATCAATTATGATTCGATGATGTTTAGACGTGCCTTAGATTAGGACTTCGATGTTGATTTCGTTCGATTTGTAGATGTAGGAGGTTAATGAACTCATAGCCCATTTTTGGGGTATTACAATTATCTCTACATAAACTACTGATGAGGTGTTAACATTATTTGTATGGAGATTAGTTTGGCTCTTATTCTCTCATCATTAGCCATAAGCTTGGCTAACCTTCCTTGTGCATAAAGTAATCATGTGAAATGAATGGAGCTAGAGCTTGCATCCATGCTCAATCAATGACCAATAGACTTTAAATCTAATTGCAGTTTGTCAATCAATTCTTGATCATCCTTAGTTAATGTTTCTACATTTCATAGTTTCTTATACAAATAATAAAAATTTTGTACAACCTCTTCTAAGTTATTCACTAACTCAGAAAGTTTTACCTGTTTGACTGCTATCTCAATTGAGACCCTTTCAAGTACCTTTGTCTCAAAATTTATTTTTGACCACTGCATGAGATTTTAATTAGCTTCACTATCATCACTGTTCATCTTCTTAACAATATGAACTAATTATTCTAGAATATGTGAAGTCTCATTCACATCATCCAATTCAAAAGTGTCTACAAATATACCTTTGATTTCATGTAGTACCTACGTTTGTTGATGTTCTCTCCTTAGTTCCTCTTGCTTACTCTTCCTCTTCAAGAGATCTTGCAATATTTTTATTTTCTCATAGGTCAAGTTATCAGTGTCCCACTTCAAAATCACTATAACTTCATCAAGTGTTACCTGTGTGCTAGGAGACTTTTCCTTTTTCTTATGAACTTTATTCTTTGTCGGTGTACTTCCACTCAACATCTGTACTAAGGCTTGAATAGCCTCTTTCTATTTAGGCTCTGGATGCTCCTTTGTTATTTTCTCCTTAGTCTTATTTTCTTCCTCCACATGAGGTCCTAAAATTACTATGACAAACTTATCTTCTTGATCTTTTAAACTCTTCTCTCCTTTTCCTTTATTATCCTCCTCGACAGGTGCATTATTTGTTGTTGTTTCCGACTTGTCTTATTCCTTGGCATTGGTACTCTATGAGAATTTCTACTCAACTGTGACCATGTGGGGGCTTGAAGGTTCAGTGTCAAAAATTGATGTACCCTCAATCCTTCTATAATCATGTACTTGGATGAGAATAGGATTGGTACTCAGTAGAAAGGGGTCTTAGGCTGCCTCCTTAAGGATTTGGCTTTTTATTTCTTCCTCAGTCAAGTAATTGATGTTTACTTGTGTGTCCTTAGGGATATCCTCAATAGTGATCATATCCTATGATGCACTCACTTCTACCTTTTGTCTTTCCTCTTCCTCAAGATTCTGAGGCTCATATACATCTTCTTTATTATCTAGTTCTACCTAGCTAGATGTATCTTCACCTTGTTGTGGACTCTTGTCAACTATTAACCCAAAAATGATCTTCCGTATCCTTTTTCTCTGGGTGACAACTTCTTCAACATTATGTTTCAAAATGGAATAAGATCTTAGCTTAGGTATAAATATGTTTCTATGTTGCACCATGAACTTCTCTATTTTCTTTGGTGTTAGTTCAGGCATGATCTGAGCTAAAGTTCCTTCTATTATCTGCCTCTTGGTCATAATAACATGCTGCCATTTTTGATCAATTTTACTAAATAGTTCATTTGGGATTAGATTCCCTATTTCTAGAGGTTCCCTCTTGAATGTGCATAGCATTTCTAACATAGCCTCTTTAATCTTGTCTTTGACATCTTTGCTTAATCTCTCAAATTTTATAAATTTGAATCTTGCTAATCCTGTTGTGCTTTTTATATTTTGGCATATTTCATCCACACTAGTTGGATGTCTATGTGATGCCAATTTCAATTTGGTATTGTCATATGTGTCCATTATTTCTTCATCATCATCATCCTTCTGTAATACTAATTTCCTTCTCGGCTTCTTCTTGGGATGACTTGACACAACTCTAGTTTGCACTTGTTTTCTTTTTCTTGAGCATTCCCCTTCAATGTTCTTTGTTGGTGTTTTCCTTTGGGGGTCAATAGATGTGGTAGTTGGAGCTACCCTAGTTCTCGGTCTTAATGCTGGAGGAGGAGTAGGCTTTTATTTCTATACTTTCCTTTTATTGGGCTTGATAACCAATACCTCCTTGTCATACTTTTGAGTTTCAACTTCCTCCTCTTCACTACCTTCACATTCACTAGATTGATCTTCACCTTGACCTTCTGTAATTTGAAGAGGTGCATTTTCCTCTTCTCCATGACCTAGCATCTTCTCAAGATTCTTGACTATTTTCTTTCTTTTCCTCTCAAGGGTTGCAGACTTTAACCCCATAGTAATCTTAGACTTAGCTTCCTCATAATTTCCAAAAGATTTTTCCTTTCTATCAATTCTTCTTCCAGTAAAGTAGTTATTGTAGCAGATGTCTCATCTATGTTGACCTCATAAGGAAATGGCCTTAGCCATGCTATCCTAGACATAACAGCTTGAACATAGGTATTGTTGGTATCCACTAGAAAACATATGTCATTGTAGTGTTCTTCTACTAGGGATACAAGAACTATACTTCTCTTCCTCATCTTCTTCTTGAATTCAACAAAATAAATGTCCATCACACTATCCAAATTATCACTTAAATATTGAATGAACTCATTGACTAGTTGAGTTACATGCCGGTCCTAACTCCATACTACATCTCCTATAGTAGGAAAACTAATTTGTACATAAAATAATAGAAAAACTATCAGGGAACCAAACTTACACATTGAATTTTTAGCATTCTTGATTGATGTAAGGTTCTCAAAAAGTTGAGTCAATTGCAGCTCGATAAGATCATAAGTATGTTCTTTCTTCACCATCTTCCATGCCTAATCTACTACAATGTAGGGAACACTATCCATCCTGCTTGACTAATAAAACTTGTGAGCTATAACCCTTACTGCAAAATCTATCTCTGGATTTGTGATCATAGAGATTGTCGTTCCTCTTTTGTTCCATACTACTAATGTGTTAGCTTGAATTATTTCTTTACTTTGGCACCTTATTATTTTCCTCCTGGTAAGAATAGGATATTCGGTGACTCGGTGGATCATATATTTGGTGATCTTGACTGGCACATTCTCCAACCACAATTGCATGTTTCATGTCATGTACTTTTCTCAAAATGATCTTCATCCATTTGGCTTTTAAGTTATGAGGGAAATCTAGGGCACACACTAACCCTTTCTTGTCAACATGTTGATGCTCCACCTTCAACACTTTGTTATCACACAACCTATTATAAGCTTCCCTCAACTCATAATCTCCAATTTTTCCAAATTTTCATATGTAGCATGTGCACACATAATGTATCATCAAGAATTTTGGTGGAATCGATGATAGGGCTCTTGTGAGATCTCCCTTCACCACGCTTTCTAGTACATCTTGGAATTTTGGTGGTTTACAAGCATCACTTATTACTAATTGAACATTTAAAACTTCTTTCCCTTTCTTTCTAACTATTGTAGATGAAATGGATACCATTTCTCTTAGTTAGGGTTCAAAAGATAGATTCAAGTAGCTCAGTGATACCTTTTTTCTATAGTCAGGTTCATGATGTTTTCTGATGACACGCTGTAAGAATCTTCACAAAATTGACTTAGCACAAATCGCTCTTCTTAATCACCTTAAAATTGCTTTGTAAATTCTTGAATCACTGGGTGAAATGAGAATGAATGGTAATATTTCACTTTATAGACTCAAACAGTCAAATTAGGTCTTCATTGAATGATTCATACACTTTGCAGGTAAAATACAGCTATCTCAGCCTTCACATGACAACTCAGTTACCACATACTCATTCTCAGTTGAAATCATGACTCGATTAATACTAAAATTTTCATCTCAGCTTGGTAGACATAACATCTCAACTATTACAGGAGCTCAACACATACTGAGTGACTTGGTCACTATTGACATAAATACTGATGCTCAACATCAATTATGCAATTTGACTCTTTTCTCAAATCTGTCTTAATGCATCTTAATTCATGTAGATATGTACTTTAACATATCAAATATCAAGAACTAGTGTAAAATATAACATTTGAAAATTCAGTTCCTTACATACCCTTTTTCTTAGATAGAAGTAGTGTGGTCACTTGATCCATTGGATTGGGTGATGTCAGGTTCATTGGATCCACTACTACTTGCTTCCTCTTTCTTTCTCCATGTCTTATTCATCTGGTCCCCTATCTGTTCAACAGTCTCTTCATTTTTGAATTATTCATTACTCGATGCTTGTACTATGCAGTCTCTTTTTATGTGACCAATCTTGTGGCATTTGTAACAAACTGAATTTCCACTCATCCAACTTTTGGATTTACCTCTAAAATGTGTCCTTACATAGTTTTCTCCAATATGACCATACTCACCAAATGGAAACTATACCATGTATTGTAATCCCAATTGAATGTGTTACCTTTCCTAGGTGTTTTATTTTGCTTATTGGATGTCCACATTGGTTTAGCATTGGATCTGCATTCTTGTGCTCTATGACCATATTTCTTACAGTTATAATAGTGTGATGTAGTAGGTTCCTTACTAACCTTTGACCTACATTCATGTGCTTGATGTCCATGCTTCTTCTAGTTAAAGCAATTTCCATTGAATTTAGGTTTAGGATTGGACCTACCATTCTTTCTTCTGCAAATTTTTTTTGGGTGTCCTAGCTTTCCACAATGATGGCATGTAGGTTTGTTTTTCTTTGACTTTCTATTCCTCTGTTCTCCATTTTGTGATGATTCTCCTTCTTCAGTGGATAACAAGTGCTCATCATGTCTGAGTCCAAAAGTTTCACTAGATGTTATCAGTGACCTCAACAATTCCTCAAAGTATTTCATAGCTTCATTAGGCTTGTTCATCCTCTCATTAAGTTCCTTTTCACATCTTAACTCATTCTTTAGTTGATTATTTTCTGATCTCAGATTTTTTATTTCCATATCTTTCCTTCTCAACTCTTGATTTGCAAGTAACAGTTGATTTACCATGTCCAATTGATTGTTCATCAACCTCTTCATATCACATGTCCTTTCATCAAGTCTTTTAGCCATTTTTATCTTGTCTTCTTCTACCATTGTCTTGTCTTCTTTAGCTTTCTTTTTCTATTCAATCACTTCACATAATCTTACTGATTGAATTTCCTGTTCTCTCTTTAGACTTCTGAAATCTTCATTCAGTATGTTGTTTCTTTCTAATAGATCTTCTATAGCTGCATCACTTTCAAAAGAGTTTCCATTATCAAATAGACCTTTAGTAACCTCTTGTTGATATTTTGTGTCATTTAGTTGAATTGCCAATTCTTTCCTTTTGCTCAAAGATTTCTTCAGTTCTCCTCTAGCTACTTCAAGTTGGTGTAATGCAAGCTAGATTTCAATCTTCTGATTCTCTATGATCTTTCCCAACTTGTTAAAATCCATCTCCAAGACCTTAACTCTCAAGTTTTTATACTTCTTCTAAGAGAACAAAGCTCTGATACCAATTGTTGGAAATCTAATATAGGAAAATGAGATACTAAGAGGGGGGGTGAATCAGTTATCCACTTACTTTGATACTTTGAAACTAATTACACATGCATGCCATAAACAAAAATTTTAATACTAAAATAAAACTAATATTCTAATCTCATCCATCAAATGAAACACAACACATAAATTTGGTAACCCAAAAACCCTTGAAAGGTAAAATTGGGGTGGGGATGACACCCACAAATCTTCACTATTGTAGTATTAAAGTGTGCTTGTTAGGGCTACAATATTTGATCACTTTAGATGATCTAACCTATGAGGGGTCTACCCTATTAAGAGCTTATATAATTATACTATCTACCTTGATTAAAGGATTTAAAACTTACATCTAAGTAAGCACTCAGTTAAGAGATTTATAAAGGCCTGTGAGGACCACTTGGTCAAGAGATTTACCTTGATTCACTTGCTAAAATGTATCATTACCTGATCCTTCAGTTTTCACTATAAATTATAATTACAAATCATCTCTTTCCAATACTTGTTTCATATCCAAAATTAAATGTAGCTCTGTTATGTCCTTCACTGTTCTTCTTGGTGACTCTTCCTGATCTTTGCATCTAACAATCAAAACATTGCTCTATTATGCATACAAGAGATCTCCTCTATTACTCTCTATTACTACATTTTAGGGTTTTGATATCACCTTATATAGACATCAGATCAAGCTTCTAGATCAAGATCAACAATCTAGATTCATTACTTATGTTGCTTAAGAATCCTCTTTTTCTGATAGGTTACATGGCTTACATAGGGGTTAATAATAAAAAATATAAAGCGTAATCTACTCCTTGATTTCCTCAACACTCATTAAATCTCATAGAGAAGTTGGCTAAAATGGATTACCTTGGTTTTTGTGCCATTTCAAACACATGTCAAAACTAGCTTGCTCGACATATGAAGTCTCTGATGCTCGGTCAAAACTATTCTTCATATAGTGGTGCTCGACATTGACTCTTCTATACAACTCGATATAAGCTGCTTAATGACTACTGAAGTACTTGATGACCTTTGACTTTCTCAGTAGTAACAACTACTTGGTAACTATAAAAGTCTATACATAAATTGACCTTAATATGATGGCTCGATCGCAGTGATGACTAACCAACATTGCCTTGAAAATGACTAAGTGTTAGACACTAATAGACAACATAACATAGGGATCAATAGTCATGAATAGACATCAGATCCAACATGAAGATGTGGTCTATTGGATGTTACTACTATCCCTTGGGGAGAAAGAACTAAAATGGAACTTAAACCTTTCCGCTATTTCCATCAATGGTTGGTGGGACATGGAAGATGCTTTCCTAGCAATATTCTAGATTCATGTGAACCCAACTTGGTCCCACAGCTAGTTTATCTCCATAAAGAAGGAACCTAATGAGCCATTTTCTACCTTGAACCACTAGCTCCAAAGATCATTAAAAAGATGCACCTATCTTTTTTCCCCTCTACGGACGTGGCGATTCAAACCTACCTCAATTTCCTAGATCCATTTGTTGCAACCCTTCTATGGAGAACCACTGCTCCAAACAAAAGGGACACTTTAGCAAAAGTCTACAACCTTTTTCTTGAATTGTTCCAGAAGATCAACCAAGCTTCTGGTAGAATTGGGTAGAGTGTTCCCTATAACACACAACATGAAGGAAGTACCTACATAGGTGGGTATAATCCTAACATGGCGATGGGTGCCCCAATGATAAATCCGGTACCTCGTTATGTTTATCCCGCCCCTATTCACACTCCTTTGGCTCTTGAATATATGCCCTAGGCCCAATCACAACAAATGATGTCCCTAATAGCCAAGGATTCCTTCTTTCAAGTGTCCTTTATGAATTGACCATCGAAGGAAGGAGCCCCTTTCTTCCAAATAGCTACACTCAGTAGATAATCCCTCATAGCTCCAGTTAAAACAACAAATCTGCCACCCTAGTCATCACAATGTGACCCAACTACCCTATTGTCCACCGAGGTTGAATCTCTCTAATGAGTCATGTCCTCACTTACCACAGACATGGGAAAACTAAAGATGGGACCCTCAACATCCGAAAGCCCTAGCTCCTCTCAACAGGAAAATATCTTCTCAGGACAACGAAGTTCCAATAACTTCAGTCCCCAAAATTACAACAACCACAACAACAATAATAATAACATTAACCATTTTTGGCCTAAAAATTGACAATGGAATAATACACTAAACAAGGAAGCATAGCCCCAAACTAATTCGATGCTCAAGGGAGTATGGGTTCCATTCATTCCACACAGGTCATTGAATTTCACCCCTTAACCACTTGGTGTTGGCTGCATGATACTGGCTCACATTCTGAGGTGAATTGTGTCACCTTGAAGAATGTCATTAAGATTTTGCAATTAGATCATTAACCGCATATTGATCTGACTCCTATAGAGATTCCAATGGAGCCTCATATTTTTGCCTTTGTGTGTGAATTTTTTTTTCAGAACTAAAAGAGAAGAGGAGGAAGAACTCGATCTGTAGGGACTCCTTGATGATTCCATCTCGATCCCGACCTTTGAGGCTAATGCCTTCACCAGTTCACAGGCTCCTTACAACACCAGGAGCCAATCTAGAAAAGAACCTTTTACAATGTCGACTCCCTTGAAGAACACCTATATCCCTTCAAATCTACATGCAAATGTCAACCCACCTCCCCTAAAAGGACACACCTTCCACACTACTCGTGATTCAACAATAAAGATCCCAAGAACCCTAAAGGGAAGGTTTGACATCACTAAGGTGAAGAAGAATACTACCACCACCATAACCCTAATGGAGGTACTTCTTAGCTATCCTAAGAAAATGAAGGTCCTCTTAAAGAATCTAGAAAACCTATAATGCCACAACAACCCACCAAAGACCATCACTTTTAATGACATTAATGCAACTATTTTCTAGGGGAATACAAAGGATCCTCCCTTCTTGCTTAGCCTTAAGATCTATGGTAAAAATATGCACAATTATCTAGTGGATTCTAGAGCTTCAAGTAGTGTCAACCCTTATCTATCTACATGAAGCTTAGATTGGTCCCCATGCCATCCAAAGGTGTAGTGGTCCAACTTGACAAAACCATTGTCAAGATAATAGGTGAGCTTAAGAATATCCAAATCTAGCTTGTCTAAGAGCCCTAGTTGTCCAGTGATATTGATATCCAAGTAGTGGAAATCCATGAAACCAATGGGATGCTCTTAAGTTGGAACTAGTTGAAGGCCCTCAACATGTATATCTCTACTGACTTCTCCCACTTATGGCTTCCTTGGAGAGGGAAGGCCAATCAAATTAAAGTGTACAGTGAACCCCAGATGAAATATTCTCTCACTGACTATGGTCAGGTGACTGAGGTAGTATACACACAACTAGATCCGAGCCTATACAAGGCTAAAGAGATATTGACTCTATGTTTCATCCCAGGAGAAACATATTCTAGTGAGGATCCCATCATCACTCAAAGGGTTTATGATCTCATTGTGAGGCTTAAATACAATGTCAATCTTTAGGGTGATGCTTCCTCCTTGACCACTCTCTTATCCAACACTTTGTGCAAGGTGCCATACCAAGAGAATTTTGATTTGGAATGAAAACTATGTGTCGATGTTTCTATATTTCACCTCTAGGGTCTCCCAAGGAGATCAAGCAGTGGATAAATACTCACACAATGCAAACTACTATACCCCTAAGTATAACTAAAGGACTTCTTTCTGAAGAAGATCCAATAGTGTCTTCCTTGATAGTCACCTTGACCCTCAATATTCATATACCATAGGATACATTGGCACCACTTCACATTCCAAAACTAGTACCACAAATTACCCAGCTGCCCAAACCCCACCATATAGACAATTACTTATGGATCTTGAAGTTCGATGGATCTAGATGCAAACAAGGGGGTGGACTTGGGGTAGAACTTATCAACCCCTAGGGAAAGCCTTTCCTCATATCTTATCAACTGTATTTTGATTACATGAACAATGTTATCGAGTATGAGGCCTTGGTTTTGGGCCTCCTATTCTCTCTTAAAAAGGGAGTCATTCATCTTCAGACCATGGGTGATTCAAACTCAATAGTCAAATGGATCTAGAGTCACTATACATGCCATGATAAATGACTAACAGTATATCACAATAGAGTGTGGAGCTTAATAGAAGACTTAGATGCCTTTGGTATTGAGGTAATTCCCTAAAAAATAAACTATGTTCTAGACACTATTGTTTTGTCGGCCAGTACCCTTGAAACCATGGCAGGTTCCCAAATTTGGAGATTTTTTGTAGAAATGGTACACACCCCTTCTGTCCCTGATAACATAACACACTTTTAGGTCTTTGAAGAAAACAAACACATCCTTTCCTTCCTGACAAATATTGGTGTCTTTGAGGACCAAATCATAGAAGAAGAAGAAAATGATGATATGGGATAGAAAGGGAATGAGGATGGTATCCTCAATTTACCCACCAACACCATCACAAAGGGGATGGTTGCAATAGAACACATCTTTGACTGAGTTCCCCAAGTCAAGGATAAGATTCCCCAGCCTTTAGAAAGGGGAAAATATGAAAAAATCAACATCGAGATAGGCAAAAAATAAGTGTGTGTACATAGGTACCTCATGTTCCCCGTAAGGAAAATAAAAAATCCTCTTAGTTCTTCAAGAATACATTGATGAGATTGCCTAGGGGTATAAGGACCTCAAAACTTATGACACATCCATCATGACACATACTATCCCTTTGAAGGCTGATACCAAGTCTTTTAGGTAGAAGAAATGACCAATAAACCCCCTAATTGAACCCCTAATCTATCAGAAGGTTCAGAAGTTGTTATTTGCATGAATAATCTTCCTGGTCTGGCATACCACTTGGGTAGAAAATCTGGTCCTAATCCACAATAAAAATGGGGAGATCAGACTTTGCGTCAACTTTCAAAACCTAAATAAGGCTTTGAAGAAGGATAATCACCACTTTCTCTCACTTGATGAGGTGTTACAAATTGTCAAAGACTCATAAATGATATCCTTCTTTGATGGTTACTCAAGTTTGTTAGGAATAGTCCCAAGAGATAACTGAGAGGGGGGGGGGGGTGATTCAGTTATCTTCAAGTTTCAATTCTTTATCCAATTAAACATAAAGCATAAACACAATGAAAGAAAACTTGAACACAACACCAATATTTTGGTTATAGGGAAACCCAAATAGGTAAAAACCCTGGTGGGAATTGATACCCACTAATATTTTACACTAGTGTATTATGATCCTTGTTAGAAGATCCTTAACCCTATTAGGAGTTTCTTTACAATATATTTAGTATAGTAGATTAGGTCAAGGGTCAGACCCTGTTAGGAGTCTTTTGCAATAGTCCCTGTTAGGGGAGAGGACGCACTGTCTGAGAGCACGCTGCTCAAAGGGGTGAAGGCTACAACCTTTTGTTTAATAGATACACACTATATCTAGATCTTGGTGAACTACACTTTCACCTACTATTTGAATTATTTCCAATGTATGGCACAAATACTTTACTTGGTCACATAGACCTTATTCTGATGGCTCAACACTTCGCACACTCTGCTTTGCTCTTACTGTCAACCATGAACCACACTCTAGCAATAAAAAATGACTGTCTATAAATATATTTCCTCTAAATGATATAATCAAGTTGGCCTATTAGAACCACCTTGAAATCATATTAGAGAAGTCATAACAAACTCCAATAATAATTCAGTCAGCTCTACTAAGCACGCAACACATTCTAGGACCTGTCCAATAAGATAATTGTAGATGCATGCTACACACTGTTGGCTCTACCAAAACAACTAGATCTTTCTCTTTAAGCTAAATTATCTCATGCACTCTTCACTAAACCTTACTAACTCTTCTCCAATCTCTAATCCAAGGGTGCATACCAAAATGATAGGTGCAACTCTAGACCCAATATAATCTCTGTCGGCTCTTCTGAACAAACATAGGAAATTGCTACTGGTGAATAGCGACTGCATAACTTCACTTCTAATAATCATAAAACTTTGCATCCATGACTGTAACATCACTAACATGGCTTCATCACATATCCAAATGCACAAGGCTCCATGATAACTGTACAGACAACCATACATAGAGCACTACATGTTAGTCTATCAGGAACACTGTTGACACAAGCCGCTATATAACTATCTGTACTAATAGTTAATCTCTATGCCCATGATATCATGTCCATGCCACATATACTAAATCTTCAACAATCTCCCCCTTTGGCATTGATGACAACATATGGAATGAAAAACTCCACCAATCCAAATGAACATTTCTTTTATAACATTCTGCATTTCCTCTTCAAAACTCCCCCAAGGATGAATCCTCCATCTGCTGCAATATTCTTTAACATTCTCCATTTCCTCAACTGAACCACTTTCATAATTGAATACAACTCCCCCTTAGTATATTATTCCTTCTTTTATTTCTATTTTTCATGACTATATATTACTCCCCCTTTGACATCAATGGAAAAGGGTGCTAAATAGTTTTAGCAGTGGTACTACTCTTGAAGTAGAGTAGTCAACCATCCATCAATCCCTGAGGACTGATGCTCTTCCTTCTTTCATCTAAGCAGAATCAGGGAAGGGAATTACTCCCAACTCCTCCCTAAGATACTCAAAAGTATCCTTTGGAAAGGGCTTTGTGAATATATCTACCAACTAATCTTTAGTACTCACATAGTCCAACTTGAATTCTTTCTTTGCCACTTTCTCTCTTAGGAAGTGATTCTTGATCTCAATGTGCTTTTTCTTTGCATGCATCATAGGGTTCTTCAACATGTTGATAGTGCTAGTGTTATCATAGTGAATAACAATAGGATAATCAATCTAAATTCCAAAATCCTTTATCATCTGCTTGATCCAAACAATTGTAGAATAATTTAGGGCTGTTGCAACATACTCCGCTTCTGTTGTTGACTGAGAAATGCAATTTTGTTTCTTTCTTGTTCAAGTGACAAGTCTGTCACCAAGAAACATTGCTCCACCTGATGTACCCTTTTTGTCATCAACGCATCCTATCCAATCTACATCAGTATACAATGAAGCTCAACATATTCTGAATTAGGATACCATAGACCATAATCGATAGTGCCTTGCAAGTATCTAAATATCCTTTTTACTACCATGAGGTGACTTTGTTTAGGCTCTGCTGCAAATCTTCCAACTATGCCAACTGCATTGGAAATATCAGGTCTAGTTTGAGTAAGATAAATGAGTTTGCCAATCATAGACTTGTACAATGTTATATCTACTACTGGTGAGTCATCTTCTTTTGTAAGCTTGCATCCAGTTATCATAGGTGTCCCTATTGGCTTGCAATCATCCATCTTAAATTTCTTCAATATCTCTTTCACATACTTAGACTGATTAATGAAAATACCTTTCTCTGTCTACTGCACATTCAATCCAAAAAAGCACTTGATAGGTCCAATCATGCTCATCTCAAATTCACTCTACATCTCTTTCAAAAATTCAGCACTAAGTTTGTCATTACCTCCAAAGATAATTTCATCAACAAATATAGCTACAAGTAGTAGTCCTCCAGATGTCTCTCTTATGAATAGGTTACAATCTTTTGCTCCTTTCTTGAATCCAATCTTTGTTAGATATCCATCAAGTCTCTCATACCAGGTTCTAGGGGCTTGCTTAAGTCCATAGAGGGATTTCTTTAATCTGTATACCATATCAGGTCTGTTTGATAAGGTGAATCCTTTTGGATGCTCAATGTATACTTCTTCTTTCAAAGCTCCATTCAAGAATGCTGACTTGACATCCATCTGATAAAATTTGAAGTTTTTGACTATTTCATAAGATAGAAACAACTTAATAGCTTCTAATCTGCTCACAGGTGAAAATGTGTTTGAATAATCAATGCCTTATCTTTGTGCATATCCTTTACATACTAACCTTTCTTTATTTATTACTACTATACCATCTTCATTCATCTTGTTTCTGAATATCCACTTTGTTCCAATCACATTCTTATCACTAGGTCTTGGGACCAGTTCCCAAGTGTCATTCTTAATAATCTGATCAAGTTCTTCTTTCATAGCATCATGCCAATCTTAATCATTACATGCATCTTCAACACTTAAAGGTTCAATTTGAGATAGTAAACATACTACCTCATTGCTAGCTGAGTTCTTTGCTTGTGATCTTGTTAAGACTTTGCTGCTCTGATCTCCAGTGATGTCTTTCTTGGAATGGTTTTTAGATTTAAACTTTGGAACTTTAGGTGATACTGTCTCATCTTCCTTAGGAGTTTCTTCTTCACTTGTCTCAGGGTCATTGAATAACACATCAATATTGTCAAACATTTCTTCAATAACTATCTCATTAGTGGAGGGTTTGGGTTCTTCTTCAATCATGGGTGAGTAATCATGATATCTTTCTTGAACCATGAACTTTTCATCAATCTTAACATGATCACTTTCAATGATCTTTTTCAATCTTAAATTGAAACATCTATAAGATTTACTTTTAGTAGAGTAACCAACGAAAATACCTTCATCACTTCTTGCATCAAACTTGCCTACTGCTTCATCTCTCTTGATGTAGCACTTGCTTCCAAAGATTCTGAAGTATTTTACTGTGGGAACATTACCAAACCATGGTTAATATGGTGTTTTGTCCATGCCAAGCCTCAATTGAATTCTATTGATGGTATAAACTACTATATTGACTCCATCTCTCCAATAGGTGTGTGCAACTTTTTCTTCAATCATGATGGTGTGCACTGTATCAAGGATGATCCTATTCCTTCTTTCTATAATTCCATTCTATTGACGGGTTCTAGGTGCACTCAACTACCTTTTCATGACATGTTCTTCGCAATACTCATAGAATCTATCAGAGGTGAATTCTCCTCCTCTATCTGATCTCAAACATTTTATCTTTCGTCCAGATTCATTTTCAACCTTAGCTTTAAATATTTTGAACTTCTCAAATGCTTCTAACTTGTCTTTTAAGAACGCAACCCACATCATTCTAGTATAGTCATCGACAAAAAAAATGAAATACCTTTCATGATAGTATGATCTTGTTTGAGTTGGACCACATAGGTCTGTATGAATCAGATCCAACTTGTTCTTTGTTGAATTGTGCTTGCTCCTGAATGAGTTTCTCACATGCTTTCCCATCACACATTCCTTTCATATAGTATCAACTAGCTTTTCTATGCTAGGTAGATCTCTTACTACCTTTACATTGCTTATCTTAACTATGTTATCAAAATTGATATGGCATATTCTTTTATGCCACAACCAACTGTTATCTATTTTAGCAACAAAACAACTTGCTTCTAGATTAAGCTGAAAAATATTACCTTTAGTCTTTGAGCCTGATGCAATTATTTCTCCTTCTTTGTTGTTAATGATGCACTTGTTTCCATTGAATTCTAATCTGTAACCTTTGTCAAGTAACTGCCCAACACTTAGTAGGTTATGTTTCAAACCATCAACATAAAGAACATCATTAGTACTATTCTTTCCATCCAAGGTGATGGATCCTCTACCAATGATGGGTTTAGGAGTGTTATCTCCAAATCTAACCATGCCACCATTTTATTTGTCCAGATGAACAAATCTATCTTTATCACCTGTCATGTGATGTGAACAACCACTATCTATAATCCAGTCTGTGCTAATATCAGCTTGTGAAATTAATGCTAGCTCTTCTATCTCATCTTCATGATCTATCTTATTGTTCATTTTCTCTATAATAGCAATAAATCCAATTTATTCTTCAGCTAAATCATCATCTGAAACTCCATCTTCAGCATAGTAACATTTCTTACAGTATTTAGGCTTGTAGTCATTTTTGAACTTTCTAGCTCTTGTAGGACACTTAGATGCAAAGTGACCAATCTTATTACATGAAAAGCATTTAAATGGCAATTGAACTTCATATTTTCCTTTTCCTTTTCCTTTATTTTCTCTTTTGGAAATCATAGCAATGAAATCATCTAGTGTTTTCTCTTCATCAACATCATCAAAATTACTAGAAGTCTTTGTAGATTTCTTACCATGGACTGTTGCTTTGAAGGTTGTCTCACTTTTAGGTTCTATCTTCAATCTTGAAATCTCAAAAGCTAAGATTTTGCTGATCAAGGTCTCTCTCTTGAAATTTGATGTAAGATGCATGGTCTCATCAAGGATGTTGATCTTGTTTTCATATTCTGGAGCGAGAGTAGTCATCAATTTGTCCATAATGTCTTCCTCTGAGATCTCTCCACCATTGTTCCTGATTCCAGCAACTGCTTCATTGATCCTTAGATTGTAAGCTTTGATGTTTTCTTTAGGTAGCATCTCTAATGCATTGTATCTTTTCTTCCATGTTTTTCTATGTGCATCCTTTTCTTGTTTGTCTCCTTCATATATGTCTTCTAGGTACTTCCATATTTTGTGGGCTATATCTACTTTCTTTATTTTTGAAAACTCACTATCAGATAGGGCACTGACAATGAGTCACCATCTTGTTCTTCCAATCAAGATAATTTTCTCCATCAAACTTAGCACTTTCTTTTCTAAAGAATACCATCTGATCAACCTCAAGCTATTAAAATTTCTCTCCGAGGCACTTGGCTCTGATACCAATTGTTAGGAATAGTCCCAAGAGATAACTAAGTGGGGGGGGGGGGGGGGGGGGCGCGAATAACTTATCTACAAGTTTCAATTATTTATCCAATTAAACATAAAGCATAAACACAATGAAAGAACACTTGAACACAACACCAATATTTTGGTTATGGGGAAACCCAAATAGGTAAAAACCCCGGTGGGAATTGACACCCATTTATATTCTACACTAGTGTATTATGATCCTTGTTAGAAGATCCTTAACCTTGTTAGGAGTTTTTTTACAATATATTTAGTACAGTAGACCTGGTTAAGGGTCAGACCCCATTAGGAGTATTTTACAATAGTCCCTATTAGTGGAGAGGACACACTATCTGAGAGTACACTACTCAAAGGGGTGAAGGCTACAACCTTCTATTTAAGAGATACACACTATATCTGGATCTTGGTGAACTGTGCTTTGGCCTGCTATCTAGATCAGTTCCAATGTATGGCACAAATATTTTACTTGGCCACATAGACCTTCTTCTGATGGCTCAACACTTCACACACTCTGCTCTGCTCTTACTATCAACCATGAACCACACTCTAGCAATCATAAATGACTGTCTATAAATATCTTTCCTCTAAATGATATAATCAATTCATCCTATTAGAACCACCTTGAAATCATATTAGAGAAGTCATAACAAACTCCAATAATAATTCAATCAGCTCTACTAAGTACGCAACACATTTTGGGACCTATCTAATAAGATAATTGTAGACGCATGCTACACACTGTCGGCTGTACCAAAACAAATGGATATTTCTCTTCTAGCTGAATTACCTCATGCACTCTTAACTAAACCTTACTAAATATTCTCCAAGTTCTAATCCAAGGGCACATACCAAAATGATAGGCACAACTCCATAACCAATATAATGTCTATCGGCTCTTTTGAACAAACACATGAAACTGCTACTGGTGAATAGGAACTACATAACTTCACTTCTACTAATCATCAAACTCTGCATCCATGACTGTAACATCACTAACATGTCTTCATCACATATCCAAATGCACAAGGCTCCATGATAACTGTACAAACAACCATTTACAGAACACTACCTGTTACTCTGTTAGGAACACTGCTGACACAAGCTACTATATAACTATCTGTACTAACAGTTAACCTTTGTGCCCATGATATCATGCTGATAACATGTCCATGCCACATATACTAAAAGCTTACTACATAATTCTTCCATGCATGCTACTTACCATATGTTGTCATTAATGACAAACATACAGTCAACACTAGCTTGCTGGCAAATCTCCAACAAGGTTATAACTAGGTCATGGTGAAATTTTAGGACTGGATCAAGACCATATTCACCATGAAGTGGGGGAAGTTTGTGTATAGAAGAATTCCATTTGGTTTGATTAACACTAGGGCCAAATTTCAAAAGGAAATGGGCATTTCCTTCAAGGGACTGGTGACATAGAGCTCTCCCCTATTTAGACAACTCGGTAAGTGTTGAGGCTTTCGGTACCTTCCTGAACCCAAAGTGGTTCTAGAAGAATGCTCTACACCTTTAGAAGATCCTCGGTTGATACTCGGTGTCCTTGTTAACCAAGTGGGCTCAGTTGATTCACTAAGTAGTTTTATGACACTTGGTAATTTCTACTGAGTAGTTTCTCCTACTATCTTTGACTTAGTAGTAAGAACCTTTATTTTGGGAGCTTTCCCCTATTTAGGCAACTTGGTAAGTGGTGAGGCCTTCAGTGCCTTCATGAACCCAAAGTGGTTCTAGAAGAGTGCTCTATACCTTTAGAAGATCCTACAAAAAACATAAATCCACTATCCTCACTGGAGAATTCTATCTCTTTCACTAGCTTTTTCTCCCCCAGGCTCGACTGACACTCAGTTCTCTCTTTAACTTGAGTCGGCTTGGTTGATACTCAGTGTCTTTGTTAATCAAGTGGGCTTGGTTGATTCACCAAGTAGTTTTCTGATGCTCAATAATTTCTACTAAGTAGCATCTCCTACTTTCTTGGACTTAGTAGTAAGAACCTTTATTTTGGGAAGGGGGTGGGAAGGTTCCATTCTCACTATATGTCTCCTATGGGAATGATTTCCACACCTTTTGTGTTTTGGACAACAATCTCTAGGTTTTAGGATTTCTGAGCTTGTAGCCTTCTAAGTGAGGTTCTAAGGGCTTAGTTCTAGATTCTTGTAAAGAAAATACCAAATATATTATATATTTGGACACCCTTTACAAAGTTATATCAAACCTCCAGATTACAAGATCCCAACTAGTATTGACAATACCGAACTCTTCCTGATCCACTAGTCCTAATAGGACTATTTGGCTTGATTACTTAAGGAAAAGTTCACTAGTTGATTATCCAAGGAAAACCCTTGATTGGAATGGTGTTAGGAATCCAAATGAGACAACAATCTATCATCAGATTACTTCTATCCACCCCCGAAGTGCTACTGCCACTTCACTCTTCCATATTCTGGACCAAGCACATATAGATGCTTGGCCTAGGGCCTACAAGAAGACTTCTCAAAACAATCCCCTTTATTTTGTGCCTTTGAGGATCTAAAATAAATTGACCCTACTTTCATTTACCCACTTGACATGGAGATCCCACAAAGGAAAGGCAAGTTAGGGCATTGTTTGTTAAAACCCTTGTTCAGGAGAGTTTCTTGAAAACTCGGTAAATAAAATCTTCTATCTCTTAACTCTAATACCCAAAGTAACTCAATCCAAATGCATTGGAGTCATAATTCATTTTAGATGATGGATCAATCAATATTCTTCTTTTTACTTTCATGCCAATCTATACACATTCTATTACAGTCCAGAATGTAGAGAAAAATAAGGGATTTTTATTGATTGAATGCAAAAGTACATAAGTCTTGTCTCTAACTAAAAAAACTATCTTCCACCCACCTGAAAGGGCTATTTGAAGAATTTTACCAATGAATCCAACCATTTTTCAATTGGTTGTGACCATTGGGCAGTTTTTACAAGTTGGTAGCAACTTTTCAAAGAAGTTGCCGAGCAACATTTCTTGCATTTTGCAACTTTTTGCAAAATATTGCATTCTTGCTCCTAATGAGCCTATAGGCCTAAGCATTGGATCCTAAGGATACCAAACATTATTAAATCATTAAAATAACCTAAAAGACATGTAGGAAAATCTAAACTCCTAAATATTCCTTTGGGCCATAGTAAACAAACCTATGGTTCATAACCACACCAAGGGTGACTAGGTCTTACAAGTTGGCTTACTAGATAAAGTTTGAATTTTTTTTAAAAACCCTTAGGCATGAAGACCCTTGGGTGAATCCTCTGAAGACCATAGTAGTATAGATTTTGTGAAGAGTGGAGGGGTGCTCTTGCAACAACTAGTTAATAAATTTATAATCATGTACATGGATGCTTTATCAATTGTTTCCTGGGACATGCGTGATCACTCCACCCACCTCACCAAGATTTGTGAGAGATGTCATCAGTTTGACATTTCCCTTAACCCTAAGAAATGTATATGTAGGGTTATATAAGGGAAAGTTTTGAGACATATTATCTCTGTGAATGTATCACCATTAACCCCAAGAGAGTAGAGGCACTGTTGTAGTTATAGATGTCTGGTAGTAAGAAATAAATGAGGTTTTTCTTTGGGAAGATCAAATTTTTCTGACACTTCATCATGAGATTCATTGAGGTTGTCAAACCTATAAATGATATGATGAAGAAGGAAGCAAAAATTGACTGGAGCCTAGAAGAAAATGAAGCATTCACCCAAATTAAACAAGCTATCATGAAGGCCCATATCTTGACTAGTCCATAATACACCCTCCCATTATAAATCTTTTCCTTCACCTCCAACCACTTCATTGCTATAGTATTGACCCAAGAAGTCAAAGGGGAAGAATGATCCATCACTTTCATGAGTTCCCCCTCTAAGAATTCTGAAGTGCGGTATACATCCTTTGAGAAATAGGCATTCGCTCTTGTCTGGGAAATTAAGAAGTTCTGGCATTATATTCTATGAAGCAAGGTACATTCTATGATTCTTGATCAAGCCGTCAAATCTTTACTGATGCAAAGAAAACTAGGAGAGCGCTGAGGGAAAATGGATGGCTATCCTCTAAGAATCTAACTTGGAAACACAACCCATGAGGTTAGTCCATAGACAGGGATTGTGTCAAGACATGGTTGAGACTAGTCCACAAATCAAATGCCAGACTTACACCATGGAGTCCCTTACTTGAGATCCATGGTATGCTTGTTGGAAACTACAATTGAAGCAATTGTTGTATTTTCATTGATGTTAAGCCTTACCTGGTAAGACTATTGCTATTTAAGAAAGTACTATATCTATTTGAGTGTTGATAAGGGGATAGGCAAGGTTGGTAACAACAGGACCTAAGGAAAGGTTGAGTTATCTTGATACTTCAATGAGAACTTGATTATGTGGCACAATGATAAGACAATGTATTCTTTATCTTAGTAAGAATGAAGACTAAACTGGTTGGCTTGACTGAGCATAAGTGAAGAAATCTAGTTTAAGCTGAGTGTTGTTTGTGTCAACCAAGCTAGTGAATGCCAAGTAAAAATAGTGTTGACTGAACACCAGTTAATTGCCAAGGAAGATAGTGTTAGCTGAGGGAACAGTTTGTGTGGTGACCGAGCTTTCTAGAAAAGACCAAGAAGTTGGACATAGTATTGACCGAGCATCGGTATTTTGCATTTGTTGAAGAATTTAGATTTCTAGCCGACATCATTGAATTCCTAAATTATGTAAAACATGTTGACTTTATTTATTGATTGTATGAAAGCATTTAATGCACTGTAAAATATTTTATTGTAAATATTTAAGAGATTCGAGATATTCCAAAGATAAGTTGAAGAACATAATGTAGGATGAATTCAATGAATTTGACCTAACCCTAAGATCTACGAAGGAGATTAAGTGACAAAAGATGTAATGACCTAATAGAGGCAGTATTAAGGAAACCTAAGCGAGAGGTTGAATGTACAGATAGAAAGAAGTGAATACTGGAAGTACTATTATTAACTGTCTAAGTAGAAAAGGCTGAAGGAGAAGTGTTGTGATCGCTTGAAGGGTTCCAAGCAGATTAGTGATGGAGATGGAAAAGGTTCATAGTTAGTAAGCCAACATATGTGTATGGAATTGGATTTGATATTTGCAAAGTGAGTTGTATGTTTCTCAGATCAATATTACTACTACTTTCTAACCATTGTAACAGTCAAAATCTTTTTAATAGAGGTTGACCTAAAAGTCATATGTATAAATCCTTTGAACAAGGTTGCATTCTAATGGAGTGTATGTAAGTCCTATAACAAGGCACACTTTTAACAAAGTGGTTGAAATCCTTTAACTGGGTCACACCTGACAGTGTGTTTGTAACCTTTGACAGGGTTGGCTTTTCACCGAGCTCACTTCAGAAGAGTGAACATAATAGTAACATGTTACAAAGTGGTTTATCCCAAATTGGGTTTCCACTATAAATCCTGGTGTTGATACTTTTGTGAATGTTTTTCTTTGAACATTTATATGTTTTACAAGTTAGATGCTATTGGATAAGTGGATTGCACTATTATATGTTTCTATTATGCAATCAGTAATGACTGAGTAGGTGTTGGTTATTAGATCTAATTTATTGAAGAGTTTGAAAGATTGTTTTATACATCTAGACTTGAGAACAACTAATTCACCCCCCCCCCTTTTTTGTTCTCAATCATATTAAAAATTGGTATCAGAGCTTTCGGTTCTTACAAAGAATAAGTTTGAAGGTACTTGAAGCAAATGATCAAGATGTATAAGAAGGAGGTACTTAAGTTGAATAAGGAAAAATTTCCTACATGGAAAACTTTGATGAAGTTGCATCTAGCTGATATTGGTGATTCTGCTAAGTATTAGATTGAACATGATTATGTCACACCTACTGCACCTCTGACTTCCAAGGAAATGAAAGCCAAACAAGAGCACAACCAAGAAATGTTGGAGATTGCGTCTGCCCTAAGTTATCCAAAATTCAAAGACATCAAAGATTGCAGTACCACAAGGCAAATGTGGGACACCCTTGCAAGAATTTATGGTGGTGATGTGAATGTGTTGAGAGAAAAAGCTGAGAGCCTAAGAGGTAAATTTGATGAAATGAGAATGCAAGAAGGTGAGAATATTGCACAATATTGTGGTAGAATAAAAGTTGTAAATGCTATTAGAGGAGAAAATGGAACTATTGAGGATGAAACTGTAATAGGAAAAGTATTGAGAACTCTGCGTCCTATCTATGCAATCAAAATTTTTCCAATCCAAGAATCTGAAGTAACTCTCCTAATGTCCTTACTTTAGAAAGTTTGGTCAGCAAGCTTACTAATTTTGAAGTTTCTAACTATGATAACTTCACTGTTGGTAGTATTGAATCTATTTTTAAGTCTTAGATGGTTTTGAATAAGTCAAAGAAGGAAAAAGAAAGATGCATTAGTGAAAGAGAAAGTGAAAGTGAAAGTGAAAGTGATAGGGACAGTGGCACATTTGATGAAGAATTTGAGGAGCTAGAAGCTCTTATGGCTAGAAGATTGAAAAGGGGAAAAGGAAGGTACAAAGGTAAACTCCCTATTATATGTTTTTCATGTAATAAAGTTGGTCATATAGTTGTTAGATGTCCTAACAGGGATAATGAGGATGAAGAAAGAGACAACAAGCAAAAAGAAAAAAGAGAAGATAGAGGTTACCGAATATACAAAGGCTACAAAGGGAAAGGTAAGAAATCCTACTACATTGCTGAAGAAGAGACTGACATTGATAATGATAATTTTGAAATTGATGTTGTCTATGTTGCAATGAAAGATGAATCTGATGAGGATGAGAAAACTGCATTAATATCTTATGTGAACAAAAATGATAAATGGATTATTGACAGTGGTTTTTCACATCATATGACTGGAGATTAGAGTAAGTTTGATACCTTAAACCATTATAAAGGTAGGAGTGTAAGGTTTGGAAATGATGCACCATGTCCTTCTAGATGAAAATGATTGATTAAGCTGACTAATAAGATCTCTTGTGAAAATTCTTATTGAGTTGAGGACCTTAATTATAATTTGCTGAGTGTTGCACAGCTTAATAGCACTGGCTACCGAGTGGAATTTCATCACAGGAAGGCCAAAATATTTGATGCCATAGGTGAATTGATTGGAAGTGGAGAACATACAAGAGATAATTTGTTCTATCTAGAACTAGCTGAAGAACATGTATGATTGCACAACTTGATGATATTTGGCTATGGCATAAGTGGCTATGTCAACTTAACTTTGATAATCTAGTAGAAATTAGCAAGAAAAAGAAAGTAAGAGGTCTACCTAGATTGAAGAAACCTGAGAATGTAATGTGCAAAGAATGTCAGTTGGGTAAGATGACTAAGTCTAGTTTCAAGAGAAAAACCTTTACTTTAGAGAATGTCTTAGATTTGGTTCATATTGACCTTTGTGGACTGATGGGTGTACAAAGTTATTGTGGTGCTAGATATTTTATCCCATTTGTTGATGATTATACCAGAATGATGCATGAAATGTTCTTAAAAGAAAAATCTTATGCTTTTCAATTTTTTAAGTGGTATGTGGCCAAGGTTGAAAAAGAGATAGGTAAAAATCTGAAGTGTTTGAGATCTGACCGAGGTGGAGAATTTACATCAAATAAGTTCAATCTATTTTGCAATGATAGAGGGATCAAGAGATAGATGTTTACACCTAGAACTCCTCCACATAACGACATAGCAGAGAGAAGGAATAGATCTATCTTGGACTATGCACAAACATTAATGATTGAAAAGAATGTTGCACAAAAGTATTGGAAAGAAGCTATAAGTATAGCTGTTTATACTCTTCACCGAGTATAGATAAAAAAAGGTACAAATCTGACACCTTATGAATTATGGCATGGGTATGCACTGAATGTAAAATACTTTAGAATCTTTGGAAGTAAGTGCTACATATTGAAGGATAGTAGGAATGGAAAATTTGATGCTAAAAGTGATGAGGGTATATTCCTAGGCTATTCCACAAAAAGTAAAGCTTATAAGTGTCTGAATTCTAACGCTAATAAAATTGTGGAGAGTGTAAATATCAAAATTGATGAGTATGCAGAGAAAAATGAAGTTGACAGTAACAGGGTACCAGAAGATTACAGATCTTTTCTGTATATAGAGGAAGAAGAGGCAAATGATAGACCTACACCTGATGTTGAGTCTCAGGTAAGCAATGTCGAGCATCGGGATAATAATGCCGAGAGAGAAGAAGAATGTGTCGAGAGATAGGAAGAAGCTACCGAGTATAAGGAAGAGGTTGTCAAGCATTTAGAAACTGAATCTGACAATTTGGTTGGAGAACTTGATGAGCTCAATGAAAGAAGAGAAGAACCTACTCTAGCACAATACGTATGGAGACATCACAAGCCTGAATAGATTATTGGAGATAAAGATACCAAAATTCAGACAAGAAGCAAGGTAAGAGATCCATCATGTTTTCTATGTGAATATGAGCCTAAGACAACAAAGGAAGCATTAGAAAATGAAGATTGGATAGAAGTAATGAATGAAGAGATTGACCAAATAGAGAAGAATGATACCTGGACTCTGGTGCCAAGACTAGAAGATAAGAATGTCATTGGGACAAGGTGGGTATTTCATAATAATTTGAATGAACATGGTCAAATCACAAGAAACAAGGCTAGATTGGTATGCAAAGGTTATGCACAAGAAGAAGGAATAGATTATGGGGAAAAATTTGCCCCTGTAGCAAGATTGGAAGGAGTCAGAGCTCTTCTTGCATATGCTACCTATAAAAGTTTCAAGGTATACCAAATGGATGTCAAGTCTACATTTTTAAATGGTATATTGGAAGATGAAGTATATATTGAACAGCCAGAAGGATTTTTTTATCCAAACAGAAGACACATGGTTTGCAAATTGAATAAAGCACTATATGGATTAAAGCAAGCTCCTAGAGCATGGTATGAGAGATTGCACAACTACTTAATATAGATTGGATTCTCAAGGACAAATGACACAAGCAATCTGTACATGAAAGTTGAAGAAGGTAAAGGAATCCTGTTAGCCAAAATATTTGTAGATGATATTATATTTGGTGGACATGATGCCTTGTGTAAGAAATTTTCAAATGAAATGCAAACTAAATTTAAAATGAGTATGTTTGGAGAGATCAAATTTTTTGTTGGTTTGCAAGTATATCAGATGGAGAAAGGAATCTTCATCACCCAGTCTAAATATGTTCATGAGATACTGAAAACCTTTGGTATGGAAGACTCAAGGCCAGTAAGTACTCCCATGGCTACTAGAAAAAAGTTGTCTAAGAATGATGATGTTGTAGAAGTTAACCAGACTTTGTATAGATCTATGATCGGAAAGCTATAGTATGTTGTACATAGCAGACCAGATATTGCATTAGCTGTTGGGATTGTGGTAAGATTTTCTACCAATCCTAAGGAAACTCATATGATGGTGGTTAAAAGAATCATGAGATACTTGAAAGGAACTACTGACTATGGATTGTACTACAAGAAGCATGAAAAATTTGAACTGAGAGTGTATATAGATGTTGATTGGGTAGGAAATGTAGATGATAGAAAGAGTACTAGTGGTGGAGCTTTCTTTCATGGATAGAGATTAGTTTCCTGGACAAGCAAGAAATGAAATTGGATTTCCCAATCTACTGCTGAAGTTGAGTATGTGGCTGTAGCTGTCGATTGTTGAAATTTGATATGGATAAAGCAATTGTTGGTAGGCATGAAAGAAGAAATCACTAAACTAATTGTCATCTTGTGTGACAACACAAGCTCTATCAACATCTCTAAAAACCCAGTGATGCATAGAAAGACCAAACACATTGCCATCAAGTATCACCACTTGAGAGAACTGGTACAAGATAAAGAGGTCTGCATGGAATATGTGAATACCAAGGAACAAATAGCATATATATTCATTAAAGCTTTACCTAAAGAAGCTCATGAATACTTGAGAAGTCAATTAGCGGTCCTTCCCCTAACTGAGGCTACCTAGTCAAGCTAAGAGCACTGTATCAAGTGTGCTTCAAAGAACATCTAACATACTGATGCAGAGAAAGGTCACACTTTAGGAGCAACCTAGAGTTGTGAAGAGCACAACAAGTCAAAATAAGTCATAAGCAAGATGATAGAGGGAAAAATATACTACTGAACTGAAAGGATGATATCTACATCTACAGGATGTATGTTATTGTTGTTGCTTTGGCATTTTTTGTCAAAGAGGGAGATAATGACAGATGAATACATAGAATGAGAAGATCAAGACAGTGAGAGAAATTCAGTGGACGGTCATGCATGGCTAATAAATTCTATATCAGAATGAAGCTAAGGATATTATACATTTCTCTGATAAACAAATAAGTTTTAGATTGGTTGGTAATTCATGTGATATTCATATGGTGTTGCCATCAATGCCAAAGAGGGAGATTGTTGGAAACTAAAATTGAATCAATTGTTGTATTTTCATTGATGTCAAACCTTAATTGGTAAGACTATTGCTATTTAAGAAAGTACTATATCTATTTTAGTGTTGCTAAGGGGATAGGCAAGGTTGGTAACAACAACACCTAAGGAAAGGTTGAGTTATCTTGATACTTCAATGAGTACTTGATTATGTGGCACAATGATAAGACAATGTATTGTTTATCTTAGTAAGAATGAAGACTAAATTGGTTGGCTTGATTGAGCATAAGTGAAGAAATCTAGTTTAAGTTGAGTGTTGTTTGTGTCAACTGAGCTAGTGAATGCCAAGTAAAAATAGTGTTGACCAAACACCAGTTAATTGCTGAGGAAGACAGTGTTAGCCAGGGAACAGTTTATGTGGTGACCAAGCTTTCTAGAGAAGACCGAGAAGTTGGACATCATTGAATTCCTGAATTATGTAAAACATGTTGATTTTATTTATTGATTGTATGAAAGCATTTAATGCACTATAAAACATTTTATTGTAAATCTTTAAGAGATTTGAGATATTTCAAAGATAAGCTGAAGAACATAAGGTAGGATGGATTCAATGAATTTGACTTAACCCTAAGATCTACAAAGGAGATTAAGCAGAAAAAGTTGTATTGACCTAATAGAGGTAGTATTAAGGAAACCTAAGTGAGAGGTTGAATGTGCAGACGAAAATAAGTGAATGCTGGACGTATTGTTATTGACTGTCTAAGCAGAAAAGGCTGAAGGAAAAGTGTTGTGATCACTTGAAGGGTTCCAAGAAGATCAATGATGGAGATGGAAAAGGTTCATAGTAAGTAAGCCAGCATATGTGTATGGAATTGGAACTGATATTTGCAAAGTGAGTTGTATGTTTCTCATATCAATATTATTGCTACTTTCTAACCATTGTAATAGTCAAAATCCTTCTAACAAAGGTTGACCTAACAGTCATAGGTATAAATCATTTGAACAAGGTTTCATTCTAATGGAGTGTATGTAAGTCCTATAACAAGGTGCACTTTTAACAGAGTGGTTGAAATCCTTTACCCGGGTCACACTTGACAGTGTGTTTGTAACCTTTGATAGGGTTGGCTTTTCACCAAGCTCACTTCATAAGAGCGAACATAATAGTAACATGTTACAAAGTGGTTTATCCCAAATTGGGTTTCCACTATAAATCCTGGTGTTGATACTTGTGTGAGTGTTTTGGTTTGAACATTTGTGTGTTTTACAAGTTAGATGCTATTGGATAAGTGGACTGCACTGTTATATGTTTCTGTTATGCAATCAGTAATGATCGAGTAGTTATTGGTTATTAGATCTTATTTGTTGAAGAGTTTGGAAGATTTTTTTATACATCTAGACCTGAGAACAACTGATTCATCCCCCCCTCTCTGTTGTTCTAAATCATATTAACAATGCTGACCTAGTATACCTTTTATTGAACAATTGATGCCCTGAGGGACTTCCTTCAAACAAATGCTAAGCACTTTGGTTAAATAGTGCACACTTCATGATTAATAATGAAACCTTGTTCTGTAGAAATTATGAAGGCATATACCTTTGCTATCTCGACTGGACACAAGTTGTGAAAATGTTCGATGAATTCAATAGAAATACTAAAATTGGGCATGGCTCAACTGACACCACTGCCCACCAAATACTCTAGGCTGGTTATTATTGGCCCCATATCTTTAAGGATGCCCATGCACATGTGAGGATGTGCCACACATATCAAACCACTACCTCTCAAGAGTGGAATCTGACAACACTTCTCCAGCTTGTATTCAAGGTCAGACCCTTTGCCCACTAGACATTTGATTTTATCATAGAATTTAACCCCAACTCATCTGCCAAACACCGATACATTCTAACTGCCACTGACTATTGTACCCGGTGGTCCAAAGTCATATGTTACAAAAATAATATAATAGATGTAGTCATCAATTTCATTGAAGAAAAAATTTCACCAGATTTGGGATTCCTTTCACCCTTGTGTGTGACAATGACCTGGCATTTTCCTCCACCCAACTACTAGAGTGGGCTTCCAATTGGAACATTACCCTCAAATTTTCAAGTAATTACTATCCATAGGGTAATGTAGGATAGTCCAAAAATAAGAACCTCTTGGAGGTCATTAATACCTTCTTAAAAGAAATCCTCAGGATTAGCATCAGAAGCTCAACTTCACCCTTTGGGTGGATTGTATTTGGATTAAGACCATCTTAGAGACTTCACCTTTTTATTTGTTCTATGGCTAGAATCTGGTATTCCCGACAAACCTATAGATTTTGATTCTACAATTCATGAAAAAGTTTGATACAAGGGATAATATTGTGGAGGTTCACCTCCTTAATCTAGTTTGTTTGGAAGAGAAAATAGATAATTCCCTCGAACATTTCGTGAAGCACCAAGTAGTGGTTAAGTGCTAGTTTGACAAGAGAGCTCAGTACAAGGATTTTCAGATCTCATAACTACTCTTCTTGTGGGACAAGGCCCGTTAAAAGAAGGAAAATAATACCAAATTTTAGAGGATCTAGCTTAGTCCCTATCAAATATACAAAATTTGTGGAGCCAACACTTACCACCTCAATTTATTAATCAGAGAAGCTGTCCCATTTCCTATCAATGGAAAATTCCTCAAAAATTACTTCAAATGAGGCAAAGGGTTTTGTTTCATACCCTTTTGGGTTATGTCATATGTACAAAGGTTGTAAATATTCCCCCCCTTTACTTTTTCTTTTTTCCTATTGGTGTGTCTTCCTTGTAAATTTTTGGTCTCAGGTGGTTTTATTTTGTTGTCTTTGTTTCCTTTTCATTTATTTTCTTTGGTTGTCCAGGACCTCAATGTTTTTCCTTTTAGTCTTCATAGGTGGGAATGTCTTAAATAATGTCCTGCAACTTATTGGGAGACTCACCTCATGCATTTTATTAGCCCAAAGTTCACCATGTAAGTGATGTTTGTTCTGATTTTCATTTGATGATCTTTCAGAAGTGTAACATAGGATAATGGTTAATATTCATCAGGTTCATATACATTCATAATTGTGGCAAGCTAAAATAAAGTATCTAACTAAGTTAGCCAAATTGAAGAGAAATACCACAAAGCAACTTGAGAATATATCAATTGTACTCTTGATGAATTGTGCACAAAAGATAAAAGCATTATTCTAGGATGTGGATTTTTTCCTCTTAAGAAAATAAATCAATGACAAGGTGAAAGAAGTACTACCGCAATAACAATTTAAACTTGAAGACTCTAGTGAAAGAAGTACTGCCTTCACCATCTCATAAAAAAAGAGAAAGAAAATCTTAGACTGAGGATGGAACCCCAGAAACTGGATTGCACGATAACTTACATAAAGCATTAAGCCTATCTGGTTCTAGTGTGGTTTCCATGTTTCTTCTAGAACCATAAGGTGCATCTATTTCAAAGCACACACCCCACAACTTGATAGGAATTGATGTCTAGGGCACAATGAGTTATATTTCCTAGAGCCCAAAATCAAACCAATGTGTTCTTTGAATGAGGATAAGACCTTGGTCTTCTCCACATGTGGATTGAGGAGTTCTCAAATGCACAAGGTATTTGTCCCATCAAGTTGCCATTTGTTATGCCCTGCATACCGGTCCCTACATTTTGACTGACAAATTGTCAGGTCCCTTTTTTTTTTTCTTTTCTTTGTTCTTTGTTTGCCATTGTTTTCAGCTCCTTTGTCTTCTATCTCTTTGAGACCCTACATCCCAGAGTTTTTGTTTATTGGTTGTCAAGACTTCTAGACTTTAGGGTTCCGATGTCATTATTTTTGTTCTCGCTAAAGAAGTAAACACCAGATGTCTTCGGGCCCAAGATTTTAGACTTGCTTGCCTCAAGATTCCAATCAACAATTAATGCACTCAATTAGGTATTATAAGAGGCCATTTACCCCTCATTTTTACAATTACCTAATGCATAATTACCCTCTGAGTGATAAAATTACAAAGTGAAAATTATTTCCTTGAGCCCAAGTTTTCTGAGCTAGTTCATGCAAGTGGTGGGATTCACACTTCTGTGTTTGGGAAAGTAATTTGAGCCTCTTATCAAGAAAGTGAGTGAACATTCTCATCTTCTTCAATATTCTCTCTTTTCAGGTAGGAACACTTTGGCTTCTACTTTGTTTCATTTTTCTTTCTATTATGTTTTTAGTTTCATTTTTATTTCTTTTATTTTGTGTTGGAATAGAGCTTCACCCTATAAATAGGGTTGGCATGGGGTTCTAGTGGGTTTGGGCATTTCAATTTGTTTATCTTCATTTGTCTCTTTTGGCTTGTTTGACCTCTATAAATAGATGTAAGATAGTGTAAACAGGTATAAGATAACATAAGTGGTTGTCTTCCTTTTGTAAATTATAGTGATGTTTGTGTAAATGCTTGTTAATAGCGCCTGGTTCGTGTCCTCCTTACATAGCTATATAAGTAGGTTTTGGCTCTGGTAGAGCTCATATGGCATACATGATGTCAAATGTAAAGCTCAACTAAGGTGTCATCGTAATATAGTGCAGGTCATTGTAAGTTTTGTATGGGTTCCTTTGTAGGGACTGGTGTAGCTCTCTTCCTCTTCTTGGTGTGATTATTTATAAGTTTTTTTTCCTTTTGGGTCATGTCATGCGAGAGTTATAAATACTAGGTGTGGATAACTGCACATTTGAATTCTTTATGAGGCATGTTAGGCCATGTTTAAGTAATAATCAGTTCTTGGATCTTAAGGCCAGTCGCTATAAGTGGTGTACATCCATGCATGGTTGGGATGCTATTATCTCCAACCACATAAATGCAAAAATGAAGAGGGTGGAAGGAGATAACAAATTTTACATGACTTATTTTGTCTTGTGGTCATTGGCCTAACATTTTAGAGGAGTCTAACAATTGGGCATAGTTGGCATCCTTGGGACACAAGTGGGATAGTCTCCCCCATGGGATCACTTTCCCCATATCTAGTAGGATGAGTGTTTCCATAAATTTTGTAGGGTTAATGATGCCTTTGTATATAATAGGATTAAGGTGTTGTCTAGGGATGTAGGCTTGAGTTTGTCCCAAGAGGAAATGGATATCATCACCCCATGGGGGTGTTACTTCATTTAGTTCTTATAATTCAACTACATCCAGGTCATCGGGTTCCTAGGAAACCCATTTTTACTGTTGAAATATTGAGATGACCAAATTGCTATTTTAGAGTTTTTTTGACAAATCTTGCCGGTACATGTCCTATTAGAGAAGAAGAAGATTTCCTCGGTCTCCTTTCCCATCACCTGTAGAAAATACAACTTCTCCATTGCTACTACCAAGGAGGCAGAAAATGAATTGAACAACTTGAACTTAGACAAATTTTCACTCAGGTGCCACAACTATGATCAACATGGCGACCTTGAAAAAACAATTCCCCATGGATCCAAACCCCATGGGCCACATATGGAATATTTGTGGGAGGAATGCCAGGACTATTTTGAGGTCTAAAGTAGGAAATATGTAAGGATATCAAAGGGCATGATGAACCATTTGTGTCTTTGGTCATTCCCTTTGAAATATTTAGATAAATGACCATTTGAAGACCCTTAGTTTAAATAAGCTATAATTGACAAGTCAGGGCTCCCTTCGGTAGATTGGGACACTCTAGATATTTTGAATATTGAGGCCATAACCAAAACAATAATTGAGCAAAGTCACACTTATTTTGACAAAGATTTCCTGAAGAGTGTCTACTTGGATACATTTATAAAGATAACTATTTCTAGACCCCAAATAAGGGGGCATACTCAGGATCATGGAAAGAAAAAGGTCAATGATTATTCCCAACCATCTAGCCCAGTACCTAAGGTTTTGATGAGAAAGTGGAGAAGTCCCAAAAATTACAAGAAGCAAAAAAGTCTGGTGTGAATTTTGGCCTTGGAGTTATTCCCTTAGGCTCCCAAGCCCCAGGTGTTCCTACATCTTCAATGGCTGCCCCATTTGGTATGTCAATTATGGAAGGGGAATATGTGGCAGGAATGACCACTACCTAGGCACTTGTCAAAAGGAGGAAGAAACTGAAAGCCTGAAGACCCTCTCCAGACCTAAGCTTGGAACCTGAAAAAGAGGCCGAGGTTCATGATATCCTCTCCACCCTTAAAATAGGCAATGCTATGGAAGATCCACCAAAGATCTCTAAAAAAAATTTCAATGACTTCTTCCACATCAAAAAATAAGGAAGTCTGCACCATGGAGAAGAACAAGAAAGAATGACCGAAGAAGTCCCAAAACCAAATGTAGATATTCTCTAAGAGGTTGGGGAGATTGAATAAGCATAAAGAAGTGCTCAAGAACAAGCTGAGGAGCTTTGACAAAAGGAAGAGGTAGAAGAAAAGATTACTAAAGATGATCGCCTTCTGGTTGAAGAAATTTCAGATTACTGAAGATGCTCACCTTCTAGTCAAAGAAATTTCTAAAAAACAAAGGCATGAAGAAACCACAAAAATGGTGGAAGAAGAAATAAGGAAAATATAGGAAGAACAAAAAGATAAGGAAGAAAACATGTTACCTTATGGTGATTGATCAGGGAAGTAATGTACACTTTTGCCCCCGCCCTCACATTGTAACTGATTCTAACCCTAAAGAGGAAAAATAATCTTGTATAAAATGGCTTAGGGTTAGGGATTTTCATTATGATGTATGTTTTAGTAGCTTCTTGTGGCGGTAATGAGTTGTAAGGGATTTCATATTGTGATTAGGTTGTAATCACTGGATCATAATAATATTGGACTCGCTATTGGTGGATGTAGTCAAGGGATTGGGTGAACCATGTTAAATATTTGTGTCTTGTGTTCTCTTCTATGTGGTTTATTATTTTCTGATATTGGTTATTTTTGCATGTAACTCTTATTTATGTATTGTTAATCCTACCAAAACATTGGGATGGGGGGGAAAATCCATGACATCTGAGGAAACCAGACCTCTAAGAAAAAATGTACCCTCAACGATTACCCCTCCATCTCAGACATATATTCAAGGCACATTGCCTATTAATACAGGTGAAGTAGAGGTCCCCTCAGAATTCTAGGATGAGGAAGTTACCATTGAACATAGTCCTCCTGCCACTCCACCTAAAAATGATATTCCCAAAGACAATATCGAGGTAGGTAAAGATACAAAAAAAATCCTGACAATGATGCCAAAGATGTGCCTATAGAAGAGCTCGAGTGAATTATCATGGAAAATCCCATCGGCCTCAAAATAATATCAAGTGAAGCCCAAGGCCCACCTCTGTGGATAGTTGAATCCTAGAGGAGGAAAATCACCATAGAAACATCTGATCCTCTTTCACTGGGTAACATGTTGGTAGAGAAATAGGCACCCAAGAGGTTAAAGAAGACCCGCACACTCTATACCACTCAAAGGGGTCAAGATGGAAACATGGTGGCATCTATAGCGACACCACCAGAAGACAGGAAGGAATAATAAGTGTCAGCCAAAGATTATACAGTGATAGAGATTTCCCTAGGATGATGAAACTAAAAAAGAGATCTAGACCTCCTTGATGATGTAAGCTGGATCATTCATGAGAGGTACCAAATGAGTACCAGAAGAATAAATAGCTTTAAGCATCTGAGTCAAACCTCAGAAAGCTCTTGATGGAGTTAGCATCCCTACTCTCTTTTGTAATGCCAAAGGCCTCCACCTCTATAATGCCACTCCCACGGGGAAACATGGAAGTGCTTTGGGTTATGAAGAAGAAAGTGTTGACAGTGGACAGATGGATAGAAGAACAATTGGAGGAATTTAGAAACTTTTTTGACTAAGTTCCTCCTAGAATTATATGAGGCTCATTATATCGAGGATATAATTGAAAAAGTTATTTTTGCATGGCAAACTCAGGGAGAAAAATATGAAGAATGGAAAGAATTCCTCAAAGAGGTTTTCAACCTAGGAGAAGAGAGATTGGTCAAAATAGACATTCTGGAGAATAAATCATGTCAATTCCTGAAGACCTAGTACACTAGACTTGCATTCAAAATCAAGACAAGAAAGCAACTAGTTAAGGTCTTAGAAAATCATAGGGTCAAAGTCCTAGATATGATGGATCAATTCTTTACATTTATTCTATAGGTAACATCAATAAATCTAACCAACCTAGGTACCGGCACCCCTGTGGATGATTTATTAAGAAATTTTGACAACCTAGCTAACACACAGTTCTGACCCTTGGGATATTTTGACAGCCCAATTCTAGGAGAGCTCTCCCAGATGATTTTGAAGGTCCATGATGCTACTAGGGAAGCTTCCAAATTAAAATGTAAAGTTGAAGAGGCTAAATATTATTTTGAGGAAGCCATGGGCCACATGGATTACCTAAAGGAAGTAGATGAGAAAGGCATGCTGGAAGTGTTGGAGGCTTTCCATAAATTCAAAGAATATTAAATTTTATGGGTTTCAAGACTCCTCTCATGAACCCACATTATTTCTTCATTATTATTTGAGTGTAACCTCCCAGAGTCTGGAATTCTAGATTTCCATAGTTTTGTATTCTTCCCGGTGGTCTAGGTTGATGATTATTCTGGAGTAGACCAATTGTCATTCCAAATTCATTGTCAAAAGTTTGGAGGGTATGATATGGTTGAAAGTGACAGGTGGATTGTGAAGGATTGTGCACACTGCCCCAAATCCTAAGGTGTCACTCCCACATTTATGAATGAATGAATAGAAAGGAGATGTGGAGACATGGAACCACTACTACATTTATGGATCACACTACCCAAGACACTTAAATGAAACAAGTTACATCCACACACTTGATTGTGTCTCCTGAGGATCATTTTCTTGATTATTTTATTCTTCTTCCTCCCCCTTGTTCGTCTTTCCTCTTTAGATATTTTACCATGATGGGATATTTTTGATAGTGCAGGTAGTGCCAACTATAAATATTATATTTTATAAGAATAAGTGGGTTGCAGATCCTAATATAGATCATAAGATGTCTATAAATAAGAAGTTCGATGCCTGACCAAGGGTCGACAAAATTGATGATTTTGTTGTCCATGCGATAGTTTCTTTCAATATAGTTTCTATTTTATTTTAGTATAGTAGGTTCTCTCAGTAGATTAATGCTCCCTAGGAGCCATGAATATACCAACCAGTGATACTATCCCTCTCAAGCTGATGAAGAAGTAAATATTACTCTTGGTACCATACTTTGTGGTGTTCTTCATTTTAGATTCAATGAATTTATTTCATGTTGTATGCTTCTCTATGTCCTTTGCTTGATATTCTTTGGTAATCAATTGAAACACTTTTTCTTTTGTTACTAATGTATGCCTTGGTTGATGACTGAACATATGCTTAGTATAGTTGTTGGCTCTTTGTTTGAGCATTGTTGATGTTGGGATGTTTATGATATGACTATAGGTAGATTTATTTACTAACCTTGGCTTATCTTTTCACATTTTATTTGTTCAAGCTAAAAAATACTTACTGGAAACCTCATCCTTCCATAACTTATAAAACTTATGAGTATAAACCAACAAACCCCTTAAATTTAAAATAGTCACTTGTCCAATTGAACCTTTCTTGCACTATCGTGGCCCAACTACCAGGTGCTTGGAGGCTAGGAGATTTCACTCTCTAGTAAACCTCTTTAGGAAAAGTTGGCTGGTACTTCAGTACCTAGTGACAACTATCTTACTATTGGTGAGGCCATCACAAAGTCCCATCAATAGATTCCAATGCCTGGAACAATATAGAAATTGAAGCTACCTACCTCAAGTTATGATCGATTAAGTTGAGAGTACATATGAAATAAGTAAACTATTAGTTAAAACATAATTATAAAGATAAAAAGAAAGCAACCTAAAAGTGATTTTAAGTTAACAGTTTATTCTTTTTGAAATTTTATTTTGATTATTACCATTGTTTTCTCTCATGAAGGAGGATGAAAATGTCAAGAAAGAAGGAACTAGAGCTGATGAGGATCAAAGTGTTGAGATGCGCAGTGGATGTTGAGATGCCATTGGATGAGGTATGTATCAAAACACATGATTTGACTTTCCTTCTATAATTTTTACTTTCCATAGTAGATGTATAATGCATTGTAGATGATAGTTTAAATTGTCTGGGCTAGAAAACTTAGAAATTTGACATGTGTCCAAGAAGTCAACATGTTCCTAAGAAGTTGACTTGTACCTAAAAACTTGATTTATACTTGGAAAGTTGACTTGTTCCCATAGTCCAAGTCTTTTAGTTTTCTGATTCAGATTGATTGATGCATATGCTTCACGGTCTGATACTATTTTTTTGATATGTGATTACAGGACCTTCCGACTATATGAGAGCATGTTGGAGAAAAATCTATGACATAATTACATGTATAGTACGATAATCTGAGGCCTGAAGATATAGATCTATTGATAGAGGTTGGATTTTATTGGGTGTACCATCTACCTTACATGAGATATCACCCTACAATGCTAATGACACTAATGGAGAGATTGGATTAGGATACCTCCACAGTCCATCTACCTACAAGCAAGACAAAAGTCACATTTGAGGATGTATACCACATCATATGGTTTCCTATCCGAGGGAGAAAAGTGAGATGTACGGTATCACAGTCAGAGGTAGAGATAGAGAGAGATCAGATATATTTCTTGGGAAGATCTCCCTTTCATGTGTGCATTGATCACATATCCCTAAATACACTCTTGTATGCATATGAGAATATCGTTGATTTGATAGAAAATGTTACTATTGTAGTGACTCTAGATTGTTGAGATACTACATTTCCTATACCTTTAGCACATGTGGTTCGACACACAGATAGACATCATGTTGTATATGCCCGAAATAGGAGTATGCTTTCCCACTTGTATTATGAGTTGGGAAAGTATGTTTGATATTAGTGACAAAGTGTAGTGCCCACCAATAGTTTTCTTTTTCAGTTTTATAGTGCCAAATATTTTAGGCCACTTTCATGTCATGTGGGTTGATTATTTCAACTTTATTATGTGGTTTTGGATGTATGGCATTACATGGTGACTTGATATTGGATAGTCATCAAATATTATGTTTATAGTTAGATGATGTTATTTACTTTGATGATGATTATTTATATGATTAAATGTGTTGTTTATATTCATGGTGTTACTTACCCCATACTTGCATGTGTATGTCTATCATGTATGTTTTACTTTATGTTTGACATGCTTGATGTGGTTGAGGGACAGTGTCGTAGTTACCTTCTTGTGGGATCCACATGATGTCTCATTCTCCAACATTTCTTATTGTCTATATATGGATGTACATGCTTGTATTTTATGTAGGTTTACAAGTACCAGACATTGACTTCCTTGAATTGTCAGGATGAGTGTGCCCTATCACAATGTCTCAATGGTGAGAGAGGGGGGATAACATTTAGGTCTGAATCCCAACCTAATTCATTTTATTGTCCTAAAATAGTGGACAAGTTTTTGATTTATTTCCTCTCTGAATTCATCTAGGTGACGTGAATTCATGAGCCTTTGCCTTGAGCATGATTATCATTTTATTAGATAAAATTTAGTTTTTGTGTTCTTTGGATGATTATGTAGTTGATGTGATTATTGTGGAATGGTTAAGTAATTTATTGAGATTAATTATGTGGTTTAAATCTTATTAAATATAGAAAATATTAAATACAAGGGTATTTAATTAATACCAATTAGTTAAATACACTTATCAATTAACAGACTTAATTAAAGTTTAATTGTGAAATTTAAGGATTTAATCAAATATTAAATTCAAATTTTAATTAAAAATAAATCTATTAATTAATGTTATCTTATCTATTGGATTAATAATTAAAATAATATTCTTTTAGTTATAATTGATATGCAATTAAGTTGCACAATCAATTAAAAATAAATAAAAGAATAAAGTAATTTTAAAAGTTGAGTGAATTGATATAAATGAGAAATACTACATTTGAATTAAGTGAAAGTGCATTGAGTTATTAATTATTAAATTGAAAAGGATACAAAAGGAATATTGGTAATAACAAAGTTTTGGGAGTTAAGTTGAGTTCAAGGTTTTCATGGTTAGTTTGAGTTTCCAGGTTCTTTTTCTTAATTAAGAGGATTTGGCCATTATTCTACACACATAGATTTGCAGGTTTTGGCTCTGAGGATTGAATTGGAGGAAATTGTGAAAGCTTTAGAATTTTTTAGGCTTTTGATTATTCTTCATAGTTTCTATCAATTGGTGGTTTGAGGTAGGGTTTGAAACCCTCGTAGATCTGATTTCCTTTATAAAAAAATTGTTTTCTTTATGCCTATTAGATCTTGTTGATATATGTTTTGGAATTCTTCTCTTGTTTAAATTTTGGTTATATGTTTTTTGTGAGAGAAATTTGGTATTGTGAATACTTGGTATGTTAGGAATACCATAGAAAAAACTTATTTTAAATTAGTTAGGGTTTGATAAATTTTGTTGTAGAAAACCTTAGGGTTTGAAATAAATTAAAATATTTAAATAATTTTCTCTCTTGGTAGAAATTAGCTGTTAGATTTGTTGTTGATTAATCCTATAGAAAAATTATTTAGACCATTTGGATTTTCAGCCTTCTTAATTTTGATTTTCTTGACACCCTTAGCAATTTTTTCCTTTTCTTATTTTTTCTTGGTGTCTACTTTGTTCTTTTTTATGAAAAAATTTGTTGATCTACCATCTGCATTACCAATTATCCTATTTCTCAAAACATAGTTACTCCTAGCTTGAGTAACCATATCAATAATGATTTGTGTTATCTCTTCATTGGAGGGTCTTCATAATACAATGGGTTTCTCACCCTTTTTTGCATTACATGTTACATTATCAATTTCTTCCTCTTCATCATAAAAAAAAACCTACTGATGATATAGTTCTTTTCTATTTTGTGAACCAGATACATCTTGGTTCTCATCCTCATTAGTAGAATCTACTTCATCATAAAAATGTGATGGGGTCAAAGCACAACCACTCTCATCATATGTATCATCTTCCTCATCCCCTTACCCCTCATTAGCAATACACTCAAAGAAACATCACAATGATTAGGATCATGTGGGTATTGACAAGCTATACACCATGGAAAATAATCACTCATGTTAATAGAGTGTTTTTGTAATGGATCATGGGTTTTACCATTTGATTTATCTTTCTTTTCTAGGAGAACATGCTTCCCATCCTTCCATTAGGTGTGGTAAGGGAAATTTTTAAACTTTGGTTTCCTGTTAAAATTGTTGAAAGAAGGATTCTCATTATTTGCAACCCTATTGTTCTTATTTTCACTGAGTTTTAAATATTTCAAAGTATTTAAAATATGGTTCAAATTATCCTCCTCTTTTGGTTTTACATTAGAGGTTTATCTGATTCTTTCTTTCCAAACCTAGGAGGCCAATGATCTTCTCTTCTACCCAACTTCCTCGATACTCTTCTATTACTTGGAAAAGCTTGTGCATGGCCTTCTGAAATCTCACATTGAATTCAAGGACCTCTTCATTCTGATTTTTCTTGATGTTGTTGAATTCATTCAACATGAAACCTCCATTTTTTTGTCACCATACTGATCCTTGAAACAATTAATAAATTCATCCCAAGAACCTACATAGACATGTGAGATTCCTCTAAACCAATCTCTAGCATCTTCATTTAGTGATTGAACAAACAATTTCATAATTACATCTTCATGTTTAATTTCATAATCATCTACCATGTCAATAAATTTATTTAACTATTCTTCACATGTGATGACATTATTGCTAGAAAATTTAAGAAGATTTTCTCTAATTTATTTTGGAATTACATTGAGATAACCAGAAATATCAAGAAAGAGGATTTGTCTATACCTTTCCATATGAACTAGTCTCCTTTGGAATGACCCATCATTATGGGAAGTAGATGCTTTGATGTTTGATGTAGTAGCAATGTTAGCACCAATTGGTAGTGGAATCATGGTTGTATGTTTAGCAGAGTTCCCAAAATTTTCACCAAATAATGAGTTAGAAGTAGCCACATCAGAAGGCCCTGAGGAGTGCCTGAGAAAATCAATTTTCTTCTTCATCTCTAGAGCAGTAGCCTCAAATTATTCCTTCTCAAGTTCTTTGTCTAATATTTCCTTCTCTCTTTTAACTCTTTCAAGATCAGTATCCAACTTGGATAACTGATCCATTAGAACCTTGTCATTTATAGGTTCATTTATCAAAATCCCTATTGCCACCTACTTACCTTTATCCTTAGGTTTTCCAATTTCAAAAACTTGATAGATGACAAGCTCTACATCATTTTTCTTAAGTGCCGCAACAAAATTTATTGCCTCCATGCTTAGAAATTTCCTTCTCAATTGATGTAATCTAATTTGAGCTTGTATTAGCTCATCTTCCTTTTCCCATTCTCTCTTTTGTTTGATGACAATTTTCTCCTTGATTCTTCTCTCCAAATTATAGACTTCTTCAAAGATATCTTCAGAATCTAGGAGAGTAGTTTCAGATTGTGAATTTTCAACATAAAACCTATCTTTCTTATCTCTTGGGACATGAGGACTTTTATAGGGTGAATATCTTTGGGAAGGAGGTTCATTCTTATCCTCTCCACTTGTGTGTTTACTTCTTGATCTCCTCATTTGTCCTTGAGACTCATTATTTACTATTTTTTTAGTATGATGTGATCCCTCTTCTCCTTTGAAATGAGGAGAATAATAATCATCATACACACCCAATCCTAAGTCCAAAACCTCTTCATATTCACAAATATTTCCTTCTTGGCTAGGGTGGATTGGTTCATTTTCTTTGGTATTTCTCTTTTGTCTCCAAGTTTGAGATATATTTTTATCAACCTTTTCTTTTCTTGGCTATCCATCCCTAGAGGTACTTGGAAGCTCACCTTCCTATTGGCAAGTGATGATTGGAGAGCACTAGGGATCACTTAAGGGTTGTAATTTATGGAAATACTTATGTTGGAGTGATTTCATGAAGTGAGTATAGGTATTGGAGACACAGTCATGAAAATGACTAAGTACTGAATCAGAATAACAATATACTGCAGTATAGTTTTTGTCAGCGAAGATAACATATGATGTATTATGGATTGTGAACTTAGAGGAAGATAATTTGGGATATGTACAACCTTTAGTTAAGGTTGCACATGTTTTTGTGTTAATATCGGTAAGATACAATGATATGAAGGTATGTGAAGACAAAGAAACAATGAAACAAGGAATATGAACAGTCACGATGATTAAGTGAAGGTTAGATGGAATGGTAACATGCTAAGTCAGGTGAAAGTTGTATATTGTTGACACTTTGGTAATATAAGATCACCGACTCTAAATTTATCATTTGTATAAGTAATTGATATGTTTTGTATTGTATTTGAGAGTCGACTGGATGGAAAAATTGATATAAGTATAGAGTGTTTTGTGGAAGTGATAAGTGTGAGACTATGTGATAGACATGGATATGTGATGGATGCAAATTTGGGATATTAGCAAAGGCAGATAATAGATGCGAGATTAGATATTGATAGAGCTATAACTAGAACTATCAAAGCATAGTAGATTCTTGTGTAGCTCACTTATTGAAGAACACCTTTGTAATAGAATTTTTATTGTAAGAGTTGTAAGTTCACCACACCTTTAATAGGTTTTTTGTATACCCCTAATGGGGTCCTCTAGTCCTCTAACAAGGATATGTACTATGTAATACTCAGCTCCTAATAGGGCTAGATCTCAAAACAAGGATTCAATATTTTAGTGCATAGTTGTGGGTACCATCCCCATCGGGGTTTTCCCTTGGCTAGGGTTTCCTCGAAAAAAAATAATGGTGTTATGAGTTATGTGTTATGTATTTATGTTATTTTCATTTCAAAATTGATATGGTTTATTTGCAATTAGTTGAAGTTTAATTTAAAGTGTTGTAATATTGATTCACCCCCCCTCTCAATATTACTTAATCCTAACAATTAGTATTAGAGCTATTGGCCCTTGGAGAGAAAGCCTAACATCATAAGGGAGATCAAAATGGATTCAAAAAGTTTGCAAGAGAAATTTTAAGAAACACTTAATGACCTGGACAAAGAAAAGGTTGAAAATGGAGAATTGAAATTAAAATTAAGAAGAGCAAAAGGTTTCATTAAGAAACTAAAGGAACAACTTGAACTTTCAAGAAGTCAGAGACAAGAACTTATGGATAAGAACAAAGAGGATTTAGACAATGATACATCAGACCAAGTAAAGAAGCTAGAGCAAGAAAAAGAACAAATTAATCTTCCGATGATTAAAGAAATCCAATATGAAAAATATGTAAAATACAAAGTTGAAGAGACACTAAAAGAAGAAGATGTGCAGATAGGACAAATGAAGATTGAACTTGATTACTACAAGGATAAATATTAGGAATTGGAGAAGTACAATCAAATCATAAAAGGTGAACTCACTCAATCCAAATTGCACACTGAAAAGCTACACATGAGCAATGATAAAATTGATGAACAAAGAGAGAGACCGAAATGTAAAGGAGACATGATTGGAATTGGATACAATGAAGGAGAATGTTCTAAGACTAATGATGAATCACATGAAGCAAAGACTGAAGATAGATCTACTTTTGAATAACATAAATATCTTATTAGACCTCTCAAAGGTAGATGCTTTGGATGCAACAAAGTTGGACACATGAAAAGAGATTGTAGAAGTAAAGGTCATTTCAAACCCTTTACCAGTTATTGTTACAACTGTTATGCATATGGACATAAGAAAGCATAATGTAGAAAACCTGATCAGTCAAGGAATATACAAGATTACATTAGAGAAGAGTCAGAAGATAAGAACACTTGCTTCAAATGAAATAACCTCGGGCATACTACAAGGTATTGTAAGATGTAGGTTAATCAGGATAGAAGACCACCTACATGTTTCAAATGTAACAACATAGGACACATAGCGAATTTTTGCAGGTATAATGGAATGAAAAATAGAGGAGGACCACCACCACCACCTGTGGTTATAAAGAATAATATTGGTGACACTAGTAAAAGTCTTAATGAGTACATGGACGAGTTTAAGAATCATTTCAAGAAACTAGCAATTGAAGATGATGAAAAAATATTGAAAGTAAAAGATTTTAATAAGGCATTGGTTCAGGGAGAGAAAGTAGATGCTACTGTGTCTTTGCATGATTTTGACATTACTACATCAACCTAGAAGGCTACATGGCCTTAGGGGGAGCATTGGATGCAGACAACAATATATATCTAGCCCCTGATTATGGGGAATAAGCTCATGGGGGTGTAGATATAGTATGTAAAAATACTATGGAGTTAATGTTTATGATCGCAACACTTGAAGATTCATATCCTACGATCATGAAATTTATGTTTGACTGGAAAGTATGTGAAGTTGAGATACCTATGATTAATGCATTCACTCACCTTGCAATGGATAAAACACCTTGAAACATATCATTTTTTCACTGTTGATTAGCAGCAACCAAGGAGAATAGAGTTAAGAAGCACTACAACCATCTAGCAACTACATTTCATGATCGTTTGAAGCAAACGTTCTGGATTTTAGTGTATTGAAGGTATTTAGATCATATATGCTTTCAAGAAGATATGGATGCACCTGTGATATTTGATGTTATTAATAGACCAAGGTATAAGTTTAAGAGGTACCCATTTAAGTCTTGTGAGGATGATCTAGAAGGAGCATTTTTGCAAACCCCTTACGATGTGTTACATGTTGAAGATATTAGGGTTTACATACACTGCAAGTATGAGACCATAGGAGATACATAAATCTATAAGGAATTAGGAGAGATGATAGAATCTGATGGTAAAATGAAAGAAGAGTTCAAACATCTAGAAGAGAAATCTATCATTAAGCTAACCTAGCTTAATGAGTTCTACAAAATTGAATGGTTCAAGGTCATTCTAAGAAGAATCCATGATCAATTCATTTGGATAGGAGAGAAACTTGTTAAGATATGTATCCAATTGATTCATGAGATAACTGGAATGGACAATACTGTAGTCCTCCATGTAGTAGAGAAAAATATCAAGAAGCAGGTAGAAACCCTAACTCATTCTAAGTGGGATAAGAGAGTGATGACTATGAATGAGATCTTTTAGCAAAATGTGAGATTGGTAGAAATGCTACTAGGATACAAGTTGTTCTACAACAACAGACCTAATTCTGTGTCAGTAGGGGTAATTATGATGGCCTATAGAATAGTGAAGGAAAACACCAGATATAACTTATGTGAAATCCTAGCATAATAGTTCTTGGAGAATGTGAAGATTATCAAGAAGGACAAGTCAAAAGCTTTCCGGTTCAGCTCTCTTCTGATCCACATGTACATCCACATTGAGAAAAAATTTCCTAGAATGCACCCTAGAGCATGGAAGGATAGTGTACCTACTAGCATACAAATTTCATAAAGCTACCAAAGACAAAATAAAAATTGGGTAGATGGTGAGTTGTTTGTAATGACTAAAATTCTTCAAAGGGAAATGAAGGAGAGATACCTGATACCTGAGGAGATAGTTGAGAAATACAAAGACACAATCTATTTCATGGTTGAAACTGACTATGTATTCTTTGAAGCAGTTGAGCCTAGAAAGAAATGGTGTTACCCTATGGGGTATGAGGTTACTTCTAAAGTTCTTACAATACAAGTTGAACATGTACTAGCACATGAAATAGATACATCTAAAGAGAGACACAAAACTTACTTAGAAAATTCAACAAAAGTTAGAGAAGAACAAGATAAAGGGACAAGGAAGAGGAAGATTGAGAAAATGGTTGATGACATTGCTGCGAAGGAAGGAATTACAAAGGAGCAACTAAAAGATGTAAGGACAAAGATGAAAAAAGGATCCTTTAGCTTAGAAATTGAGGTACCTCCTCCTTATGAAGTTGAAAAGACAATAAGTCCCAGTCCCAGTAAAATATATTTATCAATCACTCCTGAAAAGATTTCACAAGAGGTTCCACCCGCGAGCACACCTAGGAGATCTACAAGATCTAACAAACCAAACAGCCTTAAGAAAAAAAAGGTAGAAGTAGAAACAAAGAAGAAAAAGGACAAGGAGACTGAGAAGAAAGAAGAAAAAGAAGTACAAAAGAAGCCACAAGATTTGTGGAAGCCAGATATCAAGATGTTACAAAAGAGAATAATAAGAGATGGAAATTTGAAGATAGTAAATAGATACTATGAAAGGTATGATTCTGACAATCAAGAAATAATTGAGGACATAGTAATTGAGCACTTGTTAGTCTACAAGAAGAATTTACTAAAAATAGAAGGCAGTATTCCTAAGGACTTGTATAGAAAGTTGGAAATAAGAAAATAGTTAGCACATTCAGGGATGAGACTATAATAAATAAGGCTATTAAAGACATGTTTCCTTTAGTCTCCATACATGGGAGGGAGAGAATCATTAAAGAGTTGAAACCTCTATTGAGAACAAAGGCTAGACTTGTGAAGATAATGACAAGGAAGTATGATGAGGTTATAGAAGACACACAAAAGGCATTGGACCAAATTATTATGTGTGATATGCCTGAGAAGACCTCACCTCCCAATGTTACCAAGTCTACACCTTTAGGAATGGGAGAAAGATCTAAGACAGCTGAAGAAAGTGAGCAAGAAAGTGAAGTTGAAAAGCAACCAGACTTCTTCATTTCTAGTGTGCCTATATCATTAGACACTTCACTTGATGTAAATGATCCATTTCAAGAAAATATGGATAGTGCAATAACAGTAGAAGAGGAAGGACAGAAAGAGGAAGAACATATAAAAGAAAGATAGGAAGAGAAACAACAAGAGAAGGAGCAACAACAAGAGGAAAAGAAGGAAAAAAAGACAAGAGTAGAAAATGAAGAAGAGGTAATAATTGAGCTTAAACAAGAACTAGATACCTCCTCCACCCTATTGTTGGAAATTATGGCCAAACTGGTAAGAACTGATGTGGAAAGCATGGATGAGGATGAACTCTTGAGGTTATCCTTCATGGCATTTTCTAAGGCAAATGAAAGGTCAGAACAAAGGGGGGATACGAAGGTAAAGGTGAATGCTAGAGCAGTAGAGACTATGAACCATATACTCCCTACACCTCTCACATTTCAAGGAAAGGATGATGCAGAGAACTTGAACTTGGCATTGGACAACTTTGACAGTCATTTTGAGTCACTGTTGAAGATCGTAGAGGATAAGGCTGAGAAGACATACTTAGAAAGTAAGTTGAAGGAAGTATGTCATTCCATCTCATGGGACTTGGACATTCTAAAAGAAACTACAATTAAGGCTATAAACTACATGGAAAAAGGAAGAAAACTCTATAGTTATTGCATCAATCCTATTAGACACATAAAGAATATTGAAGATATCATAGCCAAGGATAGGGCTACACTAGACAACATAATGGACAGTTGTGAAACCTCTTCAAAAATTGTGTTGGAAATGGACAAGAAAACATCCAAAATTTTGGATAAGATAAGTTCTTTGAATACAAAGAAAGGGAGAGTAGTGGAAAGATTTGGTTTGCTAAAGAGTCCAATCACTCCTAAGCTATCAATTCTTGAAGCTCATCTCACAGAGATGGAGAAGATAGAAGGATCAATGACAAACATTGTACCCATCAAGCTAAAGGCAGTAGAGACTGCATCTTATGCACTGAATGGACTAATCCATGTCAGTGAACTTTTGATCAAGTCATGGGATGATGAAGTGAAGACCTTGGAAGACTCCTTCCAAGACATTTTGAATCTAGTGAGTAAGAACTAAGTCTTTTGTGCTAAAAATTTTGAAATTTTACAAGTACATTTTCCATTGATGTCAAAGGGTGATGCAGGAGCATCTTGGGTGTAAGAGAAATCTTGCATCACCCAAAAATATTTCTATTTTTGTATTCAATAAGGGCTATCTTGTGTAGAGCTGCTATTTATAGAAACTTGCTATTTTTAGTAAGTTGGTCATACAATCTTAGAATGTTCTGATTTTACATGTGGAGGTTCATCTTAGTCATATCAGCTTGCCAGTAAAGTTTCATGGCAAGATCAGGTCTAGTTTTGAAGATATTAAAGATTTTCGGTATTGGCAGGAGGGTACAGAAACTTTGAACTCATTTTTGAAGGCTTTAGAGGCCCCAGATGAGGTTGAAAATTTGGGTGACAAGCACTTGCGCGAGTCAAGCTTGTAGAGCGCTTCGTGGCCTTTCTGAAATGGGGTTATAATAGTCCATCGAATCAACTGGTGATGACTTATGGTCTCTGGAAGTCAGGTCACCTGAAACAGTGGAAGATAATTTTCCTTCAAAATTTTTGTTCAGGTTTCAAAAGTTATTTTGAGTTGACTTTGATGTAATAAATTGAAAAATAAAATAATTCTAAGTTTGGTCAGCCCTAAGGGCTAAATTTCTAGAACCTTCTTGGGCGGTGGAAAATGCCTATATAAAGAAGGCTCGTAGTGTTGTCTAGGGCAGTTCAGGGTAGTAGATCTGGGTATTGATTCGAGGCTTTGTCCTATAGAATATTGTAATGGAATGCCCATGTGGCTTTGCATATTGTAATTCTAAAATTTTGTAATTCCACATTTGTGGAGATAATAAGAAGCCAATTTTCTGTTCTTGCATATTGTTGTTGTTTCTCTATTTCCATTATGTGTTTGTGGTATTAAGGGGAGAACCCTTCATAAAAGGGAGAGAAGAAGAAGAAAATCAGTAAGTAAAAAAAGAAAAAAGAAAAAGGAGAAAGAATATGTATATAGAGAAGTAGAAGGAAGATAGTATTTTGACACATTCATTTTTCGCTAAGTGTTGCCATCAATGCCAAAGGGAGAGATTGTTGGCAAGTGATGATTGGAGAGAACTAGGGATCACTTAAGGGTTGTCATTTATGGAAAAAATTATGTTGGAGTGATTTCATGAAGTGAGTATAGGTATTGGAGACATAGTCATGAAAATGACTAAGTACAGAATTCAAATAACAGTATACTGTAGTACAATTTTGGTCAGCGAAGATAATATATGATGTATCATGGCTTGGGAACTTAGAGGAAGATAGTTTGGGATATGTATGACCTTGATTTAAGGTCACATGTGTTTTGGTGTTGATATCCATAAGATACAACGATACGAAGGTATGCAAAGACAAAGAAATAGTGAAACATGGTATATGAACAATCACGATGATTGAGGGAAGGTTAGATGGAATGGTAACATGATAAGTTAGATGAAAGTTGTATATTGACAACACTTTGGTAATACAAGATCAATGACTCTACATTTATCATTTGTATAAGTAATTGTTATGTTTTGTATTATATTTGAGAGCCGACTGGATGGCAGAATTAATATAAGTACAGAGTGTTTTGTGGAAGTGATAAGTGTGAGACTATGTGATAGAGATAGATATGTGATGGGTGTGAAGTTTGGATATCAGCAAAGGTAGATAGAAGATGTGAGATCAGATATTGATAGAGCTATAATTGGAACTATTAAAGCATAGAAGATGCTTGTGCGGTGCACTTATTGAAGAATACCTTTGTAATAGAATTTTGATTGTAAGAGCTATAAGCTCACCACACCTTTAACATGGTTTTTGTTACCCCTAACAAGGTTCTCTATTCCTCTAACAAGGAAATGTACTATGTAATACTCAGCTCCTAATAGGGCTAGATCTCCTAACATGGATTGAATATTTTAGTGCATAGTTGTGGGTACCATCCCCACTGGGGTTTTTCCTTGGCCAAGGTTTCCTTGAAAACAAATAATGGTGTTATGAGTTATGTGTTATGTGTTTATGTTCTTTTCATTTCAGCATTGATATGGTTTATTTGCAATTGTTTGAAGTTTAATTTAAAGTGTTGTAATATTGATTCACCCCCCTCTCAGTATTACTTAATCCTAACACTTCCAAATTATCTTTAGGATGATCCCTCCTCCAGGATATGGTATTCCTATAACTCATATTTGAGAAAGTCTGTATACAAAATAATTTTATTACTCAGCATTGCTACAAATATTTCTTCAAGTCTCCACCCAAAACAAGTTGGGAAATATAACACTAGATCTTAGTAATATGGATACTGATAAGGAATTTTCTAAAACAAAAGGATAACCACAAGGAAACTAAGTAGATCCCAATAATCTACCAATGATGAAATAATCCATGAGATGGAAAAGTGTTAGATAACTAAGAGAGGGGGTGAATAAGTTAAGTCCAATAATCCTATAGTCCCAAATATCTTAGATGTATATATAAAAACTTTTCACAAATAATTAATTCGGTAAGTTAACAATTGTGTCTTTCTCTTTATCTATCGATTGTCAATAAATTAAATACCATGTTTAGCGATCTATCCAGTTATGAAATGTGTAAAGAAAAATAATAATTCAACACATAACACACATAACACATATTTTTAACATGGAAACCCTGTTAGGGGAAAAACCACCTGGGTCTGATAACCCAAAATAATTCACTCTTATGAAGTGAGCTCAGTTAGGAGCCAACCCTATTAAAGGTTACACAACACACTGTAAGGTATGACCTGGTTAGAGAATTTATCACTAACAATTCTCCCTTGACCAGTATTCACTATGGGGTCAACAAGAAAACAATCAACATTTATTGAATGTCATATTGAAATACAAAAGACTATTAAGTCTCACTTGGTTAAGAGATTTATCTATAATAATGGTTAAACTGATACAATAATGATCTTAGTCAAATATAACTATGATTTGCAGATTTTCAGATATATGCTAAGCTCAAAATACCTCCTCTGATCAATAATCAATTCAATCCTTCATATCCTCCAACTTTATTCCACTTGGTGTATGCTTCTCTAATGCTCGGTAATGTTTTTAGTTCAACTCAGTTTTTTCTTCAACCAGTTTGATCAATGGTGCATGAAAATAATCCTTTCATGCAGATTCTCCTGCAATATAAAAAATCCTAGACTCAATAATGAATCCCATGTCTCCTTATATAGACATCATAAACCATTTTCTTTTCATCTATTGATTTTGCCTCTTAATCTCCATCGTTCATTTTTGCCACTTTAACCTTCCTCGACAGTTATATCATTAATACATTTCATTCTCCTTCATCCGTTCAATCTTGAATTTTTTGAGCCATTGGATCATCATAACAAACATTATCTTCTACCTTGAAATCATAAGCATCTGTCCAATTCACCATTTCAGTCGGCTATTATGAAACTTTGTTTATTTCTTTCACTCAGTCAGTATTAGAATGTGTCAGTGATTACCTTCTCATTTAATACTACACTCAATATACACTACACTAGCTCGGTGTATACATAAATCTTCATTTACTAACCACATAAACTTGTTTAGTTTTGATATTCAATACATAACAAAATCATGTAATAAAATCAAGTCAACAACATGATGCCATAGACTCACCAATAAGTTACCCAATGTATACTATAGCCATATCTTTCATATCCATCTCATCTTCATGTAGATATCTCATTCCTTTACCATTTTCCTTCTCTACATGTTTGTAACCATCATGATAAGTATAGTCAAAACTAGTTTACATCAATGACAATACATTAATTGATTTAAATGTCTTACACATACTTTAGTAGCTCAGTGAACATCAATCACTATTTTTCACTTGTCCATTCTTTCCATCAAGATATTCAATTAGTTGTAGGTTATCAAAAAGTACTACTCTGTGTCTTCAATGATCAATTGATTGGTTTGAACAAATAAGTAGGCCAGGAGTCTAGCTCTACTTGGAACTTGCATTATTAAATACAAATTTACTACTATTCTCCAGTGAAGTTTCCATTTTGTTGGTTCTTTGAAATGGACTTTATGCTTATGAAAGAAACCAATACACCTACAGATAGATTGTCAGGAATGGTTAGTTCCAAATATAGGGAAATCTGAGGTGATTGGACCAACTATAGGGACAAGACTTCCCTCTGCACTTTTGGCTCTACAAAACCAAGCAACGTACATCTAATCTAGATCCACATAAAATATTTCACAATAATTTCTAGATTTTAACAATAGATAAATGATAAAATACCAAATGATAACTGATCATTTATTGATTCTCCATTACCATTAAGAAACTACAACTTGTCAATCAAAATACTTGAAAGATTTTGAATGGTTTATATCAATATTTAAGAATATAGCCAAACCCTACTAAACACATATTATTGGAGAACATACTTATTTCTTACCAGTGCCTTATCCATTGGGTAATATCTTTATTACAAATAAGAACACAAAAACCAACTTATGTCAATGAATCATGACCCCAAAATACTACCACCTTATGAAAGTATTGATCTATTTAAAACTAGATTCATACTTCTTATAGAAATCCTCATGCAAACAAAAATGAATCTATGTTCTATCCAGAGCTATTTAATTTGATCTTAGATCAAAGCTAAGGAAAAGAAACATACACATAGATAAACTCTATGCAATGAATCATAAAATTTATAACTCAAAGAAATAGACATAGAGGAGTGATGCAAGAGAGGGTAGGAGGGGCCAAGAAATGGCACACCCTAACCTGAACCACCTTACTCAACAACATGTGGAAGAAATAAAAACACAGTGGGAGAGAGAAAAATGCAGGATCATTCATCTATCACTTCAAATTTATTCATACATGTTGGGCTATAAGGCCTTCCCAGTTTTGGCTAGAGATTACAATGAATTACAGAAGTCCTGAAACATGTGAGGATCTATAGATAATCTCAAATCTTCTATCTTCTTCCGAAACTTCTATCCAAAACTTCTAACCAAACAACTACATTTATACAAGAGGCTACCAAACTGAGTTGGCCTTTAGATCCATAATCAATGGAAGGAACTATCAGATCTGGGACCACATGCTTTCCAATGATGGATGCCAACATTAAATCTATGACCCATAATCAATGCACAATTCAGCCTCAACATGAACTCAAAATAAACTACTCGGTCAGCAAGGATGATCGAGCAACAGACAAGCATCACTGAGCACCAGTGAAACAACTGATTGCCTAGGAGATAAACAAACACACTTGGTAACCAAAGGAAACCAACCAACTACCGAGCCAACTCAGTCAAGAAGGAATTGAGCAACACAGACAAACTCAAATATGTTTTTGGTGACACAAGATTGCTAAGGACCTGAGATGCTCCTACAGCAAGGAGACAATTGAATCTAGAAATTTTGTATAAATATGTATTGAATCATGTTTTTTGCATACACCTTTCCTCAAAATATACACCACTAAAATAATATCCAAAAGATATGAAAATTTCCATTTCAGTAATAATACAGTCTAATACAATCTACTATACTCCTGACTGGAAACTCGTATGGAAAAAGCTATCTCAGTTTTCTAGCCCTTCTAAATGATCTTGGGAATCCTTTTATAGAATTAAGGATTGCAACAAGCTTAGGATCATTTAGGCAAAGACAAAAATGATGACATAAAATAAAAGAAAAAAGAATAAGATCAATAACTGATTTGTTACAAGCCTTCAGAAGATAATTCCTAATTGGTTCACAGGACTTCTGCAACAACTCCAAAATTGCTTCTGCTTTTGACAGGTGGCACCTTTGTCTTCAACTTTATTGTTCTCATGCACACAATCTATTTGTAAACCCTTTACTACTTTAAGGTGTTGGCGAACTACCACTTGTTGCAATCCTAGTAGGGTTGTCTTTCTCATTGGATACCACTGAGAGATACTTTCTCTTCCATTCTTCAAAAACCTCATCACTAGGCCATGGAAAGCCAACAATCTCAGCCTTCTATTTTTACAGCTCATCCCACTTTGTTTTTAGCTACTCAAATTCTTTTCTAAAAAACCCAAAGTGAGACCTAGCACCCTCAATTGATTCTATAGTCTAAATAAACAAAATTATACTCTCAAGGTTTCTATCCCTTTTAAACATACCATGAAATATTTCAAAACACACCTTTGAGTACTCCCCTTTTAGGACCATAGCCTTACTTCCAATGTTGTCTCTCTTTTCTGCAAAGTCTAATAAAATCTTAACTAGCTTACGAGTAGACTTGACTGTGGTATCAACATTCTCCTCATTCTTAGATAATGAATAAAATAATTTTAAATTTGCCTGCCTCACTATCCATGTATCTAAAATTGTCTCCAATTTAGCTATATTTGCCTCAAAAGAATTAAGAATACCTACCAATTTCTTCTCGCTCAAATAAATCAATTTTGTTTCAATACTCTCAACAAACTACAAAATTGTATCCCTAACTTTATCTTCATAGTTGTTTACTGTTTCCAATTTTCCTCTTCTCAATTCCTCGATTTTATTTTTCAAATCATCCCTATCCTCTTTTAATATTTTTCTCTCTCCTTCTGATTTCTCTCCTTCCCAATTTAGATCCTCTTCCTTTTGAGAGCTAGGAAGTAAGGGAGAAAAAAGTAATTCAATAATTGGACTTGAGGATGAGGGCTCAATAGGAGAAAAGGCAATTACCTTTTGAGAAGGCCCTCCAATTTTTTTTTGTCCTATCATTTGTCTTCTAAGATCTACTATGATCTTATCTTTTTTACTTGTCTACTTTTTCAACTCACCATAAGCTTTGACTACTATCTCCAATTTTATTGTGAGTTCTTCTTTTTCTTTGGCCTCCTTTTCTACCACTTTCATGTTAAACTTGGATTATTCAAGGACTATGCTAGATGCTTCCACACCTGAGGTCTCACCATCCCTTCTCACCATTAAACTACCAAAGTAATTAGTCTTAGAGACTTCATTTCTCTTTTTGTCTTCTTCTCTCTTTAAAGACCACATTACTAATGTTGCATGATCTTTACTAAAGACAACCCCTTTCATTGCTTCTTCAACTACCTCTTTTGCTGCATGCACTAGCTTGGTCTATTTTATCATTACATCAAAAACAATGACATTGGCAATATCCCATTTCAGAAGAATGAGAACCCCTGCATTTCTAATCAAATCTATTCCTTGATCTGGGGTGATTGCTAGAAAACTTTTTAGCATTTCCTATTTCACCTCAGCCTCAATGATATTTGGATCCTTATTAGGATGCTCCTTTTATCTTTTCTCATAAGTTTCTTTGAATTGGCTAATATGTGTGTCCTCCATAGAAACTATACAAAGGACCTAGCCTTAACAAAATTATCATCAGCCAAAAAATAATTGTAAGCCTACTTGGTCATAGGGTCTAACTCTTTGCCTACAAATTCATTAATAGTTAAATTCATTTCTACCCCTTTTGGTTCCTTAGGCACTCCCTCCTGGACTTCCTCATAGGTCACACAAATTTTTGCTAGGCTCCCCATTTTTTGCAATTGCTCTTCTACCTCTTGTTGATCAAAAACATGCAAAGGAGATTAGGAGGGAGAATAGACACCTTCACTTTGTGGTGGTCTTTCCTCCAATATTTTCCTTTTAGGGGAAGGTGGAGACTCAAGATCTAAATCAATTGGCCTCTTTCCTTGTGAACTAGAAGGCTCCTCGGTATGTATTTTCTCTTCAAATCTCATTGAGGATGAAAGTATTATTTGTTCTTTGGCCTTTATGATGTGTATCACCCTTAGGCATCACCACATTATATCGCGATCTTCTATGCAAAACATACTCACTAGGGGGTACAAGTTTTACAAATATTGGCTTGCTCAGGATAAGCTTGGCCTTCTCTAGCTCCATCTTTAAAACCATATCTTTGTTCTGATTCAATGCCTACATAATGCCTTCAAAATAATTTCTTAGAGCATCAAATTTCTTCTCAAAGGTCTTGAAGTCCCTCAATGGATCATAGTCCTTAGCAAAATGTTGCAAAAAATATAGGGTTTTCTTTTACACCAACCATTTTTCCTTCCTAACTTCCTGGTCCTATAAATCAAACTAATTTCTAATGATGTCCTTAGGAAAATGGAAAATGTGATACATGGTAGCACACATGGTCCTCTTCTTAAACATATCACCATAAAAACCCTTGGGATTAGTAGACCTTGCAATTGAGGTGGCCAAATGGTAAGGTTCAAGAACCTTATTCATGTGCATCCATCCTCCCTTTTTTTATCACAAATTGATGTGCTATAGTGATGGTGGGAAATATGGAACCCCTATTCTTTCCTATCAGTGCAACATCCTATAGACCACCAATTTGTCTAAGGATCTCTACTCTACCAACATTCAGTGGAACTTGATATGGAAGTATAAAAGGGGTGCCTCTAAAACTATATACTCTGAACATAGTTGAAACATGATATAAAATGATGTCTCTTCAGTTATGCACTATCTTAATATCATGAGAAAATTGCTTTGGCCTTAGAAATTCCAACATGGCTTTGGGAATCCTTGAATTCTCTACAAATAATAGGGCCCTCAGTATAGATGCAAATAATCTGTTAAATGTCATAAAACTGGCCTCATTCCTATCCCATGACATGTTTAAATTTCATAATTGCACTGGTATTTATTCACCATCCTTAACCTTCATCAACTCCATGTCCTTTCAAAAATAACCAGAACCCTTGAAAAGGAACATGTGCATCAACAAGGAATACCATCCAAATGGTCTATCCACCTTGGATCTCTGGATACCATTTAGTCCATTATGAATCAAATCAACAACAAATGGAGAAAAATAAAATGTCACTATAAGGTATGGATGAAAGATCTGAGACATCATGAACATGTAATGGATGGGTATTTTTGATTCTGAATCTTCTCCAAATATTTGTCATACTAACCGATACATACCCTTTGCTTTCAAATTGAAATAATATAGCTTAATGGGCTCTGGTGTATTTGGCCCTACTAATGTTAACCCTCCAACTCTGTCAAAGAACTCCCTCAAAGGTCCACTCTTAAGATAATATCTCTATGCCTTGTAGACCTCCCTGAGTACTTCAAAATCAATTTTCTCTAGGTCATCAGAGAGCTTGCTCAATCAGAACACCTCTCTAATTTCATCAACAATGATGCTAACCAAAGGGTTTCCATTTATATCCCTAACCACTCTGGTAATAGGGTCATAATTCTTGGAACCCTAGAGAAATATGTCAATATCCATAAAAACATTAGGGACTACCAGCTTCCCTATATCAAATTGACATACATTGCTACTAGGAGTGAATACATGTCTCTGACCAAACCCTACTCTGAATAACACTAGGCCTATTACACTAATATTTGCATCCTTCATCCAATTCCCCTTATCATACAAAGCATCAACAATTTTTAAATGAGGGTTTTTTAGGTACAAGTTCTTTTATCTTAGAAGATTCATTGGTGGAATGGTCCAATTTCTCAAGAAAATCATCACAAGAAACCCTCTCCTGATAATCAATTTTACCCTTAAATTATCTCTGTGACGCCATCTCAGAAACTTAGAGTTTATCACAAGACTACTTTATTTAGAAAAATTCTTTTCCCTAGGAAAAACCTAACAATGCTAAATTACCAATAGTGCAACACTTAGACACACACCAGCTAGGAAATAACTCACCCGTTCAAATTTTTCCAAAAGAACATAGAAAGATTTGAAATTTTTCTCCACTTAATCATTTTGAAGTCTTGTTATTTTGAAATTCAAAATGAGTGTCTTATGTTATATCTCTATGCAAGAAAATTTTCATTAACTCTCGACGGCATGACCGCATGCTCAATAGGCAAAAATTGAATAATTTGCAGCATAATTTTTTTTTAAAAACTAAGTCGTTGATCTGATCCATCGTAGCATATCATGCAGTTCACAAGAAAGGTCAAAAACCTAATGACCTCCATATCACTGTAACAACTTACAAAAACCTCCTATCAGAAAGTAACATCTCATCATTAACCAATACCCAGGCCCCATCATTAACCTTTTAATTGAATTGGACATGCATCACATATGCATGATCCCATGATTACTATCTTTCATGCATATTCTGATCCCAGAAACATGCCCACCATCTATTCAAATAGATCTTCCTTAACTTTAACTAGCTTGCAGCCCAGGGAGCTGTGACATCCCCATGGACACTTGTCAATCAAGCGCGATGCCTTGAACACTAAACAAATTGTAACTTTTCATCAAGGCAATGTGCCCATCATTAGATCAACTTTGATCTAACACACCTTTAACTTTCTTCAATATCAGTCAGGTGATGTCATCTAGGACATGTGGCAAGAAGGTGTGATGCCTTGATCATTATTTAGCGAGCATCTTTCCATCTAGGCAATACACTTGTAGTTAGATCAACTTAGATTTGACTAGTATTTGTTCCTTGCTTTAGCTGTGGCCTCGGTCCACCAACTGCTATGTGTCAATTGAGCGTGAACCCATGATTGGTAATTTTCACATATCTTTTCATCAAGGAAATGCACCCACCCTTGGATTAAAGTAGATCTGACTGGCTTTAATTTCTACACGTTGGAGACTTAGGAAAAATTTAACTTACAGGAAATCTTAGACTTAGGAAAATTAAAAAGGGTCCCATCAGGTGTTATGACTTTAAAAGAGTTTGGCCCTTTTCGATGATGTAAAACACATGTCTTAACCATGACTTAAGTGATTCAAAAAGGTAATGAAGAAATTGAAAATATGTAGGGTTTTTGGACTTAATAATTTTTTTTTTTGACCCATTAGAATGATAAACCCTATTTCTTCAACCTAAGGCAATTTTCTTTAAATTTTGCATAATGATAGGAAAATTGACTATCCGTGGGAATGCTTTAATGTGACCTATTTAAAATTGTATTAGGCTAACCTATTGGATTATGGAGAGGGGGGTGAATTAGTAATCCCTGAATCCAAATACCTAAAAACCTTTTCTCTGATTAACTTGGTAGCAGCTCGGTAAAACATACTTCACTAATTTTACCGACAATAGTAAACAAACTATAACAATTAGTAAATCATTCATACAAATCATGCATCACATGTAACACAAATATTTAATTTGGAAACCCACCTTTGGGAAAAACCACTATGGGAATTGTCACCCACTAAGAAAATACTCTTCCAAAGTATGCCTAATTAAGAGCCAATTTGGTTAAAGATTACAATGCACACTGTTAGGTGTGACCCAGTTAAGGGACTTACCTCAAATCTGTTAGGATCTTCACCCTGTTAGGAGTGACCTTGTTAGAGGGTTTCAAACACTCTTTATAATGTTACCTTTTTCAAGGATTTTACAATAAGACTATTAAGTCCACTCTATTAAGAGATTTATCTGTTACAAATGCTAGTAAGAAACAATAAATAAATTGACCTATAGATTTGTGTTGGTGTAATTAAATATTACTAATTACACTTTACTTAAGTTTACTTAGGATAATTCATTTGCATATTAGTTGTCTTCGAGACACCTAAGAGTTTGTATTTCATTTTAGCAAATGGTTAGGAAAAATTCCACTTTAGTTGGTGATAGTTTTCATCACATACCTCTTTGTGTGTGAGATCCACCTTTAGTGCTCTTATCACATTATCATCCTCTCATTGTTGCACATACTTTGATGTACAATGAAGGATGATCCACCTTTGGTGGACATGTGATTCCACCTAGTGTGGTTAATATATTATCATCTCCTTATCATGTAGTCTTATTGCATTGCCTATATATTCAGACACTTCTACTTTATATTCAATTCAATGGGCTATAATCAATTATTTGATCATTATTGAATCTATCAATTCATTCTATTTGATTATTTGATCATTTGATCATATCATATTTATCTCTCTTGTGATATCTCTTGAGCTTCTAGATCTTGGCATTTATTCTTTGCCTTAGGAAAATTATTACATGGTATCAGAGCGATATAAAAATTCTTACATGGTATTAGAGCCATAGAAGATTTCATTGCATAGCCATTGTAGAGCTTCTTAGCTTCAAATTTTGGAGGGCCACGATTCAAATCCGAAGGAGCAACAACTTGTGGGAGCATCTAGAGAAAGATCTGACCTCACCATTGCATCTGGGTGGCCATATTCATAAATTTTGACTATAAACCTGCCTATATTGGGCAAAAGTCAAATTTGAAGCAAATGTTTTTTGCAAATAGGACTACTAAGGCTGATCTACAAATTTGGAGCACTTTGGGCCAAATTTGGCATTGCCATTGCGATCAGAGTGACCCCAAACCCCATAATCAAGTGTTCATTTGCTCAAATTGAACACAGTTGGTCTCGGAAGAAAAAATCTCCCTCCTTGCGCATCATATGGATTTGCACAGTCTATAGGTATGATTTTATTTTTTAATTATTATTTTTCATTTTATTAAAAATAAAAAAATTAAAAATTAAAAATTAAATATTAGGGGGGGTGCATTTTTTGTAAAGTTTTTTTATAATTTTTTTTTTCAAAATTATTGACCCGCAGGCTTGTCTACCACCAGTGCGGTATTGCATTGGCAGTGCAGCCCCATAAGGGTTATTTCAAAGAGTTTTTAAAGTTTTGATTTATTTATTTTTAAAAAAATTAATAAAAACTTTGTGTTTATAAACTATTTTTAATAAAACATTTTAAATGTTTTTCTTTATTAAGTATTTAATAAAGTTTTTTAAAATCTAAAAATTAAAAACAACTTGTGTTTTTTTATTTTCTAATAAAAAATTTTTGTGGGGTTTTAAATAAATGTTTTTCTTAAATTCAATGAGTTTTTGAAAAAAAATATATTAATAAATAAGTATAATTGGGAACACATTTTTTTTTCTTTGCCATCTACATACCTGTTTTGCAGCATCATCCAACTGATAGCCAGGTGGGGAGGCCAATTTTGTCCCAAAGACTTCATGGCTATAGGCCAACATGAGCACACTTTTTCTACAACATTTGACAGGGCATCTTTGGTGGCTTCATTTTCTACATGTTTCCAGCTTTGCATTTGATGTTGTATGCTCTTGCATGAGCAATGTTGTACATACACTATCATAAAGTGCCACATTTTTATTTATACCTTGTCATTGATGACACTTTTGATGTAATCCCTATGTTAGTAGATTAGGAATATCATGGGACATGTTTCTTGAAGGTTATGCTCCAACCAATCAGATACTGGATGCACAACACAAGTTCAAGTATACCAACTTGTCAGTTGAGAGTACCCAATTGGTGCCTGCAGGTGTCTCCATGCCTCATCTCTATCATAGCTTAGTGGGCATTTCATCGGTCATTCTACATCGACTTTGGTACCTGATTTTGTCACATTTTGACATTCATGGTGCAACATTGACTCTATTTTCTTCCTATGGACGAGTATTGGTCAACATCTTGGACCATCTTTGTAGGAGATTCAACATTGAGGGGGGGCTACTTGGTCTCTATTCCCTATTTCCTTCCTTTGGAGGGATTATTTATTGTATATGCATGATGTATGTCATAATGGGGGGTCTTGATTACTCCTTCCATCCATGCATCTTGTTTTCATCTCTCTTTTTGGGGGAGGGTTTTTCCCATGAGGCTTTCCCTCTTTCTCTGCTTTATGAGAGATTGCATTTCTCTTGCATATTGTACATGGGTATCTAACATGGCCTATTAGTCATGACCCATCATGTATTGTCATCTAGCATTGTGAGCTTAAGTGCATTCCCCTAAGTTGAACTTAAGGGGGGGTGTTGATTTAATTAAATATTACTAATCACACTTTACTTAAGTTTACTTAGGATAATGCATTTGCATATTAGTTATCTTTGAGACACCTAGGAGTTTGCATTTCATTTTAGCACATAGTTAGGACAAATTCCACTTTAGTTGGTGATAGGTGTCATCACATACCTCTTTGTGTGTGAGATCCACCTTTAGTGCTCTTATCATATTATCACCCTCTCATTGTTGCACATGTTTCATATACTTTGATTTACAATGAAGGATGATCCACCTTTGGTGGACATGTGATTCCACCTAGTGTGGTTTATAGCTTATCATCTCCTTATCATGTAGTCTTATTGCATTGCCTATATATTAAGGCACTCCTACTTTATATTCAATTCAATGGGATATAATCAATTATTTGATCATTATTGAATCTATTAATTCATTCTATTTGATTATTTGATCATATCATATTTGTCTCTCTTGTGCTATCTCTTGAGCTTCTAGATCTTGGCATTTATTCTTTACCTTAGGAAAATTCTTACATGGTATTAGCACGATATCAAAATTCTTAAAATTTGCAATTATATTTTTTTAATCAGATCCTTTGTGCGCTCTTCAATCTTCACTTTAGTTCTTCATTATCCACTGGCTTCAACACCTTATCAAATCCTTCTTTTCCACTCAGAGTCCCTCTATTCCTTCTTTAGTGTATCAGTCAATGACCCTTCAACTATTCAATTTGCCAGCCATTTGTTCATACAAATCCATCCTTTATATAGATAGTTTTTGCCTCTTAATATCCTCTATTATGTTTTCCTTTAGTTAATATTAACCATCCAATTTATTATACCTCAAATCTGGATCTCAATAAAGCATTTTTTTTCACCTAGGAACTTGAACTTTCTTGAAACTTGTTCCATCTTCTTTAACCATTTAGATCTAAGTCGTAGATCTTCACCTTGAATTTTCCTTTTTGTAGATCTCTTGTAACTAACTTTCCTTGTCATCATGATCATCCAGCTTATCATAAATAATCATTAAATGTTGATTCAATTCTTATTTAATATTTGTTCCTCACTCAGTGTCCTCTATTTGAATTTTAATTAACTTCACTCGGTGCCTTAGAAACCTTTCCTTTCTGTTCAATATCTTTGGTTCCTTTTCCTTTACCTAGTTACTTCATTTTACCTTTTACCTTTACCTTTACCAACTTGACAAATCTTTATCATCATGCTTTATCGAATTAACGTAATCATATGTTAGGTAGAAAATAATTACATCAACATAATCTAATCATTGTCTGATCTGTATCAGTTGCCCATTTATGTTCTTTAACTTTACAACATCTCATTTATTCTTCTTCTTAACTCATTCAACTTATACCATTACCAAATGATATGGCAACATAATATAAACCAAAAATCAATTTCTTGACATCAATGAAAAGATAATAAATGATCTAACATTTCTACTATCATGTATTCCACTATTCGTGGTTGGTCTTCATCACCATCACCATCAAATAATTAATCTTCAACATTACTATTAGTTATGGTAACAATCTCCCTCTTTGGCATTGATGACAACACTAGTAATATTTAGTGTTTAATTGATGATGGTAAAACTTCAATGTCATTCTTGTACTCCCTCTAAGCTTTATCTTTTCCTTTTCTATACTTGATCTTCTTCTATAGTCTTTCTTCCTCTATTAGTAGTAGTCTTCTTTACTGTCCCTCTTTGACAATTTATTTTTCTAATCTTCTTTTTTATTTATTCTCCCTTACTAATCAATTGACTTAATCTCCCTCTTTAATTTGTTTATCATCAGTCTTATTCATCTATATCATTCCACTACATCAATATCATTCATATCCCTCTTTGAAAAAAGTCCCCAAGATATAAAGACTCAAATCATACCTCAAATGTATAGATTTCTTATTGCAATCATAAACTTCTTTTTCACAACTTTAGGCTTCACCTAAAGAGTGAACACTAGCATCAACTCACAACATAGATATTCTATTGAATACTTTAATTGATACAGCATGCATCATTCCTTAATGAACATTGGATATGGGAAGAACCCCTAACTTACCTCAGAGATACTCAAAATCATCCTTCAGTAATGGATTTGTAAATATATCTGCTATCTATTCTCTAGAATTCACATACTCCAATGTCACAAGGTTATCTTGTACTTGCTCTCTTAAGTAGTGATAGTTAATAGATATATGTTTTGTTTTTTAATGCATCACCAGATTCCTTGATATATTAATAGCACTGGTATTATCATAATAAATTGTAACTGGATCAGTAATCTCTTCATGCATACCTTCAAGTAATTGTTTGATCCATACAATATTAGATCAATTCATAGCTGCAACAACATGCTTAGCTTCTGTAGTAGATTGTAAAATATGGCTTTGTTTCTTGCTTAACCATATCACTAGTCTTTATCCTAAAAAGAAAGCTCCGCCACTAGTGCTCTTTCTGTCATCAATATTTCCAGGCCAGTAAGCATTAGTATAAACCTTGAGATCAAAATATCCTCCTTTTGTGTATAATAGGCCGAAATCTTTAGTACCTTTCATATATCTAAATATCCCTTTCACTGTAGACATATGTTTCTCCTTTGGTTTTACAAAAAACCTTGTAACTATCCCAACTGAATGTGTAATACTTGGTTGGTTGTGGACAACATATTGTAGTTTACCAATCATGAATCAGTAAAGTGTCTCATTTACCTCCTTAGTGTCATCTTCCTTTGATAATTTGCAGCTAGTATCCATCGGTGTTCCAACTAGATTAGATTCTTCCATATTGAATGTTTTTAGGATCTCCTTGATATACTTAGATTGAGTTATGTAGATCTCATCCTTAACTTGTTGAATGTGAAGTCCAATAAATAATTTAATCTCTCCTATCATAGACATCTCAAATTTATTTCTCATTTCCTCGGCAAATGATTTAGACATTATCTCATTTCCACCAAATATAATGTCATCAAAAAATATCTTAACAATTAGAATTTTATTAGTATTGTCACATTTCAAGTATAAATTATTGTTATCAATAGTCCTTTCAAATCCAATCTTGATTAAGTAAGAGTGTAATCTTTCATACCGTGCTCAGAGTTATTTCTTCAATCCATAGAGTTCTTTTTGTAGCTTGCAGACCATATCCTTATTAGAATTCTGAACAAATTCTTCAGGTTGTTCAATGTAGACTTTTTCAAGAATTCCATTTAGAAATATAGACTTCACATCCATCTGATAAAATTTAAATCCTTTATATGCAGAATATGCAAGTAATATCCTTACACATTCTAATATAGAAACATGAGAAAAAGTTTTACCATAATCAATACCTTCTTCTTGTGCCTACCCTTTACAGACTAACCTTGCTTTATTTTTTATCACATCTCCTTTCTCATTGAGTTTATTTTTGAAACTCCTTTTTTTTCCAATCACATTCTTATCTTTGGGTCTCCATACCAGTGTCAAAGTGTTGTTCTTTTCAATATGATCAATTTCCTCTTTCATAGCATTAATCCAATCTTCATTTCCTAGTGCATACTTCACTAATCTTGGCTCAAATTTAGAAATCAAACATGAGTTATCCTTCAACTTTCTTCTTTTCATGACTCCTACATTCTTGTCTCCAATAATTCTACTCGGTGAGTGGTGTCTTCTCACATATTTTTCTAGTACATGCTCAGTAGAATGTTCATCAATGTTTTTGATCTCTCAGTTGAGGCTCATCTTGCTCATCAATTCCTTCTTGATGCAGCTCGGTTGCTTCAACCAAATTACCTTCTTGAATATAAACAAATCTTTTATAATCCTCAAGTTCCTTTTTGCTGTCCTCTTCATTCCTTTTTGCAAATTCATCAATGATCACATTTTCACTTTCAACAATTTTGTTAGTAGCTTTGATAGAACATTTATATGCTTTTATCTTTGATGAATAACCAATAAATATACCTTCATCTCCTTTAGAGACAAAATTTCTATTTCTAGCATCTTTTAGTATATAACACCTACTTCAAAAAAATTTAAAGTAACTTACATTCGGTGTGTGACCAAACTAGAGTTCATAACGTGTCTTGTTGGTTACTTTATTCACCTATGCTCAATTGAGTGTGTAGACAACAATTCTTATGGCTTCTCTCCAAAATGTTTGTGTAACTTCTTTATTAATCAATAGTGTTCTAGCATAGTCAACTATGGATATATTCCTTCTCTCAACTATCCCATTTTGTTGTGGAGTTCTCCGTGAAGATACTTGTCTTTTGATTCCATTTTCATTGTAGAAGATAGTGCCTCTATCTAATCTTGAAAACTTTAATTGTTTTCATGTTTCCTTTTCAACTCTTTCTTTATACCACTTGAACATTTAATATGCATCATATTTCTCTTTCAGAAACATAACAGACGTCATTCTTGAATAATCATCAACAAACAAAATAAAATACCAATCTCCATAATAGCTTTTAACTCTCATAGGACCACAAAGGTCAATGTGTACTAGTTCCAAGATACCATTGGTAGAGTAATATTTACTTGAGAAACTTGACTTAGTCATCTTACAAATCTGACATTCTTTACACATTACTTTATCAAGTTTTCTTAATCTCGGTAGACCTCTAACTCTATTATTTTTACTCACTTAATCATGTTATCAAAATTTACATAATAGAGTCTCTTATGCCATCACCAAACATCTTCAACTTTAGTAAATAAGAAACTTTTTGCAGAAGTATCAAGATAAAATAAATTACCTTTTAATTGTTCACCAGTTCCATCATATCTCCATTAGTACCATAAATTTTCACCATTCTATTCTGAAATTCCAATTGCTGGCTACTATTGTTTAGTTGTGCAACACTCAACATATTATAGTTTAGTCCTTTAACCTAATATGCATCATTACAATTCATCTTCTCGTTCAATACAATAGATCCTTTACCTTTCACAAGGCATGGAGCATCATTGCCAAATCTGATAAATCTTCCATCATACTCTTCTAGATTATCAAATTTGTCAATATCACTAGTCATGTGATGTGAACATTCACTATCAATAATCCATGGGTCAGGTTTACTTACATGAGAAATAAGTTCCTTTTCATCTTCACACTTTTCTTCATCAGATTCTTCATTTATTGCAACATAGACAACTTCGTATCCTTCTTCAGTATCATCAGACTCATCATCGATTACACCTTCCTCAGCTAGCTAGAAAGAATTATTACCTTTCTCCTTGTAATCTCTAAATCTTTGGTGTTGGTTTTCTCTTTTTTCATTCTTATCATTCCTGTCATTGTCTGGACATCTAGATGCAATACGAAAAATCTTATTATAATTAAAATATTTCAAAGGTAATTTTCCTTTGTACTTTCCTTTACCTCTCAATAATCTTCTAGCTAGAAGTGCCTCTAACTCTTCTTGTTCTTTTCCACATTCAGAATACTATCATATTCATTTCCATATGAACTACTATGAATATCTTTGTGTTTTCTTGATGTACCAATACTTAGAGATGACTTGAATGCAGTTTCAATGGTTAGTATATTATGATCATAATTACTTTTCTCAAATGTAGTCATCTTACCAATTAGGGCTTCAAGAGTAACAACATTGTTTAATATAGATCTCAATTCTTGAATAGAAGATACTCTAATAGCATACTTAAAAAAAAATAGTTCTCATAATTTTACTTACCACTTCTTCATTAGTTAATGTTCCACCAATAGCTCTAATGGAACTCACAACTTCATTGATTCTATTGCTATATTATGTGATGTTCTCTTCATCCTTCATTCTAATTTCATCATAATTTCCCCTAAGACTATCAACCTTAGCCTTTTGTACGTGATGATCTCCTCCATATATAAGTGTAAGCCTATCCCACATCTCTCTTGAATTAACATGGTCCTTAGCATCATTGAATCAACATCGAAGAGTGAAGAAGCAATCTCAATCATAACCGAGTTGTGTTCTTTATTTTTTCTCATTTGATCAACTATCATAGGTTTGAGAGGCGATGGAGTATAGTTATTAGTTAGAAGATTAAGTGGCAGTGCATATTCTCCAATCCTAGATCGATACAATCTCATCCTACTTTTCCATGTAGAGAAACTTTCTTTATTCAACTTAAGTACTTCTCTCCTGTACATCTTTTGATCTTTTACTCAAGCCTTTTAAACTTAACTCTTTAGAGTTTTTAGCTCTTGTACCAATTGTTGGATTATAGAGAGGGAGGATGAATCAGTAATCCCTGATTCCAAATACCCAAAAACCTTTTCTCTAATTAACTTGGTAGTAGCTCGGTAAAACACACTTCACTAGTTTTACCAATAATAATAAACAAACTATATCAATTAGAAAATTATTCATACAAATCATGCATCACATTTAACACCACTATTTAACATGGAAACCCATATTTAGAAAAACCACTATGGGAATTGTCACCCACTAAGAAAATACTCTTCTAAAGTATGCCTAGTTAAGAGACAGTCTAGATAAATATTACAATGCACACTATTAGGTGTGACCTGTTGGAAACTGCAATTGAAGCAATTGTTGTATTGTCATTGATGTCAAACCTTAACTAGTAAGACTATTTCTATCTAAGAAAGTACTATATCTATTTGATTGTTGTAAAGGGGATAGGCAAGGTTGGTAATAATAGCACCTAAGTAAAGGTTGAGTTATCTTGATACTTCAATGAGTACTTGATTATGTGGCACAATCATAAGATAATGTATTGTTTATCTAAGTAAGAATGAAGACTAAACTAGTAGGCTTAACCAAGAAAAAGTGAAGAAATCTAGTTTAAGCCGAGTGATGTTAGTGTCAACCGAGCTAGTATATGCTGAGTGAATTTAGTGTTGACCGAACATCAATTAATTGCTAAGGAAAATAGTATTAGCCAAGGAAATAGTTTTTGAGCTGACCGAGCTTTCTAATGAAGACTGAGGAGTTGAACACTATATTGACCAAGCTTCAGTAATTTATATTTCAGGAAGAATTCAGATTTCCAGCCGACATATTAGAATTCTTGGATTATGTAAAATGTGTTGAATTTATTTATTGATTGTATGGAAGCATTTAATGCATTGTAAAATATTTTATTGTAAATCTATTAAGAGATTTGAAATATTTCTAGAAGGATAGATGAAGAACATAAAGTTGGAAGGATTCAATGAATCTAACCTAACCCTAAGATCTACGAAGGAGATTAAGAGAAAAAAGATGTATTGACCTAATTGAGGAAGTATTAAGGAAACCTAAGCATGATGTCGAAGAGAAGGGAATGTTGGAAGTATTTTTGATGTTATTGTCTGTCTAAGCAGAAAAGGCTGAAGGAGAAGTGGTGTGATTGCTTGAAGATATTTTCAAGCAGATCAATGATGGAGATGGTAAAGGTTCACAGTCAGTAAGCCAACATATGTGTATGGAATTGGATTTTATATTTGCAGAGTGAGTTGTATGTTTTTTAGATCAATACTACTGTTACTTTCTAACCATTGTATTAGTCAACATCCTTTTAATAGAGGTTGACCTAACAGTCATTTGTATAAATCCTTTGAACAAGGTTGTATTCTAATGGGGTGTATGTAAGTCCTATAATAAGGTGCACTTTTAACAAAGTGGTTTAAATCCTTTAACCGGGTCACACCTGACAGTGTGTTTGTAACTTTTGACAGGGTTGGCTTTTCACAGAGCTCACTTCAGAAGAGTGAAATAAATAGTAACATGTTACAAAGTGGTTTTTCCCAAATTGGGTTTCCACTATAAATCCTGGTGTTAATACTTGTGTGAATGTTTTGGTTTGAACATTTTTGTGTTTTACAAGTTAGATACTATTGGATAATGGACTACACTGTTATATGTTTTTGTTATGCAATCAGTAATGACTGAGTAGCTATTGGTTGTTGGATCTGATTTGTTGAAGAGTTTTAAAGTTTTTTTTTATACATCTGGACCTAAGAACAACTGATTCACCCCCCTCTCTATTGTTCTAAATCATATTAACAATTGGTATCAGAGTTGCTAGTGCTTATACAGAACAAGTTTAAAGGTACTTGAAGCAAATGATCATGATGTATAAGAAGGAGGTACCAAAGCTAAATAAGGAGAACTTCCCTGCATGACAAATCTTGATGAAGCTACATCTAGTCAGTATTGGTGATTCTGTAAAGTATTATGTTGAGCATGATTATGTCACACCTGTTGCACCCTTGAGAATGCAAGGTGAGAATATTGCACAATATTGTGGTAGAATATAAGAAATTGTAAATTCTATTAGAGGATAAAATGGAATTATTGATGATGAAAATGTAATTGGAAAAGTATTAAGAACTCGACTTCCTATCTATGACATCAAAATTTCAGCAATTCAGGAATCTAGATGTAACCCTAAAAATGCTCTTACTTTGGAAAGTTTGGTTGGTAAGCTTACTGCTTTTGAACTTTCTAACTATGATAACTTCACTATTGCTAATGTTGAATCTTCTTTTAAGTCACAAATGGTTTTGATTAAGTCAAAGAAGGAAAAAGAAAGATGCATCAGTGAGAGTGAAAGTGAAAGTGACACATCTGATGAAGAACTTTAGGATCTGATGCAGGAGCATCTCGGGTCCTTGGCAATCCCATGTCACCAAAAAGAATTTGGAGTTTTTGTCTTTGTTGCTTGGTTTCTTCTTTGACTGAGTTGGTCAGTAGTTGGTCAGTTTCCTTTGGTTACCGAGTGTGGTTGGTTATCTCTTGGGGGGTCAATTATTTCACTGGCGCTCGGCATCACCTGTCTGCTGCTCGATTATCTTGCTTACCGACGGGTTTAGTTTTGTTTCCTATTGTGGCTGACTTGTGCATTTATATTGGATCATGGAATTAATATTTTTATCCATCATTGGGAAGTGTGTGGTCCTAGATTTGATAGTTACTTCTATTAATTGTGGATCTGAAGGCTGACTCAACTCGGTAGCTTCTTGTATAAATGTAGATATTTGGTGGTAGTTTAGGAGGTAGTTTTTGATAGAGGATAGAAGGCATTAGATTAGAGATTGGTAGAAGATCCTCGCATGTTTGAGGACTTCTATAATTCATTGTAATATCAGGCCCTAACCGGGAAGGCCTTACAGCCTGGCATGTATGACTCAAATTGATGATAATATATGACAGATCTAGCATTCTCTCTCTCACTCTTATTGTTTGTTGCTTCCACATATGTGTTGCAGAATTGGATCATTAGGGTGCACCACCCTTTGGCCCCTCTTGCATCCCTTCCTTGTGTCAGGTGGTATTAGAGTGAGGTTAGATCTTGATCTAGGTCTGCAGATCTATGTTTGCAAGTTCCTCTTGAAGCCCTGGTGAATTATTGTGGGGTAGAAGATTGTGATCTGACCTGCAATTACAGAGGGTTGTCAAGATGGTTTGTGGGAGGTGAGATGCAAATCTAGGATTGGAAGATATGCTAAGATAGATTACTGCTAGATTAGAAGCAATGGAGACAGCCCAAAGAAGAGGCAGACATCTTGAAGATGTTAGTGATGATGAAATTAAGGAAGAACAGGTGAATGCAGAACCTGCTCCTACTATGGATCAAGGTGAAGAAATATTTTTTAAGGCTTTGACAATTTTGAAGTCAACACCACATTTCAATCCCCCTAAGTATAGTGGAAAGCTGGATTCTGATGAATTGGTGGACTGGATCACTGAGATGGAAAAGTATTTTGAATATGAAAATATCTTTGAGGATAAGAAGGTGAAAATTACAAGCACAAAGTTGAAAATTCATGCATCCTTATGGTGGGAACATTGCAATTGGATCAGAAGAGGAAAGACAAAGAAAAAATCAAGGTATGGTGTAAAATGGTCAATAAATTGAAAGGAAAGTTCTTACCCTGTGATTATCAGATTAACCTAGTTTGGTGAATGCAAAGTTTGAGACAGAAGGATAGCTCATTAAAAGAGTATACTGAGGAATTATATAGATTAGATATCAGATCTAGACATGATGAAGATGATGTGGAAAGAATCAGCAAATACCTAAATGGTTTGAGAGTTTCCATCCAAGAGGAAATTAGCATGGTCAAGTTGGAGAACATTGAAGAGGCTTATCAATTTGCTTTGAAGGCCAAGGATAAATTGAACAAAAGACATGAAAAAAGATAGAGAGGCTAGGGTGGTAGATTCCCTAGAGGAAGAGGTAGATCTAATGGTGAAAATGGTAGATCTTAACAAGAAAGGACAAATCTTGACAAAGGCAAGACCAAGTGGAAAGGTGAAAGTTCTACACGCAGAGGTAGAAACTACCAAGTTGGTTATGGCAGAGGAAGTTTCCGAGGAACTTGTTATAACTATTGAGAAGAAGGACATAGATCTTTTGAGTGTACACAAGTGAGTAAGAAGGCTAGTAGTAGTAGAAATGCTTTGGTGCAAGAAGAGTCACCAAATGAACTTGAGAAAGAAAATAACTTGATGGTAAGGAGAGCACTATGGAATGAAAGCAAGAAGGAGGATCCGATAAGGAAAATTTTGTTTGAGACCAGATGTAGAGTTTCTGACAAAGTTTGGAAGGTAATCATTGACAGTGGTAGCTCGGAGAACCTAACATCTGAAGAGATGGTCACAAAATTGCAGTTGGAAAGGTGGGTACATCCGAAGCCCTATCAAATTTCATGGATCAAAGATGAACATACACTCCTGGTAAGTGAACAATGTTATGTGAATTTGAAGATTGGAAAGTACTATGATAAGGTGTTATGTGATATCATGTCTATGGATTGTTGTCATATTTTGTTGGGTAGACCTTGGCAATATGATAGACATGCTATATATGATGGGAGATTGCATAAGTATACTATTGTGGCTGATGGAAAGAAACAAATCTTGTTACCTTTGATGGAAGAACCTGTTAGTAATTTTTGCACATCTGTGAAAGTTTTCTTGATGGAAGGGGGGAAATTTGTAAACTCTTTGAAAAATAATGATGTATGTTTTGCTGTAATTCCTAATAAGTCGAGTAAGAAAATAGAGGATAATGTCCCTGAGGAGATTGATAAATTACTCACTGAGTATAGTGATATCATTTTTGATAATGTACCTGATGGTTTTCCACTGAAAAGAAGCATTGATCATTGTATGGATCGAATCCCTGGAGCTAGTTTACCGAATAAGGAACCTCATTGGTTGACACCTACCAAGAATCAGGAATTGACCTGATAGATTCAAGAGTTGTTGGAGAAAGGTTTGATCAGAGAAAGTTTGATTCCTTGTGCAGTACCTGTTGTATTGGCATCGAAGAAGAATGGAGAATTGAGAATGTGTACTGATTCCAAAGCAATCAATAAGATAACAATGAAGTATAGGTTTCCTATATTGAGAATGGATGACATAATGGATAGTTTGACTGGAGCAAAGTATTTCACAAAGATTGATTTGAAAAGTGGGTATCATCATATCAGAATCAGAGAAGGTGATGAATGGAAGATTGCTTTCAAGACAAAAGAAGGTTTGTATGAGTAGTTGGTTATGCCCTTTGGTTTAACTAATGCACTAAGTACTTTTATGAGGCTAGTGAATCAGGTTTTGAAGAAATTCTTGGGTAAATTTATGATTGTATATCTTGATGATATTCTGATATTTAGGAAGACCAGAGAAGAACATTTGTTGCATGTTAGACAAGTTTTGTAGAGATTGAAAGAAGAGAAGTTGCTAATAAATATGAAAAAATGTTCATTCATGAAAGAAGAGATTGTGTATTTGGTATTTGTTATCTTAGTTGATGGTTTGAAGATGGATACTAAAAAGGTTGAAGCTATTTTGAATTGGCCTACACCTGTGAATGCTACTAAGGTAAGATCATTTCATGGTTTGGCAAGTTTTTACCGAAATTTCATAAGGAATTTCAGTTCAATTTGTAATTCTATGACTGAGACTGTGAGAGGAGACAAAAGAGAATTCAAGTGGACACATGGAGCTAACAAAATTTTTGAGGCTCTGGAGTAGAAGGTTGTTGAATTACTTGTTTTGGCATTACCTGAGTTCAGTAAAGTATTTCAAGTGGAATGTGATGCAAGTGGAAGTGCAATTGGAGTTGTATTGAGTCAAGAAGGTAAACCTGTTGCTTTCTTTAGTGAAAAGTTGAATGATGCTAGAAGGAAATATTCTGTGTATGATCAAGAATTCTATGCTATTATTCAAGCACTGAAGAAATGGAGACATTATTTGATACCGAGTGAATTTGTCTTGTATACTGATCATAAGGATTTACAATATTTGGGTAGTCAGAATAAGTTGAATCAGAGACATATGAAATGGGTTGAGTATTTGCAGAGTTATACATTTGTGATAAAACATAAGAGTGGAGTCACTAACTGAGTTACTGATGCATTGAGTAGAAGAAGATCTTTGATAATCGAGATGAAAATTGAAGTTCTTGGTTTTGATGAGATGAGAGGTTTGTATGAAAATGACCTTGATTGTTTTGAGCCATGGAGAAAGTGCAGAGCACCTATTCAAGATCAACAAGACACTAAATGGGATGAATATTTCATTCAGGAAGGTATGTTGTTTAAAGGTATTCAGTTGTGTATATCGAGAGGAGTAATGAGATCTAATTTGATAAAAGAGAAACATAGTAGTGGTTTGGCTGGACATTTTGGCATTGATAAAACATTGAATTTGCTTAAGGAGAAGTACTATTGGCCGTAGTTCTATAAAGATGTTCAAAAATTTGTGAAAAGTTGTGGTATTAGTCAAGTTGCAAAAGGAGTAAGTCAGAATACTGGATTGTATACACCGATTGTTGTTCCTGAGAAACCTTGCATTGACATCAGTATGGACTTTGTTCTTGGCATACCAAAGATAGTAAGAGGTAACAATTCTATATTTGTTATTGTGGATAGATTTTCTAAGATGGCACATTTTATACCTTGTAGAAAGACATCAGATGCAGTACATATAGCAGATCTTTTCTTTAAGGAAATCTTTAGATTGCATGGATTATTGAGGAGTATTATCTCTGACTGAGACAGTAAATTTGTTGGTTATTTTTGGAAAACACTTTGGAAGAAATTTGGCACTAAATTGAAATATAGTTCTACATTTCACCCACAAACCAATGGATAGACTGAGGTTGTGAACAAAAGTTTGGGAAATCTTTTGAGATGTTTAGTTGGAGACACACCGAGTAATTGGGATTATGTGTTGGCACAAGAAGATTTTGTATATAACAATTCAATGAATAGAAGTACTGGAAAGAAACCATTTGAGATTGTGAATAGCACACAACCGAGAGGAATATCTGATTTGAGAGACATTGCTGATAAGAATAAGAGAAGTGCTGAAGGAGTAAAATTTGCTAAATATATGAAGACATTACATGAAGATGTGAAGCTGAAGCTAGAAGACAGTAATCAGAAATACAAAGACAGAGTTGATACATCAAGAAGACATAAAAATTTTGATGTTGGTGATGAAGTGATGGTTTATTTGAAGAAAGACCGATTTCTTGTTGGAACATGTGGAAAGCTGAAGATGAAGAAGTTTGGACCTTGCAAGATTTTGAGGAAATTTGATAGTGGAAATGCATATGAAATTGAGTCGCCTGATGACATGGACATATCATCGATTTTTAATATTGCTGATTTATATGAGTATCATGAACTTGATGAAGAAGTGACAGTACCGACAGAATATCCTAAGAAGCAAGATGATGAAGTTGAAAAAATTTTTAAGGAAAGAGTTGGCAAAAGTACAAGAGAAAAATAATACATGGAATATCTGGTTTAGTGGAAGAATAGACTGATGGAAGACAGTTCATGGATTTCACAATTTGAGTTGGATGTAGCTTAGACCAGACCTACTAAATGATTCTAAGAATCATTTCAAAACAACCCCAAGTGTCTGATGCAGGAGCATCTCGGGTCCTTGGCAATCCTATGTCACCAAAAAGAATTTGGAGTTTTTATTTGTGTTGCTTGGTTTCTTCTTTGACTGAGTTGGTCGGTTTCCTTTGGTTACTGAGTGTGGTTGGTTATCTCCTGGGCGGTCAGTTATTTCACTGGTGCTTGGCATCGCCTATCTGTTGCTTGGTTATCTTGCTTAACAATGGGTTTACTTTTGTTTCTTGTTGTGGCTGACTTGTGCATTTATATTAGATCACAAAATTAATGTTTGCATCCATCATTGGGAAGCATGTGGTCCTAGATTTCACTGTTACTTCTATTAATTATGGATCTGAAGGCCGACTCAGCTTGGTAGCTTCTTCTATAAACTTAGATGTTTGGTGGTAGTTTAGGAGGCAATTTTTGATAGAGGATAGAAGGCATTAGATTAGAGATTGGTAGTAGATCCTTGTATGTTTGAGGACTTCTATAATTCATTGTAATATCATGCCCTAACCAGGAAGGCCTTACAACCTGACATGTTTAACTCAAATTGATGATAATATATGACAGATCTCGCATTCTCTCTCTCACTCTTGTTGTTTGTTGCTTTTGCATGTGTGTTGTAGGCTTGGATCATTAGGGTGCACCATCCTTTAGCCCCTCTTGCATCCCTGCCTCACGTTAGGATCTAAAAGCTCTTATGGCTAGAAGATTGAAAAGGGGAAAAAGAAAGTATAAAGGTAAACTCCCTATTATATGTTTTTCATGTAATAAAGTTGGTCATATAGCTGCTAGATGTCCTAACAAGAATGATAAGAATGAAGAAAGAGACAGCAAGCATAAAGACAAAAGAGAAGATAGAGGTTACCGAAGGTACAAGGACTACAAAGAAAAAGGTAAGAAATCTTTCTATATTGCCAAAGAAGAGACTGGCACTAATAGTGATGATTTTGAAATTGAAGTTGTCTATGTTGAAATGAAAGATGAGTTTGATGAGGATGAGAAAATTGCATTGATATCTTATGTGAACAAAAATGATAAATGGATTATTGACAGTGGTTGTTCACATCACATAACTGGTGACAAGAGTAAGTTTGATACCTTAGATCATTATAAAGGAAGAAGTGTGAAATTTTTTAATGATGCACCACATCCTATTAGAGGTAAAGGATTGATTAAACTGACTGATAAGATCACTTGTGAGAATTCTTATTGGGTTAAGGGTCTTAACTATAATCTGCTGAGTGTTGTACAGCTTAATAGCACTGGCTACCGAGTGAAATTTCATCATAGGAAGGCCAAAATATTTGATGCCACTGGTGAACTGATTGGAAGTGGAGAACAGATAAGAGGTAATTTGTTCCATCTAGACCTATCTAAATAAACATTCATTATTGCACAACTTGATGATATTTGGTTATGGCATAAGTGGCTATGTCATGTTAACTTTGATAATCTGGTAGAAATTAGTAAGAAGAAGAAAGTGAGAGGTCTGCCTAGATTGAAGACATCTGAGAATGTAATGTGCAAAGAATGTCAATTGGGTAAGATGACAAAGTCTAGTTTTAAGAGCAAGACTTTTACTTCTGAGACTGCTTTAGATTTGGTTCATACTAACCTTTGTGGACCTATGGGTGTACAAAGCTATTGTGGTGCAAGATATTTTATCCTTTTTGTTGATGATTATACTAGATTGATGACTGTAATGTTCTTTAAAGAAAAATCTGATGCTTTTCAAAATTTTAAGTGGTATTTGGCTAAGGTTGAAAAGGAGACAGGTAGGAACTTGAAGTGTCTAAGATCTAACCAAGGTGAAGAATTTATATCCAATGAATTCAATCTATTTTGCAATGATAGAGGGATCAAAAGACAAATGTCTGCACCAAGAACTCCTCCACAAAATGGTATAGTAGAGAGAAAGAATAGATCTATCATGGATTGTGCAAGGACATTAATGATTGAAAAGAATGTTGCACAAAAGTACTAGAGAGAAGTTGTAAGTAAAATTGTTTATACTCTTAACCAAGTACAGATCAAAAAAGGTACAAATTTGACACCTTATGAGCTATGGCATGGGTATGCACCTAATGTAAAGTATTTTAGAATTTTTGGAAGAAAATGCTACATACTAAAGGACAATAGGAATGGAAATTTTGATGCTAAAAGTGATGAGGGCATATTCCTAGGCTATTCCACAAAAAGTAAAGCTTATAAGTGTTTGAACTCTAACACTAAAAAAATTGTGGAAAGTGTGAATGTCAAAGTTGATGAGTATGCAAAGAAAAATGAAGCTGACAACAAAAGAGAACCAAAAGATTACAGATCTTTTGTGTATATAGAGGAAGGAGAGGCAAGTGACAAACTTGCACCTGATGCAGAGTCTCGGGTAAGCAATGTCAAGCATCAGGAAAACAATGCTAAGAAAAAAGAAGAACATGCCAAGTGATAGGAGGAAGGTACCGAGTATCAGGAAGAGGTTTTTGAGCATTCAGAAGCTAAATCTAACAATCTTGTTGGTGAACCTGAAGAGCAAGATGAAAGGAGAGAAGAACCTATTTTGGTACAATATGTAAGGAGACATCACAAGCCTGAATAGATAATTGGAGACAAAGATATTAGAGTTCTGACCAGAAGTAAGATAAGAGATCTGACATGTTTACTATGTGAATTAAAGCCTAAGACAACAAGGGATGCATTAGAAAATGAAGACTGGATACAAGCAATGAATGAGGAGATAGACCAAATAGAGAAGAATGATACCTAGACTCTGGTGCTGAGAATAGAAAATAAAAATTTCATTGGAACAATGTGGGTGTTCCGAAAGAAGCTGAATGAGCATGGTCAAATCACAAGAAACAAATCTAGGCCGGTATGCAAAGGCTATGCATAAAAAGAAGGAATAGATTATGGGGAGACATTTTCCCTTGTAGCTAGATTGGAAGGAGTAAGAACCTTACTTGCATATGTTTCCTACAAAGATTTCAAGGTATACCAAATGGATGTAAAGTCTACATTTTTAAATGGTATATTAGAAGAAGAAGTGTACATTTAACAGCTAGAAGGATTTGTTTATCCAAACAAAAGATACATGGTTTGCAAATTGAATAAAGCACTGTATGGACTAAAGCAAGCTCCTAGAGCATGGTATGAGAGACTACACAACTACCTGATATTGATTGGATTCTCAAGGACAAATGAGACAAGCAATCTATACATGAAAGATGAAGAAGGTAAAGGAATCTTGTTGGCTAAGATTTTTGTAGATGATATTATATTTGGTGGACAAGATGCCTTGTGTAAGAAATTTTCAAATGAAATGCAAACTGAATTTGAAATCACTATGTTTGGGGAGATCAAACTTTTTGTTGGTTTACAAGTATATTAGATGGAGAAAGGAATTTTCATCACCCAGTCTAAATATGTTCATGAGGTACTGAAAACCTTTGGTATGGAAGATTCAAGGCTAGTAAGTACTCCAATGGCTACTGGACAAAAGTTGTCTAAAAGTGATGATGCTACAGAAGTAAACTAGACTTTGTATAGATCCATGATTGGAAAGTTGTAGTATGTTGTACACAGTAGACCAGTTATTACTTTATCTATTGGGATTGTGGCAAGGTTCTCTGCCAATCCTAAGGAAACTCACATGATGGTTGTCAAAAGGATAATGAGATATTTGAAAGGGAGTGCTGACTATGGATTATACTACAAAAAGAATGAAAATTTTGAACTAAGAGTGTATACTGATGTTGATTGGGTAGGAAATGTGGATGACAGAAAGAGTACTAGTGGTGGAGCTTTCTTTCTTGGACAGATATTAGTTTCCTAGACAAGAAAGAAATAAAATTGCATTTCCCAATCTACTACTAAAGCTGAGTATGTGGCTGCAGTAGTGAATTGTTCAAACTTGGTATGGATAAAGAAATTGTTGGTAGACATGAAAGAAGAGATCATTGAGCTAGTTGTCATCTACTATGACAACACAAGTGTTGTCAACATCTCTAAGAATCTAGTGATGCACATGAAGACCAAACACATCACCATCAAGTATCATTACTTTGGGGAACTGGTACAAGATAAAGAGGTCCAAATGGAATATGTGAATACAAAGAAACAACTAGCAGACATATTCACTAAAGCTTTGCCTAAAGAAGCTCATGAATATCTGAGAGGTCAATTAGGGGTTCTTCCCCTAACTGAGGCTTCCTAGTCAAGCTAGGAGTACTACATCAAATGTGCTACAAAGAGTATTTGACAAATTGATGCAAAGATAGGTCACACTTTAGGAGCAGCCTAGAGCTATGAAAAGTATAGCAAAGCCAAGAATCGGTCATAAGAAAAGATGACAGAGGGAGGAATACTATTACTAAATTGAAAAATGATATCTACATCTACAGGGTGTATGTTTTAGTTTCTACTTTGGCATTTTAGTCAAAGAGGGAGATGATCACAAATGAATACACATGGTGCGATTTCATGGAAGATCAATTAAGAGGGAGAGATTCAATGGATGGTCATACAAGCATGGCTAATTGATTCTATATCAGAATGAAGCTAATGATATTATAAATATTTCTGATGGACAGATAAGTTTTAGATTGGTTGGTAATTCATGTGTTATTCATATGGTGTTGCCATCAATGCCAAAGAGGGAGATTGTTGGAAACTGCAATTGAAGCAATTGTTGTATTGTCATTGATGTCAAACCTTAATTGGTAAGACTGTTGCTATCTAAGAAATTACTATATCTATTTGATTGTTGTAAAGGGGATAGGCAAGGTTGGTAACAATAGCACCTAAGGAAAGGTTGAGTTATCTTGATACTTCAATGAGTACTTGATTATGTGGCACAATGATAAGATAATGTATTGTTTATCTAAGAATGAAGACTAAAATGGTAGGCTTAACCTAGCAAAAGTGAAGAAATCTAGTTCAAGCCGAGTGATGTTAGTCTCGATCAAGCTAGTATATGTTGAGTGAATTCAGTGTTGACCAAACATCAATTAATTACCAAGGAAGATAGTATTAGCTGAGGAAATAGTTTTTGAGTTGACCAAGCTTTCTAATAAAGACTGAGGAGTTGAACACTATATTGACTGAGCATCAGTAATTTACATTTGAGGAAGAATTCAGATTTCCAGCTGACATAGTTGAATTCTTGGATTATGTAAAATGTGTTGACTTTATTTATTGATTGTATGGAAACATTTAGTGCACTGTAAAACATTTTATTGTAAATCTATTAACAGATTTGAGATATTTCTAGAAGTATAGATGAAGAACATAAAGCTGGAAGGATTTGATGAATCTAACCTAACCCTAATATCTACGAAGGAGATTAAGCGGCAAAAGATGTACTGACCTAATTGAGGAAGTATTAAGGAAACCTAAGCATGAGGTTGAAGAGAAGAGGATGCTAGAAGTATTGTTGATGTTATTGACTGTCTAAGTAGAAAAGGCTAAAGGAGAAGTGGTGTGATTGCTTGAAGAGATTTCCAAGAAGATTAGTGATGGAGATGGTAAAGGTTCATAGTTAGTAAGCTAGCATATGTGTATGGAATTGGATTTGATATTTGCAAAGTGATTTGTATGTTTTTCAGATCAATACTACTGTTACTTTTAAACCATTGTATTAGTCAAAATCCTTTTAACAGAGGTTGACCTAACAGTCATTTGTATAAATCCTTTGAACAAGGTTGCATTCTAATGGGATGTATGTAAGTCCTATAACAAGGCACACTTTTAACAGAGTGGTTTAAATCCTTTAACTGGGTCACACCTGACAGTGTGTTTGTAACCTTTGACAGGGTTGGCTTTTCACAAAGCTCACTTCAGAAGAGTGAAAATAATAGTAACATGTTACAAAGTGGTTTTTCCCAAATTGGGTTTCCACTATAAATCCTAGTGTTAATACTTGTGTGAATGTTTTAGTTTGAACATTTTTGTGTTTTACAAGTTAGATACTATTGGATAGTGGACTGCACTGTTATATGTTTCTGTTATGCAATCAGTAATGAATGAGTAGTTGTTGGTTGTTGGATCTGATTTTTTGAAGAGTTTTAAAGTATATTTTTATACATCTGGGCCTGAGAACAACTGATTCACCCCCCCTCTCTATTGTTCTAAATCATATTAACATGACCTTGTTAAGGGATTTACCTTAGATATATTAGGATCTTCACCTTGTTAGGAGTGTCCTAGTTAGAGGGCTTCAAACACTCTTTAGAATGTTACCTTTTTTCAAGGATTTTATAATAATATTGTTAAGTCAACTCTGTTAAGAGATTTCTCTATTACAAATACTAGTGCGCAACAGTAAATAAATTGACATGTAGATTTGCAACTATCTTTTCTTAATCAGATCCTTTGTGTGCTCTTCAATCTTCACTTTAGTTATTCATTATCCAATGGATTCAACACTTCATCAAATCCTTCTTTTCCACTTGGAATCCCTCTATTCGTTCTTTACTATATCAGTCGGTGACCCTTCAACTATTTAATTTTCTAGCCATTTGTTCATACAAATCCATTCTTTATATAGACAATTTTTGCCTCTTAATCTCCTATATTATGTTTTCGTTTAGTTAATCTTAACCATCCAATTAACTATACCTTGGATCTGGATCTCTGTACCACATTTTATTTTCACCTAGGAACTTGAACTTTCTTGAAACTTGTTCCATCTACTTTAACCATTTAGATCTAATCCATAGATCTTCACCTTGAATTTTCATGTTTGTAGATCTCTTATAACTAAATTTCCTTGTCATAATGATCATCTAGATCATCATAACTAATCATTAAATGTAGATTCAATCCTTATTTAATATTTTTTCCTCCCTTGATGTCCTCTATTTGAATTTCAGTTTCTTGGTGCCTAAAACTTTCCTTTCTGTCTTGTGTCTTCAATTCCTTTTCCTTTACCTAGTTACTTCATTTTACCTTTTACCTTTATCAAGTGAGATATCCTTCTCAGTAGCCAAAAAATCTTTTTCTTACTGACTTGACAAATCTTTATCATCATGCTTTACTGACTTAACATAATCATATGTTAGGTGGAAAACAATTATATCAACATAATCTAATCATTGTCTGATCTATATCAGTTGCCCATTTATGTTCTTCAAATTTACACCATCTCATTTATTCTTCTTCTTAACTCCTTCAACTTATATCATTACCAAATGATATGGCAACATAATATAAAGCAAAAATCAATTGCTTAGCATCAATGATAAGACAATAACTGATCTAACCTTTCTACCATCATGTATTCCTCTATTCTTGGTTAGTCTTCATCTCATCACCATCAGATAATCAATCTTCAATTTTATTATTAGTTATGGTAACATATCCTTGTTGTTGGCATGACATGGTATAAGAGAGTGATGATTCTATTTGGTAAAGTATGCGAGTAATCTGTGAAGTGAATATGAATTTCACAAGGAAAGATATGTACACTGATGTGTATGCGAGCTCTGTGCAACTGGTATTAGACTGTAATATCATTCTTGTATTGATGATTATTGGTGATAGTGATTTTAGTGGTGGAATCTTTTCATTTATTATATTCTGGTAGTGAGACTTTTGGTATTGGTAGTGAGACTTATTAGTTTTGGGTAGTTAGCCCAACCAATAGTGAGCCTACGGGTAATAAGCCTTACCTATAGTTAGAAAACTTGTAGTGAGCCTTTGTAAAAATAACCTTAATCTGTGTCACCTTAACTTTTGTTCTATTCATGAGAATCAATTTCTCCATGGTTTTTCCCATCTTGGGTTTCCTTGTAAATTATGGTGTTCACGATGTTTAGTGTTTTGTGCTTTCATGTTCATATATGTTTTAAGTTTCTAATTGCTTTAAGTATTCCCCAGATAAGTTAAGGTTAAGGAAATTATTTTATTATAACTAATTATATCCCCCTAGTTATTCGACCTATTCAACAATTGGTATCAGATATTTTGTTCCTTGGAAAAGAACTTAACCACTTGAGGTAGATCTGATGGAACATAAATCAACTATTCCTATGTTTGATGAATCTGATTATAGTTACAAGAAATTCTAGGTGATTACATGATTTCTATCAGTTACACTACATAAACTATGGAGATGAAGTATGTTGCACCTCATAGTGACCCTACTACTACAAATGAATTTTCAACCTATGAGGAGAATGTGAAGGCAAGGTATGCAATTTTTAGTGCTTTATCAAGAACTGTGTTAACAATGATTATTCCATTGAATAATTCTTATGAATTTTGGGGGAAAATGAAAGATATCTATGAAGTAAATGATAGAGTCAAGTTATCTAAGAAATTAATAGCTAAGCATCAATATGAGAACTTGAGAATGGAAGAAGGTGAATATATTGCTAGCTATTTTTTGAGGGTTGATAGTGCTATGAATGAAGTCAATAATCAAGGAGGCATTATAACTAATCAAGATTTTATGGATAAGATCTTTATGACATTACCATAGAAATACAGTGACAAGGTCTCATCTATTGATGAAGTTTATGATCTGCATAACTTTACTAGAGAACATTTTTTCAACACCTTGACCACATTTGAGCTGAGGAAATTAAAAAAAGAAAAGAATAGATTTGAGACATCCTTTAAAAAAAAAAGAAAGAGGAAGATCCACATGATGAAAGTTCAAATGAGTTGGAAGAAAAATTTGCAAGGAAGCTAAAGAAAGGTACTAGAAAATTTAAAGGTATGTTACCCCTTAAATTATTTAGATGTAGAAAGATTAGTCATTTAGCAACTAGGTGTCTCAGAAAAGGAACCAAATACTACTTTCAAAGATTGAACCAAAGACTATGGAAGAAGCATGAAATGATCAAAACTCGGTAAGAGAAATGGAAGAAGACTTGATCAAATAGAGAAAAATTAGAATAATCTAATCATAGACATCTCAAATGATTGGTGAGATGAAGTTCTTCCTTGGATTGCAAGTAGATTAGAATAGTGAAGGAATTTTCATTTCTCATTCCAATTATATTGAAGATTTATTAAAAAAGTTTGGATTGGATAATACTAAACTGGTATGTACACCTATTGTTATTAGATGTAAGTTGACTAAATAATATGATTCATCAAAATTTGATGCAATTAAGTATAGGTCAATGATTGGAGGTTTCTTTTATTTGACTTCCAATAGACCAGATATTATGTATGCCATTTTATTTTCTCCAAATTTTAGTAAGAATTAAAAGAATCACAATTTATGCCAGTGAAAAGAATCTTTAGATATTCGAAGGGTATAGGGATTTTGGATTATGGTATCCCAAGGACTCAGATTTCACTTTGAAAACTTATATCGATGTTGATTGGGTTGGATGTGTTGACAACTGGTGGAGTACTAGTGGTGGAGCTTATTTCCTTGGCTCCCAGTTGGTTACATGGTCAAGCAAGAAGCAAGATTCTGTAACATTATCTACTATTGAATCTGAACACAGTGTACCATCCTCATGTTGCAATCAAGTACTATGGATGAAACCAAATCTTAAGGATATTAGTATAACATTTGATGAACTGATTTAAACTATGTCTGATAATACTAGTGCTATAAATAGTTCCAAGAATTCAGTACAACATTCTAAAACAAAACACATATCCATCAGACATCATTTTTTGTGAGAGAAGGTGTTGGAAAATGAGGTAAAACTTGAATATGTACCTACAAAGGAGTAGATTGCTGATATTTTCACAAACCATTATACAAGGATAGTTTCAACTATCTCTAGAAGAACTTGGGGGTTATGTCCCTTCCTAGTGTTCAGTAAGTGCACGAGTGTGTTTATTGGTTCAAGGTATTTCATGCTTACTCTTTTCTAGATCAATGCTTTGTGGCTTCCTCTTAGGGGGAGAATAGTGATTTTCTAAGGGGGAGTGTTGGCCCTTTGTCATTGTTATCAAAGGGGGAGAATAATATGTTTGGATCAAGAAATACTAAGAGGGGGGAGGAGTAAATCAATTTTGCAACACTTTTTAATAAATTGAACTTCTTATAACATAACCATGCATTAATATAAATGATAAATAAAAGTAAATAATACACCACAAGGGAACTCGTAACATAAATATTTTTTGTTGAGGAAACCCTAGCCAAGGGAAAACTGATGAAGGGCCAACCGCTCTGATAAAACTGATGAAGGGCCAACCTAGCTCTGATACCACTTGATGAAGGGTGCTCCCCTTAATACCACAAACACATAACAAAAAAGAGAAATAACAACAATTTGCAAGAACAAAAAATGGGCTTCTTATTATCTCCACAAGTGTGGAATTCCAAATTTCAGAATTACAATATGCAAAGCCACATGGGCATTCCCTTTACAATATTCTGTAGGACAAAGCCTTGAATTTATTACCCAGATCTACCCAGAACTATCCTGAACTCCTAAGACAACACTACAGCCTTCCTTATATAGGCAATTTTCCACCGCCTGGGAAGGTTCCAGAATTTTCAGCCAACAAGGCCGACCAAACTTAGAATTATTTTATTTTTCATTTTATTACATCAAAGTCGGCTCAAAATAACTTTTGAAACCCAAACAAAAATTTTGAAGGAAAATCATTTTCTGCCATTTCAGGTGACCCAACTTTCGGAGACCATAAATCATCACCTGTTGACCTGATTGACTATTATAACCCCATTTTGGAAAGGGCATGAGGAGCTCTACAACACCTAAATGAAGCAAGCTTCATTCAATCGAAAATTCAACCTCATCTGGGGCCTCTAAAGCCTTCAAAATTGAGTTCAAAGTTTCTGTACCCTATTTCCAAAACTGAAAAGTTTCAATATCTTCAAAACCAGACTTGATCTAGCAATGAAACTTTACAGGCAAGCTGATATGACTAAGATGAACCTCCAACTCTAAAATTAGAACATTCCAAGATCGTATGACCAACTTACTAAAAATAGCAAGTTTCCATAAATAGCAGCTCTACACAAGATAGCCCTTATTAAAAAGCAACCAGAAATATTTTTGGGTGATGCAAGATTGCTCTTACACCCAGGATGCTCCTGCATCAAAAACCCTGGTGGGGATGGTACCCATAAGATAATGCACTAGTATCAATGTCCCTGTGAGGAGACCTAACCCTATTAGGAGTTGATACAAATATCTAGTACAATAAGTGCATGTTAAATGATAGACCTTGTTAGGATTATTTAACCCTGTCAAGAATTGATATTACAAGTGAGAGCTCATTGCTCATACAAAAGGTTATATCCACATTTAATACAAAAAGATATTACAAAACTTTGAACTATACTTATCATTTGAATGCTTGATTAGTTCCAATTAGATCATATTCTCTTCTCTAACAATAGAATCACCTCTCGCACATCACAACATCACAATAATCATAATTACATACTCTACATCCAAAATACTTTGTTATATACCATCTCAAAACATTATACCAGTCAGCTCCAATAAAACTTATCCAAACATATCCAAAATCACAAGATATAAAATAAGAACATGCTAAATTAAAAACATTAGATTTCCACAATCCATTATGATGCAATTAGTTTCTAAATTAAGAACATGCTACTTGAGAGTTATATCCTCTAATGTCATCCCTCTAATTATAGTTAATTATATTTCTAAAATAATTTACTTCACTGAGGCAATCATCAAAACTACCCTGATACGTTGTCTTCCTAAACATGTGGTACTAAGCGATGTCCAAAATTAATATGTATCATATGCTAATACCCACAATCATAATGGAAGCATATATAAATCATATAAAACATTTCCCTGAAGTTATACATTCATCTAATGAATAATCTATGCTTGTTGACCAAGATTGTCCAACTGTACCTTGTGATTTAATCCCGGACTTAGATATTTTTTACTTTACTATCTTACCAAAATGTATCTCCAACATTAGTTCCCATACCAAAGAGGTATGTTTCTATCAATGGAAACATCTATATGGTCTCTTATCATCCACTTTCCAACAATCTCCCCCTTTGGCATTGATGGAAACACTTAGTGAAAAATGGCTAAGTGTTCAATGCAAAACTCCAAAACTCTTTATACAATAGATAATACAATCTATATAAATATCCTTATCTCTCCCTATACAGACATTTTTCATTTCATCTTTCCCCCTTTGACATCAATGACAAAGGTGGGGTGCCAAAAAAGATACTAAACTATATACACATGCCAAAAATACCTTCACACCAGTAAACGTGACTACACAAAATGAAGTATCTTCATAATTTACCTTTCAGATCTAAAAGTATGCGTCCCATGAATTCTTTAGTGATTCTGTAGTATTTTTCCTATCTCTTTCATTTGTGCCCTAGATAATCCTTTTTTTTCAGCTATTTCATAAACTATCTTTTCTACTTTCCTCTTGCTTGAATTCCTATTGAGTTCCTCCCATACCTTCAAATATTTCTCTTGATAGGTACCCCATCTTTCAATATTAGGGTCTTTTTTCTAAAGAAAGTATGGTATCAACATATTGTATCACAATTAATGGATCAACTTAATATCCTATTGGAGTAATCCAGTAAACTCTAGGTTCAACTTCCTCAATGCAAGTACAATCAGTTTCAACCATGAAACATATAGTATCAGCATATTTCTCAACAATCTCTCTAGGAATCCTCATTCTATGTTTCATTTCCCTCTTAAAACCTTTGAAAAAAACAAACATATCACTTTCTATCTGCTTCTTATCTTGCAAATCGTAATACTTTTTTATTTGGATGGATGTAGGTACATTATCTTTCCATGCATTAGGATGCATGCCAGGAAATTTGTGAATAATTTGGAAAAATAGATGAATTATTAATGACCCAAATCTGAATGGTTGCATCTTTTAATATTTGATCCTTTTGATGTTTTCCAATAGCCTCATCCTCAATATCTCACATATATCATAGTGCTCATTCTCCTTCACTATCTTATAGGTTGCATGAATAATGCATGCCATAATTGAGTTAAGTTGGTTGTTGTAATGCATTTTGTATCCCAAAATGATAGAGATCAGTCTCACATCTTGTTTCCTTATGTTTATGATGGTCATGGCTCTCTTATCCCACTTAGAACCTATTAACTTCTCAACTTTCTTCTTGATGTTCTTCGTCATAGAAGATATTATTCCCACATTATCCAAACCATTGACTAAATGGATTAACTCTTTAGTAATATTTACTGGTTGATCACCTAACCAAAATAATTGGTCATAAATTCTGCTTAGGATGATCTTAATCCAATCTAGTTCATAAAACTCCTAAAAAATGTGTAATGTGCACTAGGTTTAGGTTTTCCAAATGCTTGAATTTAGGCTTAAGGGTAAGATCATAATTTTTCATAGAGAATAGCTCAGCGTGAATCTCATTATTCCCAATAAAATTATATTTATAGTGGATATAGGCTCTAATATCCTCAACATGTAAAACTCTAACTAGGGTTTGAGAAAATGCACCCCAAGGTCATCTTGCATGGACTTATGTGGATGTTTCTTGAAGTTATATATGTTCCTTTCCTTAATATCATAGATCTAAGGTGTATCCATCTTCAAGCAATTGAAAATTAACCAATAAAAATTTTCACAAGAGGAATTCTAAATACCTTTCATACATGATTTGAGTTTCTCTTTGACAAACTTGAAATTCTTTCACAAACACCTTCAAATATTCAACTACAAAAGCTTCTCACTCTTCTGGATGCAAATGGTGAAGAATGAAACCAAAAATCACAAATTATACTTACGTGTGCTAATCAGACATTGTATTGAATGTAATATCTTGTAGGAAATAAAAAGTTGCTAAAAACCAGTGGACCAGAAACCATTAACAACCTCACTAATCAAGGATATTCAATCACTGCATCATGATACATCTATAACCATCACCATATGCCCTAATTCAAAAATCTATGGGCTTGATGAAATTCCACTTAATTTTTCTCCCTAAAGCCATGTTTGTCCAATCAAGCTGATGCATAGAGTTCAACACCAGGCAAAGGCTCAACCAACTTGCTTAATTCTTCTTTTTCTACTGAATCAATTTGACCTTTCTCCTTCCATACTTTATCACTACCATTCTTGTTCTCCTTCACAAATATGTTATTGAAATTGTCCTTATACTCAAATAAGTTAGGTTCATTTTTCCCTTTCCCATTAGTATTTTTCTTCCTCCATTTGGCATTCTCCTATTGTTAACAAATCTATTGAATCTGAAATATCTAGCTATATGCCCTAGGTTATTACATTTGAAACAAGTAACAAATGAATTTCCATACCTTTGACCATTTTGGTTGACTTGCAATCTACAATCCCTTGCAATATGCCCAAAATTGTTTCATTTGTAACATGTAACACTTGAAGATATGACATTATTTTCTCCAAGTGGTCTTTTAGGATCAGTTCTAGGATTGGGTCTTGTATTTTTTCTCTGATTGGATCTAGATCTAAACTCATGTGATTTTTTCCCATACAACTAAAAAATTGAAACAATAACCAGTGAATGGTTTGGAACCTGATTTACCTTTTCAATCTCTTTTCATGTGTCCAATCTTATTGCATGCAAAATATATATCCTTGAATGGTCTGATCTTCTCTTGGGAGGATCAATTCTAACTATATGTTTGATCATTTCTTGGTATTTTCCTTTGTTCTTCTATTTTGGAACTCTTAGCATTGTTGTATCCAAGACCAGTCATATCACCATTCGACTTTTGCAACTAAAGTTATTCATCAATATTCTCACTGTTTGAATGAAGTCTTTTAATTTTCTTCTTTGCCTCAAAAAGTTCACCTTTGAAAATGTTACTATACCTTTGAAGTTCATTTTAGTTAGATCTGGTGTCTTCAAATTCCATCTTCATCTTTCCAAGCTGAGTATTCAAATCATGACATTCATTGGATTTTATTTTCCAAGGCTTCTTCAAGTTTCTTTATTTCTTCTTTCCCTTGCTCAATTTATTTGGAGAGTAGTGATCTCATATTCATGTTGAAGTGAAATTTTTTCCTTCTGAGGCTTCTCATTCAAATATGATGATTGTTTAATCTCAATCTTCTAAACAAGTTTTGTCTCTTTTTCCTTGAGATATCAATCTGTTCTTTGAGCTTCTTAATGTAATCTTCTGCACTCTTGAGCTTACTTTTCAATCTTACATTATCTTCATTTTATTCATCCAAGTCCTAAAGTTCTACTTCAAAATTTACTTGAAGGTTTCTTGAATACATCAGGATCCTCCTCAAGCTGTAATACTTCTTCTGAGGAACTAGGCCCTGATACAAATTGTTAGGATCGAGCAATACTGAGAGGGGGGGTGAATCGGTATTATAACACTTTTGAATAAATTGAACTTATTATAACATAACCATACAATAAAAAAATTAATAAATCAAAGTATAGAATACACCACAAGAGAAATCATAACATAAACATTTATTCTTGAGGAAAGCATGGCCGAGGGAAAACCCCAGTGGGGATGGTAGCCATAAGATAATGTACTAGTATGAATATGTCCCTATGAGGAGACCTGGATTTGTTAGGAGTCAATACAAATATCTAGTACAATAAGTCCTTGTTAAAGGATAGACCCTATTAGGAGTCTTTAACCTTGTTAAGAGTTGATATTACAAGTGAGAGATCACTTCTCATACAAAAGGTTATATCCACCTTTAACACAAAAAGATAGTACAAAATTGTGAACTACACTTAGCATTTGAATTCTTGATGAGTTCCAATTAGATCTCAAAAATTATCTTCTCTGACATCATAATCACTTCTTGCACATATCAACATTACCATAATCATAAGTACATACTTTTCATCCCAAATACTTCCTTATATACTAGCTCAAAACATTTTATCAGTCGGCTTAATAAAACTTATCCAAATTTTTCCACAATCATAAAAAGACATAAAACAAGAAAATGATACTTGATAGTTATGTCCTTTGATGTCATCCCTCTAATAATAAATGATATTTCCAAAAACATTTACTTCAGTGAAGCAATCATCAAAACTACCTTGATACGTTGTCTTCCTGAACTTGTGGTACTAAGCGTTGTCCAAACTCAATTTGTATCATATGCTAATACCCGTATTCATAATGAAAGCATATATAGACAATATAAAACATATCCCTAAAGTTATACATTCATATGATGAATAATTTGTGCTCATTGACCAACACTATCTGATTGTACCTGATGATGTCATCCCAAACTTAGACATTTTTCACTTTACTATCTTACCAAAAATTATCTCCAACATTAGCGCCCATATCAGAGAGGTATATTTCCATCAATGAAAACATCTGTATGGTCTCTTATCATGCACTTGACAACATAATAGAGGCTTTTGATGTTGATATCATTTGACACAGTAAGTTGTTTTCTTTTTTATTGATGAATGTTTCCATCAATGACAAAGTGGGAGATTGTTGGAATGTGATGTTGATGCTATTATTTTTGTTTTCATTAATGATTTTCATTGATTTAACATATCCTATGCTTAGATGTGTGTTTTATACTTTGATGATCTGGTATAGTGTGCTTTGAATGATGTGATGTGAAGATCTATCTTTAGTCATGTTCATTTTCATCCCATTCATCTTGTAACATAATGTGGTTCATTTCTTTGGGTTTGGTCGTACCTAGAAAGTGGTTGTTGTGCTTTGGATCAAGTGTTTGCATTGTAATATATAAATATTATTTGTTGGTTCCAAAGATCATGGTGAATGTGTAGCATGTTTTTTAGTACAAGGCATGTTGAATTTAGTGACTATAATATGTTTGGTCCACATTTCATTCCTTACCACTACAAGAATTCTTCTGTGTGACATTTTTCAAATTGTATTAAGAAGACCTAGTTGTTGGCATGACATGTTATAAGAGAGTGATGATTCTATTCAATGAAGCATGTGAGTAATATGTGAAGTGAATGCGAATCTAAAAAGGAAATAAATGTGCATTGATGTATATGTGAATTTTTTTCAATTAGTGGTAGACTATAATATCATGTATGTGTTGTTGATTGTTGGTGATAGTGATTTTAGTGGTGGATTATTTTCATTTCTTATATTTTGGTAATTATCCTTTTTGTATTGGTAGTGAGCCTTATTAATTATAGGCAATTAGCTCAACTGGAAATGAGCTTACCAATAGTGAGCCTTACCTATTGGGAGAAAACCAACAATGAACCTTTGTAAAAATCAGCTTAACCAGTGTTACCTTAACTGGTGTTCTATTCATGAGAATTGGTTTCTCCTTGGTTTTTCCCATCTTGGGTTTCCATGTGAATTTTGGTATTCATGGTGTTTGGTATTTTTTGCTTTCATGTTCATGTATGTTTTAAGTTAATGATTGCTTTAAGTATTCACTAGATAAATTAAGGTTAAGGAAATTATTTTATTATAACTAATTTTTCCCCTCTTAGTTATTCAACATGTTCAAACCATCATTTTTATAAATTACATTATATGTTGATGATATATTATTCATCTCTAAAGAGAAAATTAGGACTATATATAAAGTCTCAACTTACTGCTAAATTTAAAATAAAAGATCTTGGTGCAGCTAAACACATTCGTACAATAGAAATTAGAAGAGATAGAATGAATAGAAAGATATGGCTAGCCTAGTATAAGTATTTGAATGCAATTTTATAGAGGTTCAACATGTAATATTGTAAACTATTATGTGTTCCTTTTATAGTTGAAAAAAAGTTATATAATTCAGATTGTCCTACATCCCCATCAAAGATGGAAGACATGAGAGATGTACCTTGTCACAATGTAGTTGTAAGTTTTATGTATGCTAAGGTTTGTACTAGACCATACCTTTCCCAATGAATGGGAGTTATTTCTAGATATATGTCTAATCCTAGAAGAGTTCATTGAGATATAATTAAAGGAGTCTTCAAAAAGGTACCTCATATTATTATTTATGTTATCATGGTAATATGATAGGAGACAAAATTTCCCATGATATTTAGACTCATATTGAACATGAGATATTCATAGTAGAAGATACATAAGTACTTATGCATTTACATTATTTGGTGGTGAAATTAGTTGGATGAGTAAGAAACAAGATGTGGTTTTCTTGTCCACTACTGAAGTTGAGTATATGGAAACTACTCATTCTTGTAAATAATCTATTTGGATTAAGAGACTATGTTTAGACACTTGAATAAAACAAGGAGCAGTAATAGTTTATTGTGATAGTCAGAGTGTGATCTACCTAGAAAAAAAACCATAATTTTCATGCAAGGACCAAGAACATTGATGTTTAGTATCATTTTGTCATAGATATGGTTAAGGATAGTGGCGTAAAACTAGTTAAGGGAGAGACTTTGATGAATGTTGTAGATTCATTAACTAATGTCATGAGCACAAAGAATTTCATATGGCGCTCACAATCGATGGGCCTCATGGACCATATTAATTGAATTATAGTTTAAATTCTCTCTTTTCTCTTCCAAGGTCTTTGACAAGTGGGAGATTGTTAGGAAAATATGTATCAACTTTTCATTTATATAGGGTTACTATTTTTAGTAAGTTTTTGTTTGAGCATGAAATTTCCCTATTATTTCCTAAAATTTTTTAATGGGATAGATAAGCATGTAAATAAATGTTTCATTTCAAGATCATGTCCAATTTTGAAGATATTAAAGCTTTAGTTTTTGGAAATTGCCAAAAAAATATTTTCAATTCAATTTTGGAGGATTTAAAGGGTCTAAATTAGATCAAAATTTTGTCTAAATGGAACATTGTTACAATGTTGAGAAAGAATCTTCCCTTGGTATCCTTGGTGTTTCCAATGTAACGGTGGTTTGTGACATGGCTCATGTATTTTCTATATGTCTAGTGATTGTATCGTGCATTAACAAGTCAATCTTTTGGTACAACAACAACCGCTAGTTGTAAGAAGTGGTATCCGATCCATGTCATCAATTAGAACCCTATGCTTGCATTAAGAGGGATTGTTAAAATGGTTAGAAAGATTGATTGCACCCTTGGTCTCCTTGGTGTTTCCAATGTAGTGGTGGTTTATGACATGGCTTAATTGTCTCATGAGTCTTCTATATGTCTAGTGCATGTATCAGGCATTAATAGGTTGATCCTTTGGTGCAACAATAACTACTAGTTGTAACACACATAAGTTTAGAAGGTGATAGATCATGTAATGCAGTCAAGGTGGGTGGATCCAATTAAGGACTGACTGACCTTGTAGCCAAACCAATATGTAGTGGAAACACACAATACAAACAACAGATCTACAAAGAAATAGAAGTCTATATTCATGAAAACACCGATTACATGCAATGTGTTGGGTTGTAAGGCCTTCCCAGTTACGACCAATTACAATGAAAGTAACATTCTACAAGATCTCATAGGATCTAAATCTTTTCCCCAACATCAGCATCCAGCTAGTCCAGGTTTGTAACACATAGCACACTGGTAGGCACCTAGGAAAGATCTGAACTTTTACTCAAACTTCCAAGAAATCTTCCTACTCTTAAGCTCGTAGGCCACTAACTTTCCTTCCAACCATCTGATCCCCTAAAAAACTACCCAAGAATCCTATAAATATTGAATCCTAGCCACAAGTCAACTGATAAAAAAATTAAATCTTACAAACAAATATTAAATACTAAAACATCAGTCGGCTCTCACATAGCCTTATAGAATAAATAAACTCTCACAGATAACCCCAAATGGTCATTAGATCCACATAGAAGAATGCAACACACTAGATCTAGGTCCCCACATGTCCAACGGTCAATCCATAACATGAGGAGTGTGACCCAAATTAAATGCACTAGTTGGCCAAGCGAATCTAACAAAATAATCCAGTCGGTAAGAAAGAACACCGAGCAATAGAAGAAATAATTGAGCACCAATCGACCGACCATGCCAGACATGACTGAGGAACACAATTATCACCAAGTGCTAGTGAACTGACGCCTTCAGTTACTGAGTGTTCTTCAGAGACTGAGCACCTCGGTAACCACATAAACCGAGCAACCAGTCTCCCAAACTGAGCAAGAACTCCACCAAATCATGATCAAAAATAACAATCTACCTTCAAAGACAAACATATTTTTGGTTGATATAGGATTGCCAAGAATCCTAGGATGCTCCTGCATCATCATGTCATGAGGTTTCTAGCACTTCAAATGGTTTATCAATCAAACACCTAGTCTAAAAGTTATGGCCTTGAAAATTTGGGTCTCTTGAAGTAGGAAATGTAAAAATATTTTGAACACATAAGTGAGTTGTAAAAGGGAATTAAAAATTTTGGTGTGTGTATTGATACACCATATGGCATATTTGACTCGAGATAAAGTTGGTACTAGTTTCTAAATGATTTTTAGCCCATGGTTTTGTAATAGTATTTTTTTGTTTCCTATATTGTATCTCCTATATATTAGGAGTGTGAGATGGAGGGTATGTGTAAGAGTCCATTAGCTATCCAATTACCTTCAAATATCTAGTTGGTTCAATACTCCTAAGAGGATATTTTTCTGCAAGTATCTTGTAATTTTCTATTGATTTCTAAATAATATATTGTGCACCCTTTCAAGTGTGGAGTTTTCTTTGTGAAAGGGTTTTCCCTATGTAAATCACTATGTTGTGGTATGCATGTTATTTATATTAAGTTTTTGTAACTATTATAAAGATCTAATTTTTTTACATTACCCTCTCTTCAAGATTAGCATAGGAATTTGTTCCACTACTTAAGTTCCTTACACCAATTTACCATTTAATGGATCATCTCTCCACTATATTGATTTAAACTTAAAATAACCATTATTAGGTTTTTCATTATATTCAATCTCCAAGAGAACTTGTTAGTTGTCATAAAATCATATAGGTAAAATGGAAGAAGAGAGGGAAAAATAATTTTCTACCCAAACTTGTGCAATTAAAAATGAATCCAATCTTTTGGATATGTTTGTAAAGTTGATCCTCCTATTTGTCTATGTATATGACCCATTTTTAGGAGCAACATTGATCAGGCCAAATGTTCCTCAAAGTTTCCAAATTAGTCATTATTATGTTAATATTGAACATATTGTCACTCTTTTCTCTTGGGTACAAGATCACATTGAATTCTCCACCTTGAATGTGATTTTTTCTCTCAAAATAATTATTTTTTTCTTTTAAAGTTGTCCAAAAAGCCACTATCTTCTATGTGTGTGGGCCCATAGATATTAAAAATAGGAAATTCTAAATTAGAGAAGCTAAAACTTAAATTAAATAACATCTATTTATTCTTTGATTCTACTAGTAATGCTCTGATAACATTGGGATTCCATTCAAAACCCAATCGACCAAATTTATTGTGCTCATCTTGAAAGTAGCCTTCACATCTCCAAAATTTCAAATATAGATTGCTAGCCTCTTAATTAATTTTAATCTCCTAGAGAAGCATTATGTTAGCACATTTTTTTCCCTAAAATAAATTTACCAGGCACCACTCATTAAGACTCAATAGGCCCCTAACATTTTTCTTTAATATCCTCATTGTCCCCCGAGGGAGGATTTGGCTTTGTTGGTATTTTTTAGAAATTCATTAAGACCGATTAAACATTTTTATGATGCTTGATCTTATCTCTTCTGGTGGTTAGATTTCCTTCCTCTTCTCTTTTTATCTTTGGCAAGAAGTTTGGTTATAGATTGACTGATGCATTGATGGCCTAAAATATTTGGGTCATCATTTCCATTGAAATATTTATCTAAACAACATTTGACCACAATATGATATTTAGGTAGAAATTACAAATCAAAAACCTCACAAACCTAGACCTCCTTCTCCAATGAGGTTTCCACATTTTCCATCCTTTTATTCTACATGATAATATAATTAGGATCCTTATCAACTAAATTATTTCTAGAAGGTCCACAATCATCTACCGTTTTCCTTGTTGAAGAACTGGTTGGCTTCTCATCATTCAAACTATTGAAGATGTTAGCCAATGAAAATATATTTCCAATGGGAAACCACATTTTAACTATTTTTTGAGGAGCCTAGCATCTTCTTTCCTAGTGATCTCAAGATTTAGAATTCAAGAAGAATGTTTTGTCTTCTTCTACATTGATGATTAGGATCCTATGGAGAAGGGAAGTTTCTACCCTTGGGATTAATGAAACCCTAAGGAATGAATTGACCCTTGTGCCACCTCGCGTCAACTAGCATTCTAGTGAGCTAGGGTGATCAAGACAACTATGTTGGCCCAAGATGTATTTAAAGACTGCGATGAAAATATGATGTGAAATAAAAGAAGTATATAAACTACACTATACTAATTGGAAAAAATATTTCAATAACTAAAAATGAAAGAGCTAATTGTCAATATTAACTTCTAGGCTCTACAAAATCAATATCTAATATACATGTGAGATTATAGGACTATAGGGTGAGTATTGGATGCCATAGAGCATGAAGGATGAGATAGAAAATCAAGATACTAACTAATATAATAGACTATAAACTATGCTAGTAACAAGAAATAAGAAATATGATTGTGTAATAGAAATGACAAGAGAAAAGGGGTGATGAAAGAATTATATGCACATGAAAAAAAGGAACATCATGAATCTGACGAGATAATCTAGTTCCTCCTCCTACAAAACCTACACAGATGAAAACAAGGAAAAGTGTTTAGGATCTCTGAAGACTTTCCTTAGTAAAGTCCATGCTTTGATGTTTCTACCTCCATGGTAGAAAAATAGATAGATGATCAGTGATAGATAACTCATAGATAAAAGACAATGATTGATAATTGAAATAATAAGATTATGATAAGAATGATATGATATTATTAACAAAATATGAAATGAGATGGAGAGATATTACCCTACAAAGCCATGAAGCTAGAGATCAATGTATTAAAGGTAAGATGATGATAGTGATGAAGAAGACATGTTGTGAAGATCAACAAGACAATATACAAGATATCCCAATATAATAGTGAACTCAATAGACTGTGAGAAAGTTGTAGAAGGAAGCCAATATAGTAAGAGAGATTGAGAAAGTCCAAGAATCTTTAGAGTGTGTAGAAAAGGACCCAATCAAGTTCAAACTCATATTTTAAGCTGACTGGATGATTCTTGATGTCAGTGAGAACTGGTAAGAGGAAGTACACTATATAGGTGGTAGTTGTAACCTCTCAATAGCTCATTGCACACCTACAAATTCATAGGATGAGTGCACATTGCAAAAATGTCTTTGTGATGTGCATGAAACTTGTGTTGAACAAACACATGGTCAAAGATATTTGTAGAAAAGGATAAGGGAGATGGAGGGATGTGGAGGCTTACATAGAATTTTGTTTTTTGGCTAAGATAGATGCATCACATAATGGTAAATTACACTAGGTGTTATGACACTACATTTTTCCACATTTTAGCAAGCATGTCATAACTAAAGATGTGAGGTAAAGTAGAGAAAATTTACCTAACTAACATGAGGGTCTTTTATCTACATGAGGTTGACCTTAGGGGAAATCTGTTAGGAATAGTCCCAAGAGATAACTGAGAGGAGGGGGGTGAATCAGTTATCTACTAGTTTCAATTCTTTATGCAATTAAGTATACTTAAACATAAAGAATAAACACAATGAAAGAACACTTGAAAACAACACCAATATTTTGGTTACGGGGAAACCCAAATAGGTAAAAACCCCAATGGGAATTGACATCCACTAATAATCTACACTAGTGTATTATGATCCTTGTTAGAAGATCCTTAACCCTGTTAGGAGTTGTCTTTACAATGCATTTAGTATAGTGACCTAGTAAAGGGTCAAACCCTATTAGGATTCTTTTACAATTAACCCTATTAGGAGTGAGGATGCACTGTTTGAGAGCACATTGCTCAAAGGGGTGAAGGCTACAACCTTCTAAATAACAGATACACACTATATCTAGATCTTAGTGAATTGCAGTTTGACCTACTATCTGGATCAGTTCCAATGTATAGCACAAACTCTTTACTTGGTCACATAGACCTTCTTCTGATGGCTCAACACTTCACACACTTTTCTCTGCTCATCACAATCCACTCTGAACAATGCCTTAGCAATCACAAATGACTTTCTATAATTATCTTTCCTCTAAATGATATAATCAATTCGGCCTATTAGAACCACCTTGAAATCATATTAGAGAAACCATAGCATACTCCAATAATAATTATGTTGGCTCTACTAAGCACGCATCATAAACTAGGACCTGTCCAAATCAATAAGTGTAGACACACTACACACTGTTTTCTCTATCAAATTAACTAAAAATTTCTCCTCAATATGAATTACATCATGCACTCTTAACCAAACATTATTAACTCTTCTCCAATCACTAATCCAAGGGTGCATACCGTAATGATAGGTGCAACACCTGTACCAACATAATCTCTGTCAGCTCTTCTAAATAAACACAAGAAAATGTAACTGGTGAATAGCAACTGCATAACTTCACTTCTACTAATCATCAGGCTATGTGTCCATGAATGTAACATCACCAACATGTCTACATCACATATCCAAATGCACAAAGCTCCATGATGACTGTACGTACATGCACTCGTAGAACACTATCTGTAACTCTATCAGGAACACTGCTGACACAAGCTACTATATAACTGTCTGTACTAACAATTAACCTATGCATCCATGATATCATGTTGATAACATGTCCATGTTGTATATACTAAAATCTTACTACATAAGTCTTCCATGTATGCTACTCACCATATGTTGTCATCAATGATAAACATATAGTCAACATTGGCTTGGTGGGAAATATCCAACAATCTCCCCCTTTGGCATTGATGGAAACATATGGAATGAAAAACACCACCAACCCAAATGAACTTTTCTTTTATAAAATTCTCCATTTCCTCATCAAAAACTCCCCCAAGGATGAATCCTCCATCTGGTGCAATATTCTTCAATATTATCTATTTCCTCAACTAAACTGCTTACATGACTGAATACTACTCCCCCTTAGTATATTACTCCTTCTTTACTTCTATTTTTCATGACTATATATTACTCCCCCTTTGACATCAATGGCAAAGGGTGCCAATCATTTTAAGCATTGGTACTACTCCTAAAGTAGAGTAGTCAACCATCCATCATTCCCTGAGGACTGATGCTCTTTCTTCTTTCTTCTAAGAAGAATTAGGGAAGGGAATTACTCCCAAATTCTCCCTGAGATACTCAAAAGTAACCTTTGGCAAAGGTTTTTTGAATATGTCTTCCAACTCATCTTTAGTACTCACATAGTCCAACTTGACTTCTTTCTCTTCCACATTCTCTCTAAGGAAGTGATACTTAATCTCTATGTGTTTTGTCTTTGCATGCATTACAGGATTCTTTGACATGTTGATAGTGCTAGTATTATCACAATGAATAGCAATAGGATAATCAATATGAATACCAAAGTCCTTTATCATTTTCTTGATCCAAACAATTTTAGAACAATTTGGGCTACCGCAACATACTCTGCTTCTGTTGTTGACTGAGAAATACAATTTTGCTTCTTGCTTTTCCAAGTGACAATTTTGTCACCAAGAAACACTGCTCCACCTGATGTACTCTTTCTATCATCAATGCATCCTACCCAATCAACATTTGTATAAACATGAAGCTCAACATTCTCTGAGTTAGGATACCATAGACCATATCTATAGTGCCCTACAAATATCTGAATATTCTTTTTATTTCCATGAGGTGACTTTGTTTAGGCTCTATTGCAAATCTTCCAACAATACCAACTGCATTGGAAATGTCTGGTCTAGTTTGAGTAAGATATATGAGTTTACCAATCACATACTTATACAATGTTGTATCTACTGCTAGATAATCATATTCTTTTGTAAGCTTGCATCTTGTTATCATAGGTGTACCCACTAGCTTGCAATCATCCATCTTGAATGTCTTTAGGATTTCTTTCACATATTTGGTTTGATTTATGAATATACCTTTGTCTGTTTTCTGCACATTCAATCCCAAAAAGTATTTGATAGGTCCAATCATGCTCATCTCAAACTCACTCTGCATCTCCTTAGCAAATTCTACACTAAGTTTGTCATTACCCCCAAAGATAATGTCATCAACAAATATAGCTACAAGTAGTAAACCTTCAAATGTTTCTCTTATGAATAGATTACAATCTGTTGCTCCTTTCTTGAATCTAATTTTTGTCAGATGTCCATCAAGTCTATCATACCATGCTCTAGGGGCTTTCTTAAGTCCATAGAGGGCTTTCTTCAATCTACATACCATATCTAGTTTATATGATAGGGTGAATCCTTCTGGTTGCTCAATGCATACTTCTTCTTTTAGCTCTTCATTCAAGAATGCTAACTTAACATCCATCTGATAAACTTTGAAGTTTTTGAATGTTGCATAAGCTAGAAACAACTTAATGGCTTCTAATCTTCTTACTGGTGCAAATGTGTCTGAATAATCAATACCTTCTCTTTGTGCATATCCCTTACATACTAACCTTGCTTTATTTCTTATTACTATACCATCTTCATTCATCTTGTTTCTAAATATCCACTTTGTTCCAATTGCATTCTTATCACTAGGTCTTAGGACCAATTCCCAAGTATCATTCTTGATAATCCGATCTAGTTCTTCTTTCATAGCATCATGCCAATCTAAATCATTACATGCATCTTCAACACTTAAAGGTTCAATCTAAGATAGTAAACATACCGCTTCATTGCTTGTTGAATTCTTTTCTTTTGATCTTGTTGTGACTTTTCCACTCTGATCACCAATAATGTCATCCTTAGAATGATATCTAGATGTAAATTTTGGAACTTTAGGTGATATTGTCTCATCTGCCTTCTAAGTTTCTTCTTCACTTGTTTCAAGGTCATTTAACAATACATCAATGCTATCAAACATCTCTTCAACAAATGTCTCACTAGTGGAAGGTATGGGTTCTTCTTCAATCATAGGTGAATAATCATGATATCTTTCTTGAACCATAAAATTTTCATCTATCTTAACATGGGCACTTTCAATGATCTTCTTCAATCTCAAATTAAAACATCTATAAGATTTTCTTTTAGTACAGTAACCAAAGAAAATACCTTCATTGCTTCTTGCATCAAACTTTCCTATTGCTTCATCCCTCTTGATGTAGCACTTGCTTCCAAATATTCTAAAGTATTTTACTATGGGAGCATTACCAAACCATAGCTCATATGGTGTCTTGTCTGTTCCAGGCCTCAATTTGAATTTTTTTGATGGTATAGACTATTGTATTGACTACATCTCTCTAATAGGTGTGTGCAAATTTTCCTTCAATCATGATGGTGCACGTTGTATCAAGGATGATCCTATTCCTTCTTTCTGCAATCTCATTCTGCTAAGGGGTTCTAGGTGCACTCAACTGTCTTATATGCCATGTTCTTTGTAGTACTCATAGAATCTGTCAGAGGTGAATTCTCCTCCTCTATCTAATCTTAGACACTTTATATTTAGTCTAGATTCATTCTCAACCTTAGCTTTGAATATTTTGAACTTCTCAAAAGCTTCTAACTTATCTTTCAAGAATGCAACCCACATCATTCTAGTATAATCATCAACAAACAAAATGAAATACCTTTCACCATAGTATGATCTTGTTTGAGTTGGTCCACATAGGTCTATATAAATCGGATCCAACTTGTTCTCTATTGAATTATGCTTGCTCCTTAATGAATCCCTCACATGCTTTCCCATTACACATTCCCTGCAAATAGTATCAACTGGATTTTCTATGCTAGGTAGGTCTCTAACTTCCTTCACATTACTTATCTTTACTATGTTATCAAAATTGATATGACATAGTCTTTTATGCCATAGGTAACTATCATCAACTTTAGCAACAAAACAACTTACCTCTGAATTAAGTTGAAAAAAATTACCTTTAGTCTTTGAACCTGATGCAATCATAACACCATCCTTATTTTTAATGATGCATTTGTTGTATTTGAACTCCAACTAATAACCTTTTTCAAGTAACTGTCCAACACTAAGAAGGTTATGTTTCAAACCATCTACATAGAGAACATTATCAGTGTTGTTCTTTCCATCCAATGTGATAGCTCCTCTTCCAATCATAGGTTTAGGAGTATTATCTCCAAATCTAACCATGCCACCATTGTATTTGTCTAGATGAACAAACCTATCTTTATCACCTGACATGTGATGTGAACAACCACTATCTATGATCCAATCTGTCCTTATTTCTAGTTGCGAAATCAATGCTAACTTTTCTTCCTTTTTCTCATCTTCATGATCCATTTCATTATTTATTTTCTCTATAATAGAAATGAATCCAATTTCATCTTCAGCTGAATCATCATCTAATACTCCATCTCCAGCATAGTAACATTCCTTTGAATACTTAGGCTTGTAGTCATTTTTGAACTTTTTAGCTCTTGTAGGACACTTAGATGCAAAGTGACCAATCTTATTACATGAAAATAATTTAAATGGAAATTGACCTTCATATTTCCATTTTCCTTTCTTTTCTCTTTTAGAAATCATAGCAATGAAATCATCTAGTGCTTTCTCTTCACCATCATCATCAAAATTACCAGAAGTGTCTGTAGATTTCTTACCATGGACTGATGCTTTGAAGGTTGTCTCACTTTTAGGTTCTGTCTTCAATATTGAAATCTCAAAAGATGAAATTTTGCTGATCAAGGTCTCTCTTTTGAAATTTGATGTAAGTTGCATGGTCTCATCAAGGATGTCGATCTTGTTTTCATACTCTGCTATGAGAGTAGTCATCAACTTATCCATAATGTCTTCTTCCAATATCTCTCCACCATTGTTCTTGATTCTTGTAACCGCTTCATTAATCCTTTGGTTGTAAGCTCTGATGTTTTCTTCAGGTAGCATCTCTAATGCATTTTATCTTTTCTTCCATGTTTTTCCATGTGCATCCTTTGCTTATTTATCTCCTTCAAACATGTCTTCTAGGTGCTTCCATATCTTATGGGTTGTCTACTTTCTTTATCTCTGAAAACTCACTATTAGATAGGGTGTTGATAAGGGCTTCTTTTGCTATTACATTCTAATGGAACAAATCCTTCTGCTTGCTAGTAGCATCATCTTTTGAAAGATCTGCAAGAGAGGGGATCTGAACTTCTTTGATAGCCACTTCAAAAGCAATGCACTACAAATGTGTCATCATCTTGTTCTTCTAATCAAGATAATTCTCTCCATCAAACTTAGGACTGTCTTTTCTAAAGAATGTCATCTGATCAACCTCAAGCTGTTAAAATTTCTCTCTGAGGCACTTGGCTCTGATACCAATTGTTAGTAATAGTCCCAAGAGATAACTAAGAGGGGTGGGTGAATTAGTTATCTACTAGTTTTAATTCTTTATCCAATTAAGTATACTTAAACATAAAGCATAAACACAATGAAAGAACACTTGAACACAACACCAATATTTTCATTACGGGGAAACCCAAATAGGTAAAAACCCCGGTGGGAATTGACACCCACTAATAATTTGCACTAGTGTATTATGATCCTTGTTAGAAGATCCTTAACCCTATTAGGAGTTGTCTTTACAATGCATTTAGTATAGTGACCTGGTCAAGGGTCAGACCCTGTTAGGAGTCTTTTACAATTAACCCTGTTAGGGGTGAGGACGCACTATCCAAGAGCACACTACTCAAAGGGGTGAAGGCTACAACCTTCTGAATAATAGATACACACCATATCTAGATCTTGGTGAACTACGCTTTGACCTACTATCTAGATCAGTTCCAATCTATAGCACAAACTCTTTACTTGGTCACATAGACCTTCTGTTGATGGCTCAACACTTCGCACACTTTGCTCTTCTCTTCACAATCAACTTTGAACCATGCCTTAGCAATCACAAATGACTGCCTATAAATATCTTTCCTCTAAATAATTTAATCAAGTCATCCTATTAGAACCTCCTTGAAATCATATTAGAGAAACCATAACATACTCCAATAATAATTCTTTCAGCTCTACTAAGCGCGCATCACAAACTAGGACCTATCCAAATCAATAAGTGTAGACGTACGCTACACATTGTCGGCTCTATCAAATTAACTAAAACTTTATCCTCAAGATGAATTACATCATGCACTCTTAACCAAACATTATTAAATCTTCTCCAATCACTAATCCAAGGGTGCATACCATAATGATAGGTGCAACACCTATACCAACATAATCTTTGTCAACTCTTCTGAATAAACACAAGAAATTGTAACTGGTGAATAGAGACTGCATAACTTCACTTCTACTAATCATCAGACTCTGTGTCCATGAATGTAACATCACTAACATGTCTGCATCACATATCCAAATGTGCAGGCTCCATGATGACTGTACGGACATTCACTCACAGAACACTATGTGTAACTCTATCAGGAACACTGCTGACACAAGCTGCTATATGATTGTCTGTACTAACAATTAACCTCTATGTCCATGATATCATGCTGATAACATGTCCATGTTGTATATACTAGAAGCTTACTGCATAAGTCTTCCATGCATGCTACTTACCATATGTTGTCATCAATGACAAATATACAATCACCACTAGCTTGCTAGAAAATCTCCAACAAAATCCCTAAATTGTCACAAGGTTGCATCCAACATGTAACCTATAGACAAGTTTTCTATATGGAAGAGAGAGACAATGATAAGAAACATAGATAGCTCATTGATAGAACACTGGTATAGGTAGCAAGTTATCTTAAGCTAGATAGTCATATGATAAATAAATTTTGAATGCATTTACGCTACTAAAAAAAGATGGATAGTTTCATGATAGGATGGATTTAGACATGTAACCATATGAGTAGAAACAATAAGAAGCTTTATTATAGTGTGAATTTGATCATGCCAATAGAAGTAATAAAGGCTAGGTAGTAGTCCAATATGGAAAGAGATTATGATAATTCTAGTACAAGTAACAATACTAGATAGTTGCACAATATGGTAAAAGATACATCAATATAGGTAGAAAAACCATATGGCCACACAATAGGGAGAGAAGATTTGATAAGACAAGTGGATTCACCACCACAAAGGAAAGCAAATGTTGAGACATTGTTGTTAGCATTATTTTCATTAATCTCAAAACCTATATACCAAATGAATATGCTTTGGGTTTTGTATAGTTTTGATCTATCTAATGATGTTGTCAGAGATTCCATGCATGTATGTGCTAGCATTAATGTTTTGTCATTATTTTCAACATACTTCTTTATTCGTGAGAGTTTCCTAGTTTGTTTAATTGAAGTTTTGGTTTGGTATAGACAGTGTGTTTGATATCAATTGTTATTAATCAGGACATGTGTTAAGTAATTTCTATACTTTATCTTGTTCAATTTTCAAAGGTTCATTGTATGATTTGAGGAATTTATGGTTGAGTTATCAGAGGACAAAATTTCTCTGGAGACAATGTTGTAGTTTTTGGATTGGTGAGAATCAGTTATTCAAAATCTATTTTTGCTAACCTGGTGGTGAGTCTAGAACATGGATGTATGTTCTCATCTTGAATGGTTCATCATTTGGATGTTGGAAATCTATTCTTCTTTTGTGATAGAGGTTGTTGTGTAGTGTTCTTGGTGAATAGTGTAGAGAAAGTTATAGATTTTAAGATAGAGATGATTGTGTTGTTATTTTGGTTATTCATGCTACTTGTTTATGTTTGTAGATCCTTTTCTATTCTTATTAGTGGATCACATTAAGTTATGAGATCAAATTTAATGATTTTCCTATGGAATTTTTGTGTTCTTGGCTAACTTGTTGAGTTAGCATGTTGTGAAGATTCAATGTGTGATATTTGGATCATGGTGTGTTCACGGATAGAGATTTAGGTCATAGATATGTTTTACCTAACATGTCTAGGATTGCATTATGCATTGTGTATTACTCTTTATAATATTTTTAATTAGGTCCCTAGCTAACATAATTGTGATAAGTTGATGTAATGTATTTAAAGATGTAATATTTGAGATTGGTAGAAGGTATGGATGGGATGGAGGTGTGAGACATTGAATAAAGTAATATTAGTAGAAAGAAAAGAGGTATGAGTGGAATCTAAAAGAAATTCAAAATAGATTTGTACTTCATTGGAGTTGATTGGAATGCTTGAGATGCTATCATTCAGTTCATCAAATTAGTGGATGGTTGTCCATAGTGGATTGTAGTCCATATTTGAGGTTGTAGCCCTTGTTGTCTATTGGGTTATTTCCCTCTTTGTATTTGACTAGTGAACTCTAGGCAGTGAACTTGAATGCATGTGCATTCCCCATTATACCTTCAACAAGGTTTTTATGTTCTATTACATCATCTAGTGGGTTGGATCCCCACCGTAGTTTTTCCTTTAATCAAGTTTCCATGCAAAAAATCTTTGGTGTTATGTGTTCTTATGTTGATGGTTAAGTTGCTTCATGTTTATCTAAGTTAGGAAGTTAAGCATTTCTAAGTTTTGTTTTGACACAACTGATTCACCCCCCCTCTTAGTTGTGTGTTCTTCCTTATTTATGTCAATTGGTATAAGAGCTAGATCTTCTTTTTGGAGCTTGACCATTTAAGGTGACCCAGGATGTAAGCTTTTAAGAAGGACAGTCTAAGATTTGATGGAACCAATTATGCTTTATGGAAGGGCATAATATTTCACATTTGAGATACATTAGAGAAGAAAATTTGGATGTTACAAAGAAAAAACAAAAGCCTCTTGTAGATTTGTCCCTTTCTACTACTAATGAGAAGATAGAATTTACATGTAACATGAGATCCAAGGAATCCTTGTTGAGTACCCTAACAGATGCCAAATATACAAATGTCATAGAGATGGAAACTAGACATGAGGTATGGAAAAAACTTGACGTATTACATGAAGGATACCCTTGTGTTAAGAAAGTGAAGTTATAGATCCTAGAAGAGAAGATGGAATCTTTGAGGATGAGCGAAGATGAAAACATTCAATCCTATGTTTAGAAGGTGACCGAACTTGTGTGTGGAATCTGAGATACTAGTGGAGTAACAGATGAAGATAAGATTGGTTCTAAAATTATAAATTATTTTCCTCTTGCTTATGATAAAAAAAATTCTTCAATTGAAGAGATTAGAACTCTTTTTAAAGTGACAAGAGGCTCACTAGTTGGTAAACTATCTTCTTTTGAAATGACTAGACTTTGTGATATAATATTCCTAAGTATGAAACTGCATTTGAACCTACTATTTCTAAGGATAAGATGAGTTATGAATCTAGTGAGAGTTCTTCAAGTTCATCTAATTTTGGATCTAGATATGCTAAGGAATGGGAAGAGATTGAAGAAGAATACAATTTTTTGGAAGAGCTAGAAGCCTTGATTGTGAAGAGAGTTCCTAAAGGTGTAGCTAAGTATGAAGAGAAGCTACCTTTGAAATATTTTTATTGCAATAACATTGACCACTTTTCTTCTACATGTCCTGAGAGAGTACCAAAGCATAAGCCTAGAAAATTTCATCCTAAATATCATAAGAAGCGTTATTATGATAGTGAAGGTGTGACAGATGAAGAGTCTCAAAAAAATGAAGAGATTGTCTTTATTTCTATTAGAGATGAGAACCCTACTTTCTTGAATGAAACAAAATCCCTAGTTGCACATGTTGAAGTAAAATATGAATGAGTAATAGATAGTGGTTGTTTACATCATATGACTGGGGATAAGAAAAAATTTGTGAAATTAGAGAGGTATGATGGTGGTATTGTTAGATTTAGTGACAATGCTCCTTATTTTATCAAAGGGAAAGGTTTGATTACACTTGGTGGTAAGAATAATACTCATGATGTCTTATATGTTGAAGGTTTAAGGCATAACATTTTGAGTGTTGGATAACTTGTTGGTAAAGGATACATGTTGGAATTGAAGGATAGAAAATGAATAATCAAAGGAAGTTTTGGAAATGAAATTGCATCAGGTACCAAGACAAGACGTAATGTTTTTCATTTGAATAGCATTGAGGATAAATGTTTGATTTCTAGAATTGATGATAGTTGGTTGTGGCATAAGAGAATTTTTCATGTAAACTTTGATAACATTGTGAAGATAAGTACTATACATGTTTTGAGAGATCTACTTAGATTGATGAAGTATGATATTACTATATGTAAGGAATGTCAATTGGGAAAAATAAGAAGATCTACTTTTAAAAGAAATATATATTCTTCAAGTGGATTATTAGATTTGGTGCATATAGATTTATGTGGTCCTAGTAGAACTAAGAGTTATTATGGTGAAAAATACTTCATTCTATTTGTAGATGACTATTCAAGGATGATGCGGGTTATCTTTTTGAAATAAAAATATGAAGCTTTTGAAAAATTCAAGATCTTTAGAGCTATGGTTGAGACTAAAACATGATTGAAGATGAAATGTTGAAGATCGGATAGAGGTAGAGAGTTTAATTCAAGAGAATTTAATGCTTACTATTAAGAAAATGGAATAAGGAGACATATGTCATCTCCTAAAACCCCTCAATAGAATGAAATTGTAGAGAAAAGGAACAAAATAATTCTTGACACTACAAGAACAATGATGATGGAATTAAGAGTGTTGTAGATGTATTGGAGAGAAGTCATGAGTACTACATTCTACACATTGAGCTGAGTTTAGATAAAGAATGGTACTGTTAAGATTCCTTATGAAATTTGATATGGTCATGTTTCCACAATAAAGTATTTTAGAATCTTTGGAAGTAAATTCTATATCAGAAGAGATGAAGATTTAGGAAAATTTGATCCTAGATGTGATGAAGTTAGCTTTCTTGGTTATTCAACAAAGATAAAAGAATATAAATGTTTTAATAATTGGTTGAGAAAGATAGTGAACTGCTAATGTGAGAGTTGATGAGAATTATAAAAAATAGGTCAATTTATGCAGTTATGAGCCAGATGATGAACACGAAAATCAGATTGTTAAGGTGTAGAATCAAAATCAAAATCGATCGATGGAATAGGATGAAGAAGTTGACATGAAGAAGTGTTAACTCAAGAGTCTTCTACAAAAGAAAAATTTAAGACTCCAAAGTATGTAAGGATAAATCATTCATAAAATCAAATTATTGGTGATAGGATTGAAGGTGTTATGACTAGAGTAAAACATGCTAGAATCAAGAATGAATTTTTTTTAATTTCTCAATTTGAACCTAAAGATGTTAATGAAGCTTGAAAAGATGTAAGTTGGGTTAAATCAATGGAAGAAGAGCTAGAACAAATTGAGAAGACAAAAACATGGATATTGGTTCCCAGACCAAAATATAAGAATGTGATTGGAACAAACTGGGGTTTTAGAAACAAATTGAATGAATATGGTGAAGTGGTAAGGAAGAAAGCTAGATTAGTTTGCAAATGATATTCATTGATGGAAGGTATTGATTTTGGGGAGACCTTTGCTTCTGTTTCTAGAATTGAATCATCTAGAATCTTTCTTGCATATGCTACTTACTAAAATTTCAAGGTATATCAGATGGATGTCAAGTTTGCATTCTTAAATGGAGGGTTGGAAGAGGATGTATACATTGAGAAACCTAATGTTTTATCTTTGAATGATCAAGGTGACATGGTGTGCTAGTTGAAGAAATCATTGTATGGATTGAAACAAGAACCGTGAGCATGGTATGCAAGGTTAGATAAATATTTATTGAAGCTTGGTTTTAAGAAAGGATCTATAGATAGTAATTTATATTTTGAAATTGATCATGAAAATGTCTTGATTGTTAAAGTATTTGTGGATGATATCAATTTTTGTGGAGATGACAAGTTGAGTAAGGATTTTTTAGATGAAATGAAAAAGTAATTTGAGATGTCAATGACTAGTGAGATGAAATTATTTCTTAGTCTTCAAATTACTCAATCATAAAAAGGTATTTTCATATCATAATCTAAGTATGTGAAGGAATTGTTGAAGAGATTTGGAATGGATGATTCCAAACTTGTTAGAACCCCTATGGTTACTAGTTGAAAATTAACAAAGAATGATGATTTCCCTCTTGCTAATAAAAAAAGGTACATATCAATGATCGATGGATTGCTATACTTGACTCAGACCAGATAGACATAATGAATGTTGTTTGCATTATTGCAATATTCTAAGAAGAATCGAAGGAATCACATGTTATTGTTGTTAAGAGGATATTCAAATACTTGAAAGGAATAGTGAATTATGGCCTATGGTATCCTAAGGATGATGATTTTACTTTGTGTGTTTACACTAATGTTGATTGGGAAGGTAATATGAATGAAAGGAAAATTACTATAAGTGGAGCATTCCTTTTGGGAAATAAGCTAGTTTCTTGGACCAGTAAGAAACAAACTTGTATATCTCAATCTACTACTGAAGATGAGTATGTTGTTGTTGATATGAAATATAATTAGGTAGTTTGGATGAAGAAAATGTTGGAGGATATTAGAATAATCTTTGGTGAGCTCATAGTTATTTATTGTGACAATTCAAGTGTTATAAAAATTTCAAAGAACCATGTGTTGCATTCAAATGAAAAGAATATTTACATAAAGTATCATTTCTTGAAGGATAAGGTGAATGAAAAGGAATTCAAATTGGAATATGTACCTAAGAAAGAGAATATTGAAGATATTTCCATGAAGCCCTTGCCAAAGGATACTTGTGAGTATTTATGAGGTAAGATTGGGGTGATAACTCTTCCCAATTAGAGCTAGATATGCATATATTTATACCAGTCTAGTGATCTTAATATATTTATTCTTATTCTGGATTGATTTTTTTGGGACTTCTCCTTAGGGGGAGTAGTTGGTATATTGTTCATATTTTTGGCCTCTATGACTTAGTGCATATATGTTACTTTTTCATTGATGTCAAAGGGGGAGAGATAGCCATGTGAAAAATAGAGAGAATCAAGGGAGGGATAGCCCTGTGGAAGAGAAGTGTCAAACTTATAGGGAGAAATTGATGTATTGAGGTTGATTTCTACTTTGGCCATTGATATGGTTTTTCACATCATATATTTCTATCAGTGCCGAAGGGGGTTATTTTTGGAGATTTCATGCATATATGTGTTGGAATTAATGTTTTGTCATTGATGTCAACATATTTCTTTATTCCTAATATTTTCCTAGTTTGTTCAATTGAAGTTTTGGTTCGATATAGACATTGTGTTTGATATCAGTTGCTAAGAAGCTGGAGATTTGTTTAGGAATGTTTATACTTGATCTTGTTCAAGTTTTTGAGGTTCACTATATGATTTGAAGATGTTATGGTTGATTTATTAGGGGAAAATTTTCTAGTTATTTATGTGGAGCAAATGTTGTAGTTTTTGGATCAGTGACAATCAGTTATGCAATATATTTTGTTGCTAATTTGGTGGTGAGTTCAAAACATGGATGTGTGTTCTCAGATCAAATGGTTCATGATTTGGAAGATGGAAATCTATTCTTCTTTTGTGACTGAGTTTCATGTTCAGTGTTCCTGGTGAACAATGTAGAGATAGTTATAGATTTTGAGACAAAGATGCTTGTGTTATTGTTGTGGTTATTCATGTTGCTTTCTAATGTTTCTAGATCCTATTCTATTCATTTTGGTAGATCACATTGAGTTATGTAATCAGATTTAGTGATTTTCCTATGGCATGTTGGTGTTCTTGGCTGACTTGTTGAGTTGGCATGTTGTGAAGATTTGAGGTGTGATCTTTGGATCATGGTGTGTTCATGGATGAAGACTTGGGTCCTAGCTATGTCTTATCTGACATGTATTGGATCATATTGTGCATTATCTATTACTCTTTTTAATATTTTTTAATTAGGTCCTTGGCTGACCTAATTGTGATAAGTTGATATAATGTATTTAAAGATGTAATCTTTGAGATCGGTAGAAGGTATGGATGTGATGGATGTGTGAGATGATGAATAAAGTAATATTAGTGGATGTGCGAAGAGGTATGAGTGGAATCTAAAAGAAATTCAAAATAGAGCTATACTTCATTGGATCTGTATAGGCATGTCTGAGATGCTATTAATCAGTTCATCAAATTAGTAGATTGTTGTCCATAGTGGATTATAGTCAATATTTGGGGTTGTATCCCTTGTTGTACATTAGGTTGTTTCCCTCTTTGTATTGAGCAGCGAGATCTAGGCAGTGATCCTAAATGCATGTACATTCCCCATTGTACCTTTAACAGGGTTTTTATGTGCTAGTATATCATCTAGTAGGTTTGATCCCCATCGTGGTTTTCCCTTAACTAGGTTTCCATGCAAAAAATACATGGTTTAATGTGATCTTATGTTGATTGTTCGGTTGATTCATGTCTATCTAAGTTAGGAAGTTAAGCATTGCTAAGTTTTGTTTTGACATAATTGATTCACCACCCCCCCTCTCTTAGTTGTGTGTGATATCTTATTTATATCAATAGTATGTTATGGTAATGAATTGTGTGGATGTTATCCTTTCTCTAGTAATGGCGATATATTTATTTTTTGGTACATGTATGGAATTTAGTTAGTGTAGAAATATAAAGACTAGATGGTTATCATTGGTTTCTATGTTCATAACTTGCTTCAAGTATTCTTTCTATCTAAAATAATGTAGTATGGCATAAGTTTTTGGCATGTCACTTCTATTCAATTTTTTTTGGTGCTATCCTTTAGTTGGTGCTAAATTTTGTGGAGATCAAGACTTGATCTTGGTTGTGATGTCCCTATCAGCTCTGGACTATATCTCATATTTTTATTCTTTGGTAATGGTTCTATATAACATAGTTCTCTTTGTTAGAATAAAAATGTCCTAATCAACTAAGGGGGGGGTGAATCAGTTGATGCTAATATACAATACTTTAACTTTAACTTTAAACTAATTGTTGAACACAAAATACTAAACTAAATAGTAAATGCAACAATAACACACATACAAATGAACACCAAGATTTGTTCTCGAGGAAAACCTTGTTAAGCAAAAAAACCCGATGGGGATGGTACCCACAAATATCTGCACTATGACTATAATAACCCTATTATGAGCTGGGTATTACAATAGATAGGTTTTATGGACAGACCCTGTTAGGAGTCTTTTACAATGTGATCTTTGTTAAGGAATCAACCCTCCTAATAGTCCATCCCTGCTACAGGCAATAACCCTGTTAAGGGTGTACAATATATCGACCTGAACAAGAGATTTGAGAGTTAAAGGCACCCTCAGGTTCTCCAAACCTCACAACTTCAAGATTGAGATGATTCTATTTTGAAACTACTTCTAGTACTCAACCACTGCTAAGAAAGCTTCACCTTGTGCCCAAGTGCATAACTATTGTTCTTCAAATAGTAACCAATGCATCATCAACTTGCATTCATCACTGCACTTTGTATGTGCAACTCTACACTATTTTCTAAGGATTTCAATTCTTATATACAAGTTACAATAATTAAATATGGGTTGGCCTTCATAGGATAAATCCTATTTACAAAATAAAAATGGACCTATGCGAAGATGCACATAGAACCTCTTACAATGTTACAACATAACAATTACATCAATTTATCATTCAGATTAGTAAATTAAGTTTTCTCATTACGTTGCTTGAAACATGTTCCAAGTCAGCCTCCAAATAGGTCTTCACCAATACATACTCCATAGATGACATCACCTATACGATCACAACTCCATATGATTTCAATAATCTCTCAAGACAGTGTCCAACATGAACCTATGTTCACACATCATAACTTTAACAACCATGAGTGCTATCCACAAAGTTCTGCAATCAACTCTGTCAGAATCACAGTTTCTGTCTCTTGAAAACTAGTCATCAGTACATCAGTCATAACACTTTCATATCAAATCATATGAATGTGCGATCACATCCAGTGACCCAAGAAATTATGAAGAGTCTTCAGCTAAGTTTGCACATGTTAATTCTCTATGCAGAGTTTGTACAATTTTCTGCAACCTGTCTACAAGATTCTAAACAACCAATCATTAAAATATGTTGACATCAATGACAAAATTTGTCATGAATGCAACACAAAATCACTATAACATGCCTCCAATATTACTAGGATACTCCCTATAGGATTACCATTAGCATTCATGTTAACAATCTCACCCTTTGGCATTGATGGCAACATAGATGAAAAACATCTAGGTTCCATTAATAACAAACATGCCTATATTGCATCTGTTACTCACCCCATACATCAAAATCTTTTTAAATCCTCTTCATCAATCAATATGGATCTTTTTGAACATTTCTCTCCCAAGGAATGATCCTCTCATACTATTTTTCATGTGTCATTGTCTCCCCCATTGACATCAATGTCAAATTTGTCATTATGTCTCCAAGATTTCTCAATAACTCATCTCAAATACATATACTCCCCCATAGGAGAAGCATCAAGAATTTAGTCTAGATAATGAAATAGTGCTATGATATTTATGGACTAATGAAATTTTTGAATTGATTATTCAAGAGTAGGATGGGGCATGACCCCTAGCATACCTCTCAGATACTCAAATGCATCATTTGGTAGATTTTTTGTGAAAATGTCTATTATTTGTTCCTTTTTGTTCACATATTCTAGCTTCACTTCTTTCTCTGCTGCCAAAACCTCTCAAGAAATGATACTTTATTTCTATATGTTTTGTCTTTGAATGCATAACAAGGTTCTTTGACATATTTATCATGCTATTATTGTCACAATGGATAGTAATTGAATCTTCAAGGTACAATCCAATGTCCTTCAACATTTTCTTCATCCATATGATCGGTGTATAATTGATTTCTACTGCAACATACTCTGATTTTGTTGTAGATAGAGCAATGCAGTCTTACTTCCTACTATGCCAAGAAATCAATCTTTTAATAAGGAAGAATTCTCCTCCACTTGTACTCTTTCTATCATCTACATTCCCTACCCAATCAAAATCAATGAAAGGATGAATTGTAAATTCCTCTAATCTATCATACCATAGACCAAACTCAAGTGTACCCTTTATATATCTGAATATCCTTTTTACTACCATAAGGTGAGATTCTTTAGGATCTTCTTGAAATCTTGCAACAATTCCAAATGCATTAGTAATATCAGGTCTAGTATGTGTTACATACTAAAGTCCTCTAATCATTGATCTATTTCTTATCTCTAGTACATTCTTTTCATCATCCTCTAGGGATAGCTTAGCCCTAGTTACCATACGGGCTCCCAGAGGTTTACTATCATTCATGCCAAAAAATTTCAATAGTTCTTTAAGATATTTGGTCTAAGATATGAATATCCCTTCTTTACTTTGATTGATCTACAATCCAAGGAAAAATTTCATCTCCCCAATCATAGACATTTCAAAGTCATTTTTCATCTCATCTGCAAACTTGTTAATCATTTCATCATTTCCCCCAAAGATAATATCATCAACAAAAACTTCGACAATTAAGATACCTTCTTCATTGCTTCTTAAGTACAAATTTTTGTCAACATTACCTTTCTTTAATCCCAAATGAATCAGATACTTATCCAATCTTTTATACCAAGCTCTTGGTGCTTGTTTCAATTCATACAGAACCTTCTTCAATCTACAAACTAGATCTTCATTTCCTAATAAAGGAAATCCATTAGGTTGCTCAATGTATACTTCATCTTCCAAGTCTCCATTAACAAAATATGATTTCACATCCATATAATATACTTTAAAATCCTTATAAGAAGCATAAGCTAAGAATAATCTAACTACCTTAATCTTAGAAACAAGTGCAAAGGTTTCTTCAAAATCAATTCCTTCTTGCTATGAATAACCTTTACATACTAATATGGCTCTATTTCTAACAATAATGCCTTATTCATTCATCTTGGTTCTATATACCCATTTGGTACCAATCACATTTTTGTCTTTAGGCCTTGGAACCAATTCCCAAGTGTTGTTCTTCTGAATCTAATCCATTTCTTCCTTCATGGCTTTGATCCATGATTCATCTTTGCATGCTTCATCTATGGATTGTGGTTCTACTTGAGAGATTAATCAAATGGTATTTTTAGTTTATAACCTCTCTTCTCTATTATGTAATCTTTTTCTAGTTCCCTTACTGTTGTCACCAATGATTTGATCCTTAGGATAATTTCTCAGAACATATTTGGGTGTGGTTTTTTTCCTCAACTCCACACTTATGCCATTTTAAATTACAAAAGCATCCTAATATACTTCATTCCTTTCATTCTCATTCTCTGTTGTCTATACATTGTCTTGATTTGTATTCACATTTGCAAAAGAAATCTCATAGGGGTTAAAGTCACAACATCTTTCTCTAACTTGAAAATTTTCATCCACTCTCACATTAGCACTTTTAATAAGCTTCCTAGTTCTCAGATTGTAGCTTATATAAGCTTTACTTCTAGTAGAGTAGCCAAGGGATATGCCTTCATCACTTCTAGCATCAAATTGTCCTATACATTCATTTCTCTTAATGTAGCATGATGCAAGGGCATTCTAGGATACTCGGTAAATCTGCATGAGAGGTGTATGTTTGGCCGGTGTTACTCAATTGCAGCCTTGACTGATGGCCTCAATCATTGAAGGAAGCTCAATCACTATAGGAACTCAGTAATCCCTAGTGCTTAGTGAAAGTGTTACTCGGCGATGTCTATGGTGCTTGGTCGACACTAGTGCTCGGCGATGGCTGGCATGCTCGGTTATTTCACTGTTGCTCGGTAGTTCTGGTTTACTGACTGGAGTTCTGTGTGATTTGTTGGGCTGACTTGGTGCATTTATTGTTGGTAGTTGTTGTTACAGGCTGACATGTATTAAATGTTTGTAAGGCTATTTTGGAGCCGACTTGTATTGCATTTAATATTTGTTGGGGGAATTAATGGTTTTATTCAGCTGACTTGTAGCTAATGATTAGTATTTATAGGATGTTTGGGTAGATGTTTATGATCATCAGCAAGAGTGGAAGTTCATGACTTGGAAAACTTACTGAATCAAATCTGAGGTTCTGAAAGTTGGAGTTGGCAAAGTTGTGGAAAAGATCTTGCATGATCTTGCAAAGCAAATTGTTATCTGATAGTTTGTAGTTGCAGAGCAAGTGGTTTTCACACTTGGAGACAAGGAGATTGCTTGGAGGCTTGCAAGCTCAAGTTTAGATCTGCCTTTGGGTTTCCATCAGTTGTTGATTGTTTTCAAAGCTGAACTAGATGAGATTTTATTGGATTTGTGTGGATCTTGTAGAGTTTTTTCTGATTGTAATTGGCCCTAACCTAGAAGGCCTTATAGTTGGGCATGTTAATGAAAATTAGAGTTAAACAATTATTTTTTTGTTGTGTTGTCGAGTATTCCACTGTGTTGATTGTTGGCTGCAAGGTTTGGACTGTCCTTAACTAGATCCACCATCCTTGACTACATCAGGTGGTATCAGAGCAAGAGTTGATCTTGTGGAGCAAAGGTTGACCTAGCAAGGCTAATCTTGTGAAGTTGATCTTGTTGGTGAAGATATCATATGATGTAGATTGTAGATCTGTAGCACTGAACTTATGAATCTTGCCCTAGTTGTTGGTTCAAGATGGCAGGTTGAGATCTGACTTGCATCCAACTTGGAGATTGCCACAAGGTGGTTGGTGTAGGATTTGTTGCAGAGGGTTTCTCTTATCTTTAAGGATGTAGCTAAGAAGATTGGACCCTAGAGTACTTGTAGATCTCTATGATACTATTGAATCTAGGATTACAGAGAAGGTGAAATTAGATTTCAGATCTGAGATGGAGTTGATGAAGAATGACATGGTCACCAAGATCATGAGAGTTGTTACTAGTGTACCTCAGAATGTTGGTACTGAAGATGGTTATGAGGAAGCTACTGAAGACTTTGAACCTACTGGATCTAGTGGTGCTGACTGAAGGGATAGATCTGGTGAAGACAGAACTACTCAGTTGCCTAGATCTAGAGCTCGGTTAAGTAGTAGGTACCGAATGGAAGTTTCTACTTTCTCTGGTACTTTGAAGCCCAAGAACTTGACTGATTGGATTAGTGAACTTGAAGATTTCTTTGAGCTAGAAGAAATTGAAGATCCTCTATAGGTGAGATTAGCATAGACAAAGTTGAAAGGACATGCTGCTCTTTGGTGGAAATAACTAAAAAGAGATAGAGAAGATGAAGGTGACATGAAGATAAATCGATGGAGGTTGATGATGACTAAGTTGAAAGCTAAGTTCATACCTTCTGACTATGAGCTTGACTTGTTTACAAAGTTGCAGAATCTGAAACAAAAGGATCTATCTATTGAAGATTATATCAAGGAGTTCTACAAACTTATTATTCAGTCTGGACACCGAGAGCTTGGTAAGGAAAAGGTTGCTCAGTATGTGAATGGTATAACTATGGAGAGGAAGGACACCATTCTTTTGAGTATACACAAAAGAAGCTTGGTGATCAATGGACTACTATGGTGAATGAAAATGAACCTGAATCTAAGAACTTGCTGCTTCGACAAACATTGCTCCGTACAAAGGAGGAACCTTGTCAGAGGAGTAACTTGTTTAGGACTCGATGAAAGTCTGGAGGTAAACTTTGTGATATTATTGTTGATAGTGGTAGTACTAATAACCTTGTTATTGAGGACATGGTTCAGAACCTTGGGTTGAATATAATGAAGCATCCTTGTCCTTATAAGATTGGATAGTTACAAGATGTTCATGCTCTAGAAGTAAGAGAAAAATGCTTTATTGATGTTCAGATTGGCCAGTATAAGGATCTTGGGCTATGTGATATTGTGAAGATGAATAGTTGCGATATATATCTTGGTAGACCTTGGCAATATGATTGTAGAGCTATGTATGAATGTGTTAGAAATGTGTTTATTATTGAGAAGGATGACATGAATTTTTCCCTAATGCCTTTGCGAAAACAACACTTGGTGGGAGAAGCTTGAGTATTGTTAGTCGGGTTGAGTTGGTAGATTCAGAGAAAATGAATGATAATTATGGAGAATAGACCTGTGTGTTGTCGAGGAAAGACTTGAAGAGATAGAGAAAGCTGAAGTGGAAGAGTATGCAAACTGGAAAGGTGAAGGACTTGTATGTGAAGAACCAGTTTGGGGTTTATGTGTTGAATCCCAGAAGATGTTCTTCTCACATATGAACATCTTTTCAAACCTGGGGTGTCTGATGCAGGGGCATTCTAGGATACTTAGTAAATCTACATGGGAGGTGTGTGTTTGGTTGGTGTTACTCGGTTGCAGCCTTGACCGATGGCCTCGGTCATTGAAGGAAGTTTAATCCCTGAAGGAACTTGGTAATCCCTCACACTTGGTGAAAGTGTTACTCGGCGATGTTTATGGTGCTTGGTCGACACTGGTGCTCGGCAATGCCTAGCATACTCGGTTATTTCACTATTGCTCAATAGTTCTGGTTTACCGAATAGAGTTTTATGTGATTTGTTGGGCCGACTTGGTGAATTTATTGTTGGTAGTTGTTGTTATAGGCTGACATGTTGTATTAAATATTTGTAAGGCTATTTTGGAGCTGACTTGTATTACATTTACTATTTGTTGGGGGGAGTTAATGGTTTCATCCAGCTGACTTGTGGCTAATGATTAGTATTTATAGGATGTTTGGGTAGATGTTTATGATCATCCACACAAGTGGAAGTTCATGACTTGGAAAAATTAGTGAATCAGATCTGAGGTTCTAAAAGCTAGAGTTGGCAAAGTTGTGGAAAATATCTTGCATGATCTTGCAGATCAGATTGTAATCTAATAGTTTATAGTTGCAGAGCTAGTGGTTTGCATACTTGGAGATAAGGAGATTTCTTGGAGGCTTGCGAGCTCAAGTTTAGATCTTCCTTTGGGTTTCCATTAGTTGCTGATTATTTTCAGAGCTGAACTAGTTGAGATTATATTAGATCTATGTGGATCTTGCATAGTTATTTCTAATTGTAATTGGCCCGAACCAGAAGGCCTTACAGCTAGGCATGTTAATGAAAATCAGATTTAAACAATTATTTTTTTGTTGTGTTGTTGAGTATTTTACTGTGTTGATTGTTGGATGCAAGGTTTGGACTATCCTTAACTGGATCCACCATCCTTAATTGCATCATAGCATTTACTTCCAAAAATTCTGAAATAACTAACAATAGGTGTCTTACCATACCATAGCTCAAATGATGTCTTGTACGTACCTTCTCTTATTTTTACTCTATTCATTGTGTATACTTTTGTATTGACTACTTCTCTCCAATGCATATGTGGAACCTTTCCTTCTATCAACATGGTTTTTGAAGAATAAAGAACTATTATGTTTCTTCTTTCAGCAACTCCATTTTGTTGTAGTGTCCTAGGTGTAGAATTTTGCCTCATAATACCATGCTTCTCACAAAAATTATTGAATTCATGTGAAGTGAATTCTCCACCTCTGTCTGATCTCAAACACTTTATCTTCAAACCTGTGTCATTCTCAACTTTTTCCTTATAAAACTTAAAAGTTTCAAATGCTTTTGATTTTTCTCTAAGAAATCCAACCCACATCATTCTAGATTAATCATTAGTGAATATGATAAATTAATTGTCTTTAAAGTATGACCTCATTTGTGTAGGTCCAAAAATATTTGTATGAATCAATTCCAACTTTCCATTTGTTGAGTATCCTTTGCTTGCAAAACTACTTCTTGTCTGCTTTCCCAAAACACATTCTCTACATGTAGTGTTAGCAGGTTTCACAATCTTAGGTAGATCTCTGATAGCATTGTTGTTATATGATTTTACCATGTTATCAAAATAGATATGACAAAAGAGTATATGACATAGCCAACTGTCATCAATCTTTACAACAAAAAAATGACCTCAATAGAGTTCAACTGAAAAATATTACCTCTAGTCTTAGTACTAGATGCAATCAACTCTCCATTAGATCCTCTAATAGAGAAATGACCATCCTTGAATTCCAAATGATAACCCTTATCCACAAGCTGACCAACACTCAACAAGTTGTGTTTTAAGCCATCTATAAATAGTACATCATTAGTATTAGTATTTCTATCTAAAGTAATTGATCCTTTACCAAAAATCATTCTAGGAGTATTATCACCAAACCTTACAACTCCACCATCAAACTTCTTTAGCTGAGTGAATCTATCCTTGTCACCAATCATATGAGGTGAACATACACTATCAATTATCTAATCAATTTTTCTACCAACATGAGAAACTAAGTATTTTTCTTCATAGACAAGATCCTCTTCTTTGATAGCAACAAAACCCAACACATCATTGAATTCATCATCTAAATATTCAAATCCATCACTAGCATAATAGCACTCCTTATCATTCTTGTATTTCCCATATTTAGGACTATGCTTAGGTATTCTAGTTGGACATCTAGATGCAAAATAAACAACATTATTGCAGTTAAAACATTTCAAGGGTAATTTTCCTTCAAACTTACTTTTCCCTTTCATTTCTCTCATGGTGATTAGGGCCATGATCTTCTCATCCACTTGATTGTCTATCCTTTGAATTTCCTCCCATTCCTCAACATATTCTCCAAGATCTTCATTGTGCTTGTTCACTCTACTAGATCCAGCTTCAACAGATCCAGTTCTCTAAACAGTTTCCTTAAATGTTGTCTCCACCTTAGGTAGTGTATCTTTTAGCTCTATGGTCTCAAATGTAGTCAACTTAGCCACTAACATTTCTTTGGTGAAATATTTTTATTGTGGTATAGTCTCCTTCAAAGCATGAACTTTTGGTTTGTAGACAAGAGTCACAGATCTCAAAATATTTTCTATGACTTCATCTTCGGTATAAGTACCTCCATTATTTTTTATTCTAATCACACATTCAAACACTCTCTAAACATACACCCTTATTGTTTCATCATGTTTCATTTGTATTGTCTCCATCTTTGTCCTCCAATTTTATAACTTTTCTCGCTTAGTGCATTCATCTCCTTCATAGAGTGCAACTTGTCTTTTCTAGATCTCACTTGCCTTTGTTAGATCTCATAACTATGTGAATTCACCATCAGATAGTGTATTAACCAAGGCTTCCTTTGCAACAACATTACACAAAAACCTTTTCCTTTCTTCTTCAATAGTAGTATGTGTTTCAAGGTCTTCCTCCTTTATGATAAGCACATATTTCCAAGTAATGATCCAATATTCCAATCCCATACACATCCGATGATTCTTCATCTTCTCCTTCCATGTGTCAAAATTTTATGCATCAAACTTAGGACTCTCCTTTTTGAATAAGGTCATCCTGATCTTTACCTCAAGCTAGTAAGCTTCCTGACTGAGGACCAAAATCTCTAATACCAATTGTTAGAATAATAATGTCCTAATCAACTGAGAGGGGGGGGTGAATCAATTGATGCCAATATATAATACTTTAACTTCAAACTTATTGTTGAACACAAAATATTGAACAGAAAAGTTAATGCAACAATAACACACATACACATGAACACCAAGATTTTTTCTTGAGGAAAACCTTGTTAAGGGAAAAAGGCACGATGGGGATGGTACCCACAAATATCTGCACTATGAGTATAATAACCATGTTAAGAGTTATGACCCTAGTAGGAGTCGAGTATTACAATAGGAAGGTCCTGGTTAAAGGATAGACCTTGCTAGGAGTCTTTTACAATGTGATCCCTGTTAACGAATTGACCTTGCTAAGAGTCCAACCTTGCTAGAGGCAATAACCTTGTTAGGGGTGTACAATATATCAACCTAAACAAGACATTAGAGAGTTAAAGCCACCCTCAGGTTCTCCAAATCTCACAACTTCAAGATTGAGATAATTCTATTCTAAAACTGCTTCCAGTACTCAACCATTGGAAAGCAAGATTCACCTTGTGTGCAAGTGCAAAACTATTGTTCTTCAAAGAGTAACTAATTCAAAATCAAGCTCGCATTCACCTCTGCTCTTCGCATGTTTAACTCTACACTATTTTCCAAGGATTTCAATCCTTATATACAAGTTACAATAATTAAATCTAGGTCAGAATTCATAGGATAAATCCTATTTACAAAATACAAATGGACCTATGGGAAGATGCACATGACACCTCTTACAATTTCACAACATAAAAATTACATCCATTTATCATTTAGATCAATAAATTAAGCTCACTCATCACATTACTTGAAACGTGTTCCAATTCGGTCTCCAAATAGGTCTTTGCCAATACACACGCCATAGCTGACATCACTTGTATGATCACAACTCTATATGATCAAAATAATCTCTCAAGCTAGTGTCCAACATGAACCTATGTTTTCACATCATAACTTAAACAACCATGAGTTCTATTCACAAAGTTATACAATAAACTCTATCAGAATCACAGTTTCTATCTCTTGAAAACCAGCTTTCATCAATAAATCAATCATAACTCTATCAGATCAAATCTTATGAATGTGTGATCACATCCAATGACACAAGACATTATGAAGAGTCTTCAATTAAGTTCACATGTGTTAATGATCTATATGGAGTTTGTACAATTTTTTGCAACCTGTCTGTAAGCTTTTGAAAAACCAGTCATTAACATATGTTGACATCAATGACAATCTCTATCATGAATGAAACACACAATCACTGAAACATGCCTCCAACATTACTAGGATACTCCCCCATAGGAATATCATCAGTATTCATGCTAACACTCTTATATATGAACTATATTTGGGTCCCATGGTAGCATATTTTGGAGTTCTCTTATGCACAACCTATCTTTTGGATCTGGTGCTAGTATGTTGAACCTCATTGAATATCTCAAGATATCTTTTTTGTACTCATACCAACTTGTTTTTCTAGGCTGACTTATTTGTATTGTTTCACAGACCTCTATATATATATATACAAAATATCTATTTGGATCCAAGTAGTTGTGAAAGGTGAAGGTATGCATGTAGATATGTGTGTGAACATAAGGTATGAAAAGGTTATGAAATAATGTGACAAGGATTAGAGAAGTAAGTATAAGGAAAGATATAGGAAGAAGTATTGTAGAGTTTTTTGGCAAAAGATTTCTAATTGGATCTACTATAGATAGTTGTTGTTGTGCTATTAATCAAAATTATTTCATGTGTATGCAAATGCAACATTATCAGTTCACATTTTGTCTGTACGACTATTTTATTATTAGTTATTTTGTATTAATGCATTTAGCGGGCAATTAATAGTGAGTCCTACTTGAATTGAAAACTCTGATAGTGATCCCATATAAAAATCAACTTAACTAGTGTTTGTATACATGAGAATTAGTTTATGTGTTCTTTTTTCCATCTTGGATATCTATGTTAATTCTGGAGTTCATGGTGTATATTGTTTATATTCTTTATGTTCATGTCCATTTTTAATTATATGAATGGTTTGAGACCAGTCTCGATTAATTAAGATTGTGAAAACATGTTTTGGGTTAATTGATTCATCCCCCCCTCTCAGTTATTTGGTATGTTCAACAATTGGCATTAGAGCTTGGTCCCTTGTACATAGAGCTTAACTACTTGAGGGTAATCTTGGCAGTTTGAATAAATGGAAGGAGATTATTACTCTAATGAAAATATAAAGACAATTTTGGATGATATGGAATGCACTTAATCTAAGAATGAGGAATTGAAAGAGAACATCAAGGAAGGTAATGTTTGTATCTCCAAGTTGAGGGATAAAATTAGGAAATTCAAATCAAGACACAAAGAGGTTGGCTAAAAGAATCAAAGGAGTATGTGGAAAATATGAAACTAAAATTGGATGATTTCAAAAGTACTAAAGAATTTCTCAAAGAAAACATCAAGTAGAAAATAGAAGACTAGAAGAAGACCAAAGAAGATTTCAAAATACTATCAAGAACAAAATAAATGAAAATGAAAAGTTGGATCAAGAGTTAAGGAAGCTCAGATATGAAGCAAAATTTTGTGAGAGAAGCATAATTTTGGATCAAATTTTGTCCTTGTAGAAAGTCAAAATGATAAGGAAGGATTAAGTTTCATCAGTGAAAGTTAAAATTAGAATATCAAGGGTAAATACAAGGAAGTTGAAGCTGAAGAAAAATTAGAAGTAACAAGCAAGGTTTGAGATTTTGGATCACATACAAAAAGACCTCTGATTAGGAAACCAAATGCTCAAAGGTAGTTATCATTTAATGGTCATTATTTTCTATGCATGAATTTTGGATGTAAGGCTATAGAATATAAGAGTGGGAAGGATCAAAGTATTTAATTTTTTAGTTGTCACAAGTTTGGTCACAATGCAAGACAGTGTAGAAGTGAATTGTCTTATCCAATTAAGATGAATGGGATGATTATTATCTTTCATGGAAATTTATATGTATGTCATAATTATGGTCACAAATCTAATCAATGTGGATCTAGTATTCAATAAGTCAAGTCAAGACAAAGAAATGTTAGATATTTGAAATGTGGTCAACCTGGACACTATCCTAACACATGTAGATCTTTTGTTTCTCCGGAAGGGTATGGAAATGAAAAGAATGTTATTGAATTAGGTAAATCCAAGAAGATAGTTATGGTATGGAACAAGAAGGAAACTGGTGAAGAGAATTCTATGGCACTGGATCTTGGTGCTAGCTCTTTTGGAAACTAAGCCTATTTCTTTGGCTCGGGAGGAGATTTGAAATGTGGAATTTGTCGATTCCCCCTCTCTGACGTGATACATATTGTATCTAGTTTGTCTTTAGTATGGTTTGGTTATGAAGAATGTTGATTTTGTTCCAGTTGATTGATGTTTGATGTACAATTATTGGCATCATAATTATACCTTTTTGGCAATAAAGATAATTATGAGAAATTAAGAATAAAAAGCTAAAATTTCAGATCATTTGTCAATGTTTGCAAAGAAAGAAATGAAGAACTTGTAGAGCTATAGAGCATTTGAAAAGGCTAGATCAAGTGAAAAGATTAAATCCAATTTGATTGTTCATGAATATAGCAACATTGTTCTGTGGTGCAGGAGCACCTTCACCGTCAAATTTTATATTAGTTAAGTCATGTTTATGTTCATGGAACCATGTCAATAAAGGGTTCACTTATTACGTTGCATTTTAATGTATTTGAAAAGACATTTGTAACCAAAAAGGCCAAATGAAAATATGAGTCATGAGTAGGTAAACAGTTTTGTAACCATCAAAATTTTCTTTAAATAGACTGCATTATGTAATCAAATGGAGAGAGAGAATAGAAGTGATGAGTGAGTAGAAGGTTAAAGAGGGGAATTCAAAATAGCTCTCTAGAGTCAGCCAGAGAGCCATGCATTTTAATTTTAGATTTCTAAAGTTAATAGTAAATGATTTTGTATCAAGTTCCTTAATGCCCCAAATCGTTCATTCAAATTTCGTGAGTCATTTTTCTTAATATATTTATGCAGTCAGTTCACATATCATTGTATTGGTTGGACATTAGATTGTTTTCCTACTTTTGATTCTTTTCGGAAAGAACAAACAGTAATGTGAATCAGGTTTCAAGAGATTGGAAACTGATATTATTAGTTTGGTTCAATTTTTGTTTCAGTTTTTAGACTAATCCATAAGAAACAGATTGTTAAGTATTCATTGCAAAGTTATGTATAGTCGACGGTTGTGAAGAATCACGCCCCCACTGACCAATGATATTAAATAACCTATTTTTTGTTTTGTTTATGAATTAGGTTGCACAACAAGTCCCAATTTGGGATGATGGAGGCCATTGTTTTTGCAGAGAATGTTTTCAAGAAGAAAAAAAAATGACTATTCATTCATGAATGTATTATGTTTGAAATGGTTTTCAAGAACCGTTACTCCATTATTGATGGGTTTGAATAATGACAGAGGGGAGTTAGTGAAACCGTATAAGCCATGTAGAGGAGCTAAGAAACAAGTTTTAACACTCACTTTTAGGAGTGACCCGAGAGCAAAGTTGATGTTGCAAAATTTCTTGCATTCAGTCAAAGGATATCGAAGATCATCCCAAATGAGAGTTGAAGAGTATCGTATATTGAACTCAACATTTAAAAATGGAGAAAAGGTGGTGAACTTAGATTCACAAGTGCATGTTCGTGGTGGATTCAATTCAGATCCATGGTGAAGGTAAAATATTTGCCAGTGAGTTTGATTTAGTGAATAAGCGATGTAAATGGGAGATAATGTTAAGTTGATGTTGTTATATTAAATGGATTGTTATTATTATCAATGTATCAAAAGATTGAGAGCCTCAAAATTGATGTTTGTAAAGAAAGAAAGCATAACGTGTAGATTGAAAAGAATACCATCAATGCCCTCTACATCAGATTGGTATCAAAGCTCAGAAGATTCTGAGCATGTAGATGGAAGATAATCTACAAAAGGCAGTGGTTGTAGTTATTTTGGATTCGTGTTATGAAGCATTTGGTTGTAGATTGGTGCCTATTCATTTAGCTACAAGTGGGTGGATAGGAAAGGTCTACCAAAGACCATGGTAGATGGTCTTGGGTGTCACCAATAGACTAGGGAGGGAGGCATGATGGGACTCCCAGGTGAGGGACAAAGGATGCAGCATGAAGGAGTGGACTATGCAATGGCAGAAGCACCATTGAAGGTGACCAATGTAACTCCATTGATGGGAGTCATTAGCGAAAGAGGAAGTAGTGGAGGTATCGATGCAGTGATGAAGACAAGAGGCCAAGGATTTTTTGGTAGATTCTCACCAAAGCATTTCCATGAGGACATAAAAAATTTTAAAGCTCGGGAGTATGGTGCAGGGGAACCTTCACCGTCAAATTTTATATTATTTAAGTCATATTTATGTTCATGGAACCAGGTCAATAAAGGTTTCACTTATTACGTTGCATTGTAATGTATTCAAAAAGAGATTTGTAACCAAAAAGGCCAAATGAGAATACGAGTCATGAGTAGGTAAACAGTTTTGTAACCATCAGAATTTTCTTTAAATAGACTGCATTATGTAATCGAATGGAGAGATAGAATAGAAGTGACAAGTGAGTAGAAGGTTAAAGAGGAGAATTCAAAATGGTTCTTTGGTGTCAACCAGAGAGCCATGCATTGTAATTGTAGATTTCTAAAGTTAATAGTAAATGATTTTGTATCAAGTTCCTTAATGCCTCAAATCATTCATTTAGACCCGTGAATCATTTTTCTTAATATATTTATGTAGTTGTTTGCATATCATTGTATTGGTTAGTCATTAGATTGTTTTCCTTCTTTTGATTCTTTTGGGAAAGAACAAACAGTAATGTGAATCAGGTTTTAAGAGATTGGAAACCAATATTATTAGTTCTATTTGGTTTTTGTTTTAGTTTTTAGAACAATCCATAAGAATCAAATTGTTAAGTATTCATTGCAAAGTTATGTATAGCCGACGGTTGTGAATAATCACACCTCCATTGACCAATGATATTAAATAACCTATTTTGTGTTTTGTTTATGAATTAGGTTGCACAACATGTCCCAATTTGGGACAATGGAGGCTGTTGTTTTTGCAGAGAATGTTTTCAAGAAGAAGAAAAAAAATGGTTGTTCATCCATGAATGTATTATGTTTGAAACAGTTTTCAAGAACCATTACTCCATTCTTGATGGGTTTGAATAATGACAGTGGGGAGTTAGTGAAACCATATAAGCCATGTGTAGGAGCTGAGAAATATGTTTTAACAGTCACTTTTGGGAGTGACCCAAGAGAGAAGCTGATGTCATAGAATTTATTGCATTCAGTCAAAGGATATCGAAGATCATCCCAAACAATAGTTAAAGAGTATCGTATATTGAACTTGGCATTTGAAAATGGAGAAAAGGTGGTGAACTTAGATTCACAAGTGTTTGTTCGTGGTGTATTCAATTCCAATCCATGGTGAATGTAAAATATTTGCCAGTGAGTTTGATTCAGTGAATAAGCAATGTAAATGGGAGATAATGTTAAGTCGATGTTGTTATATTCAATTGATTGTTATTATTATCGGTGTATCAAAAGATTGAGAGCCTCAAAATTGATATTTGTAAAGAAAGAAAGCATAATATGCAGATTGAAAAGAATACCATCGATGCCCACTACATCATTTTGCAAACACTGAAAAGAGTTAAATTGGAAGAGTTTGATTATACAAAGATAAGGAAAATGGAAGTAGGTTTGAAGGCTGATTAGTTGGAGCAAATTCATACTATGGGTATGGACTTGTGGGGATAATTCCCTTATTTTTTTTGATATGGAATCAATCTTGTTCTTATTGAGTCAATTTGAGGATGACAATATAATATTGGACAAACCCTATAAAATCACAAAGGAAGCAATTGAGGATATTACTATTTGTGCAATATTGGTGACCTTCCAAGAAATAAGATGAAGTATAAGGAAGTTCAAGAATTTAATAGTATCAACAAAGACCTTGTTCTCTAATGATAAACACCTTTTTCAATCCAATTGTGAGGTATGTTACATATGGAATTTACCTATAAAATCTATTTCCAAAATTGTAAAGATGCTACATTTTCTATTGTTGTATATTTGGCACATAAGATGCTAAAGGAAAGTGTACAATTTGATTTAGTAGTTTTCTATTGGAGAATGTTTTTGAGAATGTTAAAATTTCATTGTTTGATGGTTATGGCTTATGTTTTGGGTCTCTAGTTATGTGTGTGGTATTTTATTTTGGAGATCATTATTGGGAAGATAAAATATAGAATGGAAGTCCAACACTCCTAACAAAATGAAAATTTAAAGGTACTTAGAATATTTGGAAAATAAAATGGATGCATGCAAATCTTATTTCTATCTCTGCAAATAATTTTTTTCTCTGATATTAAATTTTTTCTTTGATATGGTAGTGTTTGGTGATGCACATGATCATATTGAGGATTTATCCTCCGATAAGAGGGAGTTGGAGATTGTTATTTTTGGTTCCCCTCCAGAACCTTTAAAATAGGGAATAATAAAGTGAAAGGAAAAGAAATCATTACTATATCAGAACTAAAAGAAGAAGAGAAGGAAGAAGAGAAAAAGGAAAAGAAATATGTATCTCCATTAAAATCAAAATTTGTTGATTTGGATGTAGTTTACACTTTATTGGAAGAAGGAGATTTGGAAAGGATTGGTGAAATTTGGTGTGCCCGCTCTCCGATTAGTACGTCTGAAATTGAAAATTCTTTAATGGATTACTTATTCATAATGGGTATGATTTCCACTATTTCTAATGTGTTTTTAGATGATCTAGTAAAATTTGTTGAGAAAATATTATTGTATCATGGTTCTAAAGGATGTAAGTTCAAAGATGTGATTGAGAGAAAATGTTCTAACACAAAACATAATTTTTCTAAACATATTGGTGAGACAAGAGTTGTTGTTGATAACTTATGTGGTATGTTTGATGTTATCGAGTCTAAGTTGAGTGAGATTGGTGAGTAACTATAGAACCTTTACTTTATTCAAAGATAAGGGTGAAAAACTTAGAATCAGATTTGGTGAGTTGCAATCTAAGTTGTTTGTTTAGAGACAGAGAGAGGATGTTGTTAAAACTTTCTGGTTGGTGAAGGAAATGGTTGAGGTCATGTTGGAACATCTTTCTAGAATTATTTTTGATGCAGAGGGTTATGAATGTCAATATCGACCTCTGAATTGGTCATTGACATTTGATATGTTGGTTCTACATGATAGTTTATGTGAAAGGATTTGGTGGATGCTTGGAAGAAGAGACAAAGTTGGTGATTTTTAGTCTAAGTTGTTTTTTCATAGACAGAGAGAGGATGTTGTTAGAACTTTCTGGTTGGTGAAGAAAATGGTTGAGGTCATGTTGGAACATCTTTCTAGAACTATTTTTGATGTAGAGGGTTATGAACGTCAATATCGGCCTCCGAATTGGTCATCGACATTTGATATGTTGGTTCTACATGATAGTTTATGTGAAAGGATTCGGTGGATACTTGGAACAAGAGTCTTCCAATTATAAAAGACAAGTACAAGAGTTTTTTTCTTGTGAAGTCTATTATTTTTACTTGATTTCCTATATGTTGTTTTTCCCTTTTCCGTTGTTGGAAAAATGGGGGGAGAATTAAAGACAAAAACTTAGAATGAGATTTTACTTAACTCAAGGGGAGTTTTTGGAGATTTGGATATTTTGGATTTTTTCTTTTTTTGTTATTTTTCCATCAATGCCAAAGGGGGAGATTGTTGAGATTTGTTGTTGGCATTATTGTCATTGATGTCAAAACCTATGTACTAGATGGTTGTAGTCAGGGTGTTGTACAACATTGATCTATATGATGCAATATGTTATGAGAATGAATTGTGTGGATGTTATCCTTATTTGGTATGGTGATATATATATATATATATATATATATATATATATATATATATATATATATATATATATATATATATATATATATATATATATATATATATATATATATATATATATATATGGTGCATGTATGGAATTCAATTAGTGCATAAATATGAAGATTTGATGGTTACCATTGGTTGTTGTGTTCAAATATTACTCTGAGTATTCTTACTATCTATACATTCATGGAGTATGGTAGAAGTCTTTGGTATGTCACTTCTATTTAGTTTGGACGGATGCTTTTTGGTGTTATCCTTTAGTTGGTGTTGAATTTTATGGAGATCAAGACTTGGTATTGGTTGTGGCATCCCTATCAGTTCTAGAGTACATATAATATGTTTATTATTTGTTAATGGTGCTACATAACATACTTATCTTATGTATGACTTATACTTGGGTCATGTGGTAGCGTAGCATGGAGATATCTTATGTGCATCTTATCTTTTGGGTATAGTGATAGCATGTTGAACCTTATTAAATATCTAAATATATATTTTTCATACTTATGCGGACATATTTTTTTAGGCCAACTTATTTATATTGTTCCATGGATGTGTATATATACAAAATATATTTTTGGATCCAAGTATTTGTGAAAGGTGAAGGTGTGCATGTAGATAAGTGTGTGAACATAAGGTATGAGAAGGGTTATGAAGTAATGTGACAAGGATTAGAGAAGTAAGTGGAATGCAAGCAATAGGAAGAAGTATTGTAGAGTTTTTTGGCAGAAGATTCCTAACCAAATCTACTGCAACGAGTTTTTGTTGTGATATTAACTAAAAAAATTTCATGCATAGGCAGATCAAAATTATCATTTCGCATTTTGTCTATAAGGATATTGTGTTATCAGTCATTTTATATTAGGGAAGTTAGTCCAACTAGCAGTGAACCATAACTATTGTGAGCATTCTAGAAGTGAACCCTTGTAAAAATCACCTTAAATGGTGTTTATATACATGAGAATTAGTTTCTCCATGGTTTTTACCATCTTGGGTTTCCATGTTAATTATGGTGCTCATGGTGTATGGTTCCCCCTCTCATTTATCCAGTTTGTTCAACAAAAATTATATCAATTTTTTTTATTTTCTAAAAAACTATGATGTAGAGATAATCAAATAAGAAGATAATCAGATAAAAATACACAATAAGACATAATAACCCCCCCCCCCCCCCGCCCTGCCCTTAGAATGGGTTGTGTTTCTCAAAGGGGAACATGAGACATTATATGGAGGGAAAGAGACATTTTGGCATGTCAACATACAAGATGTTTTCATGGAATGCCACCCCACAATAGGTGACACATTATAAACACAACTAAAAACAAGCAAGCAAAAACACCCGAGGATCTGATTATTTAGTGTCCTAACCCATAAGATTGAAAGAGATATATAATATAAGAATAATTATGGGTATTTCATTAGGGTCAACATGTTTTGGATCTAAACAAGATCACATGAAGACAAAAAAAATAAAAAAATTTGGTCAACATGGAAGAGAAGCCTAAATGCCTCCAGTACTTTGCATTGTCTCCTAATGTCAAAAATTAATATATAATAGAGAGAAGAATATGATGAAAAATAGAATAATTTTTGCAATAGATAACCCTCTATTTATATGTACCAAAATATTACAAGCATCCTCTAGAGGGTAAATATATTAACAAAAAATTATAGGGGAACATAGATGTGCACACTTTAATCTATAGATGTAGAAGAAGGTACTACCTCACAGATTGTCCACAAATAGATTATTGTCCTCCCAAAATTGATCATATAGGGAGGGAGGTTGATACTATGGTGGTATGGCTACTACAATAGCCTCAGGCACCCCACCTATAGAAAAAATCCAAGGATGAAGTTGTTCCAATGTCCTCATCTAATAGATCAACTAAGGGGAGTATGGGGAATATTGTGAAGATCGATGTCAATGCTGGAATCTCCAAAAGAAATTCAAACACACATGCCTCATAGGATGCAAATGAGTCAACTTAAGGTAATGATAAAGAAGGTGCCCCACCTACATCTACATAAGAGGTTGTGACGAACTTAGGAGAAGTTGAAGCTTGCTCCACTACAAGAATAGAAATTGATAGAGGGTCTGTAGAGTGGAATTGAGATAGTGAAACTTAGGCATGGGGCCCTACTTGAATTTTATTTTAAAGGATAGGGGGAGACCCACTGATTGACAGAAGCTATCCTTAGTACCCCAAAAAAATTGGGATGACAATTAAGAGATGGTGTAAGATGAGTTGACATAACTGCAAAAGATACAACTTTTGTGTGCAACATGTTCATGGATGTAGGTAAAGGTGGAATATCAGGAAAGGAGGTGATCAAAAGGGGTTCTTGAGAGGGGAATTAAAAACCTAGATCTTCTTAGTGTGGGGCATGATATCCACTCTTAAAGAATCAAGAAGCGAGATAGAGGATGTGGTCAAATGAAAGGTTGGATCAATAGAAACTAAAATAGGAGTTGGGCTAGGAGAAAAAATGGGAGAATATATGACATTGGGACTGAAGGTTCACTCTTTACCTTTGCAATAGCCTTGTTTTCTAGGGCCCTAGCCCATCGATGATACTTACACTTATTTCTAGGATTATTTTGAGATAGGTTTGGACCAGAGTGAGACATCTTCAAAGGATTGGTGGTATCTTTCTCTATGGATGTGGCCATTAATGACTTGATGAACAAAGAAGATGGTCCCATCAATGTAGTAGGAGGTGGCACCAAACAAGTAGCCATGGGATACCTTCCCCTTTTTTCCTTGTGGGAAGAAAGAGGAATAGAGGGCACCCTTGAAGGCTAAGGGGTAGGTTCTAAATGAGAGAGATAAGTCACTAGTGACCTCCTAACTTTACCATAAATATTAGAGAAAGGAATGTCTACAAGGATAGAGATCCAAAAGGGAGGGAAAACCTTGGAGTTGAGTAGCATGGGAGTATTTTCTTTATCCATTCTAGTTGTAGATGTGAGAATAGAAGACCTCATCATAGGTTATGAAGTCTTAGACGAGTGAGGAGGCTCCCCCTAAGGCACGTGCTTTCCTTGTGCCCTCAATGAACAAGGGATAGAAGATGAATAATTTTTAGCCATTAGAGAGGGCTGGATGGATTGAAAGAACACATGAGGTGGGATAAGTTCTATATAATTGAAAGAAAACTCCCCAAATTTATATTTATTATAGAAAGAAATGAAATATCCTACTTGGGACACAAGACCCCTACTAGATTAGGTCATAAATCGTCTAACAAGAAGCCCCCACGGGGTGCCATGGGATGATAACTAGTATCCTAGACCATGTGTATGGTACCCTCATGGGCAGGACTTGAGATATTTATGCACAATAGAAGGGATGGATCCCATGGAGACTAGCCATGTAATGTCTAGCTTGACACTAAAGAGGTCCAATTTTGGAATGACAACAAAGGTTGTGAAAAATTCCTTGGGCCTCCCTAGGATTATCAAGGAAATTGACCCCAAAGGGGGAAGTGATAGTAAATCATGAATTATAATGGTTTCCAAGCACTCATCATGATAAACATGATGTAACATATTGACAAATAGTACATCCTTTGTAATGATATCTTCCTAGAATGTTGGGTCAATGATTATTCCTCTAGCTAAAATTCCATTGACCAATGATAGGATGTAGAGAAGAGAAGGATATTTTTTGTAAGGGTCATTAACAGAGATGAATGTGATGTTGTATTACACACCCTTCGATTAGGTGGAGATATGGGAGTGATCATTACATGTTGACAAAGAGACTATTACTCAACAAAAGATGATGTAGACCCTAGTTCATGTTGAGCTCACAAAATGTGGAGAAGAGACTTCACTACTCTTGGAATTAATGAAACCCTAAGAAATGAATTAACCCTTGTGTCACCTCACTTTTACTAGTGCTTTGGTGAACTAGGGTGATCAATACAACTATGTGGATGAAAGATGCATTTTAAGACTTAGGATGAAAATATGATATAGAATAAAAGGACTAAATAAACTAAACTATAATATCTAATAAATTCTTTGATAACTAAAAATAAAAGAGATAACTACCAAGATTAACTTTTAGGCTCTGCAAGCTCATTGTCTAGGATGCATGCTTGAGTACATGACCACAACACAAGTACAAGAAAATAGTGTGACATTTATTATTCTTGTATGAACAAAGTATGTAGGACAAGACATGAAATTGAGATACTAACTAATATAACATAAAATAAACTATGTTGGTAACAAGAAATGAGAAATACAATTATGTAATGAAAATGAAAAAAGTAAAAGGGTGATGAAAGAAAGATATTCTCATGATAAAAGGAAGGTGATGAATCTGATGAGCTACTCTACTTCCTCATCCTACAAAACTTGCACATGTAGAAACAAGGAAAAGTGTTGGGGTTATTTGGAGACTTTCCTCAATCAAGTCCCTCCTTTATTATTTTGATGTCCACAACAACCAAATAGATAGATGATCAGTGATAGATAACAATTGATAATCAAAATAATAATATTATGATAATAATTATATGAGGGTAAGTGCAAGAAGTTGAGTCCACTTATGGGGGAATTTTTACACTTAAGTATTTTTCCAAAAATTGGCTCTATGTTACAGGGTTGAGAAAAAATAGAATGAGGTCACATTTAGGTTTGGGATCTTGAGGTTAAAATTTAGAACGAGGTCACATTTTTAAAAAATGGAACATGACCCTGTTCTAGAAAATGTGGTCTCATTCGAATAGCAAGGATTCAAATCTCATGTCAAATGAAATTATTTTATTTAGTCTTTCTCCAAAATGAATTATTTACCTAAGTCAGTCCCCGTTGTAGCTTTATAGCTTATTGTTAACCTTTCAAAATAAGTAAATGATCCAATTTTTCTATAACTAGCTAAAACACCAGGCAACATAGAAAACATGATCTCATTCTACAAAATGTGATCATGTTCTACAAAAGGTGATCTTGTTCCATAAAACATAATATATTTTGAAAAATGGAACGTGACCCCATTCTAGAAAATGTGATCCCTTTCCATAAATGTGACCCCATTTTATAAAATTTGAATTATTAACCTAGGAACAACGTCAGGTTTTGGTTTGGGAAAATGATTGGTTAACTGAACCATATCCTTGGATCTAGTTTGACATGCACCTTGGGGGTTGTCTCAGTATTTAGACAAAATACACACTTTAGACAAATATCTAAATACATTTTTTGTAAAATATTTTGATTAAAAAAACTCATTATAGATGAGACTATATAGATTCCAAATATGCCATTTATTTTTAAATTTGAATAAATGTTTTATTTTTTAATTAATTTCTCCTTAAACAGGTGCAAAAACTTGAAATGAAGGGCTTTCTTCTTATATTTTTAATCCTATGTTTTTTGAAAAACAAATTATATGACATCAAACTATAGACAATTCTATACACTTTTTTAAAAAAGAATTAAAAAGTGATAATTTCAGGTCAAATTATGATTGTTGTACATGAGGGAGTTAAAAAATAACAACTGTGCCAAGTGGAAAAAGAATAAAAAGAATATTTAGAAAAAAATCACAAAAAAAATATTGTCATCAATCTTAACTATGTTAAATAACATTTCCCAAAAGGATTTAGAGAAATAATTTTATTTAGGTCAAATTATGCTTGTCGTACACGGGCATGGTATCATCCTAAAAAGTGACTTTTAAAATGTGGTTTTAATGTTCCCCCATTGAAAATTGGTTTGTATCATATGGGTATAAAAAACACTTACATATTTGGAAAGTAGACTTTGAGTATTGTAATTCCTATAACATACTTTTTTTGAGATTCAATCTCTAAGTGCTTCACATGTTTAGGTCAAACGGATCAAATTTGAAAAAATTGGAAAAATAGTTCTACTTTTTGGTCAAAAAGTGGACTCAACTTCTTGTTCATACCCATGATATTCTTAAAAAATAAATAAATGAGATGGTGAGAGACTCCCCTTCAAAGCCACAAATATGGAGCTATAAGGAGTGAAGGAAACCAAGTCATAATGGTGAGAAAGTTGACATGTTGTGAAGATCAAGAAGGTTGTATGTAAGTTATTAAATACAATAGTGAACTCATAAGAGTGAGATAATATTGTAGAAGGAATCCAATATGATAAGAGAGATTGAGAGAGTCCAAGAATCTTGAGAATGTGTAGAAGAAGACCCAGTGAAGTTCAAAACTTATCTTTTAAGTTTTTTGGACAATTCTTGATGTTGGTGGGTGGTGGTAAGAGTTGTTACATTGTAGGGTGGCAATTGTAACATCAAAATGTTTTATTACACATTTACATATTTGCGAAGTGAGCGCATGTCATACAAACATCTTTGTGACACACACACACATCCTATATCGACTAGGCTGTATGGTCAAGAACCTCATCAAAAGAGGATAAGGGAGATGGAGGGATGTGGAGGCTTACATAGAATTTTATTTTTTGGCTAAGGTAGGATCATCAAATAATGGTAAACTACACTAGGTCCAATTTTACGACACTACATATCTAATGGGAACCATGTACACATAGCCTAATTTGGTCTATAACTTGTCTAACTGCAACAATATAAATCTTAGCATAAAGATAAGAGTAATTATTGACAATATCAACATCTATGTCTATAAGGGTTTCCAATGACCTTCCAATCTTTTATAAACAATCTTTAGACCAATATTGAATAGAAAGATTGTAAATGCATATATAGATTGGTTTATCATAGGGGTGTAGATTGAGGGGATTTAAATCATAATGTCATTTCTGAATATATAATTTTTTTAATCTATTGTCCATTGTCCTCCATAAAAAATATTGTCTCTTTCTTCTTCATTAGCAAAAATTACAATGAAAAGGCCTCTAGGAAGAAAATTTGTTATCGCATAAGATTTCTAATTTCTCATAATCCACTTCTGAATTTTGTTCTAGTCCATTATGGGATCGATGAATCTGCAAATAACAACCAAATCTTCCAATAAACAAAGATCAAGCTCTATTTCATTTGGGACATCTATTGTTTGAAGGCCTAAGTGATCATGGCATGAACATGGATAGTTGGAATCCTTATTATCTCCATTCTTTTCTTCTTGGTTAGGGTTTTCATGTTTCTCTTTGTCTCCATTTTTGTTTGGGTAGTTATTGTAGTTACTATATATTTTACATCCTAAATTTTACTAATGCACTAACTCTTGTTTGAAAGACCACTTTTTATATAAGATGGTACTACCCAAATAGAAGTGTGAACTTAACACCACTAAAGTGATCATCTTTTATTTGATATATTATGATTGGATAAATCAATCTTCCAAGAGCCTCATGAATCATCAAAGTCTATATGCAAAATTGATCTTTAAGGCTTTAGGGTTCAAAATTAGAATTCCCATGACATTTAAAAATCATAATAAATAACAAGTAATGTAGATAATGACCTTTGAGAAAAGCTCTTTCTATTCTCTATACAAAGTGGCTCAACTACAAAAATTCAAATCCACATTCTACAATGCGTTTTTACTAAAAATTTTGTACTTTTACAACATTGTATAGATGAATTATAAGAATTAATCGCATGAAAATCTATTCTGATATGCAAATTTTGATTTTCATACGAATATATACTTGTATATTATATTGTATAGAAAATAACAACATTCTTTGAAAAATATATTAAATAAAATTTATTTTTTATAAACAACGTACCTAAAAATAAAATATTTTGATAAATAACAAAGAAGTAGTATATATAATTTTTTTTAAATAAAAAAATAATAATTAAGCGAGTCCATCTTGTGGTCACATATCTCAACTAAAAAGAAACCTCTTATTCATGGACTACTCTTATGATGATCTAACTAAACATGATGCCCAACATATATATTGGTGCAATTTGTCAAAACATGAAATGTATTTCCATATCAAAGCATTTTTTATGTGGATTGAAACAACGAAAGACTTAGTATCCCACATAAGCATATTTTCAACTTACAAAATGTCCTATTTTATCTACCACTTGATTGGTTGATATGACCCACTATCAAAATTGAGGAGGAATATGATTCATTTCCTTTCACTAAGTCAAAAGGAGTGTTTCCATTAGATAAAATTAAAATGGTTGGCGAATTCTAAGTATATTATTTATTCTTCTTAGACCAAGGCAATGAGGTCTCTAAGAACCCAAGAGTAATAAACTCATCTAGTTTGTTGTTAGTGAGTTGTGGGTGTCAACATTTATATTTGGAAATAGACAATGAACCTGGGTTTCTTACATTTCATTATTATGAGTTATTTTTATAATTTTAAAAATTGAGTTTTTATAATTTTGAAGAATTTTTATTTTTAGGTTGTAGTTGGTTTTTTTAAATGTATAATTAGTTTTAAGTATTAGCAATTTGGTTTTTTTTTGTTTAAAGATTCTTCTAAAGTTATGATTTAATATTTTTATACTATATTCTATTAATGTTTTTATAATGCTATTTAGTTGTCAAAATGGTGAATATCATTATGGTGGATTAAGTTGTGTTTAGGTTGTATATATCTTATATCTAATCACTTTTTCCATCTATAAATTTATCTATGTTTTTTTAGAGGACCTTTCTTGCTTGCTCAATATTTTAGATAGACCATTATCTTACATTACAAAAAGCACATATTTACCTCTCTCAAAAGTCAAACGTTTCTTTGATATTTAATGCTATTTTTCTCAAAGTACAAAATTGGATAGGCTTAATATCAAAGTTAATTTTATAAGTAGATTTATAATTGATTTTATAAGTTTGAAAATTATATTTAAGTGTATTTATATTCTAGATATAAATATCAAAATTAGTTATTTGTCAATATTATCTTGTCGAAGGCTTAATCACATAAAGATTGCCATCATTTTACATAAATTAACATCCAACAACATGAATATTATTGAAAGTGAACATATAAAAAATTTAAAGAATTTTTATTAGAATGAATTCAACTTATTTATATGTAATTCTAAATATCTTTGAGTAATAACAACTATGATATTTATCTAAATCAAAGAACTTGTATGGTCACTCTCACCCTAGGAACTTTTTAGTGATCTTCATCCTCATAGCTCTAGCACACTCTAAGATGAAATAATATTTATTTATAAAATATGCATAACAAAATAGCTACTCATAAGCCCTAGCTCGGACAATCTTGATTCTTGAGGCAATGTGTACCTCAAATTGTTTACACTTTTGTGTCACTTAAACAATTCCCATAACTTGTCAAAACCATATTCTTCTTTGAATGATCTTTATGCATTTCCAAGTCTCACATAACCACTTTATGTAACATTTAAGATGTGGTTTCCAAACCATCATATGCCCATTCGTAAAGGTTGTCATTATTTATTATTTAATAAATACAAGAATTCCTCCCTTTTAAAAGTATATTTATAAATTATTTTTATTAGTCTCAATTTCAATGAAAGGAACATAACATCCTTCAATTTTTAATCTCCCTTTAATATTAAAGGGTTATTCTATATCTTTCTTCTTAATTTGGAGAAAAATCCCCATGATACAAATAATACACCTAGTACTACTCCAATTCATACTTTAGATCATTTAAATATATTTGAAAGATATTATTCAAGTGTGTTCCTTCTTTTCAGTCTCTTAGAGGCATACAGAGCTAAATTATCAAATATACCATAATATTTGAATTATTGGTTGAAATATATCCATAATATATCATCTAATTAGTCTAATATTCATTTTAGTGCTATTTCCATAAAATTATTAATGGATGTCTTCTTGATTAGAATATTAGGCATTTTTCTTAATTATCTATTCCATGGTATTTTTTATACTAAAAAGCAACAAAACTAGGATGTTGTCCCTATACATAACAACCCAGAGGGCATAAATTTAGTAGAATTGACAAGAAAAACATATTAACATGTTAACAACCCAAACCCTATATCAAAAACATAAAAAAAATAACCATTGATAGCATTAAAAAAGATGGTATTATTTCTTGAACTCATATCCAATGAGTTATCTAAACTAAATAAAGTCTTCTCATAAGGTCGCCAATGGTCATAAACAATATTAACAATGTCTAAACTATTAAAAGTATCCAGACCATAAACAAAAACTATATTAAGAAAAGTCTTAACATAAGGCCATCTATGGTCATAACCATAATTAACAAAAAAAAACTAAAGGGGGTATATAACTAACGAGAATCCTTGAATCTATAGCTAGCTTGGTGGATAATATTGGACCAGTCTTTGGTGAGGAACTTGAATCTATAGTTCCTTGTAATTGCCTTCATTTCTCTTGTTAGCACCTAGGATTTTTTTTGTAGGAGCACAGGGAGGTAGCTAAATTGTGCATTACCCTTAAGATAAATCGAGAAACACTCCTGGAAGTTTTCTTTCAAGTTCAATGACCCTACATTTGAGCTTTTCCAACTCATTATCAAAACAAGTCTCTTCCTGATAGGTTTTACAAGTGGCTTTTGCACTTGGCGTGTTTGTTTCCTCTTCTTCTAGCATCATGTCATTAGTGAGGTCAATAGGCCTATTTTTTATACTTTTTGAAATATCAATTGAGCTATGAGAAGTCTTAGAGACCCCCATATCCTCTTCTGCAGTATTATACTCCACCAGGTTCTTCATCTATCCTCTATTAACAAAGTGGTTAGTCAATCTATGTGACCTCCTTAGGGTGCTTTAATTTTTACTATTTTCTTCCCTTGCATCATCCTCCTCATTGAAAATCTCTGGACTAGTAATTTTTTCTTTTTTGTTGGGGAGAGGGGTTTCTCTCCCTTTTTTGTTGCTAGCAAGTGATGCTTTTCATTTCAAGTATCCATCTTCATTCATAGTAACTATAGGTGTGGTAGTTTTAGGAGTCCCAAGTCAAGAGGCAATTTTGATAGAACCAATATATCTAATACACTTTTTCTTGATAGGGCCAAAAGTGTCAATAAGGTTAGTTGAGGGAGGGGTAGAGTATTTTGGGGCTTCATACACAATGATCTGCCTAGGTAGGAACAAAGAAAGATGGAAAATGTGGAGATAGTATATTAGACACTGATAAAGAGGGGTTAGTTTTTTCTATTGACTCTTAGCATTCTCAACCACTTCTTTCACAAAGCTCTCTAGGGAATTGAGAAGGATAAAAGGAAATGAAATAAGGCTATGGTTCCTAAAATGGTTAAGTTAGGGCATATGGTAAAAATAGTAAACTCTAAACATATCCTTCATAGTGAAGTATTTCATAATCATGAGGCATACTTGATTCCATAGAGTTGGTAGTTTCTCTCTTTTGTAGCTATCGTGCAACTTGACAAGGCTTTCATTTCCTAGAAATAATTGGTTAAGATTATTGTTATTAGAGACATCACTAGTCTTCTTCCATTTCGTTCCTCTAGTTGGAAGCTCCACTGCCTTTACAATCACCTCTTCATTCACCTAAAAGGAAATCCCACCTAGAGAAACCCTTTTGTCCACCCATAAAGTAGAAAAATGCATAGAAAGACCTTCATCATAGCCATTGATACTTTTAATAAATTACGATAGTCCTCCTTTGTGGAGAATACATCAAACTCTGGCATCATTTTTGAATTCTTCATACTTTCTATTGTGGCTTCACAACACACACCCCATTTTGGCTACTTGGCCAAATGGGGACCCCCCCCCCCCCCCCCCCCCAACTTTTTTCTCTTTTAGTTTCTTTGAGGGACCCTTATGGTCGATTTGATTAGGCATCTCGTGAGTTAGATTATGGGCATGTGTGCTCCCGATAGTTGGATGTTGGTTGATTCAACATTTGGTTTTCCCCCCCACCTCTTTTTCTCTCCTTTGTATTTCTTGTTTGTCTTCTCCCTTAGTTTGGTGTCCTAGTGTTTGGGTTAGGTCAAGAAATCCATTTTTGCAGTTTTGTTGGGTTTTTAGAGTTTCAAAGTCCAACATTTTGCCAGAGTTTTAGAGTCGAGCATTTTTCCATATTTTTGGAGTTTGAAGGTTTGGATTTTCACCAAAATTTTGTTGGATATCTGGATTTTGCAATCCGTACTTTCACTAGATTTTTCATAGTTTTAGACTCCAAAACTTCATAGGGGTAACAAAGTCCCATACTCTGAAATCATCAATATAGCCGTAGACATTGGGTCTTTTCACTTTCATAGTTTGATGCTCATTTAAGACTATAAAGGTTTGAAATTTTTAAAGATCTACTGAGCTCAAAAGTCTCCATTTTTTACTGGTTTTTGCCAATTTTAGGGGTTTTTAGCCTCTTTTTAGGGTTTTTTGCAATGTTTTTCATTCATAATTAGATTAGTTTCTTATAGTAGTTTTTTTTTTTTCAATAAAACATTTCTAACAATTATTTCTACATAACTAATCTCGAGTATGAAAACCATCCTCCCAATGAAGTATCATTACAAGAAATTCCACACCCCCACTAAGATGGGTAATTTTCACAATGAAATCACCAAAACAGACATAGGTCACGACTCTATTTCATGGGAAAAATAATTCAACAACTCAAAGGAATGGTTACCGCAGTGAACAGAAAGAATGATTTGCAGAAAATGTTCTATTTCAAAGAAGATATGACGAAAATCATGGATAACTTTGAAGACATTCAGAGGTTTGGTACATGCCTTTTGAAGTTTTGAAATAGGCACAATAGAAAAGGTTGAAATCTATGTCATTACCTTGATGCTCCAATAGATTTATTTTGTTGTTATTAGTTATGATGAAGTCTTAATGTTTGTCAAAATCATTTGGTAAAGAAGGAAATGAAAGTTGGTAAAGCACTTATGCTAGTCAGTTAAAGGAAATAAAGGAGAGAGAATTTTTGGTTAAGGAAAAGGAAGTTTAGTCATCAAGCAAGGTAGAACCGAGCACTGAGCACCTAGTTATACCGAGCTACAATGTCCACTAAATCAAGGGATGATTCAATTACTGAGAAATAAAAAAATGTATTACTAAGCATGATAGGCTGACACAAGGAGAATCTACAGATACATTGAATCTGGACACCGAGCAGAAAATGGTTTACGTATCTCAAGGAGATTTTTTGATAGAGCGTTTGAGATTCAAACATGATGATTATGTGTGATTACAAGGTGAGATCCACCAATAATAATTAAATGTGAATATGCATTGGACGAGTAACTAATGCTAGCACCTCTTAAGGAGATGATTCTAGAACATTTCAACCACTTCTAGAATTGTATATAAATTGGATCTAAGTGAGAAGATCGGTACACATATGAGATGAATGTAATATGTAGATGTGAAGTAGAGATTGCAGGTAGAAGGTGATGAGTAGAGAAGCCATCGAGTACCAGAGCAGTAAAGAGCATAGCGTAATTGTGATTCAGAGTTAAATCTACCGAGTACGGAATTGATATTGTGAGTGAAGCATAGTATGAGATAATCATTTAATGAGAAAGCACATTAAGTCTGATAAGAATATGATTGATGCAAGTACTACAGACATATTTTTTACTAAGTTTTTAATCAAAATTGTAAAGTCTCTTAACCGAGAAGATCCTAACAGATCTTATATTATAAATCCTCTAATCGAGTATAGTTCTTAGATTAGAATTGTAAAATCCTTTAGCAAGGTAGACTTAACTGGTATTTAGACTCTTAATTGGGTTAATACTCTTAACAGGGCAAGCTATTAGAAATAACTATCAATGTAGATCTAACCGAGCATACGTTTTACTATAGTAGTGAAGTTTTATGGGTGTCGAGTAGACATTTTACTATAGTAGTGAAGTTTTGTGGGTGTCATCCCCACCGTATTTTTTTATCCTCTAACAAGGATTTTTGCGATACCAAAATGAATGTGTTATGAGTTATGTTTATTGTTAAATGCTTTATATATTTTATGTGATGCATGCAAAGTTATGAAAAGGTGAATGGTTAAGAAAGATAGTTAATAGTGTTTTGTAGTACTGATTCACCCCTCCCCTCTTAGTACCCACCTTTCCATACTTATTCCAATATTACCCAACTATGAAGAGATAAAAGATATCATTGATCAATTCCACAGAGAACACCCGAGAATCTTGCCAGAGGAATAAGTTCAAAAGTTGGAGAAAATCAAAAGATAGTTTTTTCAGACTTGAAATTTTTGAGACTGCATTTTTCAGAGTTTTTGACTCTGGAAGTCTGAAAGTTTCTTGGGTTTAAAATTTTGAGAATCAAGTTCCATACTTAGCCATTTTTTGAACTTCATTTTTTCAAAGTTGGAGTTGGGTTCGAGATTTTCGGGCAATTGCGCGCTTTCACATTTTTGCATGTGGATTCTATTTTTGGCCAATTCCATGTGGATTTGGGGTTGTTTTTGCATTCCTTGGGAATATCAATTAGATGCATACACGAAGGAACATTCAAGTGAATGATTCAAGGTAAAAAATCCAAAGCCAAGGTGAACTCAAGATGAAGAATAGTGGAACTATAGCTTATTTTCCTCCATCTTTGGGTGGATTTTTACTTGTTTTTGCATAAATGCATGTTGTAAATGGATGAGAATCTATGCACGTTAGTTAGCAATAGTTTAGAAGCATATTTTCATAGAAAAGAAAGAGTTTAATTTTATTTTTAGTTTTTATGCATAGTTGAAACCCTAGCTACAGGTTTCTTGTTTTCAAAGGTGAAGCACTATATATATATCACAAAACAATGTAAAGAGGGTCAATTTTTTGCAATACAACTAGCTACAATTGGTGCTTCAATCATGGTGTGAAAATTTATTCTATCTTTGTGAAGTTCTTGAATGTGTGATTACTCATTCATTTATTTCAAAGATCCAATTGATTGTGTTGTGATTATAATCTTCTAATCTTTTAACTTGGTGTTTATCATTGTTGCATTACCTTGTTGTGATGAATTATTGGGAAAATTATTCATCGGTGTCTTCAAGATAGATTTATTGTATGTGTACATTCATAGTGGCTTCATGATTTGATGAATTTTGACAAATCTTACATCTATGTTAATTTCCATTGATGATTGCATCTGCAAAGTTGGGATTGTGGATAATTCTAATCTATGTTTTGTGGGTTTCCTTCATTTTTGTGATAATTTAATTTGCAATATTATGCAATGGTGGTTTATGTCTATTAGGATTTACTGTAAATTTTGGTTACCCTACAATAGTTTTTTATTTATTTGGAGGTTGGACTAATCTTAGGATCATACTAAATTTGCATCGATAGGATTGCATTCATCATAAAATTGAAAAATATGGAAAATTGGTATCATTGACATTGCTTACAGCCTAAAATTTTCTTTGAACCAGCAAAGGCCTCCTCATGAACAATTCGCATGAGTCTTCAATTGAGCTACCCAAGAAATTGACAAATTACCTAAAGAAACCTTGGGAATAACTCTATTATTCTTTCAAGAGGGTAATTTGCATCTCAAAATTCCTAGCCATTGTCTCATGTAAAAATGATACTCAACACTTTCTAAGCTCAATTTGAACTGTGTCCCCACCCATTCTATCACTCTCATTTACAGTCATAATTAGCCACATAGAATGTTTTGAATTGCTACAATTAGTAGTGAAAATTGAAATTGACATAAATAACCAAATGAAAGGGTTGCAATAATTGATATATGTGCAAAATTTTCCCTTATTACTCCTTTTCCTTCTCATTAGAGCCCACTAGTGTGGACAACACCTTCCTTTACAAGTAATAAAGAAGGCTCAAATTTTCAAATCTTTCACTAATTTTTCTTAATAAATGATGATAAGATATTTTTCATTTTTATAGCATTATGATGGCATGTCATCATTATGGCATACCGCAAAAGAGTCAAATGGCTTCTACCATCCCAACTAAGCCACCTTAACACACCACCAAGAGACCCTTCCATGTAAATGTTCAATATCTAAATCTCTTTTAGCCCTATTATGTGTTTAAATTTATGTCAATGAAATACTTTTCCTACCTCTGATCATGTAAAATAAAGTCAAAATTTTCCCTATTCAATAACATAACAACATTAAATAGGGTACCCCAATACCAATTATTTTTAATCTACATACTTATCAAATATTAACTTTTCTCACTCCTTCTAGGAGAGTTATCAGATATGGAGGGATATTATGCATATTTATCCAACATCTGATGCCTTCCAATTCAATGCCCAAAATAGTCATTATGTTTGTGACCTTATTTTCTTTCCTATATGAATGGTTAGTGACAAATAAGTCTAGGCCAAGTAGGATTTTTTTGATAGCACCTATGATTCCATCTATGGACCAATTAGTCTTGAATATGCCTTTATTATCTTACAACATGAGTTTTAAGTCCCTTCTATAGCTAGATCCTTAAAACCAAGTGAGAGAGAAAGCATAATTCCCCACAAAAATGCCATTTCCTCTACCTATTTATTAGTAGAACCATTCAAGTTACCAGTACAAGCATCCAACATATCCCCATTGGAATATTGGATGACTCCACCTATTGTCACCTTTTTCCTTCAAGTAGCTCCATCAAAATTGAGCTTGTGTCAGCTTGGGTTTGGGGGTTTCCACTTAGTGTTTCTTCTTGCAATTATTTTGGAGCTATCAACCCTAGCATAAGCATTTGTTAAGTCTCAAATTTTTTTCATCTCATAATCAAAGGAGGGGGCCGAGGGGTGGGGTAGCTAGGACATTTAAAAGTAGTAACCAAAAAATTCTCCTTTTAAGAAATTTGTGGAAAGTTCTAAAGACATATTCCACTAATATTTCATCCTCCCTAAATATTCCATTGTTCCTTTCTTTCTATAGGCTCTAGCTAATGATGGATCTCCCTCTAGATTTTTCTACCCATAGGGTTTAAAGTTGGTCTTCTTAGAAAAACATTGTTAAATGGTACAATTTTTGGCCTGTGGTGCTTTAAGTTTCAACAATACCTGATGCAAAAATCCTCGAGAAAATTGACAATGAATAAGAATATGAGAATTGTCTCCTCATCCTTCACACAGAGAACATACCTCTTAGGTAATTTTAATCCCCTTTTAATTAAGTTATATTGAGTTATAATTTTTTTGTGCATGGTTTTCTACCAAAAGAAGTTAATTTTGAGGATCAAAGGTGGATTCCAAATCTTTCTCCAACACCTTGGGGAGTTACCATATTTCATCAACAAATTGTAATATAATTTCACAGATAAACTCCTCCTTATGGTATTTCCTCCAAATAAACTTGTCCACCCTATGAAATAAAGGAATCTTAACCTTCTTTATCATTCCTTGTAATTTAGTAGTCTTCTGAACCAAATTAGATTGGTTCTAATAGCATTGGGAAATATCTTTCCAACACTTTGAATGAGATATATAGTCAACAACCTAGATACCAAATAATCTCCAAGAAAAATCATAAGTATCTATAGAGTTTGGATTAGAGGCCAAAGGAAGGTCCCCAATCCAAGCATCCTCCTAGAATTAGATTATCCTCCCATCTCCAACCTATTATTTTAGACTAGATTGGATGAGATTTCTATACTTAATAATATTGTTCCAAATTTTGGAACCACTAGGAAAACCAAGGGTAGAGAGGGTTTTATAGAAATTTTCAAAATTGAGGTACTTGGCACTAATGAAATTGCACCATTTAGGTTTTTTTAGTGCTAATTTCCACCCCATTTTAACCACAAGGGTCTTTATTAAGAACAATTAGTTTTATAATTCCCAACCCTCCCCAACTTTTAGATTTGTAAATAGTATCCCAGTTTACAAGAGCCAATCTCTTTTTTTCTTCCATGCATGTCCAAAGAAAGGTCCTTTGGATTATTTCTAGTATGTCAACTATAGAACCAAAAATATTAAATAAAGAGAGGAAATACACAAGGATACCTTGTAGAAAGATATAAAAAATTTGGAGCTTCCTCGCACTACTAATAAGTTTTCCTTTCCACCCTTCTAGCTTCTTTTGCATTCTCTCCAAAATTGTGCTATAAAATGTTGGGCTCACATCCTTAACAGTAAGAGTGTAATAATTTTCCTAAGGAAAAGAATGAAATGAAAAGATATAGAAGCTCAATAGATAGCACAACAAGAGAGACACAATGATATGATCCTCAAATGATTGGATTCAATGATAATCAATAATCAAATGATAATGGATGAATACAAAGTATATGTGCCTGAATATATAGGCAATATATGATAACTAGGAGATATGAAAATGATAACCTATCAACTACACAAGGTTGAATCATATGTACACCAAAGGTGGATCATACTCCATTGTACAACAAAGTAGGTGTGACATGTTTAACAATGAGAGGATGATAATGTGATAAGAGCACTAAAGGTGGATCTCACACATAAAGTGGAATGAGATAACAACTATCACCACCTAAAGTGGAATTCTCCTACACCATGTGCTAAAATAAAATGCAAACTCCTAGTTTTTTACAATTCATACTATTATGTAATGCATTATCTTAAATAATCTTATGTAAAGTGTAATTAAGAATATTTAATTACACAAACACCCCCCCTTAAGTACAAATTAGGGGAATGCACCTAATCTCACAAGGATAGATGAAAATGTATGATGGGTCCCAACTACTATGCCATGTTAGGTAACCATGTACAATATGCAATAGAATTTCAATGCAATCTCTCATAAAGAGAAGAAAGAGGGAAAACCTCATGGGAAAAACCGTCCCTCAAAAAGAGAGATGAAAACAAGATGCATGTATGGATAGAGTAATCAAGACCCCCCAATTACAACATAAATCATGTATATACAATTAAGAAGTATGAGAAGGACAAAAACCCATATGAGGAAAAATTCCCTCCCATACGAGAGAAGAAATAGAAGAAGAAGAAGAAGAGACGTGGTAGCCCTCCCTCAATGTAGAAAACCCATTAGTGATAGATACTCTAGGATGAATGTAGAAGATAGTCCATGAATGTCAAACAAAATTCCTCCCCTTATGAAGAAATAATGCTATAGGTGTAGATGAGATGCCCCCCCCAATCTATAGGAAGAAACCTCAAGAAGGATGATGTCTCTGAAAATTGTGCAACTGTCCTTGTGTCAATACCAAAGGCTGCCCCATCCAAAAGTGCTAAAAAGAACAAGTCAGGATCTAACAAGGATGGATGTCGAACATGTCTCAAATAATTAAGTGTCTCCCCTAATGATAAAGAGACCTCCTACAAATGGTGTACATAAGGATCCACAATCACATCAACCTCAAAATATTGATCTTTTAGAGAATGGACAAGAGGTTCAGAGTGTTCCCTCACAAAAATTGAAGAAGGATCATCCTCATCAAATATAAGATCTAAAACCTCAATGATGTCTACCATATCTACAATGTAGGACTCCACAAACAAACCTGCAATGTATGTCAAGTAGTCATTCCCTGAAGCTATAAGTGGAAGGCAAGATGTACCCAACTATGCTAAATCATATGGACCTATCACTATAGCAATATATGCATGTGGAATATGTTGATGTTGTGACCTTGTCCTTCTACTATTTGAAGGATCCCCCACAAGTGAACCTGCTAAATCAAGTGTCTTTCTAACCTAATGAGGTTTATTGGAAGATTATGGAGTATCCTCAACCTTAAGTTTACCAAGCAAAGGTGTAATCCTACATGTCAGGGTCGAGGTAGATGAACCATCTGAATCACTACTACTGTTGTCACTATCAATTTCCATTACATCTAAAGTATGGAGAGGAGTACAGGATAATCTAGGTAAACTTTCCTCAAAGTGAAAATTCATCTCTATGAAGATCTCATGAGTCTCAAGATCCATAAATCTATATGCCTTAACACCTTCTTCAAATTCAATTAATATACAAGGCATTGGTAGAGGTTCCTTTCATTTTTGTAAAGATATGTGTGCCCATTCTAGAAAACCAAATACTTTGAAGTGTTTCATAACTAGTTTTATTCTACATCATGCCTCAAAAGGAGTCATTCCATCTAAGGCATTATGAGGAGATCTATTGAGGATGTGATTGATAAAGAGACTTAGCTTCAGTCATGAAACTTTCCATTGCTGTATAGCTCCTACCACAAGTGATGGATCGTGAGACTTAGCTTCAATCATGAATCTTTACATTTCCTTGAGAGTTCTAATCTTCATTTCTGCAACTCTTGGCTATTGTGGACTAAATGCAACTAGATTCAGAAGATCAATACCCTCAAGTTCACAAAAGTATCTAAGTCTCGAGCTCACATAACTTATTTCATTGTCTACATGAAGAACCTTGATGGTTTTACTTGATTTCTTCTCAACATGAGCCTTGAAGGTTAGAAACTTATCAAACACTTCATTCTTGTGACCAAGAAAGTAGACCCGTGTGTAGCAAGAAAATTCATCAATGAAATTGAGGACATAGAAACCCTTGTTGATTGATGTCATTGGAAGGAGACCTACTAGAACACCGTGAACCAACTCAAGAACAACTAATGCTTTCCAAGACTTCCCCTTTTCAAACTTCGTTTCAATATGCATATCCATGGAACAAGTTGAACATTCACCCTTAGAAAATTTGATTGTAGGTAGACCTTTGACCATATGTTTTGAGATAAGCTATTGAAGATAGTGGAAATCAAGATTTCCAAACCACTCATGTCATAGTTTACTTTTTGATTGAATATGTGTCAACAAGGCATGTGAAGGAGACTTATGCACAAAGTGGGAGAAAGAATAAATCCTTGTGTCATTATTAGAATTACCTACTGCAACCAATGAATCTTCCTTAAGATTTCACACCATTACTAAATCAGGAAGGAACTCAACCTTATTTCCACCTCCATACTGAGTGATTTGGTAAATTGAAAGGAGATTGGTGCTAAGGTTGGGAACATAGAGAACATCTTTGAACTTTCCATTTTTCATCTCAACTGGTCCTTCCCCTTCAACTTCCACTTGTGTATCATTCCCTACAAAGATGTGAGGTACCTCATATGTCTCCAATAAAGAAAATTTCTCCTTTGAATCACCCATATGATGTGTGGCACCTGAGTCAAGAATGCATTCCTCTGAAGAACTTGGGATTTCCATAAGTGCTTGCCCTTTTCCCTTTGAAGTGGATGGAGATAAATCCTTGGAATAATTTGGCACATTGATTTTTTTCTTCTTAAGTTTTCCAATTCATCAATTCTATTAGTCATGTAATGATGCTCATCATGATTTGGTTTCTTGCAATATGCACAAAATAGTTTATCCTTCTTGTTGTTGTTTCCCTTCTTGTTGAAAGAAGAATTACCTTGTGAGGAGGAATATTGTTATGTCTCTAATTGTGATTTTGGCTTCCACTTCTTTTTGTTGTTGTTGAAACTTTTTCCACCTTGATTTCTTTGGTTCTCATTATTAGCCACCAATTCCATAAATTTTGAAGACTTGAGAATTCCCATATCCATCAATTTTGATTGTTCCAATATCAACATTTTTTAAAATGCATCAAATGAAGTCTTAGTGAAGGAGCTTCCCATGGTCAACTTGTGAGTATTGTAACTCAAGACAAAAGATGCATATTTTGAAGGTAGTCTCTTCAAGATGTGATGAATCAACCTATCATCCTTCACAGGATTACCACAATCCTTAAGTAGTGCTCTAAACTCATTAGCTTTGTTGAGATAGTTTTGAATTGTGTCAAAATTCCTAGGATCCAAGAAAAGTAAATCATCCTCAACTGAGAATCCCTTTTCCTCATCCACTTTACCATACAAATCTTCAAGTTTGTCCCAAGCACCCTTGACATCCTTAAAGGTTGAAATGTGGAAGAAGAGATTTTTATCAACACAACTTATTATAATACCTAAAGAAATATTTTATTTGATTTTCCAATCAATTTTTTTAGTAGGATCATTGGGTTCTACAATTGTACCATCTACATAAAGATTTGAACCATTTTCCATTAATTTACTCCATACTTTATCTTTCTATGTGGCATAGTTATGTGAAGTTAACAATGGACATTAAGGCAAACCCATGATGCAAAAATGAAAAGAGAACAAGAGAGAAAGAGACACAAGCACACAAGACTACCGCCAAATTCACTCAATCAAAGAACACCCCCCCCCCAAAAAAAAAAATAAAAATAAAAAATAAAAAATGATTCTTTTGGCAATTTATATATAGTGCGTGTACAATTGCCACTTGCCAAAATGGGCCAAAGTGGGCTTTTGACTTTGATGTTTACAACCATCTCAATGAGGCCAAAAGAGACTCAAATCAATATTTCTCAAAATCAAATCAAAATCCAAGCATTACAATTATTATACAAGGCCAAAAAAGGACCTAGATTTGAAAGTGATATTTTTGCCCAAATAAGGCTACAATCTGATAGTAAATATGAAAAATAATCAACAAATTATTCACTTTCAAAAAAATTGCATATGAAAATGAGTCCATATGAGCCTAAACAAAGCCTCTTAAGTTTCAAAATCAAGGATCAGATAGGTATACTCACCAAAAACTATAATTTCTACACAACACGTTTACCAAAACTAGAAAATAGATGCACCACTGAAAAATTTAGGAAATTCGACCCAAAATAAAAAAAACATTGCACTCAATTTGGAGCCTAGATGACCAAGTTATGGCCTCTCAAAGTCAAACTGTCAAATCAAAACTACATATGGTGAGGGGTCCAAAATTTTGAAAAATTGTTGATGTCATCAAATACACGAGCCCAAATTTGACGGTCAAATGATCGTTAGAGAAAAACAAAAGTGTCCAATTTTGATGGTCACAAGGACATAAAATTTAATAAATTAAATTGGCGATGCAGATACTATCTTAAAATTGATAGTTAAATAGCCATCATAAGAAAATAAAATACCCCAATTTTGACATCCATACAACTGTCAAATTTAACAAAGTGAAAGAAAATGCCACAGAAAAAATCACCTCCTTGGCTAATTGTGTGGATATTCTGGCGAATCACAATGAGCCACTTGTCGCATGCATCACTGGGCAAGGTGTGATGTTAGATGTCCAAGCTAGCATTAAAAAATGTATTGTTGTGGCAATTGTTATGTTTCCCAGTGGCGGGCTTTGACTGGAGGCAGACTGAGATATTTCAGGCTAAGCTAGCTTGAGCTCGGGCTCAAGCTCATCGAGCTCATGGGTTGAGCTGATCCTGGTGGGGGTAATGGGATTAATACCACATGCACTCTGCATGAGAAATATCTATTTTTTAACTTCTGCCTTTTACGAAGTGGATAGAAAATGGGGCACCATAGGGTTTTGTTCATTAGATGTAGGTGCAGTTAGAAGATGTGAGATCATTGTCGCTTGTGAGGTTTGTGTGGTGCTGACTTGATTACTGGAAATTTGGTTTGTGTTGGGAGGGGGGCGATGTTTGACTACTCATTCTTCCCTTGATATGATCTCTGACCTCATCCAGCTTGGTGTCAACGGTGTATGCGAGGTCAAGATTTGATAGTTTGGTCATTTCTTTGTATTTTTATGTCACCTGTTACACTACAAAACACGATCTGATAAATACAGGGGTGGGGACCCTAAAAAAAACCCTAGTTCTTTCAGAGATAAATTTGATAGGAAAATAATTTCAGATCAGAGGGCATCCCGATTAGCAAAAAAAAGTTTCCTTAGATTTGACTTTTGCCCAAGGTAGGCAATTTTATAGTCAAAATTTATTGGAATGGCCATCCAGACACAATGGTGAGGTCAAATATTTCTCTAGAAACTCCCACAAGGTTTTTATCCTTAGGATTTGAATCGTAGCCCTTCAAAAGTTAAATCAAAAAGCTCTCCAATGGCTATGTAATGAAGTATTCTATGACTCTGATATCATGCAATAATTTTCCTAAGGAAAAGAATGAAATGCCAAGATCTAGAATCTCAATAGATATCACAAGAGAGATGAAATGATATGATTCTCAAATTAATGGATCCAATGATTATCAATAATCAAATGATAATGGATGAATACAAAGTAGATGTGCCTAAATATATAGGAAATACATGATAACTAGGAGATATGCAAATGATAACCTATCAACCACACAAGGTGGAATCACATGTCCACCAAAGGTGGATCATCCTCCATTATACAATAAAGTATGTGCAACATGTGCAACAATGAGAGGATGATAATGTGACAAGAGCACTAAAGGTGGATCTCATGCATAAAGTGGAATGAGATAAAAACTATCACCAAATAAAGTGGAATTATACTACACCATGTGCTAAAATGAAATGCAAACTCCTAGGTGTCTACAATGAAAACTACTATATAATGCATTATCCTAGGTAAACTTAAGTAAAGTGTACTTAAGAATATTTAATTACACCAACAAAGAGGAAGACCAATATATATTCTGAGTATAATAGTGATTTGACAACCCATGATGTCTTTAACTTTAGTCTACAAATAACCTTTAGTGTTAAAAAATATATATGTTTCTTTTCTCATAGTTAATATTTTGGTCTCAAACCTTTGCATAATCAATAAGAAATGGCCTCCATTCCCTTGATTCAACAATAGAAGCCCTGCCAAAATGAATAGTATCATCCACAAACTATTGTTGGACAAAATGGGGGATGGTGGAAGAAGCCTTGATACCTTGGAGTCTAGTAGTGCTTACAAAATTTTAAAAAATTCTTCCCAAAACTTCAACGATGATGAAAATAAGGGGATAGTGGGTCTCCTTGTCTAATTCCCTTAGTTTCTCCAAAGAATCCCCTTGAGATTCCATTAAAAATAAAAAATAATCTAACCGTCTCCACACATTCCCTAATAAGGTTGATCAATCTTTCATTGAACCCTATCTTCTTCAAGACTTTAAAGAGAAAATCCCACCTCACCCTATCATAAGCCTTAGAAATGTCAATTTTAAAGACCATCCTCAACATGAAACACCTATCCATTGAGTGAATGATTTCATATGTAGAAATTACAACATCTAAAATTTGTCTTCTTAGCACAAAACATTTTTTATTACAATTGATAAAACCATCTAGATAGGGTTTAGTTTTATTCCCTAAAACTTTGGAAAAAGATCTTATAAATAGTGTTTAAGAGGATGATATGTTTGAAATAAACAAGTCTTTTAGGTTCTTGCAATTTAGGGATTAGAGAAATTAAAGTATTGTTAATATTTTTTCAGTAAATTTTCATTTATGCAGAAATATTTAGTTGTCATAGTCACATCATAAACCGTAATATCTAAGAAAGCTTGGAAAAATTCTTGTGGGAAACCATCAACGCTAGGAGCCTTATAAGAACCCATAGAGAAAATAATTGTCTTCACTTCTTCCTTAGAAATAGGGGCAAACATATTATTAGTATTAGCAAAATTGAGAGCCAATGTAAGACACTCTAATAATTTCTCCTCAATGCTATTGTGTCTTCCTCCACCCACATCTCTTTAAGCATTTGCAAAGTAGTCCACTACAATTTCACTCAATTATGAGTCCTCGGTGATTTCTTGATACATATCATTTTTCAAATTCTCAATTGTGTTTCTTTTCCTATGCCTACTTGTTGATCTGTAGAAAAAGATGGAGTTCCTATCCCCTTCCTTCAACAATTGCACCCTATATCTCTACTTCAAATAAATTTCTTCCCTCAAAATATCTTTCTATTTTTCTCTTAGATTTTCTTCTTCTTTATGAGTATTTTGTGAATAGTCCCCCTTAGTTATCAAATCCTCTAAGGATTCCAATTTGGAGTTAATTTCTTTCTTATGGACAAAAATGTCACCAAAGTAGATCTATTACACCATTTCACCTACTTCATAATAAGATCTAGTTTTTGTGAAACCCAAAACATGGAAAGCCCTTTAACCGAAGTGTCCCACCAGTTTTGGACATAATTCCTGAAGTCGGAGTGAGAAGGCCACATGAACTCATAGAAAAGAGAATGGGTCCACTTGGGGTTCTATCAATTTAGTGAAAAAGGACATGATTTTGGTCTGACACAATTATCAGGAGGGCTTTTAACATGGTATTAATACCAATGTCCCAGTTGGCTGACACAAGGAACCTATCCAACTTAAGTTGGATAAGGTTATTCCCTTTTTAGTTATTTGAGCAAGTGAAAGGTTGTCCCATTATCTCAATGTCAAATAGTTATGCCCTAATGAAGAATTCTACCAGGTTAAACATGTTATCAGAGCTATCCATTATTCCCTTTTCAATTATTTGACCAAGTGAAAGGTTTTCCCATTAGCTCAATGTCAAATAGGTCTACCTTGATGATGAATTATACCACATCAAACATGTTATCATAGTAATCCATTACTCCTCCCATTTTCTCCAAAGGGTGTACATAGGTGTATTGAAATCTCCAACCACCATCCACACATGATCATGTACCTACTTGTTGATCTGTAGAAAAAGGAAGATTTCCTATCCCCTTCCTTCAACCATTGCACCCTATATCTCTGCTTCAAATAAATTTCTTCTCTCAAAATCTCTTTCTATTTATCTCTTAGATTTTCTTCTTCTTTTTGAGTAGTTTATGAATAGTCCCCCTTAGTTATCAACTCCTCTAAGGCTTCCAATTTGGAGTTAATTTCTTTCTTCTAGATGAAAATGTCACCAAAAGTAGATCTATTACACCATTTTATCTACTTTCTAATAAGATCTAGTTTTTGTGAAACCTAAAACATGGAAAAGCCCTTAACTAGAGTGTCCCACCTATTTTCGACATAATTCCTGAAGTCGGGGTGAGAAGGCCACATGGCTTCATAGAAAAAGGGAAGGGGTCCACTTGGGGGTCTATCAATTCAATGTAGAAGGACATGATTGTAGTTTAACACAATTATCAGGAGGGCCTTTAACATGGCATTAAAACCAATCTCCCATTTGGATGACACAAGGAACCTATCTAGCTTAAGTTGGATAAGGTTATTCCCTTTTTAGTTATTTGACCAAGTGAAATGTTATCCCATTATCTCAATGTCAAATAGGTCTTCCTTGATGAAGAAGTCTACCAGGCCAAACATGTTAGCAAAGTTATCCATTATTCCCTTTTCAAGTATTTGACCAAGTGAAAGGTTGTCCCATTAGCTCAATGCCAAATAGGCCTTCCCTGATGATGAATTCTACCAGGTCAAACATGTTATCAGAGTAATCCATTACTCCTCCTGTTTTATATGAAGGGTGTATATAGGTGTATTTAAGTCTCCAACCACCATCCATAGAGGATCCTAATTATCAATAATGAAAGTTGAGATCTCTTCCTAAACCTCCTTATGGCTAGAGTGTGTATTAGGGGCATATACATTAAATAAGTCCCACAAATAATTAGTAAATGTAAAATTGACAGCTAAGTAGTTTGGTGAAAATGATTAAATATCCCCTTTAATTTTTCTATGATCCCACATGGTGAGCACTCCCCTAAGGCTCCAATGACATCGCTTATGAAAAAGGAAGAGCTCGAGCATATTCTGTTAGCAATACTGATAAAAGTGTCTTCAATCATCTTCACTTCTTGAAATAAAAGAGCCTCAATTTTTCTTTCCAAGATACAATTCCTTAGTGCATGCTTCTTTCGGGTATTGTTCAACCCCCTCATGTTCTAAGAGATGAATTTTATTTTTAACCTTCAAAAGTTACATCCAAGATCCTCTACTTAAGACCTCGAGGTTTTCATTAATTTTTAGGGTGAGTTAAGTATCTACATGATAAGGTGATCTTTCATTAATGTTAATATAAATCTTGACACCATAAGAGTTTTGATTTGTAATATACAACTCTAAGAGTGTATATCTAGCTAGTATTATGATAAAATACATATGAATGCATATCTAGCTATTATGATAAAATCTATTTCTGATCTTCTATTGACTATTGGTGACATGGATTTTTACAATGTTTGGTTAGCTATTCTTGAACTAAATATTGTTCAGTTTTTTCATAGTGCATTATTTTGCAAGGCCTTCCTATTGGCACCAAATTAACTCATTTGTTAGTTGCCTAATTCTCTTTTTGTGGACAATGTGAGACTTATAAGCACCTTCTATAATATTTTTTCTTTAAAAGCTTAAGAAGCTTGGAATTATATTCATAACTTTAAGTCTTTTACGCTTAAATATTTTTCATATATATGTTTTTATTGGGAGATTAACCTAGAATTCCTATTAAATTCACCTAGATTTGGCATGTTTTCAAGATGAACATTCTTGTTAGAATTCAGTAAGAGATAAATTATATTATATTCTTTAGATTCTCTAATTTTTGGCAATTAAGAGGAATTGGTAGGTTAGCCTAGTGACCCAAAGATTATCTCTTTGATAGAGAAAACTCCCCTATAACCTCTTAGGGTGGAGGATTGGGTTTGAAGTATCCAACCACCAAGTAAGTCCAAGAAGAGAGAGTCAATATTAGGACATGTATGGGTGAAACCAAATCCCTTAACCAAATACCCATACATCAAGGCTATTTTATTTTCTCTATTGAAACTCACTTCTCATGTTTCGCTATGGCTACAATTTGTTTCAATGTTTTGATATAGATTCAAGTGCAAGAAAAGAAAGTCACACCTAAGGTGGTGGATCTACAAATTATTTTAGATCATTGGGGTAATTTTCCCATGTACAATTAACCATAGTCCATCAGCTCCTTTCTAGTAGAGGTCACTATCCTCCTCATGGACACAATTATCTATTACTAGAGAAGGTCATGAAACTCTATTGCATGCTTCCTAACATCCTTCAAAAAGAGTCAATATTTTCTAATCAAAACTACTCTCAACCATCCTAGCTACCTTAGCCTCACAATTGAGGGGATTCCAGATGGCTAAAATCTGGTAAGTTCTATACCAGAATGTATTTATCATTTCTCTTGATTGTGGTTCTTGGTTATTTACAAAGGAAAAAAATGAAGAGGGTGTGATTACTAGCTCTAACTGTATTATTGATGAAAAATATCACATTGATGTATTGGGAAAACCATGGGGAACATGACCTCCCTATAGCTCTCAATGATATAACTCTCATCACTCATTTTCATTGTATTTTCAAATGATGTCTAAATTAAATCGTAAATGTCTTCTCAAATATTTTCTTGACTCTTGGTGACATGAATTTTACAAACATTTGGTTGGTTATTAATGAGCTAAAGATTGTCCTTTTTTCATAGTGCATTCTTTATTAAGGCCTTCCCATTAGCACCAAATTAACTCATTTGGAAGTTGACTCATTGTGTTTTCATGGACAACATGAGACTCCCAAGCACCTTTTCTAATTTTGTCTTAAAGCTCAAGAAGCTTGGAATTATACTCATAACTTTTTAAAGTCTCCTATGCCTAAACTATTTTCATGGCATGTGGTTTTATTGGGAGATGGGTATAGGATTCCTATTAAATTCCCCTAAGTTTGGAATGTTTTCAAGATTAAAATTCTAGTGAACATTTGATAAGAGGGAAAATATGTTGTATTATGTGGTTGTTCTATTGACTTTCACTTCTCACTTTTTACTAAGGTTATGATTTGTTTTGTCTTGGTATAGATTTGAAATTGAGAGAAAACAAAGTTGCACCTAATGTGGTATACATACATTTCTATTAGATCGCTAGGGTAATGCCCTATGTATGATTCCCATGGTCCATCAATTCTCTTGTTCCCAATCGAGGTCACTGTCCTCCTTATGGACATTGTTAGAATGTTTGGGGAACTTGGTCAACTCTCACATGCTTCTTAGCCTCCTTCAAAAAGAGCTAAGGACTAATCTACTCACAACCACTCTCAACCATCCTATCTACCTTAGCATTGTGATTAAGGGGATCGTAGATGGCCAAACTCTATCATGTTCAATGATGGTGCATTAGTAATTTCTCTTAAACACGATCCTTGCTTACTAATAATGAAAAAAATGAAGAGAGTGTGATTGCTAACTCAAACCCTATTCTTGATGGCATGGATCTTATTAATATATATGAAAACCCTAGGAACCATGACCTCTTTCTAGCTCCTAATTATATAGCTCTCATTACTTATATGCTTTCCTTGGTCTTTTTTCAATTGAATTAGATATAGCTCTCATCACTTAAATGCTTACCTTGACTTCTTTCAATTGAATTCGATATAGCTCTCATCACTTAAATGTTTTCTTTGGTCGTCTTTCAATTGAATTCGATATAGGTCTCATCACTTAAATGCTTTCTTTGGATTTCTCTCAATTTCTTAATTCAAAATCGATCCATTGTCTCTTTCAATTTCCTACTTCAAGATTGATCCATTTAAAATATGAACTACTTCCACCAACTTTATGTATAATATACTTTTTATACAAATAATATATTATATTTCCTTAGAAGAATTATTTGTAATGTGACAATAAAGCTTACAACCCTGCATGCTTGAGTCACATCTCCATCTTATCCCTCACTCGCCCTTAGCTATACAGAAATCAAAATGTACTTATTTGTATTTGTTAAATAAATTAAAATTCAAAAAACAATTGTACTATTGTTTTAACTTAATTAATGAATACAAACAATTTGTTTAATACCCAAGAACTCAAATACAAAAGTTCTACTTTTATTATAATATCTCCCGACTTCTTCGCGTCAAAAAAGAAAACACAGGGTCCCGCAGTAATAAAGGCCGTGAATTTAGTTGAGCGAAACTAGAAGACGTGTCCCACTTGCTAAAATATTATTCACGAAGATGCTAAAATATTATTCACGAAGATGCTAAAATACTGGTAAATGTCACTTTTTTTTTGGCAGTGTCTTATGTAAGTACATTAAGATTTTTTATTAATTTCTTGATGTAGATGATCATGATTGATCTTTGACATGTTAAACATCTCTATCTTTTTTATGCTTTTATTCGGCTACCATTACATGCATGGAATAAGCTGGAATTAAATTTTTTGTTTCATACGGCTTCCTATCTTTAACTTCAAATTAAATTTGTTATAATGATAAAGATGATTTTGATGAATTAGATTTTCCTACTCTATCAGATTGATTGGATAATGACTTTAAAAGACATATTTATAATAATTTGTTATTTAATTAGTTGATAAAATTTGTTATTTAATTGATTGACAAAATTTGGTAAAGATGATGGAATGTTTTTAATTATGGTATTCTATCAAGATTTGAATTCTTTAAAGATGTTAGTGATTTTGATGAACTAGATCTCCCTACTCTATCATTCTGATGAACTAGATTTTCCTATTCTATCATATTGATTGGATGATGACTTTAAAAGATATATTTATAATAATTTGTTATTTAATTAATTAACAAAAATTGGTATTTAATTGATTGACAAAATTTGGTGAAGATGGTGGAATGTTTTTAATTATGGTATTGTATCAAGATTTGAATTCTTCAAAAATATTAGTGGTTTTGATGAACTAGATCTCCCTACTCTATCATTTTGATGAACTAGATTTTCTTATTCTATCATATTGATTGGATGATGACTTTAAAAGATATATTTATAATAATTTATTATTTAATTAGTTGAGAAAATTTGTCATTTAATTGATTGACATAATTTGGTGAAGATGATGGAATGTTTTTAATTATGGTATTGTATCAAGATTTGAATTCTTTAGGGATGTTAGTGATTTTGATGAACTAGATTTCCCTACTCTATTAGATTGATTGGATGATGATTTTTAAAATATATATTTATAATAATTTGTTATTTAATTGGTTGACGAAATTTGGTGAAGTTGATGAGATGTTTTTTATATGATATTCTATCAAGATTTTAATTCTTGGGAGGTGTAAGTGATTTGATGAACTATATTTTTCTACTCTATCATATTGATTGGATGATGATTTTTTAAAATACATATTTATAATAAATTAGAATTTAATTGGTTGACATAATTTGGTGAAGATGATGGAATGTTTTTAATTATGATATTGCATCAAGATTTGGATTCTTTAGAGGTTTAAATGATTTTGATGAACTATATCTCCCCATTTTATAGATTAATTGAATCATGATTTTTAAATGAAGGTCATACGTGACTTTGATGAACTCTAGTTTAATGAAAAGATGATTTTTAGAATGTAAACTTCTTATAATGTTATAATTGGCTTTTGAAAATAATAGTATCCATTTTTTAAAATCTTAATTTTTTTTATTTTCAATTATTTATTGATATAAATACACTCTTTGGATTTAATGTTCAAATACAAGATATAAGAATAAAAAAAGGTTTGTCAAGGGGTTCACCACTTAGTGTGTTGATTAATTGTCGGTATTTTAGTTGTGCCCACCAAGGTTCAAATCCTCTCTTTATTCAAATAAATAAGCAAAGGGAACAAATAGGCTCAAGATTTAAATTTGATGAGGGTAATTTGTACAACTAGATTTGATCTTGGTTGAGTAAGAAATAAAATAAAGAATAGGTCTATAGTCTATCATAACTAGATCAAGATAAAGTAAAATTATTTTTAATTACTAGGTGAAAAGTATTATTTTGTTCACTAATCATACATTGAAGACTTGAACAAGTCAAAATAAATCCAAAAAAATGAAAAAATTAAAGTATGCAATTTCCACTATTATAATCTCCTTGAACTATTCACATTGTTGGTGTGTTTAATTGTTGCACCTAGTAAGTCATTCTCCTAAGTTCTAAACATGCATATATTACTTAAGATTACTTAGGAACCACATAGGAATATTCACTGTAGGTGAAGTTATCACATTATAAATTTGTCCTTTTGTGGATATGTTGCACAAACACCTTCCCACATTGGAAGGTGGTCCACCTTTAGTGGATGTGTGACACAAGAATCTTTCAACTTTGGAGGATGATCCACCTCTAGTAGACATGTGATGCTTTCACTTTTCCACCTTTCATGGGTGATACATTGTCTCTTTGATTATCATGTCATAAGATTACGACACTTTTCATAATCTTATGCATTCTTATGTCTCACCTTGATCTATTTAATGAAGAGTCTCCTTTATAATGTTACTCCAATTGATTCAATTGCATTCTTAGTGTGAATACAACTTTTCTTGTCATATTCATTATCTCTTGTTATTGTGTTTTCTAACTTAGGCCTCCAAATCTTGGGTGGCTACCTTTGTAGCCAAATCTTACATTGCATCAGAGCTTGTTAAGTATCATTAGATAGTCTTTTGAGAGTTCAACTATATTTTTTGGTGGATTTTAGGGGTTCCTCTTTGTGGTCTTCTATTGCAAGTTGAAGTTGGATTTTTCTAGTAAAATCTAAGGTCACCATTAGATTCGGGAGGTCCAAAAAACCTCAAGATCAACTTTTCTCACCCAAACCAAACCCTAGAGGCTGATACTATAAGTATTTGAAGTTTGGAGATATGGGGCAATTCATGCACCATAATTACATAGACAATTTATAAATAATATCTTAGTCATTCAGAATCCTTTTTTTAACATTTTTTTAAAATTTCGTGTAGAGTTTCATGATCAATGCAATGATGCAAGTGGTTTCTACTTTTAGTTCTTAATTATTTTAAAGAAAATTGAGTAATTCTCATATTTTACACTTTTTGAGGCCTTGTTTGGGCTCATATGGACTCCTTTTTAGTTGCAATTGTTTAAAGTGTATGATTTTCTCTATATTTTATAGTGGTGTTAAAACTTTATAGTGACTGTAATAAAAAAAATTATGCTTTCAACATTTGGCTTATTTTTGCAATTGTAATGCATAGACCTTAGTTTGGTCTTTTGCATAATTATCTAAGTCTATTATAGCCTTATTGTGACAATTATCATCACTAAATGGAAATTCAAAGGAGAAAAAGGAAAAACATATTTTTTTCTTTTTTATTTAATAAAAATTTAGGTAATCAAATATTCTTAAAAAATTAAATAAGGTTTTTAAAATCAAATTTCTTGTTTAATTGGAAAATTTGGAAACACAAATTTTAATGTCCACCTAATGAGCTTGTACTAACCAACCATATAATCTTTCATGCAGTAGCCATCAGGGACCATTTGTCTCTATTTTCTTGGCACATCCCAATCAAAGGTGTCTTCAATGCTCAACTACTTCACAATAAATTTTTGCTTGTTTCTTCATCATTTTTAGATTTGCATCATTGTTGTAATCTCCTCTATAACCCTATTATAAATGAATTATCAAAAAGTGCCACACTTCATTATACTTTGTCACTTAGGCTTTATCAAATGTAATCTTGTTGTATTCATTAGGTTATGACCAATATTCAATTCTCATATAGGTTTCCCCATGTATAATCTCTATCATATTGCACTAAGAGATTCATCATGATTTATTCATCAACAATGGTACCTAATTTTGTCACACTTTGACACTCTTTGTACAATATTAGCACTAATTCTTTGTCCAAGTAACTACTCTTTCTCCCAAAAAGAATGCTCCACCGATAGTGCTCTTTCGATCATCAATGTTTCCAACCCAATCTACATCAGTGTAAAATTTTAGTTCGAAATTACCCTATTTCTTGTACCATAAACCATAGTTTTTAGTGTTCTTCCAGTATCTCAAAATTCTTTTTACAGCTGTCATATGTGATTCTTTAAGGTTAGAAGAAAATCTTGCTACAATTCCAACTGCATGTGCAATATCTGGTCTACTATGCACAACATACATCAAATTTCCAATTATTGATCTGTATAATGTCTGATTTACTTTGGTTGACTAATCATCCTTTGTTAATTTGTATCTAGTTACCATAAGTGTACCAACCAGTTTTGAATCTTCCATACCAAAGGTCTTCAACACCTCTTTTATGCACTTTGATTATGTAATGAACATGCCTTCACTTTGTTGTAAAATTTGCAATCCAAGAAATAATTTAATCTCTCCAAACATTGACAATTCAAATTCTTTTTTCATTTCACCAGCAAATGATTTGCATAGATTATCATGTCCTCCAAATATGATATCATCAACAAAAATTTCAGCAATAAGAATCTTATCATTAGTTTCACCTTTCAAGTATAAATTATTGTTGTCACTTGTTCTAACAAATCCAATACTGATAAGATAGGAATGAAATCTTTCATACCATGCTCTCGGTGCTTATTTCAATCCATATAGTACTTTGTGCAACTTACATACCATGTTTTTCTGATTAGGTTCAACAAAACCTTGAGGTTGTTCAATGTATACCTCTTCCTCAAGTATTCCATTCATAAATATAGATTTGACATCCATTTGATAAACTTTAAATCCTTTGTAGGCAGCATAAGAAAGCAATAGTTTTTTCACCACACCTTGCCTTGTATTCACAGCTAAAAAGGTCATTTCCCTTCTCTCTTGCAGTTCGACCAACTTTGCTAGTTGGACTTCTAATGGGGAATTATTTTTAATTTCAGCAGCCTTGAGCAACTACAATTCAGGGAGTTCCATGGAAATAGAGAAAACAACACCCTTACCATATACAAGCTCATAAGGAAAAGAATTCATAATTTTCTTCAGGGCTATGTGATCATACCAGAAAGCATTTTGCACATGTTTATGCCACTCACACTTGTGTTCATCTCCTATTCACTTAATTAATCTTATCAGGTTCTTGTTAGTATATTTTGAGAGCAAATTTCCATGCAGATAGTAATTAGATGACATCTTAAGGTAGATCCCATTGTAGATAGAGAACTTAGTGAGATGGGATCCAAGGAAAGCTTTGGCATTATTAGAAATAGTAGTCTTGGGAGGGCCAAAATGCACTATAAGATCCTCCAATAAATTTAGGATTTCACTTTCAGTTGCATTCTTAAGAGGGGATGCCTCCATCCATTTGGTAAAGTAATCTATGGTGGTGAGAATCCATTTGTGTTCATCACTTGAATATGGATTTATCATCCTAATGAAATCCAAACCCCATTACACAAAAGGCTCATCCATCACTATAGGGTGTAGAGGCATAACTGAATTTCTCCACTTTCAAGTAGAAAATTGACACTCATGACACCCATAGACTAAAGAATGTGTGTCATTGAACATGGACGACCAATAGTATCCTGCGCGGGTTATCTTCATGGAATTGGTTTGAGATGAAAGGTATCCCCCTGCAAACCCATTGTGGAATTCGCTCAGGATTTTCTCTACATCTTGCTTTCCCATGCAGCGAAGAAGAATGCCATCAAAGTCTCTCTTAAATAAAATGTCATCAACCAAGTGGAAGCTCACATTTTGAAATCTATAGTACCTTCTCTTGTGAGTAGGAAGGTGGGGAGGGTATCTTTTTCTCTGCATGAATTCTATTCTCTTTTCCATCCAGCATGTTTCAAAAGTAGGTTGATGTACAAGGACCATTTCTTCAACTTCTTCACCTAATGCTTCAGCTTCATGAGTGATATATTCACACATACCTTTACCTCATATCACCTTGGTGGGATAGACATCAATGTCATATTCCATTATCTTGGTAATCCAATTAGCCTTCTTTTCAATAATTTCACCCTCCATAATATACTCGTGGATACTAAGATGGGAAACAAAGATAGTTATCTCTTTGGAAGCAATGAAATACATAAACTTCTTCAAACATTTGACTATATCAAATTCTTTCTTCTCCACAAAATTGTATTTGATCTCATAGTCCTTTAGAGTCTTGGAGTAAAAAGTGATGGGGTGATCACTTGTACCTTCTTTGTCATTTTATGCCATCACCATAACAATGTTGAAATTGCTAGCATATACATACATGATGAAATTCCTTGATAAATCAAGGTTTACCAGCATAGGGCTAGATGTTATGGCCTCTTTTATATTTCTAAAAGCCTCTCTTTCTTTTAGAGTCCATTTGAATTGGAGATCCATTTTTCGCAACAAGGTCATTGGCCTTACCAGTCCAACAAAATCATAAATGATTTTTCTTACAAAGTTAATCTTAGCAAGGAGAGATTGCACACCTTTCTTATTCACAGGAAGTGGAAACTGTCGGATTAAGAAAACCCACTCTAGATCAATAGCCACACAATATTTAGATACTAAGTATTCAAGAAAATTCTCTTGTGGAACACCAAACACACATATATTGGGATTCAAAGAAACACCAAACTCCTGGCATCTTTGGAAAACAACTTCCAAATGATCGAAGTGATCCTTTACAGATTTTGAGAAAATAGTAAGATCATCCAAATAGATCAAGATGATCTTCTTGATGAGATCCCTGGAATCAATATCCATCATGCATTGAAAGGTTGTGCCAACATTGGATAGGCCAAAATGCATCTTTCTTTATGAAAATATTTCCCACTTGGTGGTGAACATCATTTTGTGTTGGTCTTCTTCTTTAACAAGCACTTGGTTGTATCCTGAGAATCCATCGAGGAGAGAGAACATCTCCAAGCCAAAAATAGGCTGTAGAATCACCTCCATAGAGGGAAGAGGATAATGATATTTTAGCGAAGCACTATTTAGGTCTAAGAAATCCATACATAGGCATATGTCTTTGTTCTTTTTTTTAGATAGGGGTCAGATTAGATACCAAGGTATTATTATTTATTAGGTCATTAATACGAGAATCAACCATCTTGGTTGATTCCTTAACCATCAAGGACTTGACCTTAGGATTTACCAGCCTTTGTTTCTACTAAACTAGCTTTTCCCCTTCCGCTAATTCAATAGTGTGTTAAATGACTAATGGATCATAACCCTTGAGGTCTTTGTAAGACTAGGCAATCACACCCTAATACTTCTCACAGAGATGAATCAACCAGCCTTGGTCATGTTGAGGGACATTATTCCTAACCTTTAGCCTTTTTCCTTATGTTCTCAGTCGTTGTGAAATTCATTCTATTGGTATTAGAATCATCAAAATCAAAAATATTTTCCTGGGTGATCAATCCTCTAGGAAGCTTATTCCCTCTCAGTTGAATAATTTTATCTTCATAAGATTCAACTATTTTAGGTTGTAGTTGATCTTGGAACTCATCAAAGTGTTGTATGAATGCAGAAATTTGTTTGTCATTCTAAAATACCTACTAGTTTTGATCATTGTTAAGCACAACAGGTCTAACAATTACTCAAACTGCATGCTCATTTTCCAAGAGATAAGTAGTAGGATAGAAATGGGAGCCAACTATAGCTAGGTTTTTTGCAACTACATTCATCTTCTGTGGTATGACTTGGATATTAAAAGTGTCAAAGCTTTTGATCAGGTCATACACTCTATGACGATAGGAACACATGCACACATGTTTAGCGAATGCCATATTATGCACTTAGTGAACAACAATCTCAGAATATCCAAGCATCTTTAATTTCTTGATGCCCATGCATTCAACAAGACTCGCCCCATGAATGAATCCTTCATGCTCTTCTTGGTTTTTGGAACATGGAACATTTTATATTTTTTAAAATTACTACATCCTTGGATCTTTCTATATGAACTTTCTATTTGATTTGTGGTATCTCTTATCAATATATAATCAAATTAATTGTACTTGTGAAATAGATAAAATGGATGAGAAGATGACTAAGGATAAGATTGCAGAGATAAAGGATGCTTTTAGCCTATTTGACAAGGATGGCGATGGTAAGAAAATTAGCACTCATACCCATTAATTTAGTTGGTAATTGCATTTGCAATGTCGACGTGACATACATGATTTGAAGTATTTCAACATAAATATCTTTCACGCATAAATATCTTATACTAATATTGCATGCAATGGTTAGAGTTATACCGATGCATGTACTAAGATAGTTATATAAATTGAAAAATTGTAGAAAAATAAAACTAAATATTTATGAATTAAAAAATATATATATATAAATTTTATAATTGTAAAACATTTTGTATTCTTTATATTAAATATTAACAAATTTATATTAATATAAATAAATATTTTTTAATAAAAGTTTGTCAATTTCATAATATTTTATTAAATTAATCTTATATTTATTTTTTTAAAATTTAAAGATAAAAATAAAATAAAATTTATTAACGGTCCAAAAAAAAATCAATGAGTAGAAGAACAACATGTTGAATGTGCTTAAAGAGAATACGAGGGAAAAAAAAAAGTTATATTTGAAATTTACTTTTTTAATTTTAAAAATTTTATAGTAAGAAATATGTATTTTTAATAATTATGAAATATTTTATATTCTTGATATTAAACATCTACAAATTTATAAAATATCATATTAAAAATGTAATCAATAAGAAATATAAAATAAGAAATACAGGGGAATGAAGGTTGCCAAGGAAAATAGAGGGCTCTCAAGCAACATCAATTTTAGCATCAAGTTAACACTATTGAAATCTCATATTATAGAGATATTATTCACATATTGTCATCAAATTAAATACATTCATTCTAAACATAAAGGGTAAATCCATTAATTTCAAATATAAGGGATAAAAGTGAGACTATTAAAATGAGGTCTTATGGAAGGAAGCTTCCTAAAAAAAATAGAACTGAATTTGCTTAAAACTTTTAGGAATATTTTAAAGGTGTTTGTCTTATGAATTTTGTAGTGCCTATAAAAGTTTAAGCTCTAAAATTAAAAATTAAATTTTGCCGGTCTCATGACTACAATGAAACAATAAAAAATTCCCTCCAAAATCATTTTTTAAGAAAATCAAAACTTAGATGTTTGACTAGTGGAAATAACATTTCTAATCCCATGTCTCATGTGGCTACTTTAATACATTTTATTTGTGGGGGGAAAAATATTTGTGAAATCAAATAATTTTTTTTTGTCAATATTCATCACTGCTTATTTATTGCAGCCCCTTGTTTTTATTTTATCTTTTTAAAAAAATTATGTGTAAAAAATATTATTAATATTTTGATTCAAAAATACAATTGAAAATAAAATAAGCATTGAAATTAAATATTCATACTAGTTCTACACATTGTTCTTTTAAAAGTTGAACAGTAGCCCTTAGCCAAAATAAGCTAAACAGAGAACATGTCCCACCCCATTTTAATCCAAAAGTTACAAAATATTAATATATTTCCAAAAGTTGAAAGAACGAAGTCTGCGGAACAAATCATCACCAGTTAGTAGAGACTTGAATGTTGTAACGACTTTGCTTAATTTAAAGGAGTTGCATTTAATAAAAGAGATGTATTTAACACTTTGTTTCTGCCTTTTCTTTTTCATTATAATACCAAATGGAAGATCCACAACAAGATATGCCACAAAAATCTTTCCAGAGGAAATTAAACTTTATTATAACATCCAAAAATCCGATTCTCTGGGAAATTTAAACTTTCCCAGTCAACATATGTTTATTGCACATCAGTAAAATGTTATGGTAACTTAGCAAAGAAATAAAAAATTCCCAAAACGTAACACAAATCATTGATAAACCGGAGAATCGAAGTTCTCATTCGCTGTTAACTGGTTCTGAAGAACACAGTTCGCAATGCTCTTCTGTGGAGATAAACTGGAGATTCATTGGCCCAATTTAAACAAAACAAAGGCGTCTATAAACTGTGGGATGTCGGATGGTCTAGATACTACCCATAAAAAGGTATACTAAATAAATCTTCATGTTAAAGACTCACCAAAATCTCAAATTGGCAGCTAGGGTAAAAGGAGCTGCCCAGTGCCCATGTTTCAATAATTGCATATCGTTTGCACATCTATCTTCTAATTAAGGAAAAGTATTACACATTTTGCATATGTTAAATTTTTAAATGGTATATTAGATGTCAATGATATTTTTGGTTATTTTCTAGTAAAAATGAATGTTGTGGGATCTGTTATGTGTTCAATAGACAAAAAATGGGCATTTCAAGGTGTGCTGTTTAAAACATATTTTCTAATGCCCTATTAGCCATTGACATTGACAACCAAAAACTTGTATAATTGAATCATTAGTTATACACAAAGATCCCAATAATTTTGTGCTATTAGTACTAATAAAGTTGCTCACAATATGGATGACTATTGGCCAAATTCAATGAATGGTAATTGCAACATAGACTTCTCTTCTCCTATGTTTAAAAATTTAATCAAAATATAATATTAAAAGCTTAATAAAATATTTCATTGGTGAAACTTTTTTGTGGTTGTAGTGCACCACTATTGAAATATTTATGAATAGGTCATGCATCCCCTTCTAGAAAATCACTTTTTGACCATTTTAGAGCTTAGGTTGTAGGAAGGAAGTTAGGGTGGGCTTGCTACTAGATCTTTTCTCTTAGTGAAAATATTTTCAATAGGGGAAAAAATCTAGTAATGACCCACGTTCAAATAACCACTCATTTCTTTTCCACCTAAACCCCAACTACTATCTATAAATAACCAATACATGATAATGAAAAGCCCACTAAATATTCTACAAGTACCAATAGTTGTCCACAAGTTGAGTATTTGAAAGTTTAATTAGAAGAGTTGTCAAACTTTAGTGGTACATTTGAGCATAGGACTTTTTTGTAGTCATAGTGCATTATTATCAAGGTAGGAGAGCTCACTTCTAAATGACAAATGTTTCCACTTTTGTACACTCAACAAATTCCTTCCCATTCAATTACTACAAAAAACCAAAAAAAAAACATTGAAATTCAAAGCACCATTGACTAATTTAAATGTGTAAAAATAGGGTGTACAACCATTGAATATTTTTCCTAAAAAAGAAAGAAAATAATTTCGAAATAGGCCAAACATTGAGGGATGTAATTGGGAAAAAATCTTAAAATAAAATTAACAAGAAAAAATTCTTTGTAAATTAAATGGACTTAACGTTTAGGAAAATTCAAATGAAATTGCAAGCTAAGTGGACTAAACCTTGGAAGAAACTTCATGGCTTAGCATACTTGAGTTGGAGTAGGAGTGAGATGGCTCACCTTCTAGAAAGGCCGGGTGCTTAACTTTTGTGAACATCACCTAAATGCAATGAATGATAAGTGTTCCATTCACTCTCATGCGAGATGAGTTCTTGTACTGAAAATACCTAAAAAATAAAAACTGCTTCATTAAAAACATTAGATTTCCATACAGTCTATAATGATTAGTATACTTGATTGTTAAATTTTATTAAAAGAATTAATTTGTATCAACATTTAAATCACACTCCATAATTCATCTTGATAACCATTTGAAACCACAAACAGAAAAAACTTTACTAAACGCATATCTTCCTCATAAAGGCAAAGCAGGAAGGAAGGGATAAAAACAAAATACGGAGGTAAAGAAGCAAAGAAAAGGTCGAAAATGTCAATTTGGAAACCCAGAAGAGGTTAAGAAAAACAGCATAAAGATGTGTGGTGTCATTTCATTAGCAGGTACGAAAAAGGATGATGTGTAGGCAAAAGGAAAGAACGCCTAGCATATTTACCGACAGACGTGGCGCCAATAGAAACAAGAGTCCTCGATCAAATCGGCAACAAAATAAAATTTCTTATGGACTTAGGTCAAAATAAAATTTGCAGGTCGTATTCAACCATTTTCTTTAAATAACTTAGACTCCGAATTTAATACCTCTGTTAAAAATGCACGCGCAAAACGAAAAGAGCGCTTGTCTTCAACAATATTTGCGTTGAATAAAATATATTATGATTTTGATTCAACCGTGGAGTCCGATTCGGGGCCTTGAAAATATCTAAGGCACTTGGCTTCCTTTTGTCTTCCTTGTCATAACGTTCAGTTTCACGTGGCCGTAAAGATTCCGTGAAAAGTTGCACACTATTTAACCTACTTTGACGCATAAAGAGGCCAAAATGGTCCCCTTTTTTTCGATGCCACGCCTCCCGGCCGACGATGGAATAAACTAACCGCATGTGAGACAATTGGACGGCAGAGATTCTTTGTCATTGAGATTTTGAGGGCCAAGATGCAGTCCGTTTAGCTGACCCAGCCCTAGATTTTTATCAGATGGATGGTAGAAATATCTGACCGTTAGATTAGAATATTCGCATCTTTATATCGCGTCGTACGCTCGCACTTCTTGACCCACATGGACTGTTGCCGGAAAGCCCCATGAGGAGGAACGGGAGCTCCGAGGCAATGTGATTTTTCTATTTATAAAAATATTGTTCTTCGAAATTAGAAAAGCTTATATTAAGGGAGGGAGGTCAGGAGGCTACATGTGAGTAGGCGGAAGAAGGGAGGTGCGAAGGAGTTTGGGTTTGCAGGAGGAGCTTCATTGTTCTTTTCCTTGATACAAGAGGTAAGAGCGCTGTCCTTTGAATGCGAAAAGCCCTGTTAAATGATATATTTGAGTGCAGAATCTCATTTTTTTGAGGTTTTTATATGTTTCGATAGTCTTTTCAGGTATTAGATTGATTGATTTATTCCTCCGATCTGCCTTTTTGCCCGATTTACTGCATCTCGAGGATTTTTCTGTGTTTTCTTGCGCTCGATTTGGTACCATGTAATCAGGTCTCTTGTTTTTGATAAGGTTTGGCGCTTTCAGTAAGAGTGCGAAAACTTGTGCATTAGATCTGTTCAGCTTTCCGCGGTAACCCCTTATTTATTCGATAGTCTCTCTCTGTCTCACTGTTTTAAGATTTATTTTCCAGTTGAATGCCGATCATTTTATTATTCGATCTATTCTCTTGCCCTGTTGATTCCGATCGAATGTGTTTACTAGCAGAGAGCAGACTATTAGATTGCTCATGATGTGTTTGTATAGTATTTGCTGGAAGTTGCGCGATAATTGTCTTGCTTAGTTTATTGTATAATGCTTAAGCCCAAATTTGGACGGCTGTAAAGCTTGAAGAACTCACAGGCAAATGCCTTTTTCTAGCTATGTTTTTTCATTCTCCAATGCGCTTTTTTATGGCAACTAATCACTTGCTATTTTTTAGTGAAAGATCTCTGGCCTCAATTGTAAGTTTGAATGGGATTTTTACACCTTTTTTTTGCCGACATTTGAAGAATTAGATGTTGCTTTGCAATGCAATTCTTCTCCTTCGCAGTTACTTTCGGCACGACGCTGAGACATTTCCCTTAAATGTTATCCGGTTCTATTTGTTTAATACTTCTGTAAACGGAATTTTTGTGTCGATTTCCTAGTGTTTTAAACCTTTTTCAACCTATTTCGGTAAGATTGACCTGTGGTTATTATAATATTATAATAATCATTTTCTTAGAAAGGAAAAATCATAACAGGAATTTCTGTTTTTACACGTTTTTGCCGGCATATGAAGAATTGCATGCCGTTTTGCAATCCTCTTCCTTGCAGTTGCTTCGACGCGACGCGGAGACATTTTCCTTAAATGTTCTACGGTACTCTTTTTTTTAAATGTTTCTTTAAATCGACTTTTGTGTCGACTTCCAGTTCTTGAACCTTTTTCAATTCTCTTTGGGTTAAGACCTGTGGCTTTTAATATAATAATCACTGTCTTAGAAAGGAAAAATCATAACAGAAATTTCATTCTTCGGAGGCAAGCTTCCTGCCGTAGCTTCTCCGTTTCTCCATTAATAGATGTCTTCAGCTCGTAAATGTTCTGTGTATAAATATTCCGTTTTATCAGTCATTTATGCCTCGTCAAATTGTGTTGTGATTTCTTTGGAAGGTATTTTGTCAAGTTTTTTCGATCTGATTTGTCATTGACCTGTTTTAGTGGCGGACGGTTTGTCGCTCTAGGTATCGGCCAACCGTTCTCTCCGTAGCCGTTTGGCTTCTGTCCCAGTGACAGCTGTAATTGGGGCAGTCAGTTTGTGATTGGCATTTTGTTAACGGTAGGTATTTTCCCGGTGAAAATATCAGAGTTGTTGCGATTTTTTGTCGGAATATGCGTGAACTGATCCGGGTTCAGGGGTTCAAATCCACTAGGGTTGCAGAGACGACAATCCTTTTTAATATTTTAAAGTTTCTGTCTGGCCCACGTGACCGTTGTGGAGATTCCAATAGTGGCCTTCATTCCTTTTCCGTCGGAACAAACTACATGTCATATTCTTTGTTGCCATTGTGCAACTTTACATGCATTCACTTGCTTTATTTTTTTATTAACAAAGACTCTCTTCCGTTGAATGAGCTACCAAATTTGGCCAAAATACAATTACTCTGTCACAGCCTTCCGTGCTCTAAAAGAAATTACTTTTAAGAACTGCCCCCAGTTTCTTTTTGTTTAATGGCAGTTTTTTAAAATGGAAATTCACCTACTTGCTTGAAATTATATTAACGGGAACTTTATTAACACTGCTGTTTTACAAGAGCCTGGTCCTTTGCTGTGATATTGGTCTTCTATTTCAGGTGACAGTGGTCTGTGGGTCTTTAGAAATTTAACTAGCTCTTTTTTTCTAAATTTTATATAAAAATTAAAAATGATGCTTTTAAAATTTGTAATGGGTTATTTTAAGGTATCACAGAGTGTTATCTAAATTTTTTTCTTATTTTTACATAAAAATTAAAATAAAAAGTTTTGCGATTAAAAATTAGAATGGTTTAAGGTCTCACAGAGTGTAATCTAAAATTTCTTCTTATTTTTATATAAAAATTAAAAATGTCCAATTGGATTGGGTTATTTTAAGGTATCACATAGGCTGTTATCTAAATTTTCTTCTTATTTTTAAATAAAAATTAGAAGTGTTGCGTTTAAAAATTAGAATGTGCTAGTTTAAGGTCTCACACAGGGCGTTATCTAAAATTTATGAGCTTCTAATTTCTGTGGTGAAAAGTTTTAGGTAAATAATTAAAAAATTCTGTAAATAGGTAGTTAATTTTTTTTAAAAAAATTAACTCATCAGAATGTCATACGAAGTGCTTATAAAGCTGATGTGAAACCGTCAGGCCCCTCCCTAGTTTCACCTAAAACTTAAAAATAGGAGCTGGTAGCTGAAGCTCTTTCCCTGAGATCACATGACCTGTATGGTATAATTTTTTTTAAATTTCAGGTGGTTCTAACTAATATGATATAAAAATTCTGAACCCTATTTTAAAATATAGCAGTTATGATTTAGGATTTGAAAGTTGAACTGCCAGAAATTTACCATATAACTGCATATTTTTTAATAATTTCTCTCTTAAAACAAGTAGGTAAGTTTTCTCTGGTACCACTCATGTTATATAATCTCCTACTTGGATTTCATTTTCACTCCAAAGTTTTAGTTGGTACTCAAGATTGTCCTAAAATTTATCGGACAACAAATTACATATTGAAGATTAGCTTTAAACTGCACGGTAGAATAGGTAGTTTCGTACTATCTCTGAAACAGCTTAAATAAATTTTTCAAAATACCGATCAAGGTTTTCTCAGGGTGAATTGATTCCATGCAATATAATTATATAATGAAAAAGACTTTCGAATATGCATCAATAACTGTGAGCAAATGTCTATCAAATAAAAGATATTAGAAGTTAAAATTATATTTCCTTGTCATATAGAGGAAGACTACTCCTTTTGTAAGGATGCCAACAAATACTCTGATGACTATTTTGAAAGGATCCCAACAAAGATCCCCTTAACATAAACTTTGTTTAAGAATCCCAGGCACCTAAAATACTGCCTATGAGTTAGAATCTCAATACCGGGAGAAAGATATGAAGTCTTGTCTAGAAACTGCTATTTCACCAAAACTACTCAGTGGCCCAAATGATCGGATATTTACCTTTTAATCTATCAGTTGTGTTCCACAAATGCTTAGTTTGTTAAAATTTGTAGCTTTTTTACCCTTTATTCTTGTTCCATTTTCCCCTTCCGATATTTGTCATCGATATCTGTTGTAATCTTCTACTAGCTTGATACTTGATAGTATCCTTAATAATTTGAATCCCTGATTTGTAATTCTTCGTTCTTATCTATGATCTCAAATGCATTTTTGGTTTGCTTTGCAGGTTACTTTCCTTTCTGACAATGGGTGGTGGAGGGAGAATGAGCTTGCCACCAAACAGGGAGAAAATGGAGAGGGTTCCTTCTGCAAAGCCTCCGTTTACCGTCGGTCAACTGAAAAAAGTAATTCCACCTCGTTGCTTCAATAGGTCTATGATTAAATCGTTCTCATATCTAGGATTTGATCTTGTAATCTCTGCTTTGCTCCTGTATTTGACAACTTTCTTCACCATGGGTGGGTTGCTGGGATGGGCAATGTGGCTTGGCTATTGGATAGTACAAGGCTGTGTGCTTACTGGTGTATGGGTTATTGCACATGAATGTGGGCACCATGCATTCAGTGACTACACTTGGGTTGATGATACAGTTGGATTTGTACTACATTCATGGCTTCTTGTTCCATACTTCTCTTGGAAGTACAGTCACAGAAGGCACCACAGCAACACTGGAAGTCTAGAAAGAGATGAGGTCTTTGTTCCTGTTCCAAAGGAGGAACTAAAATGGACATCCAGTCTTGTAAATAATCCTTTGGGAAGGCTCATCACGATAGCAATTGTTCTGACTCTTGGGTGGCCTTTGTATCTGGCCTTCAATGTTTCAGGAAGAAAATATCCCCGTTTTGCCTGTCACTTTGATCCATATGGTCCAATTTACAACAACAGAGAGAGACTACAGATATTTGCTAGCGACATTGGTGTGCTGGGTGTGGCTTATTCCATGTATTTGTTGGCTTCAACATCTGGCCTGCTTTGGGTGATCAAAGTTTATGGAATCCCACTTTTGATTGTTAATGCATTCCTTGTTCTTATCACATATCTGCAACACACACATCCAGCACTTCCTCATTATGACAACTCGGAGTGGGAATGGCTGAGAGGTGCACTTGCAACAGTTGACAGAGATTATGGAATTTTGAATCACGTCTTCCACCACATAACAGACACACATGTTGCACACCATCTGTTCTCCACAATGCCTCACTATAATGCCATGGAGGCCACCAAAGCTATTAGACCAATTTTGGGGTCCTATTACCATTACGACGGCACACCTGTATATAAAGCCGTATGGCGGGAGTTTAGAGAATGTGTGTATGTAGAGGCCGACAGCCCTCAACAAAGTGGAGTTTTCTGGTACAAAAACAAAATGGCATAGGATAGCAATCCAGAAGCATTCCTTGGATGTGCCACATCTTTGGTTTGGATAGGATTTGGCATCATCGCTTTGCGATTTGCTTCCATATGGAAGGGTATAATGTACGTCTGATTCTAGAACAAAAACAAAAAGTTTTTATGAAAGAATCAACCAAGAATAATTCCTTCTTTTTATTCACTGTTGTGTTCAAATTAACTTTCTTTATATGTTATACCTTGGGATTCTGTATGCGATTCGCTTGATTTCAGCATTGGGATTAAGACTGTTGTAAATGGTGTTTGGCAAAGTTCGATTGTTGGCTTTTTGCACCATTGTTACTCTTAACTTTTTAATCGTTTCATTATATGGCTTAAAACTCTGTTGTTAATCATGTTTGGCAAAGATCATGTGTTGTCTACTGCCAGGACTTAATGAAATAATTTTAGTTCTAGGCTGAAGACTTGTTCTTTTATTTTGCTTTTCGCATCATTGTTACAATTAATTTTTTTGGCAAGTGCATTAACATCTTTGTGGATGTTTATCTTTGCTAAAATCAATATGTTGGCCTGTAAAGGAAATCTTCTGATCTTACTGTTAAATTCTGTCATTGCTATTTTAATTGTGATCTTACTGTTAAATTCTGTCATTGCTATTTTAATTGTGTTAGTTTCATGATGATGAGGATACTTGGTTTTAGGCAACATTGCCAACTGACTATTTGGATGCTTGAGTTAGACAATCAGGTCTTAATAATGTAACATGATATTTGACTGCAGCACACGGCTTGTGAAGTTGTAAACGTGACAACTAGCTCTGAAAATTCAGTAGAATTTAATTGTAAGGATGTGCCACTATGGTGAACAGCTTGTAATTTAATAATTATAGATATCACATAGAATACAGCACTGAAAAATAGGATAAAATCCATCATAGGAATGTGCCATCATATTTCATAACTCAAGTTCTCTGGTTAGTACTCAGTTCTCTCGTTAGTATTGGAGAGAGGGAGGGTGTAGCCCAATGGCATAGTCAAAAATTGCCGGAAGGCATTTTATCCCCTTTACCTATGGTATTTATAGATTGCCGGAGGGGTTGCCCATACCCATACTACATGGTATTGATCTTGTTGGAGGTATGGTGATAGTCTACCAATTGATTTTGCATGGGTTGTCTGTTTCCATGGTATCTGCAAATTGACTTTTGCTGGAGCGGTGGGTTATCCGGACTCCATGATATTTACAAATGGAATGGGTTGTTTGTACTCCATGGTATTTAGATATTGATTGATTTTTCGATTTTCTGTAGGTGTGGGGTACAGTGTGGGGTTGTTTGTACACCATGGTATTTAGATATCGATTGATTTTTCTGGAGGTGTGGGTTGTTTGTGCCCTATGGTATTTACAAATTGATTGATTTTTCTGGAGGTGTGGGTTGTTTGTACCCCATGGTATTTACAAATTGAATTGGTTTTGAGGGTTGCTCAGATATGAGTTGTCAATCCCATAATATCATCATTAATTTTATGAGTTGTCCATGCCCCATGATATCAATATTTCGATTTTTCTGTAGGTGTGGGGTTGTTTGTACTGCATGGTATTTAGATATTGATTGATTTTTCTGGAGGTGTAGGTTGTTTGTGCCCCATGGTATTTACAAATTGATTGATTTTTCCGGAGGTGTGGGTTGTTTGTACCCTATGGTATTTACAAATTGAATTGGTTTTGAGGGTTGCTCAGATATGAGTTGTCAATCCCATAATATTATCATTAATTTTATGAGTTGTCCATGCTCCATGATATCAATATTAATTTTGCTAAAGGGGTTGTTGTCTATATTCTATAGTATCGGCATTAATTTTGCTAAAGGGTTGCCCAAATTTAAATTGCTCACATCCCATGGTATCAACATTAATTTTGCTGGACCCATGGTATCAACACTAATTTTGCTGGTTGCTAAAGGGTTGGCCAAATTTAAATTGCTCACATCCCATGGTATCAACACTAATTATTGCTGAATTTTGCTTGCTGGAGGGTTGCTAAAGGATTTCCCAAATTTAAATTGCTCACATCTCATGGTATCATCAGCATTAATTTTGGTATCATCAGCATTAATTTTGCTGAAGGGTTGCCAATACTCCATGGTATCAGCATCAATTTTGCTGGAGGGTTTTACCCATACTCCATGACAACATTAATTTTGTTGGAGGGTTTTGCCCATACTCCATGATATCAGCAATTGTTGGAGGGGTTGTCAATACTCCATAGATATCAACAACATTAATTTCATTAATTTTGCTGGAGGGTTTTAACCATACTCCATGACAACATTAATTTTGCTGGAGGGTTTTAACCATTCTTCATGACAACATTAATTTTGCTGGAGGGTTTTGCCCGTACTCCATCATATCAGCATTGATTTGATTTTTGCCCATACTCCATGGTATGAGCATTGATTTTGCTCCAAGTGTTATGCCAATATTGCTGGATGTTGCCTCTAGGGGTTTAGATTTTGATTTTAAATGCTACTCTATGATTAAACCTAAAAATTGGATTACAAATGGAAAAAAATTCTCACTATATGCTTAAAAATATTGGAACATATTGACCATGTTAAAACCTCCTCTTCACAACATGAGGAGAGCCAGACGGAAAATCTCCACAGGTGCTGAAATGTGATCAGAGATCTCATACATGCGTTAAAAAGGACCATTGCGAGAAAGAGCCAGTCTTCAATATCAGCGCGAGGGCACATTATGTAGACCAAGATGCGGTAAACTCCTGCATACGCGAAGTCATGTTTTGAGATTCCCAGATTTTGATAAGTTAATCGCATTCTATTAATCTTGGGAGATGTTTCGAGACTGCTGATTTGCAATGTGTCAACGATATTCTAGAAATGTACGGATCCAGAAAGGAGGTTTTCCATTGGCAGTGATATTGCCAGCCACATAAAACCTCCTCAAACGGGATATGTTTCTTAGGTTAACTATAAAGTCCTTCAAGCATTGACCGAGAAAAGTGCAGAACTTTCATTACCTCTAAGAGGTCTACTTTGTAGTTTCAATAAGCTCAAAATTACCATAAGAGTGTAAAACCAACATTGGTTCAAAGATGTACTATCCGATCCTACTGTCTATCTACACATCAAATTTGCACATTTTACAGTATTTGTTATTTATAGTATTCATTTATTAATTTAGATTTAGGATAAATGTGTTTTATTTTTATTTTCAGTAATTAATATGGGCAAATGTGCATTCTGATGTTTAAAATGATAAAGAAGTAATGTCTAATTGGTAGTGTAGACACCTAAAAATTTTTTATAAAATAAAGTTTTTTTATTTTCTGAAAATCTCTGATGACATCATCATTTATTAATTAATTAATTATTTATTTAATTAATTAATTTATTTTTATGTCATTAAATCTTTTTTTCTTAATTAAAAATATTTAATTAAGAAATTACTTCCAAAAATGTTTAAATCTTATTTAAACATTATCTTTTTATTTATTAATTATTTTAATTAATAAATTGACCAAAAATCTCAAAATAAATAATTAATTTATTTTTTGCCTAAAACTTGGCCAATTTCTTTTAGACCACTAATCTCTTCCAAAATCTTCTAATTCCTTTTTAATTTCGATTAAAAGGCTAATCCCATCTTTTCTAACCCTAATCCCAAGGCCAAATATTTAAATTTCATATTTATTGAAAATATTTCAATAAATATTCCCAAAACTTAAGCTTTTGGAATGAATAAGCTTTTATTCCATAAAATTAAGGAGAAATCTAGACTCTTCTAGAATCTTCTCAAATCCAACCTCTTCACCCATCCTAATCCTAAAATCCCCTAATTCTAATCCTAATCCTACCCTTAAACCTTTGTGCAATCCTAACCAAGCTTAAGACTTTTTTAAACCAAAGCAAAGTCTTCCCTTCCAAATATCTCAACCACAAAGCATTTATTGCTTCCCCAAAGTCTTCAAAGCCTCTTAAAGCCCATTCATTGCTCTTACAAGCATTTATTTGGAGAGTTATGAGCTTGGAGCCCCTTTTGTTGACTCCTCTTTGCCCTTCTTTTCATCCACTCACCTTGTGACATGTGTCACCTCTTGATTGGCTGAGAACTAGCACAATCCATGTGCTTCCATTTGAATGAATCTTGGCCTCTCTTAAGGATTTCAATCCTGGCCATTCATTCCTTCTACCCCAAGCCTTTAGAAATCCTATAAATACCCATCCTTTCAAGAGCAAATCAATCCACTTTCATTCTCAAGCAATAGCAAACTTATAATGCCATTTTCATGTTAGATCTTAGCAAATCATCTTAATTAGTTTATTTTCAAAGTTTTTAGCTCATCATAAGCTTAGAAATAATGGATTAATCTAGCTTTTCATTATTGTTTTGCATAGCATAGCATCATATCACATCTAATTTGGTCTAAAATCAATCCTAGATTACCAATCATGTAGCTTAATCTCCATTAAAGCATTTTTGGATCCTTGAGGCCTTAGGGGCAAATCAGGTGTTCTATACCTGTTTTTGTGCCATTTTGGAGTTTTCATGAGCTTCAAATCATCCTAAATGCATTAGAGCATGCTCCAAATGTTTAGAGAGCACATCCACATCCCTCTAATCTGAGCAAATCAAACAGTGCATGGGTGCAAATTGTTTCTAGCTCAATCTGAGGTGGCTTTGCTTAGAGCTCTTTGTTTTTGTTTTGATTGTATGCTAGACTAAACTCTTAACGTTTGATTGATTTGAGCCTTTCAAAACAGATAACAGGTACCCTCGAAAGCCTTACTCACATTCTAGCACGCCCGGTGGGACCATCACAACCTTTGCTGAACTCTCTGAGAAGTTCATCAACCACTATGCCCACAATGTTGAGAATGAGTTGACCTTGTTAGATCTCTGCAACTCAAAACAGAAAGATGGAGAAAGCCTAGCAGAATACTTGCAACGATGGCAGAACCTTACCACCAGGTTATCATACCAACCGCCAGAAAAGCATTTGACCAAAATCTTCATTGATAACCTGCATCCGAAGCTATCCCACTTCATGCGGATGAATTGTCTCCAAACATATCAAGATATCAAAAGCAAGGGGATAGGTATTGAAAAGGCCCTCCTAGATGAAGGCACAATCCGGCACTTCAAAAATGATGCCCAAAAACCCAACAATGATAAAACCCGTTACTGGAATCATAACAAAAATGTTGTTACTGATGGAGCCACTGATACCAAGCATGTCCAATTTGTTGTAGCTAGTCCTCCGTCAACTCCTGCATACCAACAACAACAAACGCCCATCCATCAGCAACCTCCTCAAGTCCATCAACAACCCATGCAACAATATCCTTCTCAGAATAATCAGCAGAATTATCAGCAGCAAGCCCATCAAGCCTATCAAGGTAACCCAAACAATCAAGTCAATGCCGTCAATGTTGCTCCCAAGTAGAACAAACCCAGAGCTCAAAATTATCCAAAGAAGACCTTCACACCACTAGGTGAACCTCTGGATGTTATCTTTCATCAGATGGCCAAGGCCAACTTAATTACATATCCACCAATTCAGCCAGTTGATGATACCACCCCCAAGCCTGATTGGTACAAAGATCATGAGTACTGTGATTATCATCGTGTCAAAGGACACACTACCCTGAAGTGTATGAGACTCAAGAACTATATCCAAGATCTCATTGATCAAAAAGAGATTCAAGTAGATACACCTGCTCAAGCCTCACCAAATGCCAATTTACAAATTTATCAGAATGTGTTCCCACAACACAATGCTGGGAAGAATCAAGCTAATACCAATCATCCCTAGAATCATGGTAAAGGCAAGCAAGAAGATCACACTACTGCCTACATCAACTATGATAAATTTGTTGGATGTATAACCCAAGTTGAGCCCATAGTCAATACCATCCATGTCAGAGGAGTAGACAGTCAATGTGCTGTTACCACCCGTAGGGGTCGAATAACTGTTGCTGGTGCCCGTCCAAGGCCAGTACAAAATGCACACAACGCATAGTACAACCTCATAGAACATCTTGGGAATACACCAGCCCAAATATCCATCTTGGACCTTCTCCGCACTTCACCTCTCCATCAGGAGATCCTCGACCGAGCTCTCAAAGAAGGACATGTCCCCACAGACATTAACACCACCCAGTTTGAGACCCTTGTGGGACATCTTTCCGCAGCTTGTGCTTTATCCTTCAAACCATCCGACATGCCAGTCGTTGCACCTGACCATACTCTTCCTCTCCGCATTGCCGTCATGGTCAGAGACTTTGCCATCAAACGGGTCTTAATAGATAATGGCTCAGCTCTAAACTTGTGTACTTTAAAATTCATTCAGCAGATTGGGTTCACCCAGGCCGATATAGCACATGAAGTGATCACTATCAAAGCCTATGATAACTTGGAGCGTACCTCAGAAGGTACCATTACTTTGCCCATTCAGCTGGGCCCAGCAACACAAGATACTATTTGCCATGTTGTTGATCTTGACTTACCATTTAATATCCTCCTAGGCCGACCATGGATTCATTCCATTAAGGCTGTACCATCTACTTACCATCAGTGCATCAAATTTTCGCATCAAGGCACTGAGGTTACCATCCATGCTGACCCCCAACCCTTCGCATACTGTCGTGCGATGGAAGCATCATTCCCTCACTCCACTCATTGTCCTGGAACTGACATTGGTACTTCTATTGCCAGCTCATCCCGATCCCATTGCGATCCAGAAACCATTCTCACCTCCACCCTCTCTTCCATCAATATCAATAACCAGGGTTGTGGTGAATATAGCCTACATGATGCGTTTGCTGTAGGGGCCCTTCCGCTTGATCCACATACTCAAGGGCGCCCAGATCACCAAAGCAAGCCTATTGAAGAGCATCATGAACTCAAGAAAATCGGATCTATGACTTTTGAATCCCATGGCAACATAAACAGTCAAGAGATGGATCCTGACATAAATAGGTGGTTGTATAAAGATCCCCCATCACCTGACCCTCAACTTCTTGGCTATTTCAAAGATAAATATCCAAAACAATATAAGTATACCACTGAACAATGGCATTATCAAGGCGGTGGTCTAGGGCCACAAGAAGGCGGCAACCAATATCCCATCACACCATCAAAAAATCCTGAACATCAAGGTCTTGGTTTTAATACCCCTCGCCTGCATATACAGGGGCCCAATACCGCAACTGGGGGCACCAACATGACTAGCGTTCCCCTCTTAAATAGCCAGGATGACCTCATAGCGATCGAAGACATCCCTGAAGAGAAAGAAATCAGATCCTATGACGATATCTTTGACGATGACACCCTCTTGGGGACTTCTGTCCTCCGACAACTTGCCATAAATCTCATAGAACTTCCCTTCACCCACCCTGAACTCATAGACTGGGACCAACCAAGCATTACACACATCGATGAGTTCCAAAGCATGGAAGCACTCCTAGAATTCATGGGGGCATCAGGCCCACAATCAGTTCAAGATTCAGAACCATCTCACATCTACAAGCTTGACCCAGAGGGATACTTTGGGGAAGAGGCAAGCTTTAGCTGCAAAAGAGAAATCGAAAGAGTAAAACATGAGTCCTTATGTGAAAACCCTTCTAGGGCACATTCTGATTCCAAAAAAGTAAAAATAAAGAGCGTATCTTCTAGTGAAAACTTGGCAATTCAAGCGCTAGAAGATGAAGACTTGCCTCTTCCTCCCATCCAGGATTACAGACCTGAGCAATCACCTATCATCATAGAAGAAACCAAGCCAGTCAACTTAGGTACAGAGGAATGTCCGAGGATCACCTACATTGCAGCCAACATGACAGAAGGTGAAGAAATGGCTTTCACTGCGCTACTTCAAGAAGCTACTATGAACTTTGCATGGTCATATGCACACATGCCTGGGCTTGATCCTAATCTTGTCATTCATCATCTAGCAGTGGATCCTAATGTCAAGCCAGTAAAGCAGAAGCTACGCAAAATGCATCCCAAAGTAGCTCTCTTGGTAAAATCAGAACTAGAAAAGCTCCTAGATGCAAAGATTATCAGAGCTATAGATTACTCAGATTGGATCTCCAACATGGTACCTGTCACAAAGCCTTCAGGAGACATCAAAATATGCACAGATTTTAGGGACTTGAACAAGGCATGTCCTAAAGATGATTTCTCGCTACCTAACATAGACATGATCGTAGACCTTACAGCGGGCCATGAAATGTTGTCACTAATGGATGGATTTTCAGGCTACAATCAGATTCGTATAGCAGAAGCAGATCAACATAAAACAACATTCACTACTCCATGGGGCACCTTCTGCTACAACATGATGCCATTCGGGTTAAAGAATGCAAGAGCCACATATCAGAGAGCGATGACAGCAATCTTCCATGACATGATCCACAAGATCCTAAAGGACTATGTGGATGATATTCTTGCAAAATCAAAGACACGCCATGGACACCTTGACATTCTTGAAAGTGTGTTTGATCGCCTGCAGCACTATGGGTTACAGCTCAATCCAAAGAAATGTGTCTTTGGTGTTACATCTGGAAAGCTCCTAGGTTTCATAGTATCGCGACGAGGCATAGAGATAGACCCCAAGAAGGTCAAAGCAATAACAGAGATGCCTCCACCAAGAACACTCAAACAGCTCAGAAGCCTACAAGGAAAGCTTCAATCAGTGCGTCGGTTCATTTCTCAGTTAGCAGACAAGTGCCAACCCTTTACGCATCTCCTATGCACAGACACAAGCTTCAAATGGGATCCCATATGTCAAAGAAGCTTTGATAAGCTCAAGGAGTATCTTGCCAATTCTCCAATCTTAGTACCACCAATTCCAGGACGCCCTCTCATACTCTACATCTCAGCAACCACTACAGCACTGGGGGCACTCTTAGCTCAGCATGATGATGACAACAAGGAGAGAGCCATCTATTACATCAGTCGAACTCTTGTCGGATATGAGCTTAATTATTCACCTATGGAAAAAGCATGCCTTGCAGTGGTCTTTGCCACTCAAAAGCTTAGACACTACATGCTCAGTCACACAATCAAGCTCATTTCAAAGGTGGACCCCCTCAAATATCTACTATCAAAGACAACTCTCACAGGCCGTATGGCAAAATGGGTCATGATACTTAGTGAGTTCGACATCCAGTATATTGATCGCAAAGCAATCAAAGGGCAAGTCATTGCCGATTAGCTAGCAGAAGCACCACTGGTGGATGCCTATCCACTAATCATGGAATTCCCTGATGAACACTTATGTGTGATCGAAGAACAACCCATGTGGAAACTATACTTTGATGGCTCCTACACATCACATGGATCAGGGGCAGGAATCTTATTCGTCACACCTCAAGATGACTACATCCCAAAATCATTCAAATTGGGATTCCCATGTACCAACAACATTGCAGAATATGAGGCACTCATCTCAGGTCTCAGAACAGCCATTCAGTGGAATATCACAGAATTACAAGTGTTTGGAGATCACAGCTGATTATCAAACAAGTCCTAGATGAATATCAGACAAAGGATGACAAGTTGCTACCTTACAAAGAGCTGGTGGACAAACTGCAAAAGCATTTCCTACATCTACAGTTCACACAGATCCCAAGACTTCAGAACAAAGCAGCAGACACAATGGCAACCATTGGATCCTTGTTAGAAATCCCACGCGACGCATCACAGTATGAATTCCTTGTCGAGCAGCTACATACGCCAGCTTATGAGAATGCCGATGCAGAAATGGTGTGTGTCTTGGTTGGTCCCCAGTCCCCGTGGTACCACGACATCCATACATATCTAAAGAATGGTATCATATCTCCCCATCTCACCAATAACTAACGCCAAAACCTTATTCGTAGAGCTTCCCGCTACACTCTTGTAGCCAACACCCTTTATCATCGCGGGTATCACAATATTCTCTCTAGGTGTTTAGATTCAAACGAGGCCGTCCTGGCTTTACAAGAGGTTCACGCTGGAATTTGCGGCGCCCACACGAGTGGCATGGTTCTAGCTAAGCAGTTGCTTCGAGTTGGGTATTATTGGCCAACCATGGAACATGATGCTTGTGAATTTGTCAGAAGATGTTTACCATGTCAGCAGCATGCAAATCTGATTCATGCACCAGCACAAGACTTGCAGCCCATTGCGCCACCTTGGCCATTTTCATGTTGGGGCTTTGACCTTGTCGGCTTAATCACTCCCCTTTCCTCGGATGGACACAAGTACATAATAACTGCCATAGAATACTTCACCAAATGGGTTGAAGCGATTCCGCTCACCCTAACTACTGGCATCCAAATATCCAAGTTCATCCTTTACCACATCATCTGCCGCTTCGGCATACCATCTATCATTTTCACAGACCATGGCACACCTTTTGAAAACCAGCATGTGGATGATCTGTGTGCCAGACTCCACATCCATCACCGTTTCTCCAGTCCATATTTCCCTCAAGGAAATGGCCAAGCTGAGGCAACCAACAAAACTATCTTGAAAATCCTCAAGAAGGTTGTCAATGATTCTGGTCGTGATTGGCACCTCCAAATCAATCCTGCCCTTTGGGTCTACCGCACTTCCTATCGCACTCCCACAGGCACCACCCCATATTCCCTTGTATATGGTGCTGAAGCCGTTCTGTCGATCGAGGTCGAGCTCCCATCATTGCGAGTCTCCATGAAGAACTACACCACTGATGAAGATTATCGTGTAGCCCATCTTACACAGCTAGACCTGTTAGATGAAAAGAGACAGCAAGCATATGATCACCTGGTTGCATACCAGAATCGACTCAAAAGGAGTTATAACAAGAAGGTCCATCCTAGACAGTTCCAGGTCGGTGACATGGTTCTCAAAGAAAATCAGAAGGTCCAAGCAAATCGTGAAAAAAAAGGCAAGTTTGAGCCTACTTGGCCGGGCCCCTATGTGGTCACCTCATGCTTCGGCTCCGAAGCTTATCAACTATCTACACCAGAAGGAGAGCCTTTGAATGATCCAATCAACATCATACATCTGAAGAGGTTCTATGCCTGAACCAGATCCTACATATTCAAAAATCCATAAAAATTGGAAAAAAGCAGCAAAAAATCAAAAAAGCAAAAAATCAAGAGAAAAGTATCAAAAAAGAAAAGAAAATAATCATCCAATGGTGAAAACTTGGCCATTCAGGCGCCTTGGACAAGTATGTTGGTGAAAACCTAGCAAACAGACACCATACATAATGGACCGAGTCATTATCTATCAAACTCCCATCCCCCATTCCACCATCTCAGTCCTTTTTCTCCCATCCCCATCCCCATCCACCATCCCCCAGCATTCCTTTTTCCATCAACCTTTAGCAACACCACCCTTCCTCTTGCACATATCTTGTACCATATCTTGCACATATCTTGTACCATGTCTTGTATCCACTCTTGTATATCTTGTACACTCCCCTGTGTAGCTCAATCCTTCTTGTATATCCTGTATAGCGAGATCTTCCTATCCCCAATCCTGAGCTTTTGTACATATCCATTGTATATCTTTTCCCGTCTGTTGTACATCAGTCCTTGTCAGTCCTGCAACAGCATTTGATCAGAACACTTTGTCCTACCTAGCCTTGTACTTCAACAACATCAATTGTCGACTATTCTTGATCATCGTGATTATTCTTTGACTTCATCATTTGCCAGCAAACAACACCACTCATTCTCTCATCAATCAGCGGGTCCTTGAGGATGTATCCTTCCTCCTGTCCGATCTAATCTTCCCCCCATCAAATCAGTCAAATCAAATCTCTCTCCTTGGCAAAGGATGTCTTTTTGGAATTATCATTTTGACCTTGGATTTTGTCCTTTGGGTCTTGTTAATCTTTTACAGTTTCTCATTGTTCTCTACTCACCGTCACCACGATCCTTTATATCATGGTGTGCTGTGAATGACGATAATCTGGGGCCAGGTCTTTTGATCTTTTGCTTCTGCCTGTGAGTTAGTCGTGTGTTTGTGATTTTTTCAGCATCGTTTCCACCATGCTTCCTTCGGGTTTCATGCGTGATGCTGGGGCAACCCTGCGTGTCTTTTTAGTGTCAGTCCTATGCAACGCTGGTGACAAGGCCTCGTGATCCCAGTATCCTTGGCAGGTCTCTAGCATTGCTATATTAAACTAGGTTGTGCTCTCTAAAAGATCTAAAGCATGGAGCTTCCCCCTCTCCCCTGCATCTGGCATCATATAGATTAATCTTGCATCCTCATATAGCTGCATCCTGCATTTTGCATTCCCTCTCATCTTGCATTCGCCCATCTTTGCTCTTGGACGCTTGGTTATTTATCTCCCTTGCTTCCTCAGTCGTTCCTTCTTTGTTTCCTTTCGAGAAACTTCCACAACGTTTATTCCTTGTGTTATTTTCTTGAGAGGGCACAATCCCTTATTCCTCCAAATTCTAGCCTTGGGCATCTTATTTTCTTGTCTTTGAAGCCATGCCACTTGCGGCATCCCTTATTCCTCCAAATTCTAGCCTTGGGCATCTTATTTTCTTGTCTTTGAAGCTATGCCACTTGCGGCATTGCATCAAAGAGGGGCAAAATGTAGACACCTAAAAATCTTTTAGAAAATAAATTTTTTTAATTTTCTGAAAATCTCTGATGACATCATCATTAATAAATTAATTAATTTATTTTTATGTCATTAAATCTCTTTTTCTTAATTAAAAATATTTAATTAAGAAATCCCTTCCAAAAATGTTTAAATCTTATTTAAACATTATCTCCTTATTTATTAATTATTTTAATTAATAAATTGACCAAAAATTCTAAAATAAATAATTAATTTATTTTTTGCCTAAAACTTGGCCAATTTCTTTTAGACCACTAACCTCTTCCAAAATCTTCTAATTCCTTCTTAATTTCGATTAAAAGGCTAATCCCATCTTTTCTAACCCTAATCCCAAGGCCAAATATTTAATTAAGATTAAATATTTAAATTTCATATTTATTGAAAATATTTCAATAAATATTTCCAAAACTTAAGCTTTTGGAATGAATAAGCTTTTATTCCATAAAACTAATGAGAAATCTAGACTCTTCTAGAATCTTCTCAAATCCAACCTCTTCACCCATCCTAATCTTAAAATCCCCTAATTCTAATCCTAATCCTACCCTTAAACCTTTGTGCAATCCTAACCAAGCTTAAAACTTTCCTAAACCAAAGCAAAGTCTTCCCTTCCAAATATCTCAACCACAAAGCATTTATTGCTTCCCCAAAGTCTTCAAAGCCTCTTAAAGCCCATTCATTGCTCTTACAAGCATTTATTTGGAGAGTTATGAGCTTGGAGCCCCCTTTGTTGACTCCTCTTTGCCCTTCCCTTCATCCACTCACCTTGTGACATGTGTCACCTCCTGATTGGCTGAGAACTAGCACAATCCATGTGCTTCCCTTTGAATGAATCTTGGCCTCTCTTAAAGATTTCAATCCTGGCCATTCATTCCTCCTACCCCAAGCCTTTAGAAATCTTATAAATACCCATCCTTTCAAGAGCAAATCAATCCACTTTCATTCTCAAGCAATAGCAAACTTATAATGCCATTTTCATGTTAGATCTTAGCAAATCATCTTAATTAGTTTATTTTCAAAGTATTTTAGCTCATCATAAGCTTAGAAATAATGGATTAATCTAGCTTTTCATTATTGTTTTGCATAGCATAGCATCATATCACATCTAATTTGGTCTAAAATCAATCCTAGATTACCCATCATGTAGCTTAATCTCCATTAAAGCATTTTTGGATCCTTGAGGCTTTAGGGGCATATCAGGTGTTCTATACCCGTTTTTGTGCCATTTTGAAATTTTTATGAGCTTCAAATCATCCTAAATGCATTAGAGCATGCTCCAAATGCTTAGAGAGCACATCCACATCCATCTAATCTGAGCAAATCAAACAGTGCATAGGTGCAAACTGTTTCTAACTCAATCTGAGGTGGCTTTGCTTAGAGCTCTTTGTTTTTGTTTTGATTGTATGCTAGACTAAACTCTTAATGTTTGATTGATTTGAGCTTTTCAAAACAGATAACAGGTACCCTCGAAAGCCTTGCTCACAGGTAGTATTGGGTTGGAGAGAAATATTGCATACTAAAGTAATAGTACTATGTGTTCCATGATAGATAGTGAAGTCATAGAAGCATGTCTTAAATAACAGGAGGCATGGTGAACTCTTATTGTAATACCTAAAATGTGATGTCTAAGAATACAAGGTTAAGCTAGCATTCATCAAAACAAAGAAGATAAACGCTTAAGCTAAGACCTACAAAATGAAAGCAAACAAATTCAAAAGTAATATAAAACCTTGAAGCAAACTTTCAAGATGTAGAAGATTTGTCCAAAGGTTTGGATGTGTGCTCAAATGCTATGTCCAAGCTTCAATAGAGAATATAACATGGTAACTTTGCTTCAATGGTAGATGAAAATGAAGGAGGAGAGCTTCTCTTTTGTAAAAAGATGGGGAAATGGACGGTCAAGATTAAGGGGCAAAAGAGGAGTGAGCAACGGTGGAGATGCATCCAAGAGAGAGCACATGGATTGTGCTTTCTCAAATGCATAGCATTGTGACAAGTGTCACAATGCGGGAGGATGGAAGGAGAGGCACCTTTGGAAGGTGTGAGAGGGGACAAATGTGTAAGAAGCTTTTGATTTTTCAGTAGAGGATGTGGAGGTGATGTCATTAGGGGTTGACTTTGGGGTGGATTAGCATTTTTTAATTTTGAATTATGATTGTGCACATGCTTAGGAGGTGATTAGGCTTGGTAAGTGGAGGATTAGGGGGATGTGATGGGAGGAGAGAGAATGAGTGGAAGATTTATTAGCTAAGCATGAATTATTAGCTAATAGGGGAGATTTAGAATTAAATATTTTATTTAATTCCAAGTGGGAGGAAAAGGGGATTTATGAATTAATTTATTTAGATAAAAGTATCCATTTAAATTAATAGAGGAATAGGGGTTTAATTAATTATCAGACTATAGGTTTGTAATTCTGATAATTAATTAGGCTATAGTTAATTAATTAAATTAATTAACTAGAGGATGACATAAATTAATTAAATAAATAATATTTAATTAACAAGATGTTGTAGGAAAAGACTAAATATGATTACTAAATTATGTAAGCAAATTTAGGTGTCTACATTTTGCCCCTCTTCGACGTAGTGTTAAAATAACCCTATTTTGAAGATGTTTTTAACAAAAGAGATGACACGAAGAATGGACTAGGTAATAGAGTTGCCCCAGTTATGGGTCAAGATGTGGCTGGATGATGCCCCCTCGAGAGAACGACGGGGAAAGAAAAAGGGGCCCGAGCGGGGACTCGAAAGGAAAAAGGGGTGAAAGGAAGGGAGAGTGTTGCAGGCTAAGGAGGAGCATGAATGAAGGAAAGAAGGGTGAAAAAGGCCATGAAGAACAAAAATGGGAAGGATGGCAAGAAACGGGAGGAATCAGGGCATCCAGGAGTGAAAACGGGGGTCTGGGGAGGCCTATATATAAGGGCCGAAGGGGTCAAAATCAATTCATTTGCACACCGAGAGCTTAGAAATTGTGACTGCAGAGCTCTGACACATGAAGACAAGATGGCACAACGAGGGCGACCGACACATCGGACGAACATTGTGAGATGTGTGGCGCGGAGTGGAGGGCCCGACCGACAGGTAGGATCAAAAAATTGGACTTGTCGTTGTGTTTCTAGTGCATTTATTGCATGTTTTAGGTTAAAAAAGTGCATTCTCACAGAGTGTGCACCTGGCGGGAACGCTCTTGTCCTGGCAGGAACACGTTCCCGCAAAAGATGGGTGGGGTCAAAAATCTGGGGGGGGGGGGCGGGGGGGGGCGGGCAAGCGCTTTTCACGTGATCGCAAAAATCGTGGGAGGGGTTGCGGGACCGCGATCTTGCAATAATGTCTTGTGGGATCACGTTCTCGTGAGCAGGCAGTGGGATGTCGAAAATGGCATTCCCGCGGGGGGAAGGGAAAAAGGATAAGTGGTGCGGGAATGTGTTCTCGCATCGCTGGGGTTTGGCGGGAATGAGGGAAGGGTTGCCCTTGTGGGAACGCGGGGACAAAAAGCTCTGCGGGAATGCGGGGAGAAAAATCTCCATAGGAATGCGAGGAAAAGAAACTATTTAGGCTTAGTGCTAGACCAAAAACTGACATGCTGACTTGGCTTGGATGCAGTGGTCAGTGGATCGGCTGACGAGCTGAGAGAGACGGGCAGTAGTGCTGATTATCTTGAAGCAGTTCACGGCGGCAGACTGGGCTCGGGTGGATGCATTGGGCTTGGGGTATTTGGCGCGGATGCCACACAAACGGACGTACATGGCACTAGTGATAGTGTTGTGTGAGCGCTGGTATTCGGAGATGGGGACATTTCATCTGCCCACGGGGGAGATGACGGTGACCGTGGAGGATGTATATCGCATCTTCCGGTTACCAGTGCGAGGGGTACCGGTGGTAGCAGACGTGTATACATAGGCCCAGCCAGTGGCCCCACTACTAGGGCCAGGAGTGGTGCCGATCTTGGCACATGGTTAGCTGGCATTAGCACAGCATGCCGCAGCAGCACCAACAGGACGACGGGTCCATTACTATGTTTTGGGATTAATGTCGGGGTATCTCTCCCCAGACACAGGTGGGAGGAGTGTCACACTATCGCTGATTCTCACAATTGTGCAGATTGTGGATGCAGGGGTACCGACAGCATGGGGTACATTGATGTTGGCGGAGATGTACCGCGACCTTCATCATATAGTTTATCATGGAGCAGGGATGATGGGTAGGAGCTTTGTATTTGCTTCCCTCCTACAGGTTTGGGCTTGGGAGCACATAGCAGTGTTGCGACCTTTAGGCCGAGTGGATAGACAGGCGGAGGAGCCTGCGACATACAGCTGGGGAGGCCTAGTGACATATCATGAGGCTAGGGACACTAACTTCTAGCGGGAGACGCTAGACGGGATCAAGGATGGGATCACATGGTGTCCATACCTTGGACATGTGCCATGGGTTGAGGATGCACGAGAGCTGTCATTCACTGTGATGCCCACACACCTTACAGGGTGATGAGACTATATTGTGGAGTAGTACAGACTGGATAAAACATCTCGTTAGTTTGGATTCAGGTAGGATGTGCCACATGGGGAGCGATGGTACTAGCGGACCACCCATGAGAGGATATTAGAGTTTGGGCCACCGGTGGATAGGGGAGGACTACTGGCCGCCTATCAGGCCATGCAACCATTTGTTTGGGATTGGGCAGGAGGGGTGGCGGATCCAGGGACCACACCAGCGTATGACGCCTGGTTTTAGCCACCTAAGGCGGTAGGGAGATTAGGGCTACCAGATGGTGAGGGAGGGGCACCAGCCGTGTATAGAGGCCGGAGAGGAGGGGGGAGAGGAGGGGGAGATAGGGCAAGGATTGGAGGGAGGGACAAAGGAGGGAGAGGAGGAGATGGGGATGGGGACGAAGACAGAGATGGGATGGATGTGGATGGAGGGGGAGGGGATGGGCTACAGATATCGGCAGGTCCGGCACCAGGATCACCACCCTGAGTAGGACCACTAGCAGCAGCAGGATCCAGATTATCTAGGGGTGGGGGAGATGATGCGGCAACACGCTTAGCCTCACTGTAGGCTGCACATGATACCACTACGTAGATGCTCCAAGACACACAGGTGGAGCGAGACGCTCTGAGAGTAGAGGGATGGGCTGCTGGGGGAGAGGGATGGGCTACAGACAAAGAGGGATAGCCTAATTGCGCGCTTAGCGCAATCCATATAGGATGGGCTGATGACGGTGGATGAGAGGGAGCATCTGAGGAGGGAGAGGGATGCCCTGATTGTGGAGAGAGATGGTTTGTGGGCGGAGAGGGATGGGCTACGGTCAGAGCGAGACCGACTACTAGGAGAGAGGGATACTACTACACGGGGATCTCATGGGCGGTCGGGAGAGGTATCTCGCCTCCAGCGATAGTTGGTGCGGTTGGGAGAGCAGGTTGGCTTCTATCGGGGGTTATATCTTGCAGTTGTGCCACCTAAGTGAGCACATCACTACAGGGAGCCGAGTTGGTCATTGCCGACGGGCTCAAGTGGTAGCAAGAGGATGGGGTCTAGTGGGAGTCATAGATCCGGGACCAGTGGGAGCCACAGGGCAGGTGAGGGGAGCTATCGGTCAGGCCACACACAGAGTCAGTAGCACTCGGCCGGCGGTTCGGTACAGATGGCAGAGGCGGGGGGATCGGAGTCAGGGATAGGGATGGACATGGATATAGGTGCTATTCTGATATCCAGAGAGGTGCGGAGTACAAAGATACAGGGCACAGGTGCACAGGGTTCAGTGAACCGGCCACCCATCCTATAGGTACCGCCAAAGGCAGACCCATTAGCTGGAGATTTTGATCTGCAACCTCCCTCAAGAGAGGCAGATAGGCAGTGATATGCTGCAGTTTTGATTGTATATGATTCATTTATTGATGGAGGGCATAGTCCCGATTGTATATTCATATCTGTATTGTTGGTATTATCATGGACTCAAATAGACATTTATTGTTTCATGCTTTTGGGTTGGGACATGTACCTTTATTCTTTGCGATGATTTTTGGTATATATATGATGAGTTGGGTGGGATATGATGTGTTATGGATGAATGTATGGATGCTTATGATGTACTAATATGGATGATGCAGGATGCGATGTGATTTCTATATGCTATGAAACTGACATGTGTGTGATGCAGGATGTGATGTGATTTCTATATGTTATGCTTTATGAGATGTTTATTATGAGATGTATGTGCTGACAGTTTGTGGATGCAGGATGTGAGTAAAATGTTGTTAATATGTGATGCATGTATATTATGATGAAATGCATGTGTGTATGGATATGTAACATGTGTTAACAATGCAAGATAATAAACTACTTAACAATGCAAGATAATTTAAATGAACCTAATGAATCTAAGATAACTTAATAAGCAATGGGCCTAAAATGAACTCTTAACTATGCAAGATGAATAAAAAGTGAGATGAATGCACCTAAAAATGAATCGTAACTATTAAAATGAATCTAAATGATATGAATATGAAATGGTAAATGAGATGAATGCACCTAAGAATGAACCCTATCAATGCAAGATTAAAATGAATCTAAATGATATGAATATGAAATGGTAAATGAGATGAATGCACCTAAGAATGAACCCTATCAATGCAAGATAAGGAATCTAACATGATATGAATACGAAATGGTAAATGAGATGAATGCACCTAAGAATGAACCCTATCAATGCAAGATAAAGAATCTAACATGATACGAATGAAAAGATGAATGAATCTAAAATGAATGCACTCTAACAATGCAAGATAATGAATGAACGTAAGATGAGAGGACATAGTGCAATCGAGGGTAGGAGTGGGAAATGACATGCATGCATTGTAAGGAAACTCAGGTGCGGAAACAACTTCCTACGCTAATCTCTATAAGAGAGTATTGTGCAAATTCTTTTAAATCCTTACAATTTCAGATTCATTAACTACTTTAACAAAGATACTGCAACCACATACCATACATACAGAAAAATAGAGAATGACACAATGATATACCCTGGAGAAAATTTTCGGTAAAAACCCCAGCACTCCAAAACCTGCACAATGTATTGATCAAAACTATTACAGCTTACAATACACTTGCAATGCAAGTTCTTTCAAAAGATTTCTAAACCCTTGAAGACAAATCATGGCAACATAAAACATTCCAACAATACACTCGCATCATCTCTCTTCGCAACCCTAAAAAATTTTATATCATGCGCTTCACTTTTTAGGGCTACTCCCAAAGATAACCGTATTAGGGTTTTACCATTCTCCGAGAAAATATGAACCCCCAAATTTTTTTTCGGGGTGATGCCCTGAACCCCATGATTGGGGAAGAGTGTACAGTACTCAAATTTATCAATTGCTACATGTCTTCACTTGTCATTGAATCTTCCTGACATAGCTCTTACGTGTCATAGGAATCCGTCATAACCGTTTTAGCTATGATCTCCTTACACACAATTCAAGATGCTGACACATCAACATTATTTGCAAGAAATACATTTTACAAAAAAAATAATAAGAATAGGAATTATCCAAGGTTGAGACACCTTATTCCTAACATTCTCCCACTTGTCAAACACCTTGTAAGAGCAACAAGAACATAACAGGAACTAACCGCTATAGGCCAAAAGGCCCATAGACTCCGAACACCATCTGAACTTCTCAGTGCCCACTGGTTTCATTAATGCGTCTACAACATTCTTCACAGTATCTACCTTCTCCAAATTTACCTTTCCATCTTCCACCATATCTCTCACAAAGTGAAACCGCACATCAATGTGCTTCGTTATGGCATGGAAAGTTGGATTCTTTGCAAGGCAAATAGCGCTCTAACTGTCACACCAAATAGTAATCTATTCTGCATCAACACCAACATCAGAATACAATCTTCTAAGCCAAATGGCTTCTTTACAAGCATGAGTAGTAGCCATGTACTCAGCTTCTGTAGTGGACAAAGAAACTACAGGTTGTCGCTTACTCATCCAACTAATGGCACCACCAAACATAGTGAACACATAAACACTGGTGGATCTCCTGTTGTCAATATCACCTGCCCAATCTGAATCCACAAACCCATGAATACAAACTGAATGCGGAGATCCAGAAGAGTTACCATGATAACATATGGAGTAATCTGATGTACCCCTCAAATATCTAAATACTCGCTTAACTGCATCCCAATGTACCTATCCAGGGTTAGCCATAAACCAACTCAGGACTCCCACTGCTTGGGCAATGTCTGGTCTAGTACAGACCATAGCATACATAAGACTGCCAACTGCACTAGCATAAGGTACTCTACTCATGTCCTCCACCTCACTAGGAGATTTTGGACAATCATCTACAGATAACTTTGTTCCCACAGAAATAGGAACACATAGTGGTCTACAATCTGCCATGCTGAACCTGTCCAACACAGACTTCACATACTTACTCTGACTCAACCAAAATTTTTTGTTAGACCTGTCTCTATTGATTTCCATACCCAAGATGTACCTAGCTGCCCCAAGATCTTTCATCTCAAACTGTGCTAACAACTGAGATTTAAAATAAAAAATCATACCCTTACCCTTCCCAAATAGCAACATATCATCAACATATAATGCAATAATAAGAAGGCGATCATTTTCAAGTCTGAAATAAATACAATGATCTGATTTTGATCTTACAAATCTAATTGACAACACAAAGGCATCAAACTTAAGGTACCACATCCTAGGAGATTGCTTCAAACCATATAGAGATTTCTTTAATCTGCAAACTAAGGACTCTTTACCTTTAACAATGTAGTGCTCAGGCTATGACATATAAATCTCTTCCTCCAAATCACCATGAAGGAAAGATGTCTTCAAATCCATCTGTTCTATCTCTAAATCATATGATGGAGCAAGAGATAACAGAAATCTAATGGATGTCAACTTTGCAACAGGAGAGAATATTTCACCATAATCTATTCTCTCTACCTGTGAATACCCCTTTGCAACCAATCTAGCTTTGTACCTTTCAACACTGCCATCTGCACAAAATTTCTTCTTGAACACCCATTTACAGCCAGCAGATTTTTTCCCTTTAGGCAAAGGTACAAGGTCTCAAGTTTTGTTTTTCTCCAATGAAGCCATCTCATCATCCATAGCCTCAATCCAGGAACCTGCATCTTCCATGCCCAAAGCCTCTTTCACAGATCTAGGCTCATCAGTGTTAGTAATCAAAGAAAAAGCACAACTGAAATCTAACATAGAATAACCAAACCTTTCTGGTTGCTTTCTTTCTCTTGTGGAACTCCTCAAGGGCTGCGGTTGAGGTTGGTCTTCCTCTTCTTCCAAACTATCAGAGCTGCTAGAGCTCTCCTCATCATTAGGCCCAACATGGTCTCTCTGTTCAGTCTTCTCAGGGGTAGGAGGCAACTAAACAACATTTTTTTCCTTTTCTTTTTCATCTGGTTGTAGCACAATATGAGAAGATGTTAGCTCTCTGAAAATAACATTTCTACTATACAACACCTTACTAGTCACAGGATCCCAAAGCTTGTATCCTTTCACACCAGCACTGTATCCAATGAAGATACATTTAACAACTTTGTTTTCCAACTTAGATCTTTTCTCCTTTGGAACATGTGCATAAGCTTCACAACCAAAAACACGAAGATGTCTAATTGAAGGCTTCTTACTAGACCACACCTCCATGGGTGTCTTACCAACAAGGGTTGATGTAGGAGATCTGTTAACCAGATAGCAAATAGTGGCCACAGCTTCGGCCCAAAACCTTTGTTCTAAACCAGCTCCACTCAGCATACTCCTAGCCTTCTCCATCAGTGTCCTATTCATTCTCTCCGCAACTCCATTTTTCTGTGGGGTATAAGGAGTTGTCTTATGCCTCTCGATACCTTGTTCTTTATAGAATTGTTCAAACTCTGCTAAGCAAAACTCACCACCATTGTCAGTTCTCACACACTTAATCTTCTTACTAGTCTGATTCTCTACAAGAGCTTTAAATTCCTTGAACCGACTAAAGACATGTGTCTTACTTTTAAGGAAATAAATCCACATCCTTCTACTATAATCATCTATGAAAGATACAAAAAATACAGACTTGGAGATTGAAGGAACTTTTACAGGACCAAATACATCAGAATGAATAAGATCCAAAACATCAGAAGATTTGTGAGAACTAGAGTAAAACTAAACATGATTTTGTTTACCATAGACATAGTGTTTTCAGAAGTCAAACTCGAGATTGCAATCATTTAACCCCTCAACGAGATTTTTATTTTTCAGGGTTCTGAGACCCTTTTCACCAATGTGGCCAAATCTCATATGCCACAACATTGTCTTTTCTGTAGGAAGCTTACCTTCCAAAGTGTTTGCACTACCATCAGAACCAATAGCCTCAGACTTCTTCACTGCTTGTTCAGATGGTGAGGATGAAGAACTATTACATAAAGGAATACATGCATCTAGCTGAAATAAGGTACCTCTCCTAGTACCCCTTGCAAGCACTATCGATCCTCTCATCATCTTGCATCCTTCTTTCGAAAAAACAACTTGCACACCTACATCATTCAACATACTTATAGATAATAGGTTTCATGCCAAACCTGGAATGTGCATAACTCCATTGATTCCCTTTACTCGTCCATCAGGAAATTTGATAGCGACCCTTCCGCGTCCAACTATCTTTAGGTGAGAATCATCACCCAAGTACACCTTTCCACCATCGAACTCTTCATATTTTGAGAACCAGTTTCGATGAGAGGTCATGTGAAAAGATGCACCCGAGTCAACCAACCACACATCATCAGATGCATGGGCTGCCAAAGCTGTGATGAATGCATCGCCATCTTCTTGAGATCTTTCTGAAGCTGAATCTGAACCTTTCTTCTTCTTCTTCGGCATTTGCAGTCTTTACGGAAGTGCCCAGATTTATCACAGTTCCAACATTTTGCCTTGGACTTATTGGAAGTCTTTGACTTCCCACGGGATTTGGATCTACCCTTATTGTCAGAATTATTATCATTTTTCTTCCCTCTTTCAGTGGATCTCCCACGAATAGCAAGGGCTTCTTTTTCTGAAACAGAAGCCTTTCTCCGCATCTCCTCTGATAGTAGCAAAGACACCACATCATCCATTTTGAAGGTGACTAACGTGCTTTCGAGAGCCATCACAAGATAGTCCCATGAATCTGGTAAAGAACATAAAAGTGTGTAGCAATGATCCTCCTCCTCTAACTTGACACCAGCTGATGTCAACTGTGCAGCCAGCAGATTAAATGCATTTAAATGATCCGTTAAGGATCCACCTTCCTCCATTCATAGAGAGTACAACTTCTTCCTTAGGAACAACTTGTTCACCAGAGATTTGGCCTGATACACGGCCGCAAGTCTTTCCCATAAATTATTTGTGGTTTTCTCATCTAGAACATTCAGAAGAACTGCATCGGTTAAACAGAGTCTTATGAGACCCTTAGCTTTACGGTCTTTGATATCCCAATCTGCTTGAGCTATAGTTACTAGTCTTGTATCATTTGAAGTTGCTTCCCATAGGTCATGATCTTCCAACATGTCTTCCATCTTGAGTTTCCACAACTCGAAATTAGTGCCATTAAATTTCTCCACCTCTATTCTTCCATATGATGAACTTGCCATCTCAATCTGCAAATAAGATTCACAATGCTCTGCAAAAAAAAACTCCCACTCAAACTTGAGATCAGCTCAAAAAACCCTACCCAAAAACTAGGATCAAAAGTTGATCAAGCTCTGATACCACTTGTAAGGAAACTCAGGTGCAGAAACAACTTCCTACGCTAATCTCTATAGGAGAGTATTGTGCAAATTCTTTTAAATCCTTACAATTTCAGATTCGTTAACTACTTTAACAAAGATATTGTAACCACATACCATACATACAAAAAAATAGAGAATGACACAATGATATACCCTGGGGAAACCTTTCGGTAAAAACCCTAGCACTCTAAAACCTGCACAATGTATTGATCAAAACTATTATAGCTTACAATACACTTGCAATGCAAGTTCTTTTAGAAGATTTCTAAACCCTTGAAGACAAATCATGGCAGCATAAAACATTCCAACAATACACTCACATCATCTCTCTTCACAACCCTAAAAAAGCTTATATCATGCGCTTCACTTTTTAGGGCTACTCCCAAAGATAACCGTATTAGGGTTTTACCATTCTCCGAGAAAATAGGAACCCCAAAATTTTTTTTTGGGGCGATGCCCCGAACCCCATGATTGGGGAAGAGTGTACAGTACTCAAATTTATCAATTGCCACATGTCTTCACTTGTCATTGAATCTTCTTGACATAGCTCTTATTTGTCATAGGAATCCATCGTAACCGTTTTAGCCATGATCTCCTTACACACAATTCAAGATGCTGACACATCAACATTATTTGCAAGAAATACATTTTACAAAACAAATAATAAGAATAGGAATTATCCAAGGTTGAGACACCTTATTCCTAACATGCATGAATGTAGATGAGAGTGTGAGGGTGAGGGTATACGGAATGGTCACAACATATCACTGCCTGACTGCACCCTCGCTGAGAGAGGGAGGGGACAACAGTTGAAGGGGGATATATGCACAATCACAATCCAAAGGTCAAGAACGCGAGAGGGATGCGAGAGAGAAGCTTAGTGGGGGGGAGTTTTCTGTTTGGGATGATGCTTTGATATTGGACAGGGGTGATGGGAGCTTTGTTCGGATGTTTGATAGGGCGGACGATGTTTCATGAAGCTTGAGCGTGGGATGTTCCGAGGGAACACCATAGTGTAATTTTGAGCACTTATTTTGATATAGCAACAAAAGAGATGAACCACAATTACTAGGAACGTAAGGTCATGTCGCGAGCGTTGCATAGGACTGACATGAAAAAGACGCGCAAGGATTTCCCCAGCATCAAACATGCATCGCGAAGGACACATGGTGGGAACGATGCGAGGGAACCCACAAATAAACAACATTTCTCAAGTGCACCAAGTAACCCAAAAAGATCATAAGTGAAACATGCAAGGGTCATGTCTGACTGACTCGCAGGCAGAAGCCAAAAGATCACAAAAGATCGTGCCCCAGAGTAACACCTCCTGTTGCAACACACCATGATATAAAAGATCATGGCGGCCTTAATGGGAGTAGTCAACTGAGATCACAAAATCAACTGAAAAGATAGAACAAGCAAACTGAAATCAATGCGATAAGACCAAAAGATGTTCCTTGCCAAAAGAGATCGACTGACTGTGGATGGTGAGATTAGGTCAGACATGGAAGAATGATGCATCCTACAAGGACCTGGTTGATGGGTATTGACTGCATTGGGAATATTGCTGGGCAAACAAAACAACTTTCGGAGAATCATAGTGATGCAAGATACTTGTTGAGGGAACATTGCTGATGTTGAGATCATTCGGGTCATGGGTGTTGCGAGCAAAAGACACTACCAAGATGGTATGTACAAGACAAGGACACTATATACAATGGATATGTACAACATTGCAGGAAATGGGATAGTGAATCGCATGTGCTGGCGAAATGGGAACAACACCTTGGGAACAAGGGATGATGAATCGGAAAATGAAAAGTGGTGAATGGATTTTAATGGGGGGGGATGGGAGTTTGATAGATAATGAGACGGTCCACTATGTATGGCACCTGTTTACTAAGTTTTCACCAACATACTTGCCCAAGGCGCTTGAATTGCCAAGTTTTCACCATTGGACGGTATTTTTCTTTTTACTCTTTTCCATTTTTTTAATTTTTTTGATTCATCAAGGCGCCTGTTTACCAGGTTTTCACCAAGGTGATGATTTTTTCAAGACATTTTATAATTTTTAGGATTTTTTCAGGATCATATTTGATTTTTAAGATTTTTTTAGGATCATATTATGGTTCAAGCATAGAACCACTTTAGATGTATGATATTAATAGGATCATTGAGGGGCTCCCCCTCAGGTGTAGACAACTGATAAGCTCCAGAACTGAAGCAAGCTGTCACCACGTAGGGACCTAACCAGGTGGGCTCAAACTTTCTTTTCTTTTCACGGTTTGCTTTTACTTTCTGGTTTTCTTTGAGGACAAGGTCTCCCACTTGGAACTATCGAGGGTGCACCTTTTTATTGAAGCTCCTTTTGAGACGATTTTGGTACATGATCAAGTGATCATAGGCCCGTTGCCTCTTTTCATCTAGCAAGTCTAGCTAGGTCAGGCACGCCACGTGATAGTTTTCATTTGTGATGTAGTCCTTCATGGATATGCATAGTGAAGGGATTTCAACCTTGATTGTAAGAACAAATTCAACACCATATACTAGGGAGTATGGGGTGGTGCCTGTGGGAGTACGGAATGAGGTGCGATAGGCCCAGAGGGCGGGATTGATTTGCAAAGGCCAATCATGACCAGAATCATTGAAAACTTTTTGTAGGATTTTGAGGATGGTTTTGTTAGTTGCCTCAACTTGGCCATTCCCTTGTGGGAAGTACAGGCTAGAAAAGCGTTGGTGGATGTGGAATCGGTCATAGAGCTCTGTAACATGCTAGTTTTCAAATGGAGAGCCATGATCTGAGAAGATGGTGGAGGGAATGCCGAAATGACAAATGATATGGTAGAGGATGAATTTGGAGATCTGGACACCAGTAGTTAAGTTGAGCAAAATTTCTTCTACCCACTTTGTAAAGTACTCGGTGGCTGTAATGATATACTTGTGTCTGTCAGAAGAATGAGGGTGGATCATGCCAACAAGGTCAAAACCCCAACATGAGAAAGGCCACGGAGGTGCAATGGGCTGTAAGTCCTGCGCGAGTGCATGGATCAAATTGGCATGCTGTTGGCACTATAGGCAATTCTTGACAAACTTGCAGGTGTCATGCTCCATGGTTGGCCAATAATACCCAACTCTAAGCAGCTACTTTGCAAGGATGATACCACTCGTGTGAGCACTGCAAATACTAGTGTAAACCTCTTGTAAAGCCATGACGACCTCGTTTGAGTCTAGACATTGGGAGAGGACATTATGATACCCATGACGATATAGGGTGTTGGCTACAAGAGTGTAGTGGGATGCTGTGCGAATAAGGTTATGGCGTTGGGGGTTTGTGAGGTGAGGGGATATGATACCATTCTTTAGATAAGCATGAATGTCATGGTACCATGGGGACTGGGGACCAACCAAGATGCATACCATATCAGCGTCAGCATTCTTGTAAGTGGGCATGTGTAGCTGCTTGACTAGAAACTCATACTATGCAGCATCACGAGGGATTTCCAATAGTGAGCCGATGGTGGCCATAGCGTCTGCTACCTTATTCTAAAGTCTTGGTACTTGTGTGAACTGTATACTGACAAAATGTTCTTTGAGTTTATCTACAAGCTCTTTGTAGGGTAATAGCTTGTCATCCTTTGTTTGATATTCATCGAGGACCTACTTGATGATCAATTGGGAATCTCTGAAAACTTGGAGTTCCGTGATATTCTAGTGAATGGCAGTTTTAAGACCTGCCATGAGGGCTTCATATTCTGAGATGTTGTTTGTACACATAAATCCTAGCTTGAAGGATTTTGGGATGTAGTCTCCTTGAAGGGTCACAAATAGTATGCCTGCCCCTGATCCATGTGATGTATATGAGCCGTCAAAATATAATTTCCACTGGGGTTGTTCTGCGATCATACAAAGGTGCTCATCTGGGAACTCCATTTCGAGAGGGTATGCGTCGACTAGGGGAGTTTCTACAAGCTGATCCGCAATAACTTGTCCCTTGATGGCTTTTCAATCAACATATTAGATGTCTAATTCACTAAGAAGCATAACCCATTTTTCCATTTGCCCTGTAAGTGTGGCCTTTGATAGCAAGTATTTGAGCGGGTCAACCTTGGAGATCAAGTTTAGTGTGTGACTAAGCATATAGTGGTGAAGTTTCTGAGTGGCGAAAACCACTGCCAAGAAGGATTTTTCCATTGGAGAATAGTTTAGCTCGTAGCCAACTAGTGTACGACTGATATAATAAACAAATCGCTCTTTTCCATCATCATCGAGCTGTGCTAAGAGTGTCCCCAACACTATAGTAGTTGTAGATATGTACAAAATGAGGGGCCTTCCTGGCGTTGGTGGCACAAGAATAGGTGCATTCATCAGATATTCCTTGAGTTTTTCAAATCTGCGCTGATAGATGGGATCCCACTTGAAGGAGGTATCCTTTCGTAAAAGATGTGTGAATGGCTGGCACTTATCTGCGAGTTGGGAGATGAATCATTGAACTGACTGCAACTTTCCTTGTAAGCTTCTTAGCTGTCTGAGTGTTCTGGGAGGAGGCATTTCCATGATGGCCTTCACCTTTTTGGGATCAATCTCTATGCCACACCTGGACACAATGAACCCCATAAGTTTTTCGGATGTCACACCAAACAAACATGTGTTTGGATTCAATTTCAAGCCATACTTGCACAGGCGATCAAACACATCTTCGAGGATATCAAGGTGTTCGTAGCGTGTTCTGGATTTTGCTATAATGTCATCGACATAGTCCTCAAGGATCTTATGAAACATGTCATGAAAAATTGCGGTCATTGCTCTCTGATAGGTAGCTCCCACATTTTTGAGCCCAAACGACATCATGTTATAGCAAAACGTGCCCCATGGTGTGGTGAAAGCATTTTTGTGCTGGTCTGCTTCTGTGATTCTGATCTGATTATACCCGGAGAAGTTGTCCATGAGCGACAACATCTCATGCCCTACAATGAGGTCTACGATCATGTCTATGTTGGGCAGTGGAAAATCATCTTTCGGACATGCCTTGTTGAGATCTCAAAAGTCAGTACAAATTCTTATATCACCTGAGGGTTTGACGACAGGCACCATGTTAGAGATCCAGTCTGAATAATCAATGGCTCTGATGATATTAGCCTGAAGGAGCTTGTCAAGCTCTGCTTTAACCAGTAAGGCTACTTTTGGATGCATTCTCCTTAACTTTTGCTTGACTGGTTTGGTATCGGGATTGACTGCTAGATGATGAACAATGAGATCAAGATCGAGTCCAGGCATATGGACATATGACCATGCAAAGTTTCTTATTGATTCCCGAAGAAGGGCCTCTAGGGCTGTCTCTTCTGCTTCACTTAGAGCTGCTGCGATGTATGTGATCTGAGAGATTTCCTCTGTTCCTAGATTGATCGGCTTGGTCTCTTCAATGACTGGATGATTTTTCTGACTGGTAATCCTGGATAAGAGGAAGAGGCAAGTCTCCATCCTCCAGCACCTTAGAGGGGTTTTCACTATCAGATACGCCCTTTGTTTTTACTATTTTTGAATCAGGATGTGCCCCAGAGGGGTTTTCACATGAGGACTCTTTATTTTCATTTTTGTTTTTATTTTTGCGGCTAGAGACTTCCTCTTCCCCAAAGTACCCCTTTGGGTTGAGTTGGTATACTTCGGTCGATTCTTTCCCCCATTTTGATTGCTAATCTGTGGCGCCCATGAATCTTAGGAGCGCTTCCTCACTTTGGAACTCATTGATATGTACTACACTCAGTTGGTCCTAGTCTATGAGGTCAGGGTGAATGAGGGGGAGGTCAATGAGGTTGATGGCGAGTTGGCGAAGGAAAAAATTTCCTAGGAAGGTTTCATCATCAAAGATATCATCGTAGGACCATTTTTCTTCCTCTTCTGGAATGTCTTCGACTTCCATGAGTTTGTCTTGGATTCTCAAAAGGGTTATGTTGGGCGAATTGGTGCCCCCAATTACAGTGTCAGGTCCTCGTATGTGCAGGTGAGGGGGATTAAAGATGAGGCCTCGAGTCTCTAGATTTTTAGAGGCCTCCATGGGGTCTGTCATTCTAGCCTCATTAGGTCCTAGACCTCCTCCTTGATAGTCCCATTGTTCAGTTGCCCATTTGTGCGGTATGAGATATTATCTTTAAAGTATCTGAGGACCTTAGTATTTCGAGGTGGAGGATCTTTATACAGCCATTGGTTGATATCTAGGGCCAACTCCTAACCATTTAGGATTCCATTGGAAATAAAAGAAGATGTTCCCATGGTCTTTATTTTGGGACCCTCCTGAGGAGCCTTGGTTTGGTGGGAGGGTCATCCTTGTGTGTGTGGATCTAGGGGAAGAGCCCCTACTACAAAAGCATCGGTGAGATTGTATTCTCCATAGCCTTTGTTGTTGATCTTGACAGAGGAGGAGGTGGAGGTGAGGGTTGCTTCTAGATCGCAGTGAGATTGGGAAGAGCTAGCGACAGACATGCCAATGTTGATTCCGAGACAATCAGTGGAGTGGGGAAATGAGGCCTCAATCGCATGACATTATGTGAAAGGTTGGGGATCTGTGTGGATGGTGATTTCAATGCTTGATAAGGGAATTTGATGCACTGATGATAGGTGGAAGGGACTACTTGGATGGAGTGGATCCAGGGATGACCCAGGAGGATGTTGTAAGGGAGATCAAGATCAACAACGTGGCACACTATGTCCTATGTGATAGGACCAATTTTGATTGGCAACAAAATGGTACCTTTGAAGGTATGCTCTAGATTATCATAGGCCTTGATGGTGATCACCTCATGGGAGATGTTTGCTTCGGTGAGGCCAATCTATCAAACAAATTTTAACATACAAAGATTGAGGGCCGAACCATTATCTATCATGACCCGTTTGATGGCAAAGTCATTGATCATGACGGCAATGCGGAGTGGGAGATTATGATATGGTTCAACGGATGGCATGTCGAATGGCTAAAAAGAGAGAGTGGATGGTGCGGATATGTGCCCCACAAGGTTCTTAAATTGGATGGCATTGATGTCTGCAAGGATGTGGGCCTCTTGTAGGGCTTTGTTGAGGACCTCTTGATGAAGGGGTGATGTGCGAAGGAGATCAAGGATGGAGATTTGTGCGGGTGTGTTCCCAAGGTGTTCCAGGAGGTTATATTATGCATTGGGGATGGTGGTAGTATTAGTGTCAGCTACAGATATTCGACCTCTTTGGGTAGTAACAACACATTGATTGTCAGCACCTTTGACATGGATCGCATTCACAGTAGGCTCAACCTAGGAGATACAACCAAAAAATTTATCATAGTTTATGTAGGTAGTGGTATAGTCTTTTCCATCGCCATGGTCGCCTTGTTTACCCTTATCTTGGCCAGCGGGAGGGGTAGCATTAACTTGGGCCTTTCCGACATTGTGTTTAAGAAACACATTTTGGTAGATTTGCAGTTTGGCATTAGGTGATGCTTGGGTAGGAGCATCGACTGTGATCTCTTTTTTATCTATAAGATCCTGGACATAGCTCTTGAGCTTCATGCACTTAGCGATAGTGTGTCCCTTAACACAGTGGTATTCATAGTATTCATTGTCTTTGTACCAGGTTGGTTTGGGTGTTAAGTCATCATAGGGCTGGGTTTGCGGATACACAACCAGGTTGGCGCTCACCATCTTGCGAACAAATGACATCCAAGGGTTCTCCAAGGGGTGTGAAGATGCACTTTGGGTCATTCTGAACATAGGGCTTATTTCATCCTTGGGTAATAGATATAGCATTGGTTTGATTCATAGGAGGTTGATAGGGTGGCTGTTGGTAGGCAGACACTTTCTGTTGGTATACAGGTGCTGGTTGCTGATACACGGGTGTTTGCTAGTGATATGTTGGAGGAGTGGGATTAGGACCTGCAACCACAACTTGGACATTCCTGGTGTCAGTGGCTCCATCAGTGACCACATTCTTATTCTTGTTCCAATATTGAGAATGGTCATTGTTTGGTTTGTCTTGAGAGCTTTCTTTATAGTGTTTGATGCTACCATCGTCCAAAAGAGCTCGCTCAATATCCATGCCTTTGCCTTTAATGTCTTGGTAGGTCTGAATGCAGTTCATCTTCATGGAATGGAATAGCTTTGGGTGTTGATTATCAATGAATATCTTGGCAAGATGTTTTTCTGGTGGTTCATATGACAATCTCATGGTGAGATTCTACCATCATTGTAGTAATCGGCCAGAGTTTCACCTCCCTTATGTTTGGTATTGCATAAGTCCAATAGGGTGAGCTCGTTCTCGATGTTGTGCACATATTGAGCGATAAACTTTTCTGAAAGTTCTGGAAACGTGGAAACAAACCCATAAGGTATTTTGTAGAACCATTCGAGGGCGGGCCCTCCCAAGCTCTTAAGGAAGAGTCGCATGAGAAATATGTCGTTAAATGCCACCTCCTGGCATGCCATGTAGAACTCTTTGACATGGTTAACTGGATCACCCTTCCCTCAATACTTGTCAAACTTTGGTGTTACAAAATGTTTAGGGAAGGGGATTGTTGTGATCTATCTGTCGAACAGATACAAACAAACCTCCTTAAACTTGAATGTCTTAGTCTCAGTACTAATCTTAAGCTTTTTGATGGCATTTCTCATTTCTTCCCACTCTGACTTGGCAGGTTCTGGAGTAGGTACTCCCAGCAAGAATGGGTTGGATGGCGCGGGTGAAAAGGGAGGATATGGTGAGCAAGGGAAAGGGGATTGCCCAGTTGAAAAGGCCATCTAGAAGGGGTTCTGGCTGACTTGCTGAGTGACGTATTGCTAGTGCAAGGTGGGTATGTGTTGCGGCAAGGCTTGATACTGTGAGGTGGGGGGATTGGCTTGCGGAGTCGGGAAGTATTGCTGCTACTAGGGAGGTTGGTAGAATGGTTGTGGTTGGGGTTGGTGATGATCTTGACCAATATAAGATGGGTGCATACCCGCATTGCTGAGAGTGGGAATAGTAACCTGGGTGTGCACTATAGGTAGTTACATATGGGAGTTAGTGGGCTGGGTAGCATCGAGTTGCTGTGATTATGGAAGTTTGGTTTGCTGAGTAGCGGATGGCATAGAAAAATAGTTGGTAAATGTAGGTGGATGTGCTGCTTGTGGGAAGGTTCGTTGCTAATGAGCCTTTTGGTAAAGTTGGCCATGTGTGGGTTTGCCCATGGCGTTCATTTGTGCTTGGCCGAGGCTCCAGGTGGCATTGACTCCTGATGGGGTTTGTGATGTAGAGTTGGCCACAAACGCGGGGGCTGATATGGGAGTTTGATGTGCTAGTGGAGGATTGTGGGATGGCACATGTGGCATTCCTATTGTAAAGGTGGCTTGTTGGGTCTATGTGCCAGCCATAAAGGTGAGAGGTGCTTGCGTGGAATGAGATTGTGGGGTGGATATAGGTGGGGTGGTTTGTGAGACTCCTTGTGAAAGAGGTGTTGATGTAGCGAGAGGTGGCGTTGCTTGAGTAGAGGCTTGGGTGAATGCTGGTGCTTGAGTGACCATCTGTGAAGAGGCAGGGGGTGGTGGTCCCATGATGGAAAGTGGTGTGCTTGCGCGGATCACCATACGAGGTTGCAGGAGATGTGGGATAGATGAGGCCGTATGGGATACTTGCATGATTGGATCATGGACTTGCTAGATGACAAATGAATCAATGTTGGTGGGAACATGGAAGGGGTTTGTGGGGTCAAAAGAGCGTAACTAAGGTGGGATGGGAGTACCCTCCTGCACATAGTTTTCCAATATAGCCAGATGATTTTGTGTGATGATTGCGCTTACCATTTACGCATGTCTTGGGAGGCACATGAAAGCCTCCATGAAGTTAGTAGTAGGTGTCTCACTAGGATTTTCGACCCATATGTTCTGAACTGTCATCGTCGGAGGGTCATACATCACCATTTCACCTGTGGAATCATTTGGATCAGCTGAAGTAGTGGCCCGGTTGGAATCCATCCCTTTTATTTTCTTTGATCATGTCACAACAGGCATGAAAGTGCAATGTCCTAAGATGAGGGAAAATGCAGATGTAGCGAAATGATGCTAAGGATGGGGATTTGGATTTTGAGATGAACTAGGTGATGATCTAAATGTAGGATTCTTAGTGATACGCTATTGGGAAGAGGATTGAGATGGGTTACCTTTCCTGATGGGGGGATCAAAATGTGTGGATTGTCATCCTCGGATAGACTTGTGATCTTCAGACAATGGGATCCTTACTAGTGTGGGCCGATCTCTAGATCGAGATGATGAGGTCCACAACAGCAAGTACTAGGTACCCTAGACAATGCTTAGTCAAATGGGTGAAGCTTCAAGATTTTGATTTGTGTAAACAAGGATAGGATAAATCAAGGTGAGTTCTTGGATATGATATGGATCTAGGATAATGACTTGGATAATGATGCTAAATGATGCTTCGAAAGGGAATGATGAAAATGCACCTATTGGATCACCTAAGATGGGGGATGGTGTGACAATTTTTGCAGTTTTGAAAGAGGAGGAGGTTATGCCAACTAATCTTCACTCTCTAATCTAACAAAGCAGCGATCAACTTGGATTTGAAAAGCAAACTATTTAACCCTTGAGTTGTATTGTATGTTATCCAATCGGGTTTGGTACTTTTCTTCTTCGTGGGCTGCAGTGACAATATGCTGACAATCTTTGAGCTTTCTATCTGTAACTTTATCTTCTCGATATGCACGTGGGATGGGTAACTTAGCTTTCTTATGCTTCATAGTTTGGGTCATAGGTCAACAAACGTAATTGTTCATAGGATTGGATCAAGCTAGGAAGTGACTACGGTAAGTATACCTTGGCTTGGTTCAGAACAAACTTGGATTCACTTTTAGGATAATGTCTTAACAAACAATCCTCACAAGAGACAAAGCAATCTTGGAGGATACAGACAGATGATCTCTTTTGGCAAAAGAACTTTGTAATGCCGATAATTGTGTATGTTCAACATATGTTTTTACTGGGTCAAGTCACTTTCGAGAACACATACAAGCACTTTCTACCTACAAGACATGCTAGTATCACAACCTTTGCCCACAACTTGATATCCCAAAAGAGGAATACATATGGTGAGTAATCTTCAGGTGACCTGGGAAACCACTTGGGTCGGTCCTTGCACAAAGATTATGATACCTTCAGGAGTAGATTAGGTATGCTTCTGGTTAATGGCTTCTAGAAGGTCCGTGGCGTCCCCCCAATCAGTTGGTACGCGCATGACTCACTTAAGAGCCTAGTTGACCATGTTGAAATCATAGGGATATTCACCTACCTCAGGCTACCATCAACACGCCTCGCCTGAGCTTGTGGGGATAAGGTGAGAGTTTTCTCAGCACCTTGTTTATATACCGGCTGGGGTATTACCAGTTTGAGGTCATTCTCTAAAGAGGAAGTGCTTCTCTCTAGATAGGCCGTGCTAGAAGTGTTGTCAATCGAACTTGATATTTATCTTCACCCAAGATCTACAAAGGCAAGGGGAGAGGATATAGATACAAGTGGATTGCTTCCACGTCACTTACTTTAACAAGGTTTATGCAAAAATTGAAAAGCTCTTAAGGAAGTGTTGAAAAACACTCTTTCAAACATGCCAAGAAGTATTCATTCCAAATTGAACCTATTAAGACTAAGTGTTTTCTATTCTAGAACATCAAACACTCATGTTTAGCATGCAAGGTTTTTTGTTTTGAAATGCAAATGACAATGCTTGAAAAAAAGTAGAGATTTGATTTGCAAAAAATAAGAAAAGTTTTACTCCCTTTAGCATTCAAGATATTTTTGATCAATTTTTAAGCACCAAAAGAAGTGTTCATCGCATTGATCCTTTGTCCCTTAGGCATTCAAGATTGAGTAAGTTGATTTTAAGCACCAAAAAGAAGTGTGATGTTTTCCTTGTTTAATTTTAACCTTTGTTCATTTTAAACCCAAATAAAAAATATGAGGTGTTGTTTGACATACACTATTCTTTTTAATGCACTGAAACTAAAATGAGTTAATTCTATTTTAAAATATTAACCTGCATTCTCACAAAAACTTGCAATCTTGTAGCAGAAAACAACGTTCCCGCAGAGCCATACCAGCGTTCCCGCAAGACTGTCAGAAAAAACCAGAAACACATAATGAAAATAAAGAAACAGTCTCAATACCTTCACCCGCGTTCTTGCAAGTCAAACTGTGTTCCCACGAGTCAACTATCGATCCCACATTGTGAGAATGAAGGCAGAAAAACTCTAAAAAATAAAGGGTCGTACGACCAAAAAAGCTAACAGTCAATCTCGCTAGGTCAACAGTATTCCTACAAGGTCAAATAGCAATCTCGCACTGTGGGAATGAGGGAAAACTCAAAACTATAGGAAAAATGTCATACTACGGCTTACAGAACATACACAGGAAATCCTGCAACAGTCAAACAACGGTCCCACAAAAAAGGGTACAGTCAGTCACTGGTGAAGTAGGATAGAGAGCAGAAAAATATGAGAAATCAAAAAATATCATGGCAATAATGCATTCTCATGAGCCGTACAGGCATTCCCATAGAGAAATCTGCGTTCCCACGTCCGTATAGGCGTTCCCACAAATCTGTAAATTTTCTAGAGGTGTTTGCTGTGTAAAACCCAAAAATGGGAACGTCTATGCAAATGCCTCCTCTTCAGCCTTGAACTTGAAAAGCACCCAAAGAACCCTTGCAAAGCACTCAAACAATAAAAAAATTTAGTATTTGGGTTAGTTTTTACAAGAAAATGATGAAAAGATGAAAAAAAATGACCCTAGAAGTGGTTCCCATCAAGCGTGCCAAAATATAATACCTAAAATGCGATGTCTAAGAACACAAGGTTAAGCTAGCATTCAACAAAACAAAGAAGATAAACACTTAAGCTAAGACCTACAAAATGGAAGCAAACAAACTCAAAAGCAATATAAAACCCTTAAGCAAACCTCCAAGATGTAGAAGATTTGTCCAAAGGTTTGGATGTGTGCTCAATTGCTATGCTCAAGCTTCAATAGAGAAAATAGCATGGTAACTTTGCTTCAATGGTGGATGAAAATGAAGGAGGAGAGCTTCTCTTTTGTAGAAAGATGGGTGAAATGGACGGTCAAGATTAAGGGGCAAAAGAGGAGTGAGCAATGGTGGAGATGCATCCAAGGGAGAGCACATGGATTGTGCTTTCTCAAATGCATAGCACAAGTGTCACAATGGGGGAGGATGGAAGGAGAGACACCTTTGGAAGGTGTGAGAGGGGACAAGTGTGTAAGAGGTGTAAGAGGCTTTTGATTTCTCATTGGAGGATGTGGAGGTGATGTCATAAGGGGTTGACTTTGGGCTGGATTAGCATTCTTTAATCTTGGATTATGATTGTGCACATGCTTAGGAGGTGATTAGGCTTGGTAAGTGGAGGATTAGGGAGATGTGATGGGAGGAGAGAGAATGAGTGGAGGATTTATTAGCTAAGCATGGATTATTAGCTAATGGGGGGATTTAGAATTAAATATTTTATTTAATTCCAAGTGGGAGGAAAAGGGGATTTATGAATTAATTTATTTAGATAAAAGTATCCATTTAAATTAATAGAGGAATAGGGGTTTAATTAATTATCAGACTATAGGTTTTTCATTTTGATAATTAATTGGGCTATAGTTAATTAATTAAATTAATTAACTAGGGGATGACATAAATTAATTAAATAAATAATATTTAATTAACAAGATGTCCTAGGAAAAGACTAAATATGATTACTAAATTATGTAAGCAAATTTAGGTGTCTACACTTATTAGCATGTGTAGAACGACAAAGAGGTATATGATTGATAGTATTAAGTTGGATAAAAATAATATATAATGAAGTCATTTAAAAATGATAGGTACTTCGATTGATAGTGAAGTCTTATTAGCATGTGTAAAATGACAAAATGATAGATAGTGAAGTCATTAGCATGTGTAAAATGATAAAATGATAGACAGTGAAGTCATTAGCATGTGTAAAATGATAAAATGATAGATAGTGAAGTCATAGAAGCAAGTCTTAAATAACAAGAGGCATGGTGAAGTCTTATTAGCATGTGTAGAATGACAAAGAGGTCTATGATTGATGTATTAAGTTGGAGAAAAATAATATATAGTGAAGTCATTTAAAAACAATAGGTACCATGATTGATAGTGAAGTCTTATTAGCATGTGTAAAATGACAAATGTGTTATCTAATTGGTAGTATTTGTAAAATGAAAAAAGTTTTATTTGATTGGTAGTATTAGGTTGGAGAGAAATATTGCATGAAGTCATTATAGTATCTGTTAAATGATAGAGTTACTTAGTTATTTGTAGTTCTAGGTTGTAGTAAAGTCATAGTAGCATGTGCTAAATGATAGAAGCACTTAGTTATTTATAGTTCTCATTGCAAAGTCTTATTGACATATTATTTACCACAAAATGTAAGTTTTATCACTAAGTTTGTCAAACACAAATTAAATACATGTCCAATTTTGTATTAATATAGTTCAAAATATTTAGAATATTTTTAAAATTTTGATTGTTGTTCAAATTTGTCTTTTGAGTGGATAACTTGATTTTTTATATTGAAGTCATTTCATATTATCTAAAATGCTATCACAATGAAAAAAAAATTGTTACAATTCTACCATGTTAGTTAACCTATTAGTTTTTTAACCAATTTTTAATTTATGATCATACTTTTTGATGAAAGCACCATGCTAGGTGAACTATTGAAATTTAAATAACCTATATAGATGAATACACAAAGTTAGGTAACCTATTGATAATTAAATCAATTTTTAATTTATTATCATACCTTTTTTTATGATTTGAAGTGACAAGGTAAAACAAAAATAACCTTATTGTTAAAAATTTATAAATACTTCAACGTCTTTTTTTCCTACTTACATGTGTTTTCACCGATATAAAAATTAATCTAATATATAAAAATTATAAATATATTATTAATTTATATAGCTTTTTATTTATACATGTATAATTATTATATTATATTAACTATCGTATACCTATTTTAAAATCTATATAAAATATAGATAACAAATTGATTTACAAAAAAGATAGATAAACAAATCATTAATTTACATCTTAAATATAAATGAAAATTATATAATTGTTCAATGAATGGCAAGTAGAAGGTTTGGTAGAGCAAGGAAGTTCAATAGGGTAGGATAGTAAAGGATAACGTGTAACCTTTAAGGAAACCACAAACTCAAGGAAAATAATTTGTTATCAATGTCTCCTCCATGGTTGACATAGTTGCGGAGGCTTTGAGACACAATGTTCATTGGGCGAATTTTAGTAAAAAAAATTGATGTGAGTGACAATTTGAGGTTGGATATAAGTGAATTAGAAGGATACAATGATAACAAATTTACTACCAAAATCTTTCTTCATGGTTGATTATAATTCTAAAGAAGACAAGGAATGAATTATGAGTGGTGACCCATGGAAATTCGAAGAGGATATTACATATATCCTATAGTGTTGTAAATTATACTTCTTTAATTAATGAGCCCAAGTTCACACTCTCCTAGCACTCATTTGAGCTTCCCTCTCCTCTAAGCACTTCACCATTTTTGTATTTAAAGTAATATTTAAATCAAGATTGAGTCATGCCATATTTTAAATCTCAACGCACTCCTCTTTGGCCCTTATTTTAAGTGTTCCATTTATCTCATCACTTTATGGGTATATGAATCATGTCTCATTGTAAAGTTCAATGTAATAAAGGCTCCACTTTGACTTTGGCCACACCAATATCAATTTTGGATCTAATAACTAGGCCCTATTATGTTTTGACGCAAGGGTAGGACAAGAGAGGGGACAAAAGCACACCCTAACTAGATCCACCTTGCAGAGATCACACGCATAAGCAAAAAAAACACAAGTGAGAGAGAGAATGCATATGAGCTTCATATATTTATTCAAATTGATTCATACATGTCAAGCTGTAAGGTCTTCCCGGTTTAGGCCAGATATTACAATTCAAGTACAAAAATCCTCCAACATGCAAGGATATGAAATAATCTTCAATCTTCTATCAAAACTGACTCCCTAAAATACAACCAAATATTACAATATGTAATACCCCTCTAACCCTAATATAAGTTTTTGTTTTTGAAAGAATTAAGATCTTTCGATGTTTTCTTACAGCTTAACTTGTACATGATACTTGTTTGATCTATTCCTATAGTTTGTTTATAATAATTTCATAAGCTAGTACTCAATGATTCTAATATCAGACATACTATCTAAAGGTATCATTTTTGTATGTATTTATCTCCGTGTATGTATTGAGTACCTTCAAGACCTTTATGAACATAGTTAGGATGTTATATGATATGTACTTGATAGATATATATAAGTGGTTATTTATATTTTCTTCTATTAAGGTTACTTTGGATGAATCTTGTATCTCACTTGATGATTTGATTATGTTGATTTATTATTAGTATTGATAAGAGACTAACACAATGCTTGAGATTCTAACCTTCGTTATGATGATGCTACATGCTTTGAGTGTATATATATACATGATGTGTTTTCACGATTTAGGACGAAGTCATAGTTACTCACATAGCTGAGGTCCACATGATGTATCGATCCCGGTCATCTGTCTGCAATGTTTTTTTTTATATGTATATCCGTGCATATGTATTTCTTCTTTGCGATGTAGGCTTGTAGGTACCGGGCATCGACTTCACCTGGCTTCATAGGTCTGAGCATGCCCTCAAATCCTTAATGGTTGTTGTTATGGAGATAGTACTAAGGCCCCTACATGAGTCTTCCTTTTTCATTATTCCAATTTGGGAATATTAGAGTTCCTTCTTTTTCAGTCAACCTTTGGGTCAAAAACCTAGATCCAACGCACTCGGTTGGGCATGGTTGTAGTTAGTGCCTTGTGGCCACTTGAATTCATTTGGTTGTATGATTTTTTTACTCATTTTATTTATTTCTGCTTCTTGGTATGATTCTTAGTTAATCTTTCTATGTTGTGTTTCAGGAGTTTGGCTTGACTTTCCTTGTTGACTTTGGTTGACCTTGTTTGATCTTATGGTTTTCTCGATATGTTTCATAGATGATTTGTATGGCCTCTTTGGATGATTATATTTATTTTGAGGCATGTGATTTTATTCTACCTCAGTGACTATATCCTACAGTAATTATAAATAGGTAATAATATTGTGATCTATTACTTCATAATCTTATAGATTATAGTGTTTGGTATTTGGCATGTATCTATATAAATATATATATATATATATATATATATATATATAGAAATATATATATGGGTGCACACATATATGTATTTATATATATATATATATAATTTATATGTGATTATATGTTAATTATTGTAGATATTGTTGATGGTGTATATTTTAGGATTAATGTAAAGTATAATATTATTAATAATTAAATATTAAATAATGCGAGGTATATTATTCTCAATTGTTAATTATTAATAATGAGGATAGGTTATATATATAGATATTGATGTAATTAATGATGGCATATGCATATATGTTAGGATAATATTACATATGTGTATGAATGAATACAAATAATCTTTTATTGTATATTTGAGTAATATAGTTGTATGATATTAAGTTATTTTATAATACCCTTTAGTTAAGAGTTAGTTGGGAGTTGGTTACTTTTCCTCTCAACCTTTGGAAATATATTTACATGCACTACTTTATCATTTGAAGAGAGGAGATTTTGGGGCTGAAGCATTGAGGAGAGGATGGCCTTACTTTTCATGGAGATTTTGGAGAGAAAACTTGGAGATGTGAGGGAGAGTTTGTAAGCATATGTCTTTAAGAATTTTTGGTTATCTTTGCTTTTGGGAGAGAGACATTTTTGTGAGAATTTTAGTAGTTGAGAGAGGGATTCTTTGCTGTGGAATTATTTCTTTCTTTCTTGGAGATTTCTGAAAGTGGATAGGGTTTGAAGGATGCATCTCAAGTTTGGATTTTTCTTCTCTTTTGTTTCCTTCCTTCTTCGATTCAACCTTCGTAGGACATGAGGTATGGATTGAATATTTTAGTTACTTTATGTCTCTGATATATTATGGATCTATTTATATATTATCATTATTTATTATATCTGTACTTTTCATTTCTATGGTTATTTTAAAGTTTTGAGTTTTTGTTTGTAAGAATGGGCATGTGTTTTCCTAGGGTTTTTAGCAACCCATTTTGGAGATCTATTATTATAATAATTTAAATTGCATCTAGAGTTTTACTAAATTGATTTTATAGAAGTAAAATTCATGGATCTCAAATGGGTATCTCTCTGATTTTATTTTTAGGGTTGAATTAATGCCTTATTTTTGACATTTTGGCAGACTATGCCTGTCCATTCTTGATTCCGAATTTTCTGTCAAATGTATTCATATGCTAAAGGCTGATATGATCATATAAAAGTCTGAATTTGATATTAGATATTCTAATAAGTCTTATATTTCATTTCCAATTGGTTTGATGAATTTTAATTATGTTTTGTGAAAATTACAACCATTTTAGTGAAGGTAGGTTTGAACCCTAACCAGAATTTTCTATTTTAAACCAGAAGTCATAACTTTCTTTCCCACCGTTGGATCTTCCTAAAAATAAAATTGAGAGTCCATAATTATGTTATCTAAATATCCAATTAAGATATTTCCTTTATTATTATTTTTTTGGAAGATATGGATGACTGTTCTATGATGACTATTCTTTGCATTTAATCCTTGCTTGAAATAATTCAGTTTAAGAACATCATTAATTTTTAAGGTTTCGTATGGTTACCAGAGGCTATTAGAATTTTTCTTTGGTTAATTGGATCTATGTATACTTTGAATATGTTTATAATATCACTTTGATGTCTTCTTATATGTTTGGAACATTTTGAATGCCATATTGGGTTTAGGGTTGTCAAGTGGACTAGGGACAACATATGTTTTCCTAAACTCAATCAAATGTTGTTATGGAATTGATATGAATTCTTGATGAAGAATATATTATGTTCTTATGATTTTTATATGTATGTTAGGGAACCTAAGTACACTAGGTGAGTGGCTCATAGTGAGGGGCTGGGGCCCTAAGTGGCTAGTACCAAGATAACCTACTATGAGTTATTTAATCAAGTGATAGCCTAAATAAATGAATTGGGAATGGGAGATTATTGGAATGGGAAATTACACACTAATCAAGATTAATTGTGCCTCGCCCATGCCTTTAGTGCTAGTAAAGACTAAGGATGGGAGTGGGAGAAGGTACCTATGTGTAGGTATGACTGAATGACCTTGTCTGTATGAGAGGCATTCGGTTCCGCATGTGCCTACTTGGGGGCCGGGGCCAAGAGTGGCTAGTACCAGGACAACCCAAGGGGTGAGGGCTATGTGATGACACTCACCTAGCTTGTAGCTTAGAGTCTCTACCAAATTTGATCATGCCTCTGGTAGTCCTTGTGGTCTTCTTGTCTTTTCTTTTGTGTTGTGACTTTGGAGAAATTTTATCACCACCTTAGGAATTTCCTAGTTGTTACCTCTTGTATGGGCCTTTGGTTCTATCTCCTAGCTTGGGGGATTGGGCCTATTGGTTCCACGTGGTTGGGTGGTTAATATTTATATCGAGGTATTGATCATGATTCTTTGGATGATCCTAGCACATATTCCTTTCCAGATCTGTAGTTGAAGATTTTTGATTGGATATTTTAATATGTTGAGATGTACTTATGTATTTGTATTCATGTAATTTTTAATCTCCTAAAAGGAGTCTTGTAGTATTGATGTAATCTCAATTCAAAGCAATGCATAAGGGAATGGGTAGTTCTAGGTAAAAGAAAGGGAAAAGAAAAGGAAAAGAATGTGGAATATTGGACATGTTACTAGCATTAAAAGAAAGTTTTTATGTTATTTCTCCTATCCTCTTATTTTTTCCATGTGTAAAGGAAATAATCTTAAATATAGTTATATATAATGATGTATCACAACAATAATGTATTCTCTCTTGATGAAAGAATCCAAGGAAATTATTGAGAAATGATAGATTAGTGATTGGAATTATTAACAATGAATGGTTATGAAACAATGCAATAAAATAGTAATTTGATTTTAATGTTAATACTTGGTTCATGTTAATGAAGTGCCTAGGATGATGCCTACCTTAATGAATATTAATCTCTTACCTAAATTATTAGAGAAAAGTGATATAAAGGATAGTAGATGTAGATGAAATCAATATGAATTTATGGAATGAGTTGATAAAAGGAATAATGATGTTGGATGATTAACTTATGTTTAATAAAAGAAATAAGTTAGGGACATTTAACTTGATGCATTAAAATGAACGTAGATCTTTTAAGCTCATGATTCCATGAATATCTTATGCATGTAAATGGTTTATATGATGTTGCTTTAGTAGCGACGTGAGGGGACCCGTGAGGACTTAAGTTGTATAAATATTACATTCAAGTAGTAGAAAATTATTTCTTCTTTTAGAAATATGAAGTGTAATGATGAATATTATTCTAGTTAAAATTAAAAAAAAGAAATTTACTACTTGCATTTTATAGAGGTTTATGTCTTGTCCTCTTGGGTTTCCTGGTGGGGCGTTACACAATATATACAAGAGGCTATCAAACAAGTTGGCCTTCAAATCCACCATCAATAGAAGGAACAACCAGATCTAGGTCCACATGCTTCCCAATGATAGATACCAGCATTAAATCTGGAGCCATAATTAATTGCACAAGTAGGCCTCAATAGGAAACTAAAACAAACACTCGGTAAGAAAAGAAAACCAAGTGCCGAACAAGCATCACTGAGAGCCAGGGAATTAACTGAGTGCCAGAGAGATAACCAACCAACCTTGGTTAAAAAAGGAAACTAAGCAACTACCGAGCCAACTCGATCAAAGCAGGAACCAAGCAACACATGAAAACACAAACATGTTTTTGGTGACACAGGATTACCAAGGACCCGAGATGCTCCTACATCAGACACCTGGGGTTATTTGAAATGATTCTCTAAATCATGAAGCAGGTATAATCTAAGCTGAATCCAACTCAGACTGTGAAATCCATGAACTATCTTCAATCGGTCTATTCTTCCACTTTACCAGATATTCCATATACTATTTTCCTCTTGTACTTCTGCCAATTCTTTGTTCCAAAATTTTCTCAACTTCTTCTATTTGTTTCTTAGGATAATCATTTGGTACTGTCATTTCTTCATCTGACTCATGGTACTCAAACAAATCAGTAATGTTGAAAATAGGTGATATATCCATGTCATCAGGTAACTCAATCTCATAAGCATTTCCACTATCAAATTTTCTCAAAATCTTGCAAGGACCAAACTTCTTCATTTTCATCTTCCCATATGTTCCAACATGAAATCTACCTTTCTTCAAATGAACCATTACTTCATCATCGACTGCAAAAGCCTTATGTCTTCTAGATCTATCAGCTCTATCTTTGTATTTCTGATTACTTTTCTCCAACTTATGTTTCACATCTTCATGTAATGTCTTCATGTACTCAAAAATTTTTACTCCTTCAACACTTCTCTTTCCTTCATCAGAAATATCCCTCAAATCTAATATACCTCTTGGTTGTATGCCATTTACAATCTCAAAAGGGTTTTTTCCAGTACTCCTATTCATTGAATTATTGTACGCAAACTCTTCTTGTGCCAACATAAAATCCCAATTACTCGGTGTGTCTCCAACTAAACATCTCAAAAGATTTCCCAAGCTTCTATTCACAACTTCTTTCTATCCATTAGTTTGTGGCTGAAATGTAGAACTATATTTCAACTCGGTGCCAAACTTTCTCCAAAGGGTCTTCCATAAGTATCCAAAAAACTTACTGTCTCGGTCAGAGATGATACTCCTTGGTAATCCATGCAATCTAACAATTTCCTTAAACAAAAGATCTGCTACATGTACTACATCTGATGTCTTTCTATAGGGGATAAAATGCACCATTTTAGAAAATCTATCCACAACAACAAATATAGAATCATTACCTTTCACTGTCTTCTGTAAGCCAAGAACAAAATCCATACTGATATCAATCCAAGGTTTCTCAGGAACAGAAATTGGTGTATACAATCCAGTATTCTGACTTACTCCTTTTGCAACTTGACAAATTCCACAACTTTTCACAAATTTCTGAACATCCTTATACAACTGTGGCCAAATTTATTTCTCCTTAAGAAAATTCAATGTTTTTTCAACACCAAAGTGTCTAGCCAAACCACTACTATGTTTCTCCTTTATCAAATTAGTTCTCATTGATCCTCTCGGTATACACAACTGAATACCTTTAAACAACATACCTCCTTGAATGAAATATTCTTCCCATTTAGTACTCGATTGATCTTGAATAGGTTCTTTTCATTTTCTCCACGACTCAAAAAAATTAGGATCCAATTCATAAGAATCTCTCATGTCATCAAAACCAAGAACTTCAATTTTCATCTCGGTCATTAAAGATCTTCTTCTACTCAATGCATCTGCAACTCGGTTAGTGACTCTAATCTTATGCTTTATCACAAATGTATAACTCTGCAAATATTCAACCCATTTCATATGTCTCTAATTCAACTTACTCTGACTACCCAAATACTGTAAAGCTTTATGATCGATATACAACAAAAATTCTCTCAGTATCAAATAATGTCTCCATTTCTTCAGGGCTTGAACAATAGCATAGAATTCTTGATCATACACAAAATATTTCCTTTTTGCATCATTCAACTTTTCACTAAAGAAAGCAATAGGTTTACCTTCTTGACTCAACCCAGCTCCTATTGCACTACCACTTGCATCACATTCCACTTGAAATACCTTATTGAAATCAGGCAATGCTAACACAGGCAATTCAACAACCTTCTGCTTCAGAGTCTCAAAAATTTTATCAGCTCCATGTGTCCACTTGAATTCTCTTTTATCTTCTCTCATAGTCTCAGTCATAGCATTACAAATTGATATGAAATTCCTAATGAACTTTCTATAAAAACTTGCCAAACCATGAAATGATCTTACCTCACTAGCATTCTCAGGTGTAGGCCAACTCAAAATAGCTTCAACCTTTTTAGGATCCGTCTTCAAACCATCTACTGAAATCACAAATCCCAAATACATAATCTCCTCTTTATGAAGGAACATTTTTTCAGATTGATCAACAAATTTTCTTCTTTCAATCTCTGCAATACTTGTTTAACATACAACAAATATTCTTCTCTGGTCTTATTGAATATCAGAATATCATCTAGGTATACAATCACAAATTTTCCTAAGAGTTTCTTCAAAACTTCATTCATCAACCTCATAAAAGTACTCGGTGCATTAGTTAAACCAAAAGGCATAACCAACCACTCATACAAACCTTCTTTTGCCTTAAAATAAGTCTTCCACTCATCACCTTCTCTAATTTTGATATGATGATACCCACTTTTCAAATCAATTTTGGTAAAATACTTTTCTCCAATCAAACTATTCATTGTGTCATCCATTCTCGGTATAGGAAACCTATATTTCACTATTATCTTGTTGATTGCTCTGGAATCAGTACACATTTTCCATTCTCCATTCTTCTTAGGTGCCAATACAACATGTACTGCATAAGGACTCAAACTTTCTCAGATCAAACCTTTCTACAACAATTCTTAAATCTATCGATTCAATTCCTGATTCTTGGTAGGTGTCAATCGATGTGGTGCCTTATTCGGTAAACTAGCTCCAGGGATTAGATCCATGCAATGATCAATGCTTCTCTTTAGTGGCAAACCATTAGGTACATTATCATAAATGATCTCACTGTACTCAGTGAGTAACTTATGAATCTCTTTAGGGATGCTATCCTCAGTTTTCTTACTCGATTTGTTAGGAATCACAACAAAACATACATCATTCTTCTTCAAATCCTTAACAAAATTTCTTCCTTCCATCAAGAAAACTTTCACAGATGTAAAAATATTACTAACAGGTTCTTCAATCAAAGGTAACAAGTTTTGTCTTCTCCCATCAGCCCAAATAGTATATTTATGCAATCTCCCATCATATATAGCATGTCTATCATATTGCCAAGGTCTACCCAATGAAATATGACAACAATCCATAGGCATGATATCACATAACACCTTATCATAGTACTTTCCAATTTTCAAATTCACATAACATTGTTCACTTACCAAGAGTGTATGCTCATCTTTGATCCATGAAATTTGATAGGGCTTTGGGTGTTCCAACCTCTTCAACTACAACTTTGTAACCATTTCCTCAGATGCCAAGTTGTCTGAGCTTCCATTGTCAATGATTACCTTCCATACTTCATCAGAAACTCTACATCTAGTCTTGAACAAACTTTTCCTTACCGGATCTTCCTTATTACTTTCACTCCAAAGTGCTCTCCTTACCATCAAATTCTTTTCCTTTTCAGGTTCATTCAGTGACTGTTCTTGCACCAAAGCATTTCTACTACTACCGACCTTCTTACTTGCATGTGTACACTCAAATGATCTATGTTCTTTTCCACAATTGTAACAAGTTCCTCGAAAACCACCTCTATTATAACCACCTCGGTAGTTATTGCCTCTTCCTGTAGATGAACTTTCACCTTTCCACTCGGTCTTGCCTTCATCCAGATTTGTCTTTTATAGTTTAGATCTAATGTTTTCACCATAATATCTACCTCTTCCTCTAGGGAATCTACCACCTCGACCTCTTTGTCTTTGCTCATGTCTCTTGTTCAATTTCTCCTCAGCTTTCAATGAAAATTGATAAGCTTCTTCACTATTCTCCAATTTAACCAAACTTATTTCTTCTTGGATGGAAACTTTCAATCCATTCAGGTACCTAGCAATTCTTTCCACATCATCTTCCTCATGTCCAGATCTGATATCTAATCTATAGAATTCCTTAGTATACTCTTTTACCGAGCTATCTTTCTACTTCAAACTTTGCATTCACCTTACTAGGTTAATTTGATAATCACAAGGTAAGAACTTTCCTTTCAATTTATTCACCATCTTATTCCATACCTTAATTTTGTCTTTGCCTTTCCTCTTTCTGTCCAACTGCAGATGTTCCCACCATAAGGATGCATGACTTTTCAACTTTGTGCTTACAATTTTCACCTTCTTTTCCTTAGGGACATTTTCATATTCAAAGTACTTTTCCATCTCGGTGATCCAGTCCACCAATTCATCAGAATCCAATTTTCCACTATACTCAGGAGGATTAAAGTGTGGTGTAGACTTCAGATTTGTGAAAGCCTTCAACAATATTTCCTCACCTTGATCCATCACTGGTGTAGGTTTTACATCAACTGATTCTTCCTCAATTTCATCATCACTAACATCTTCAAGATGTCTTCCCCTTCCCTGGGCTATTTCAACAACTTCTAATCTAGAAACAAGTTGTCTCAACATATCTGCCAATCTTGGATCTGCATCTCACCTCCCACAGAGCATCTTGAAACCCTCTATAATTGTAGGCCAGATTGCAATTTGTTACCCCACAAAAAATCAAATAGGGTTTGACAAGAAGGAATCCTCAAACCTAGATCCAGATCTCACCTCATCTCTGATACCACCCGACGCAAGGGTAGATGAGGAGAGGGGCCAAAGGCACATCCTAACCATATCCACCTTGCAAAGATCACATGTGGAAGCAAAAAACACACATGTGAGAGAGAGAATGTAGATCAACTTCATATATTTATTCAAATTGATTCATACATGTCGAGTTGTAAGGTGATAGGGAGGTTGGGAAGAGCTAGTCACAAGCCCTTGCTCTAGGGTTCACTTAGTGACCCTCAAGTGTATACACTAACACTAGTGACCTATAGGATGCCTATGGTGGCTCAATCCCCTAGTCCTACACCCCAACCAAACTACCAACACTGATCAACCAAGACAATCACACATTCTTGGCACTTAGCACTTCCATACACATAGTTACCCTTAAGCTAGGATAAGGGTGTAACACCTCCAAATGAGCTTGGGAACTTGAAAAGGTTAGGAGGTGTTGGAAAGTGTCTCAAATGGTGTTTTAAAGCATGTTTCAATCTTCACTTCATCAATCCTCTCTACCAATCTCATACTATCTTTGTAATTTAGGGCTACAAGGAAGAGCCCCACTTAGGTCTCCTCTATGAGAAAATAGGGCTTTCCACCTATTTGTCACCAAATGACCCTGAAAATAAATTATGGATTCTTGCAAAATAAGGAAATATCTCAAGGATTTTGGAGGTTTTAGGTCCCTTCCAGGCCGTACAATCCTCTGACCAAATATAGGTACTTTTGGTAGGTTTTAGGCCTTTCTTTGATTGCATGAAGTGTCTTCAATCTTTAGGTGATCAAATGGATTGATCACTCCCTTTCCTTGCATCCAGATCTTGGAAATGAACATATCCAAAGACCTCCAACTCCTAAATCTCACTTTCCATATCCCCTCTGCAATTTATTCCTCTTCTTTTCTAAGTCCCTCCTAGCCGGGCTCACCATGGCTCACCTAGGGCTTGACTGTTAAAATATTTTGCATGCACACCAAGGCCCCTCCTTCCACATATGTTACTTACATGGAGTCTACTCACTATCCCCAAAAGGCCATATAGATTGGATAGTGGGATAGTGAGCTAGACCCTCATGCTCTCAGCTCTCCTGGTAGAAACTAGAGAACAGAGACTTATTGAAGAATTAAATGAAACCAGTAAATGAAAAGTAAGTCCTAATCTAATTGAAAAAAATCAATAAAGATCCGCACACTAACATCTAACATCAATCATGAGTCTAGGTGTAGCTCAACATTCCATCCATTAATTCATTGATCATACAAATATAATCCAAAGCCAAAACTATGCACACTTCTAGAATTTATCTTTCATACAGTACTCCTTACAACCTCAGGATTTGATCCAAGGGTTTCTTATATAGCCTTAGGTTTGGCTTAGGAGAGTTTTAGAGCACTTAAGAACTGATTAAGGTCTTAAGGATTAATACACCGAGCAACTTATCAAAAGTTGCAAAAGTTGCTAAGCAACTTTTACAACAAACATGACAACTTTTCCAATCTTGCTCCCTAATGGATTTGGGAAGCTTCCATGGAGTCCTAGAGCACATCTAGACTCAAAAATTCATTTCTGATGCTCAAAACCTCATGATATCAACCTGACATCATATTGCATCATTTCTAAGAGAAGGACTAAAAGACTTTAGCCTTCTATCTAGACCTAAGGACCTAGAAGGACCTCAAATCCCAAGTGGATTCCAAGACTTGGTCAACATGACCTTAGGAAAATCTTAACATGCCAGAAGGATTAAAATCCAAACCAAAATTAAGGGTGCTCCTACACCATACTCCCCCTCTACACAAAAGAGCTTTAAGGTATAGTGGAGGAGAGGAAAGAAGTATCTATGCCAGAATTTTTGAAGTCAACTTCTTCTACCCATGTTGCTTCAGATTTAGGATGTCCCTTCATTTGATGAGGCTCTCCATGTACACCCTATGCATAGTTTATTTCTTTAATCTAGATTCAAGAACTCTCTCAGCTTTTGGCTTGGCTATGGGAGGTAGGACTTTAGCATTGATGTCTTCAAGTATCTCTCCAATGTTCCATCTTATCTTTGACAATGACCCCTTGAATTTTATTAGATTTGACACATTGAACACTAGTGAAATTTTCAAGTCTGTCGGAAGTTCTACCTTGTAGGCATTGTTTCCATATTTAGCTAACACCTTACAAGGTCCCACTCTCTTCATCTATAGTTTGGTTGGCATTCCCTTTTGTAATCTTGATTTGTTGAGATGTACCATGACATAGTTTCCAACTTCAAACTGTATGTCTTTTCTTGACATGTCTACCTTGGCCTTTAACTTGTGGGTTGCTTCCATGATGGTCCTCTTTACCTTCTCCTGTACCTTTTTCATGGTCTGAGAGAAAATTTAGCATGGCCACTCCTATTATCCATAGCTCCTAGATCTCTGAGCTCACACACCCCTCTTGGATGCATCCCATACACAACTTCAAATGGCCTTCTACCTATGGTCTTGTTTATGTTGTCATTGTAGACATATTCTACTTGGGGAAGGACCATGTCCCATGTCTATCCATACTCCTTAGTGAGGCATCTCAGTAGGTTTGCTAACACCCTATTTATTACTTCAGTTTTCCCATCCGTTTGGGGATGGTAAGCTGACCCAAAAGATAGGTTTGTTCCTAGTCTCCTCCATAGAGTCTTCCAAAAGTGTCTCATGAACTTTACATCCCTGTTAGACACAATTCTCAAAGGAAAACCATGCATCCTCACAATTTCTTTGAAGAAAAGATATGTTATGTAGCTTGCATCATGGGTGGTCCTGCAAGGAATAAAATGACTCATTTTACTGAATCTATCCACCACTACATAGACACTATTCAGCCCTATTTTGGTTTTAGAGAGACCTACCACAAAATCCACGCTTATGGACTCCCATGGCCTATTTGGTATGAGAAAAAGGTTGATACAAACCTGCATTGCTTGCTCCCCCTTTTTCTTTCATACACACCACACATTGCTCCACATACCTTCGAACATCCCTTGGAAACTTGGGCCAATAGTAAAATCTCTATACCAACTCCATTATCTTGTTTATACCAAAATGTCCACTCAAACTCCCATTGTGCTTCTCTTGGATGAGATTCTCTCTCATTGAGCCTTTGGGAACACATAGTTGATTCCCTTTGAATAATACCCCAATTTGTAAAGTGTATTTAGAGAATGGACTGTGAAAATGGTTTTCAAATTTAGAACATACCTTGTATGCTTCAAAGAAGTCTTCATCCTCACCATAGAGTTCCTTGAAACTCTCAATGCCAATGCTTTGTAATTGGACCTTTTGCACTGTCAGCAATCTCCTACTTAGTGCATCTACTACCTTGTTCAAATGTCCCTTCTTGTGTTTGACAGTGTAGGTGAAGGCTTGTAGGTATTCCATCCATTTCAAGTGCCTATTGCTCAACTTTTCTTGTGTGTTTATGTAGCTAAGTGCATGGTTATCAGTAAACACTGAAAATTCTTTAGGAAGGAGGTAGTGCCTCCACTTCCTAAGTGACTAGACTAATGAATATAGCTCCAAGTCATATGTTGAATAATTTTTCTTAGCTTCATTAAGCTTCTCACTAAAGAAGGCTTTGGGCCTGCCTTCTTGGCTCAACACTCCTCCAACTGCTATGCCACTTGCATCACACTCCAAGGTAAAAAGTTTATCGAAGCTAGGTAGTAGGAGGATGGGTTGTGTTGCTACTTCCTGCTTCAACTCCTCAAATGCCTTACTGGCTTCTAATGTCCATCTAAACTTAGTCTTCACTCCATGCTTTATGGTATCTAGGACTGGTGCACAAATGCCACTAAAGTTCCTTATGAACTTCCTATAAAATTGGGCAAGACCATGTAAGCTTCGTACTTCTATCCCTATGGTTGGTGTAGGCCAATTTGTGATTGCTTCCATCTTTCTTGGGTCCATTTTCAATTGACCTTTGGATACCACAAAACCCAAATAAACTAACTCTTGCTTGAGAAACTCACATTTCTCTAGATTGATTGTTATTTGCTCCTCATGCAGCCTCTTGAGTGCTATCTCCAAATGTGCCAAGTGTTCCTATTTTTTCTTGCTAAAGATAAGTATATCATCAAGATATACTACCACAAATCTACCTATGTGGTCTTTGAGAAATTCATTCATCAATCTCATGAATGTGCTAGGGGCATTAGTAAGCCCAAATGGTATTACAAGCCACTCATATAGCCCCTCAATAGTTTTAAAGGCTGTCTTCCACTAATCTCCATCCTTGATCCTAATATGATGGTAGCCACTCTTGAGATCCAGCTTGGTGAAGTATTGTGCTCCTCCCAAACAATCCATCAAATCCTCAATCCTAGGTATGGGAAACCTATACCCGATTGTTATCCAATTAATGGCCCTTGAATTAGTACAAAGCTTCCATTTTCCACCTTTCTTAGATGCTAAGACCACTGGTATTGCACATGGGCTGATGCTCTTCTTGATGAGTCCTTGATTAAGCAACTCTTGGAATTGTCTAGCCACCTCTTGGTTCTATTTGTGTGTGTGAAAATTGTACCTGATCTGTAGACACAACACTCAGTAAAACATTAGAAGTTAGTGATAATCAAAATCGTGCAAAATTGAAAGCTATCTAACCAAGCGATTTACTGCCTTCTAGTAGGTGCGAGATTAATGTTCTCAGACTGCAATCGAGATCAGTGACCTAGACGACACCTAAATGAAAGATTTGAATGCAAAAGATGGATATGAAATTGAATGCAATTAATCTATATTTTTTGGATTTTTCTATGCAATAAGAATGAATGAAAAATTGATATGAAATTAATCTATATGAAAACTGATATGCTATGCTAATCTAACAATGATATGAAATATGAATGCAAAAATAAGATTGATCTCACAAAGATGTTGATTCGCAAGAGCTTTGATTCTTCAATTCCAATTCTCCAGCGTGATTGTGCAAAATATGAGATGATTTGTGAAGAGCTGAAGCCTTTAATTTATAGAAATCCAGGGCTTTGGAGGTGCATGGATAAAAGCCATAAATCACTCAAATAACTCAACTTGATTTTAGAGTTATTTTTAAATAAAAGATAATTAACTCACAAAAACATGCAAAAGCTAAGTTTTAACTCAAAATAGAGTTTAGCTTTAATTGATAATTGATAGTTGTCTGCTTTTATGATTGTGCATGTTTTATTTATGAATTAATTTAATAATAAAGTGATTTATTTCCAACTTAACTGCTTTTAAAAATAAAACAATTGATTTATGGGTTAATCAATTATTTAATCAAACTTTTATTAAAAACTATATTATTAAATAATGACAACTTGCTTTAATTAATTAAATAAGAATTTAATCAATTATTCATATGATATTAGATTTATTGTCAAAATTAAATAATACAATTAATAATAGATATAATTAAATTTAATTACATAATTAAGTGGCAAATATTAAATCTAATTAATTAAATATAAAAATATTCAATTAATCAAACTTTAGGATAAATGTGATTTATTGCCAAATAATTATAAAATTAAAGATAATTAAGATAATTAGGAATATTACTAGGAATATTCTCCGATGCAAAATTTAAGATAATCAATTAGATTTGATGATGTTTAGATGTGCCTTAGATTAGGACTTTGATGTCGATTTCATATGATTTGATGATATAGGAGGTTAATGAACTTATAGCCCATTTTTGGGGTATTACATTTTGCCCCTCTTTGAATTACTGTGTGAAGCGCAGTGGTTCAAAGATAGTCTGTGTTTGATAAAGATATAAAACTGATTCAAAAGATAAACCGATCTCAAGATAAAAACCGATTGAAAGATATTGAGATAGGAGTTGATTGATATTGAATTGATATGGAGATAATAGGTCTTGAATGACCAAAGATAATGTTCACTGTAGAAGCAAATGAACCTATTATTGCGAAAAAGTGTCAAAATGCCTGATTCTGAACCTTAGGATTGATAAGAAGTGAGTGACCCGTTCTAGACTCGATTGTCTTAGCAGAACTAGCAGGTATCACATCCGAATCCTTTAGTTGCCGAAGAACCAAGGAAATAACACTATGATCTGATGGTTGCAAAAACTGATACAGATTACAAGATTAAGAGAATACCAGATTGATATGGATCGATGAATCTGATATGCCCCAAGTGATGATAGATTTGCCCCGAGCGATGAGGACTTTTGATGAATCAATAACTAGACGTGATTGTTTGTCTTGATCACTGATGAAAGATATTGATAGACTTGATCGATAGAATTTGATTTACAGACTTTGAATGATGTGCAATACCATGCCCCCTTCGGGATTAAAATTAAAATCTGACAAGAAAAGTCAGCGTTGATAGTTTAGAAGCATGTTAATTGATCTGAGAAGTGGTTAAAACATGTCCGGGAATGCATTCTGCATCGTTAGGAGGTCCAAAAAGACCAATTTTGACTAGGTTTGACCATGAGTTGACCATGGTTGACCAAGTTGAAATTTTGATAGTTTGATGTAAGATAATCAGTTAAGTTGAATACTAGATTTCTGTGATGATTGAAGGTTGATTATGCAAGCAATTAATAATATGAATGATCTCAGATTTGAATTTTGATCCCAAAAAAGGATTCTACTTGCTATTTCATTGGAGGAACCTTCGTGTGAGATTCAGCTCTTGTGAGACTTGAAGATGCGATTTGAAGAATCATTTAAGCATTGAAGTTCATTTAATCATTGTGAGATCATGCAAACATGCAAAATGCAAAGAGACATGCAAAATGAAATGCAACCTAAGACCTAGGACCTAGTCACTGATCATATGTCGATTTATTATCATCATTGAACTTTTAGGTAACCGGATAAATAAATACAATGCCCACTAGCCATGAAACCATAGACATATGAATATCGATTTGTATGCGCAAGAATCAATACAACACCCACTGGACAACAACCATGGATATATGAATATTGACTTTATTTTCAAAATGTTGGATTAAATATAAGCATCAAGGCACAAGCGCCAGGATGACCTGAATATCATGTCCATTTTGATATAGCAATTTGTACAAGCATCAAAACATAAACGTTTTGATGACCTGAGTACGCCTTGCATTACAAACACATCAAACAGTCAAGAGATCATTCTAAATCCAATGTGAATTACTCGTAGTGACCCTTTATCGTTCACATCCTTAGGCAAGATCGCGTTTCACAGTAGGAGAAAGAACTTACTCAAAAAGATAATAGTTAGATCAAATGTCCTTGAATTTTTTTTGGGTATCAATGGTCGAGGTACGCATGGCCATCCAATTCGAGATAGAGGCTCTTACAGTTGGACACCATTTCAATCCAGAATTTCCAAAAGCTGTTAGATTTTCACATACAAGCAGAAGACAAAGAAAAGATTATGCCCCCAGTCATCACTCTCTAAATCCTATAAAGGACATCATCGAAGAGCTCGAAGGGACACAATATGCAAAAATCTCAATGCGAATCAGTAAGCATACAAGGAGATAAAAGCATGAAAGGCACCAGTTGTTTTCAGTTGAGTTTTGATGTTTGATTGTTATAGATGCAAAATCCTTTCTGGAGACGAGACAGACTGACTGACTCAACTTGAAGCTTCAAAGGACTCTAACTGGATAGGAAATGTCTAAGATACATGGGAGACCATAGGATATGACATTGATTGCCCCCAAATTTGAATATTGATAGGATACAGATGCTTGAGCCAATTGGTGTACAGACCGACTTATTGAAACCAGGATATGCAGAAACAAACCGGGAGATATGTACAAACTAAAGCAAGACTGAAAGCTGGGAAAGACCAAGATTGTGTTGATAGATGGAGCATTTGGAACAAGTGGCGCCCGTTTGCCGGGTTTTCACCATCTTGGTAGAGATTCTATTTTTGCTACCGAGGTGCCTGTTTCCAGGTTTTCACCAAGGCACTTTTTTTTTCTTTTTTCTTTTTTTTCATTTTTTTGTATTTTTCATTTTTTCAATTTTTTTGTACTTTTGATATTTTTTTGATTTTTTTGTTTGTTTGTGAATCATCAAGGTGCCTATTGCTAGGTTTTCACCAAGATGTTCATTTTTTCAGGACTTTTTCTGATTTTTAAGATTTTTTCAGGATATTTACCAAGCACTGAATGCCTTAGGCATAGAATTTCTTCAGATGGAGAACGTTGATTGGTTCTCAGAGCTGTTCTCCTTCAGTCGTTGAGAGTTGATAGGAACCAGAGCCAAAAGTAGCAGTGATTACAAAGGGACCCAACCAATTGGGTTCGAACTTCCCCTTGCGTTCTCGATGGGATTGATTTTTATGATTTTCTCTCAAGACTAGATCGCCAACCTGAAATTCTCTGTGTCTAACTTTTTTTTTTGTAGCCTCTAGACATTCTCTTCTGATATACTCTGAGATGATCATACACTGCTTGCCTGCGTTCATCTAGTAATTCAAGTTCTTGTAACCTAGACACTTTGTAGTCTTCATCAGTGACAAGTCCATGCATTTTGATTCTGAGTGATGGGATTTCAACCTCAATAGGTAGTACCGCTTCAAACCCATAAACTAAAGCGAATGGTGTAGCCCCAGTAGGTGTTCTGATACTAGTTCTATAGGCCCATTCTGATACTTGTTCTGATACTGGTTCTGATACTGGTTCTGATACTAATTCTGATACTAATTCTGATAATTGTTCTGATACTGGTTCTGATGCTTGTTCTGATAATTGTTCTGATACTGGTTCTGATACTTGTTCTGATAATTGTTCTGATACTGGTTCTGATACTTGTTCTGATAATTGTTCTAATACTTGGTATATTTGATAGCATCTTTTTCCATTTGCAAACTCCCAAGCAAGATCATATCATGCAGTCCCATTGTCTAGCAAGGTGGAGAACAAGAGGGATTAGCAAGCTGGTGGAAGAGATGGAAGATAAGAGAATGAAGGAAAATGAAGGAAAGAAATCCTCAAGGGGAAACTCCTCAAGAATACCCAAGCTAGGGAAAAATTGTCATGTAAAGTGCATTTGGACAAGCAATGAAAGGCTAGCATAGGATAAGCACAAAATCATAATGCAAGAGCAGGAAAGGATGCAGTCCAAAAGAGTAGACATGTCAAGAGGCTTCATAGCACTGTGTTTTACTCTTTCTTTCTTAGATCAAGACCAAAGTGGAAAAGGATAGCGATAGGTGAAAATTAATGAAGGAAGATAGACATGAAGGCTAAGCATGAAAGGAATGAAAGCAATATCATCATAAGATAGCTCACAAGATAGCCAAATGTTCATGTATAGATCAACATTGTCAAGATCAAAGAGATAGGATGAAATGGATGAAATATGTAGAAGAACTACGCACGATGCCTGATTGCTAGGTTTTCATCATGGTACTTATCCAAGGCGCCACAAGAGAGTGGTTTTCACCATAGGATGAATTTATTTCTCTTTACTTTTGCTACCAAGGTGCCTGTTTCCAGGTTTTCACCAAGGCACATTTTCAATTTTATTTTATTTTATTTTATTTTATTTTATTTTGGAAGAAGGCAAGCTTTTTATGTAATTCTCCTTGAAAGGATAAACCATGATATGCCAAAGATTCAAAATGATATGCTCAAAGATGCTGATAGGGAAAGGGAGATGGAAGAGAAAAATGGAGGATAAGGTTTTATGTAAAGCGAGTGAGGTTGGAAGATAGGAGGAATAGGAAAATGAGGAAAAATGATAGAAGGTAAAAGGATAATGCATGGAAGGATTGTAAAAGGGTAGGTGGAAAGGAAGGCAAGATCAATGTCAACACATACCTTGAAGGGTGGTGAGAGGATGGAGGAATCTTGAATGAAGGAATACGTGAAGGAATATGGTGAATGGATAGCAAAGGTTGTGGTTTAGGCACATGGAATGGAAGAATATTTTTGGAAGGAGATGTAGTGGAAGCCTTTGAAAGCTTGAATGTCAATTTCACTTTTTTCTCAACACCAGACTCTTTCAAGAGAGACTTTGGAATCCATATAGCCGTAGGCTTTTTATTTCTTTTTGATGATCTAGAGAGAATATCTTCAATGATGGATTTTGGAACCCACACTTGTCTTGTAGTTTTTCTCTTAGATATCTCTTTTGACTTTATGTTTCCATGTCTATTAGAGGAGACATGGTGATCTTTTTTTTTTGATGGATTCTTGTATTGCTTCTTTTTCTTGTATTGAACATTCAAGTTACTTCTGAAAGACTCGGGACTTGTGGAAGAAGGAGGATATGACTGGTTTAGATGGGTGGGTGGATGAAATGGATTCAAGGGTATGAATCTATGTTGATCTTGAGGAAAGATAGGAGATGGAGGTATGTAAGGACCCAAGATGGATGGCAAATTAGGAGAGTTAGGAGGGGAAAGTGAAGGGACATAAGGACCCAAGATGGAAGGAAGGCATGAAGCCCTTAGTAGTGGTGGAAGAGGTCCAAGGATGGAAGTGGAAGATGCAAAAGGATAATCAATAAGTTCGTTAGCATCTATATGACAACCAAGGATATCAGCATCTTTAGAGTGAGCATTAGAATTTTCAATAGGATCCTGGGCATCTTGAATAAGAGAATTTTCTTTGATAGGATCATTCAAAGCTTGCGAAGACTTAGGAAGAGTAGAAATTGGAAGTGAACATGGAGTGGTAGAACAAGAAGATGAAAGACTTTGATCTTGACAAGGATCTTCGGATAGCATAAGTGCATAATTTTTCTCTTGTTTTTCAATAGGCTTAACATTGGAAGGAACACCATTTTTACCAACCTTAATAGAAGTATCATCTTTGGAAAGTGCAAGCGTAGTAAGGTTATTTTGATTGCCAATAAGCTCAACAGTGTAAGTAGTAGCTTGATCTTGCTTAGGAGAAGACTTGAGACATGGTGGAATGCATGAAAAAGGGGGTACAGGATCAAAAGAACCCTGAGGTGGATAAGAGACATCGTGAAAAAGAGTGGATGACATGGAGGCTTCTTGATCTTGATCTTTCTTTATGTTCTTTTCTTCATCATTTTTAGAGTCCTCTTGACATGGAGCCACTTCTAAGGACAAGGAAGCATGTTGGGATTGTATGGATGACTTTGGAAGAAATGGTGGAGGACTAGCTAAAGTAGGGATTATAGCATATGAAGGCTTAGGCTCTTTAGGTTTATCATTATTGGAAGTCTTTGCAGCCAAGTGAAGGTTAGCTTGAGTTTCTAGAGGCAGCCCTGGAGGATAACTATAGGGAATCGCATGAAAAGTATCAAGGCTTGTGTCGGATGAAGGTTTTGTGAAAGATTTGAAAGAATCGAAAGCTTTAAGAAATTTACGGGTATTGGAGGAAGTAGGGGATGGAAGGGAACCATCACTAGACAAAGGTCCAACATTAACATGATCTTGCTTGACAGTGTAATCTTTATTTTCAGCCTGAGAGTTCTTAGATGAGAGATCCTTATAGTATTGATGTTTCAAGCTAGCACGATGTATTTTATAGTCCTCAGCAGTAGTAGATGGATCATCATCAAGGTATTGTCCACAAAAGCCATCAAAATCTCTTTCAAAATCAGAATCATATGGATCACCATCACGATCTATCCAATGTGACGGCCCCTTTGTAGTAAGTAGGAATGAACGATGAGGAGGACTCTTAGGAATAGAGGTGTCATAGGTATCATTACATTTTCTGTCATCATAGTCATCATAGTCTTCAAAGCTAGATGTGTCACTCTCCGTGGAAGAGGTATCATATTGCTCAATTTTTTTCCAGGGGCATGGTGACATGTACAAGTCTTTATCAAATGGAAAAGAGTATAGAGGTTCCTTTTCTTTCCCAAGTTTGTCAAGCTGGACTTGCATAGCATGTATCTGTTTCATTATAGTGGTGATCAGAGCTTCTTCCTCTTGTTTACTGATTCTTTGAGACATGTGTACTGATTCTCAATAGCTATTGCTCTATTCCTGACACAATGATATTTTTGACAGATTCTGGAACTAGGCTGGAAACATTGGATATCTTGCAATTTGACAATTTCTGACAACTTTCTCAAATTTTTCCAAACGACACTCTGCAGACTCGTACGACAGTTGGGTATAAATGAAATGACAGTTGCGAAACTCGTACGATAGTTGGGTAGATATGAAACGATAGTTGACAAAACTCGTACGACTTTTGACTTCCTGAAATGACTTTTGACTCCAGAAAGAACTTTACGTAAATTTTTGCAAAATTTAAGGTCTTCAGTTTTGGATTGTTTGCAAATTGTATTGTCTAGATTTTGAAGGTTATACCAGATTTGATCATTTTTAATAGCCAAGTAGATAAATAAGCACGCAGAATAGCAAGCAAGTGATTCCAAGCACGTCTGAAAATAATGAATAAGGGCAAAAGCAACCTTGCGCATGAACAATCAAGTGACCAAATTGTGCTAATCCCTGAGAGTACTAATTGTGTATGTTCTAAAAAGTTTTGCAATAACACACATATACCTGAGAATGAAAAATTGGCCTCTCTAGGGTTTTTAGTAATGGTTTGACTTTGCAACTTTTATGATTCAAAGGGGTGAACTCCAATCCCGGCGCACCAGGGTTTTGACACAGTCTGAGAACTTAATCTTCAAGAGCTGCTAGGGAGATCTGACAACCCAACAATGAACCATACCCGTGGAGATTTCTTCCACAAGGACATTTATATAGCGGTTGTCACTACCATGGCGAAAATGGCTATTACCGCTTGAGGTTCCGTCAATGCAGTTTTCCCTGTGAAGGGATTGTCCGCTACGGTTAACCCTCTCTAAAGATGACTCACAATAGTATACCACAAGGGGACTTGGCTCCAGATTCAAGGTTTTGACACCTCTTCACTTTTAACCCAAACAAAGCAAGCAGATTAATCCAACACGCTAAGACAAAGTTTTGTTCCACCAAGGTCTGTGATATCAACTCCATGTGATCTATCAACCTCTCCGGGGAGAGAATGTATCAATCAATAAGAGAAGATGCACTAACCAATTTTGATTCACCAAAGCTCGTGATATCAACCCCACGTGATCTATCAACCTCTCCGGAGAGAGAATGTGTCGATCAATAAGAGAAGACTCACTAACTAAGGTGAATGTGAAACACACTAAGTATCCTCCCTACCTACAAGGATTCTATCGTCAAGAAGGATTTCGCTAGGAATCCAATCTCTCAAGAATCACAAATAGTGTTCATAGGGCCTAATTACTATGTGAGCACAGATGTATGTTCTGAAAGCAAATCTACCAAAAGCATCCAAAAAGTAGAAAGAGGAACACTTAACGTTTAAAGTGAATATGAGATGAGTCCACAAGGTGGAACACTTAACACCTCACACAAGCTAAAAACAAGTCCACAACTTAGAAAATAAGGGAGTTCCTAAAAGCACAAAAGGGTTGCCAAGTGGAACATTTAACGCTTCTGTCCTGTTGACCCCTCCCCTTTATGGCGCTGAGATTGCAACCACGGGGTGGAAATGAGGGGCCGGCGGATTAGCGAGTCCAATAACCCAAGATAGCTATTAAGATCAATCACAAGTATTCTAAGACTACTTAATGAATCCTTAAGGGTTCACAACCTAGTATCAATTATGCAAGTGTGTAGAAATAGATCAAAAGCATGAAAAGATGCACACAAGCTTGACACATAAGAGATTTATTTTAAGTCCCAAATCAAAATATTATTAGATGAAGGAGAATACCTGGGATCTTCGCAACGCGCTTAGTAGATTTTACTTGATTTTTAGCAATTTTTGTTGAGCTTTTCTATGCAAGCAAGTGATGAACTCTCCAACAAGCAAACAAGCAAACAAGATATGTAAAATATATTCAACTTATGAAAACCATAGGGCTAGCTCTAAAAATCAATTATTATCAGTAATAATAACCAGAAATCAACCCAAATGACAACTCATATCATTCATTGAACCATGTAAAAAAAAAAAGTGCATACCCATCACAAAACTTTATTTTTTTTGCTGCATTTGACCTAGTCAACAAGATCTAATTTTTTTGATATGATTTTGGTCACAAAAATAGAAATTCAGAATAAAGACCCCTGCTAAAAAATAGAGAGATTTCCAAAAATGCAAAATTTTTAGAAAAATCTCTTCATTTGTGCCCTAGAGACCCATTTTATCAAAATAGACTAGTTTTTGTAAATTGACTATTTGAGCTATGATATCATGTCCAAATTTAAAACAAAAAGAATGGACCCCCTGTAGAATTTAAAGAGCTTTCCAAAAATATAATTTTTTTTGAAAAATATGCTGATTTGCGTCAGATATTAATTTTTTCTAGAATTTTAAGAAAAAATTATTAAAAATTCAAAACATCTCAGAAAATTCTAAATTTTTTACTGTAGCTTCCATGACATGTCACCAATCTGTAAAAAAAATTTCAGACCAAAATTCTAAGCCATTTGAGAGATAAAATTAAATCTTTGAAACTTTGGGGTTTTAGCTCCCAAAAAAATCAAAACCAGCATGCAAAGGTGGGTTGCCCCACGGTGGGCGCCAGAAATGTGTGTGTGAAAATTATACCTGATCTGTAGACACAAAACTCAGTAAAACATTAGAGGTTAGTGATAATCAAAATCGTGCAAAATTGAAAGCTATCTAACCAAGCGATTTACTGCCTTCTAGTAGGTGCGAGATTAATGTTCTCAGACTGCAATCGAGATCAGTGACCTAGACGACACCTAAATGAAAGATTTGAATGCAAAAGATGGATATGAAATTGAATGCAATTAAGCTATATTTTTTGGATTTTTCTATGCAATAAGAATGAATGAAAAACTGATATGAAATTAATCTATATGAAAACTGATATGCTATGCTAATCTAACAATGATATGAAATATGAATGCAAAAATAAGATTGATCTCACAAAGATGTTGATTCGCAAGAGCTTTGATTCTTCAATTCCAATTCTCCAGCGTGATTGTGCAAAATATGAGATGATTTGTGAAGAGCTGAAGCCTTTAATTTATAGAAATCCAGGGCTTTGGAGGTGCATGGATAAAAGCCATAAATCACTCAAATAACTCAACTTGATTTTAGAGTTATTTTTAAATAAAAGATAATTAACTCACAAAAACATGCAAAAGCTAAGTTTTAACTCAAAATAGAGTTTAGCTTTAATTGATAATTGATAGTTGTCTGCTTTTATGATTGTGCATGTTTTATTTATGAATTAATTTAATAATAAAGTGATTTATTTCCAACTTAATTGCTTTTAAAAATAAAACAATTGATTTATGGGTTAATCAATTATTTAATCAAACTTTTATTAAAAACTATATTATTAAATAATGACAACTTGCTTTAATTAATTAAATAAGAATTTAATCAATTATTCATATGATATTAGATTTATTGTCAAAATTAAATAATACAATTAATAATAGATATAATTAAATTTAATTACATAATTAAGTGGCAAATATTAAATCTAATTAATTAAATATAAAAATATTCAATTAATCAAACTTTAGGATAAATGTGATTTATTGCCAAATAATTATAAAATTAAAGATAATTAAGATAATTAGGAATATTACTAGGAATATTCTCCGATGCAAAATTTAAGATAATCAATTAGATTTGATGATGTTTAGATGTGCCTTAGATTAGGACTTTGATGTCGATTTCATATGATTTGATGATATAGGAGGTTAATGAACTTATAGCCCATTTTTGGGGTATTACACTATTCCGATGTAAGCTTGTATGCTGCCTTTTTTGGAAATGAGGCTCCTGGTATGAAGTCAATTTGATGACTTATGGACCTCATAGGTGGCATAGTTTTTGGTGCTTCATCACTCACAATATCATTGTACTTGCTAAGTATCTCCTAGATCTCCTTTGGTAGTGCTTAAATGGGCTTCTCTTCTTCCTTTGGCTTCACAACTATGGCATATCCTGCACTGTCCTTTTCTTGGAGTGCACTTATCATCTCCTTCCCACTACTCAAAAATACACTAGGAGTCTTGGAATACTCCCCTTCTTTCCATTGTAGATGGCTTATTTGTCAAAATACCAAGCTTTCCTAACAATAGATGGCATGCATCCATAGGGAGCACATCATGCAATAGCTTATCCTTGTACCCCCCAATAGAAAACTCAATCCATGCTTGCTCATTGACTAGTACACTTTGTCCCTTGTTTAGCCATGTCACTTTATAGGGATTGGTGTGAGGTACCTTAGGAAGATTAAGTTTCTTCATTGGCTCTTTTTCTATGATATTGTCTATTGAACCTGATGCAGGAGCATCCTAGGATTCTTGGCAATCCTGTATCAACCAAAAATATGTTTGTCTTTGAAGGTAGATTGTTAGTTTTGATCTTGGTTTGGTGGAGTTCTTGCTCAATTTGGGAGACTGGTTGCTCAGTTATTATGGTTACTAGGGTGCTTGATCTCTAAAGAATGCTTAGTGAATGAAGGCATCAGTTCTCTAGTGCTCAGCAATAATTGTGTTCCTCGATCATGCTTGGCATGGTTGGTCAATTGGTGCTCAGTTATTTCCTTTGTTGCTCGATGTTCTTGCTTACCGACTGGATTGTTTGGATAGATTGGCTTGGCTGACTGGTTCTATTGATTTGGGTCACACTCCTTGAGTTATGGATTGACCGTTGGATGTGTGGGGACCTAGATCTAGCATGTTGCATTCTTCTATGTGGATCTGATGACCGTTTGGGGCCATCTTTGAGAGTTTATTTATTTTGTAAGGCTATGTGAGAGCCGACTGATGTTTTAGAATTTAATATTTGTTTGTATGGGTTTATTGTTTCATCAGCTGACTTGTGGTTGGGAATCAGTATTTATAGGATGATTGGGTAGTTGTTTAGAGGAGGAGATTGGTGGGAAGAAAAGTTAGTAGCCTGCGAGCTTAGGAACAAGAAGATTTCTTGGAAGTTGGAGTACAAGTTTAGATCTTTCCTAGGTGCCTACCAATGTGCTATGTGTTGTAGACCTGGACTAGCTGAATCTAGATGTTGGGGAAGGAATTGGATCTTGTGAGATCTTGTAGACTGTTACTTGCTTTGTATTTGGCCATAACTGGGAAGGCCTTACAGCCCAACACATTGCATGTAATCGGTAATTTGATGAATAAAGACTTCTATTTGATTTCAGATATGTTGTCATTATTGTGTATTTCCACTACATATTGGTTTGCCTGCAAGGTTGGTTAGTCCTTAATTGGTTCCACCAGCCTTGACTGCGTCAGGTGGTATCAGAGTGAAGTTTGTTCCTATTTGAGAAAAGTCTATTCTTGTTGGAGCTAAGTGGATCTTGTGTGTCTAGATCTTGATTTGAAGATGCCTCTGAGGAGAAACCCAAGATCTTTGAAGAAGAGGAAGCTACTGGTGAATTTAGTATTGATGATTTTAGGGCTTCGCAGAAACAAGTGCAAGAACTACAAGAAGAATTGAGAAAGAAGAAGCCTACCTTGAAAGAGGATAGTGATGATGAATTTGAGGAAGATCATTTTGAAGAAGCTGTGGAAGAAGCTAGAGACCCTAAGGAGAATCAAATTCTGAAAGCTATGCCTAAGATTGGGAAAAGACCCAAGATTGAAGTTTCTACATTTGGTGGAAGCCTTAGGCCAGAAGAATTGATTGATTAGATCAATGATATTGATGAATACTTTGGGTATGAAGAAATAGAAGATCTTGATAGGGTTAGATTTGCAAAGGATAAGTTGAAAGGTCATGAAAATCTCTGGTGGAGAGAAGTTCAGTTCGAAAGAGGTAGAAGAGGAAAAGAGAAGATCACTAAGTGGAATCGGATGGTGGACAAGTTGAAGAAGAAATCCATTCCAGTGGATTATGAATTGGACATGTTTAAGAAGATGCAAGCTTTGAAGTAGACTTAAAAATTGGTACAGGAGTATACCGAGGAGTTTTATAGAATCTTGATTAGGACTGGTCATTCTGAAGCTGATAAAGAGAAGGTTGCTAGGTATGTGTATAGTTTGAGACCTAGTATTCAAGAAGAGTTACTTACTGTGCAGATGAAAACAATTGGTGATGCTTATCATATGGCATTGAAGATTGAAGAGAAGCTGAATAGGAAGTATGAAGGAAAATAGAACAATAGGAACCGAGGTGGTAAAAATGGTGAAGTAGTTGTTGAGAGTAATGTGACAGAGAATCCTAAGTCTGATGTGGGATCTAGCTATGGTCAAGTTACTAAGAATGCTAGATAGAGAGGAAGGTGGAAGAATGAGTTCACCGGTACTTGTTATAACTGTGGCGAAGCTAGTCATAGAAGTTGGCAGTGTCCTAAGAAAAGAGTTGCATTAGTTGCTGAAGAAGACATTGAGAATGTTCCAGAGAAAGGTGAATGTCTTATCACTAGAAGGTTAGCTACATGTGTTCATGAACTAGTGCAAAGAAGGAATTTGTTTAGAATCAGATGTAAGTGCAAGGATAAGGTATGTAATGTCATAGTTAATGGTGGAAAATCTGAGAACTTTGTTTCAGATGAAATGGTTAGTAAGTTGAATTTGGAAAGAAGGAAACATCCTAATCCTTATCAGATTAGTTGGCTACAAGATGTGTCTAAGGTTAGAGTTGAAGAAAAATGCTTGGTTAAATTTCAGATTGGATCTTACGATGATGAGATATTGTGTGATGTATTGCCTATGGATGCTTGTCATCTGTTGTTCGGTAGACCCTGGCAGTTTGACAGGAATGTTTTGTTTGATGGTTGTGCTAATACCTATGTGGTTAGGCTTGAAGAAGCTCAGCATAAGTTGATACCTTTACAGGAGATAGGGGTTAAGGGATGTGGAGTTATTAGGTGTTTTCCTTATGAAAAACCTCAGGAGTAGAAGGTTGATGAACCTATTCCTGTTAAATCTAGTTTGAAGGAGAAGGAGAATGATATCTCTAAAGAGTTTGTTGAGATTAAGAAATAGATGGTTTTGCTAGTAGAGATGGTTCAGTAGATGGTGACATTTGTGACATAGAGAGATGCAGATGATACTGAGTTGATTGAGGAGTCTGGAGAAGATGAACCTTACCAAGGCACCGAGGTGATTGGTAGTGGTCAGAGTCAATTGCTATCAATTGCCAACTAGAGGAGTAAACAAAGTGGAAGGTAGAAGGACTTTCTGCATGAGATAGTGAATGAAGTGAAGACTACTTGGGATGAAGGACAAGAAGAGATATGGGGTAAGAACAGATTTGGCATACCTGTTATGATTCCCTTGAGGTGTTCTTAATTTCCTTATGAGAAAATATTTCTTACCTGGGGTGTTTGATGTAGGAGCATCCCAAGATTCTTAGAAATCTTGTATCAACCAAAAATATGTTTGTCTTTGAAGGTAGATTTTTAGTTTTGATCTTTCTTTGGAGACTAGTTGCTTGATTATTATGGTTACCGGGGTGCTCGATCTCTGAAGAATGCTCGGTGACTGAAGGTGTCAGTTCTCTAGTGCTCAGTGATAACTATGTTCCTTGGTCATGCCTAGCATGGTCGGTCAACTGGTGCTCAGTTATTTACTCTATTGCTCAGTGTTCTTGCTTACCGACTGGATTTTTTGGATAGATCAGCTTAGACAACTAGTTTCATTGATTTGGGTCGTGCTCCTCAACTTATGGATTGATTGTTGGATGTGTGGGGACCTAGATATGGTGTGTTGCATTCTTCTATGCAGATCTGATGACTGTTTGGGGCCATCTTTTAGAGTTTATTTATTTTTTAAGCCTATGTGAGAACTGACTAATGTTTTAGCATTTAATATTTGTTTGTATGGGTTTATTATTTCATTAGTCGACTTGTGGCTGGGAATCAATATTTATAGGATGATTGGGTAGTTGTTTAGAGGATATTTTTGGGAAGAAAAGTTAGTAGCCTGTGAGCTTAGGAACATGAAGATTGCTTGGAAGTTAGAGTACAAGTTTAGATCTTTCCTAGGTGCCTACTAGTGTGTTTTATGTTGCAGACCTGGACTAGCTAAATCTAGATGTTGGTTAAGGAATTGATGTTGGAGATTTTCCACCAGGCCAGTATTGATTGTATGTTTGTCATTGATGAAAACATATGGAAAGTAGCATGCATGGAAGTCTTATGCAGTAAGATTTTAGTATATGTAGCATGGACATGATATCATCATGATATCATGGGCGTAGAGGTTAACTATTAGTACAGATAGTTATATAGCAGCTTGTGTTAGTAGTGTTCCTAACAGAGTAATAGGTAGTGTTCTATATATGGTTGTCCATATAGTTGTCATGGAGCCTTGCACGCTTGGATATATGTTGAAGACATGTTAGTGATGTTTTAGTTATGGATGCATAGTCTGTTGATGAGTAGAAGTGAAGTTATGTAGTCGCTATTCGCTAGCAGCAGTTTCATGTGTTTATTCAGAAGAGTTGACAGAGATTTTATTGGTTATGTAGTTGTGCCTATCTTGTGGGTATGTGCCCTTGGATTTAATCTTAGAGGAGATTTAGTGATGTTTGGTTAAGAGCACATGAGTTAATTCAGCTTATAGAGAAAGATCTAGTTGTTTTGGTAGAGCCAACAGTGTGTAGCATGCGTCTACAATTATCTTATTGAACAGGTCCCAAAATGTGTTGCCTACATAGTAGAGCCAACAAAATGCTTATTAGAGTTTGTTATGGTTTCTCTATTATGATTTCAAGGTTGTTCTAATAGGCTGACTTGATTATATCATTTAGAGGAAATATATTTTTAGGTAGTCATTTTTTGATTGTTGAAGTGTGATTCATAGTTGATTAAGCAGAGCAGAGTAGAGTGTGCGAAGTGTTAAGCCATCAGAAGAAGGTCTATGTGACCAAGTAAAGTACTTGTGCTATACATTGTAACTAATCTAGACATCAGGTCAAAGTGCAGTTCACCAAGATCCAGATATAGTGTGTATCTATTATTCAGAAGGTTGTAGCCTTCACCCCTTTGAGCAGTGAGCTCTTGGACAGTGCATCCTCTCTACTAACAGGGATAATTGTAAAATACTCCTAACAGGGTCCGACCCTTGACTAGGTCTACTGTACTAAATATTTTTTAAAGAAACTCCTAATAGGGTTAAGGATCTTCTAACAAGGATCATAATACTCTAGTGAAAAATATTAGTGGGTGTCAATTCCCACCGGGGTTCTTACCTATTCGGGTTTCCCCATAACCAAAATATTGGTGTTGTGGTCTTGTGTTCTTTCATTGTGTTTATAATTTATGTTTAAGTATACTTAATTGGATAAAGAATTGAATCTTGTAGATAACTGATTCACCCCCCCCCTCTCGGTTATCTCTTGGGACTATTCCTAACAATTGGTATCAGAGCCAAGTGCCTCAGAGAAAAATTTTAACAACTTGAGGTTGATCAGATGGCATACTTCAGGAAAGAAGGTCCTAAGTTTGATGGAGAGAATTATCTTGATTGGAAGAACAAGATGGTGACCTATTTGCAGTGCATTGGTTTTGAAGTTTTTGATGTAACTATCAAAGTAGCCAAGATACCTACCCTAGAAGACCTTGCACAAGAAGATGCTACTGATAGGCAAAAGGAATTGTTTCATTAGAATGCTATTTCTAAAGAAGATCTTATTAGCACCCTATCCAATGGTGAATTTTTAGAAATAAAAAAGGTGGATACAACCCACAAAATATGGAATGACCTAGAAGACATATTTGAAGGAGACAAACAAGAAAAGATGTGTGTAGAAAGACATGGAAGAAAACATACAATGCATTAGAGATGCTACCTGAAGAAAACATCAAAGCTTATAATCAAAGGATAAATGAAGCAGTTGCTGGAATCAGAAACAATGGTGGAGAGATTTTAGAGGAGGACATTATAGACAAGCTAATGACTACTATCACTCCTGAATATGAAAGCAAGATCAACATCCTTGATTAGACCATGCAGCTTACATCTAATTTCAAGAGAGAGACTTTGATCAATAAAATCTCAGCTTTTGAGATCTCAAGTTTGAAGATAGAACCAAAGAGTGAAACAACCTTCAAAGCAATAGTTCATGGTAAGAAATCTACAAACACTTTTGGTAAATTTGATGATGATTATTAAGAGAAAACTCTAGAGGATTTCATTTCTATGATTGCCAAAAGAGAAAAGAAAGGAAAATATGAAGGTCAATTACCATTTAAGTGCTTCTCGTGTAATAAGATTGGTCACTTTGCATCTAAGTGTCCTACTAGAGCTAGAAAGTTCAAAAATGATTAAAAGCCTAAGTATTCTAAGGAATGCTACTATGCTGGAGATGGAGTTTCAGATGAAGAATCTGGTGAAGAAGAAATTGGATTCATTTCTATTATAGACAAAATGAATAATAAGACAAGTCATAAAGATGATAAAAAGGAACAAGAGCTAGCATTGATTTCACAAGCTGACATAAGGACAGACTAGATTATAGACAATGGTTGTTCACATCACATGATAGGTGATAAAGGCAAGTTTGTTCATTTGGAAAAATACAATGGAGGTTTGGTCAGATTTGGAGACAAAACTCCTAAACCAATAGTTGGTAGAGGAGCCATCACCTTGGATGGAAATAATAGTATTGATGATGTTCTTTATGTTGATGGTTTGAAACATAACCTTCTTAGTGTTGGACAGTTACTTGGAAAAGGCTATCAGTTGGAGTTCAAAGATGACAAATGCATCATTAACAAAAAAGAAGGTGTTATGATTGCATCAGGCTCAAAGACAAGAGATAATGTTTTTCAACTCAATTCAGAAGAAAGTTGTTTTGTTTCTAAAGTTGATGACAGTTGGTTGTGGCATAAAAGACTATGTCATATCAATTTTGATAACATAGTAAAGATAAGAAATCTAAAGGCAGTAAGAGATCTACCTAGCATAGAAAAGGTAGTTGATACTATATGCAAGGAATGTGTGATGGGAAAGCATGTGAGAAATTCATTTAGGAGCAAGCAAAATTCAGTAGAGAACAAATTGGATTTGATTCATACAGACCTATGTGGTCCAACTCAAATAAGATCATACTATGGTGAAAGGTATTTCATTTTGTTTGTTGATGATTATACTAGAATGATGTGGGTTGCATTCTTGAAAGACAAGTCAGAAGCATTTGAGAAGTTCAAAATATTCAAAGCTAAGGTTGAGAATGAATCTGGACTAAAGATAAAATGTTTGAGATCGAATAGAGGAGGAGAATTCACCTCTAACAAATTCTATGAGTATTGTGAAGAACATGGCATAAAGAGACAGTTAAGTGCACCTAGAACCCCTCAGTAGAATGGAACTGCAGAGAGAAGGAATAGGATCATCCTTGATACAATGCACACCATTATGATAGAAGGAAAAGTTGCACACACCTATTGGAGAGATGCGGTCAATACAATAGTTTATACCATCAATAGAATTCAATTGAGGCCAAGCGCTGACAAAAAACCTTATGAGCTATGGTTTGGTAATGTTCCCATAGTAAAATACTTCAGAATCTTTGGAAGCAAGTGCTACATCAAGAGGGATGAAGTAGTAGGCAAGTTTGATGCAAGAAGTGATGAAGGTATTTTTCTTGGTTACTCTACTAAAAGTAAAGCTTATAGATGTTTCAATTTAAGATTGAAAAAGATCATTGAAAGTGCTCATGTAAAGATTAATGAAAATTTTATGATTCAAGAAAGATATCATGATTACTCACCCATGATTGAAGAAGAACCCAGACCATCCACTAGTGAGACAATTATTGAAGAAATTTTTGACACTATTGATGTGTTATTCAATGACCCTGAGACAAGTGAAGAAGAAACTCCTAAGGCTGATAAGACAAAATCACCTAAAATTCCAAAGTTTACGTCTAGAAATCATTCCAAGACAGACATCATTGGAGATTAGAGTGGCAAAGTCTTAACAAGGTCACAAGCAAAGCACTCAGCTAACAGTGAAGCGGTATGTCTACTATCTCAAATTGAACCCTTAAGTGTTGAAGATGCATGTAATGATTTAGATTGGCATGATGCTATGAAAAAAGAACTTGATCAGTTTGTTAAGAATGACACTTGGGAACTGCTCCCAAGACCTAATGATAAGAATGTGATTGGAACAAAGTGGATATTTAGAAACACGATGAATGAAGATGGTACAGTAGTAAGAAAGCAATGTTAGTATGTAAAGGATATGCACAAAGAGAAGGCATTGATTATTCAAACACATTTGCACCTATGAGTAGATTAGAAGCTATTAAGTTGTTTCTAGCTTATGCTATAGTAAAAAAATTCAAAGTTTATCAAATGGATGTCAAGTCAACATTCCTAAATGGAGACTTGAAAGAAGAAGTATACATTGAGCAGCTGGAAGGATTCACCTTATCAGATAGACCTGATATGGTATGTAGATTGAAGAAGGCCCTCTATAGACTTAAGCAAGGCCCTAGAGCATGGTATGCAAGACTAGATGGATATCTAACTAAGATTGGATTCAAGAAAGGAGAAACAGATTGTAATCTATTCATTAGAGAGACATCTGGAGGTCTACTACTTGTAGCTATATTTGTTGATGACATTATCTTTGGAGGTAATGACAAACTAAGTGTAGAATTTTCCAAAGAAATGTAGAATGAATTTGAGATGAGTATGATTGGTCCTATCAAATACTTTTTAGGACTAAATATGTAGCAGATAGAAAAAGGAATTTTTATTAATCAGTCAAAATATGTGAAAGAGATACTGAAGAAATTCAAGATTGATGATTGCAAGCTAGCAGGAACCCCTATGATCACTGGATGCAAGCTTACAAAAGAAGATGACTCACTAGCAGTAGATATAACATTGTATAAGTCTATGATTGGTAAACTTATATATCTTACTCAGACTAGACCTGATATTTCAAATGCAGTTGGCATAGTTGGAAGATTTGTAGAAGAGCCTAAACAAAGTCACCTCATGGTAGTAAATAGAATATTCAGATAGTTGTAGGGCACTATAGATTATGGTCTATGGTATCCTAATTTAGAAAATGTTGAGCTTCATGTGTACACTGATGCAGATTGGGCAGGATGTGTTGATGATAGAAAGAGTACTTCAGGACTAGTAGTGTTTCTTGGTGATAGACTTGTCACTTGGACAAGCAAGAAATAAAATTGTATTTCTCAGTCAACAGTAGAAGCGGAGTATGTTGCAGTAGCCTTGAATTATTCTACAATTGTTTGGATCAAGAAAATGATAAAAGATTTCGGCATTCAGATTGATTATCCTATTGTTATTCATTGTGATAACACTACCACTATCAATATGTCAAAGAACCCTCTGATGCATGCAAGGACAAAGCACATTGAGATCAAGTATCACTTCCTAAGAGAGAAAGTGGTAGAGAAATAATTCAAGTTGGACTATGTGAGTACTAAAGATCAGTTAGCAGATATATTCACAAAGACCTTGCCTAAGGATACTTTTGAGTATCTCAGGGAGAAGTTGGGAGTAATTCCCTTCCCTGATTCTGCTTAGAAGAAAGAAGGAAAGGAATCGGTCCTCAAGGACTGATGGAAGGTTGAATAATCTACCTGAGGAGTAGTACCAGTGCTTAAAATGAATGGCACCCTTTGCCATTGATGTCAAAGGGGGAGTAATATACAAAGTCATGAAAAATAGAAGTAAAAAGGAGGATTATTATACTAAGGGGGAACATCATTCGATATGACAACAGTTTAGTTGAGGAAATGGAGAATATTAGAAAATATTGTAGCAGATGGAGGATTCATCTTTGGGGGAGTTTTGATGAGGAAATGGAGAATGTTATAAAAGAAATGTTCATTTGGGTTGGTGGTGGTTTTTCATTCCACATGTTGCCATCAATGCTAAAGGGGGAGATTGTTGGAGATTTTCCAGCAGGCCAGTACTAACTGTATGTTTGTCATTAATGACAACATATGGAAAGTAGCATGCATGGAAGTCTTATGTAGTAATCTTTTAGTATATGTAGCATGGACATGATATCAGCATGATATCATGGGCGCAGAGGTTAATTGTTAGTACAGACAGTTATATAGCAACTTGTGTTAGTAGTGTTCCTGACAGAGTAACAAGAAGTGTTCTGTGTATGGTTATCCATACAGTTGTCATGGAGCCTTGTGCACTTGGATATATGTTGAAGACATGTTAGTGATGTTTTAGTTATGGATGCATAGTCTGTTGATGAGTAGAAGTAAAGTTATGTAGTCGCTATTCGCTAGCAGTAGTTTCCTATGTTTATTCAAAAGAGCCGATAGAGATTTTATTGGTTATGTAGTTGCACCTATCCTATGGACATGCACCCTTGGATTTAAGCTTAGAGGAGAGTTAGTGATGTTCGGTTAAGAGTGCATGAGTTAATTCAACTTACAGAGAAAGATCTAGTTGTTTTGGTAGAGCCGACAATGTGTAGCATGTGTCTACAATTATCTTATTGAACAGGTCCCAGAATGTGTTGCGTGCATAGTAGAGCCGACATAATTCTTATTGGAGTTTTTTATGGTTTTAGTATTATGATTTCAAGGTTGTTCTAATAGGTTGACTTGATTATACCATTTAGAGGAAAGATATTTATAAGAAATCATTTTGTGATTATTGAAGTGTGGTTCATATGATTAAGCAGAGTGTGAAAAGTGTTGAGCCATGAGAAGAAGGTCTATGTGACCAAGTAAAGTACTTGTGCTATACTTTGGAACTGATCCAAACAACAAGTCAAAGCACAGTTCACCAAGATCCAGATATAGTGTGTATCTTTTATTCAGAAGGTTGTAGCCTTCACCCCTTTGAGCAGTGAGCTCTCAGACAATGTCCTCTCCCCTAACATGGACAATTGTAAAAGACTCCTAATAGGGTCTGACCCTTGACCAGGTCTACTATACTAAATATATTGTAAAGAAACTCCTAACAGGGTTAAGGATCTTCTAACAAGGATCATAATACTCTAGTGCAGAATATTAGTGGGTGTCAATTCCCAGCGGGGTTTTTACCTATTTGGGTTTCCCGATAACCAAAATATGGGTGTTGTGTTCTTGTGTTCTTTCATTGTGTTTATAATTTATGTTTAAGTATATTTAATTGGATAAAGAATTGAATCTTGTAGATAACTGATTCACCCCCCCTCTCAGTTATCTCTTGGGACTATTTCTAACAATTGGATCTTGTGAGATCTTGTAGACTGTTACTTGCTTTGTATCTGGTCGTAACTGGGAAGACCTTACAGCCTGACACATTGCATGTAATCATTAATTTGATGAATATAGACTTCTATTTGATTTTAGATCTGTTGTTGTTATTGTGTATTTTTTATGCATATTGGTTTGGCTGCAAGGTCGGTTAGTCATTAATTGGATCCACCAGCCTTGACTACGTCAGCACCAGAGTCAACAATCACCTTACACACCTTTCCCATGACCATACACTTCACTCTAAAGAGTGCTCTTCTCTGCCTTGGTTCTTCCTTTTCTGCCTACCTAATGAGAACCCTCCTAAACATTAGATTCTCACCCATCTCTGATTCAATATGACTAACCTCCAGTGATTTGAATCTTGAACTGTCTTCTTGGGTGTAGGCCACTCTCTTCTCTGCATTTGAAGAAGATAGTTTATCTGGGAACCTATAAGCTGGATTTCCCAATTGTCCACAATAGTAGCAATTCATGCTAGCAAAATATGAACTGCTCCTGCCTGCACTTCTACGTCTATTGGAGCTTCCTTGGTTGCCTCTACCTCTACCAAAACTCCCTCTAGAAGAGGACTCTCCACCATGTTCTGTTGGCTTGGATTCTCCTTGAACTCTATGTTCAGTCCCTCCACCTTGATAGATTTATATATGTCCTCTTTGATCCCTTCCTTTACCTCTACTCTTGGAGGTTTGGTCTTTCTTCCTTCTGCTTTTGTCTTCAATTTTGATAGACAATTGGTAACATTGGTGCACTTTCTTGGGACTGAGAAGAATCATCTCCTCTTGAATGCTCCACTTCAAGCCATTCAAATATCTAGCTACCTTAACACTCTCATCTTCTACCACATTGGATCTCATGAAAATCTTTTGGAATTCCTCTATATAGGAAATCATATCTAGATCCTTTTGCCTCAAACTCTATCTCTTTTTATGTAATTGGATCTAATAATCATCTAGCATGTAGGCTTCTTTGATCTTACTCACCACGCCCCTCCAAGATAAAATTGGATTCTTTCCCTCCTTCTCTCTCTTAGTTTGAACAAATTTCCACCATGTCAAGGCAGAGCCTCTAAGCCTAGATTTGGCCACTCTTACATTTTGTGCTTCACCAATTCCATCACACTCAAATAGATTTTCCATGCCCTCTATCCAATCCATGACTAGATCTGCCTCCATCTTACCACTGAACAATGGTATTCCCTATAAATATTTCCCATTCATGGATTTCAATGCCTTTAAGAGAGGTTCTTAAAGAAATATGGGGTTTGGTTCTAGATTTTTGTCCTCCTTAGGGATCTCCTTCTCTTTTTCCTCTCTCTAATCTATTTTGTCACTAACTTCTTCAGCCTTCAATTGTACTTCACCCAATGTTTGTTCTAATTGGGCTATCTTTTCCCTTAACATCTTATTGTCTAGTTCTTGGTCCTCAAATTTATTGGCTAACTCCACATTGGTCACCATGATTGAAGACCCACTGGATTCACACTTTTACATGCACTATGTAATCCCAAAAACTTTTGGGGCTCTAATACCAATCTGATCGGGAGATTAGGAAGAGCTAGTCACAAGCCCTTGATCTAGGGTTCACCTAGTGACCCTCAGGTGTATCCAATGATACCAATCACCTATAGGATACCTATAGTGGCTCAATCCCCTGGTCTTGTACCCCAACCAAACTACCAACACTGATCAACCAAGACAATCACACATTCTTGGCACTTAGCACTTCCATACACATAGTGACCCTTAAGCTAGGATAAGGGTGTAACACCTCCAAATGAGCTTGGAAACTTGAAGAGGGTAGGAGGTGTTGGAAAGTCTCTCAAATGGTGTTTTTAAACATGTTTCAATCTTCACTTCATCAATCCTCTCTACCGATCTCATACCTCCTTTGTAATTTAGGGCTACAAGGAAGAACCCCAATTAGGTCCCCTCTCTGAGAAAATAGGGCTTTCCACCTATTTTTCACCAAATGAACCTATGAATAAATTGTGTATTATCACAATATGAGGCAACATATCAAGGATTTTTGAGGTTTTAGGTCCCTCCTAGGCCATGCAATCCCCTGACCAAATATAGGTACTTTTGGTAGGTTTTAGGCCTTTCTCTGATTGCATGAAGTGTCTTCAATCTATAGGTGATCAAATAGATTGATCACTCCCTCTCCTTGCATCTATATCTTGGTAATGAATATACCCAAGACCTCCAACTCCTAAATATCACTTTCCATATCCCCTTTGTAATTTATTCCTCTTCTTTTCTCAGTCCTTCCTCGCCGGGGTCACCATGGCTTGCCTAGGGCTTGACTGTAAAAATATTTTTCATGCACACTAGGGCCCCCTCCTTCCACATATGTTACATACATGGAGTCTATTCACTATCCCCAAAAGTCCATACAGATTGGATGGTGGGATAGTGAGCTAGACCCTCATGATCTCAGCTCTCCTGGTAGAAACTAGTGAACAGAGACTTATTGAAGAATTAAAATGAAACTAGTAAATGAAAAGTAAGTCCTAATCTAATTGTAGAAAATAAATATAGATCCACACACTAACATCTAACATCAATCATGAGTCTAGATCTAGGTCAACTTTCCATCCATTAATTCACTGATCATACAAATATAATCCAAAGCCAAAATTGTGCATACTTCCATAATTTATCTTCTGTACAGTACTCCTTCCAACCTCAAGATTTGAGCCAAGGGTTTCTTATATAGCCTTAGGTTAGGATTAGGAGAGGTTTAGAGCACTTAAGAATTGATTAAGGTCTTAAGGCTTAATACACCGGGAAACTTTTCAAAAGTTACAAAAGTTGCTAGGCAACTTTTAAAACAAACATGACAACTTTTCCAATCTTTCTCCCTAATGGATTTGGGAAGCTTCTATGGAGTCCTAGAGAACATCTAGACTCAAAAAATCATTTTTGATGCTCAAAAACTCATGAAATCAACCTAACATCATATTAAATCATTGCTAAGAGAAGGACTAAAAGACTTTAGCCTTCTACCTAGACTAAGGACCTAGAAGGACCTCAAATCCCAAGTGGATTCCAAGACTTGGTCTACATGACCTTAGGAAAATCTTAACATGCCAAAAGGATTAAAATCCAAACCAAAATTAAGGGCACTCTTGCACCATAAGGCCTTCCCAATTTAGGCCATATATTAAAATTCAAGTATAGAAGTCCTCCAACATGTGAGGATCTAAAACAATCTTCAATCTTCTAGCTTCTATCTTCTATCAAAACTAACTCCCTAAACTACAACCAAAGATTACAATATATACAAGAGGCTATCGAACAATTCAGCCTTCAGATCCCCCATCAATAGAAGTAATGAACAAATCTAGGTCCACACACTTCCCAATGATAGATACCAACATTTAATCCATGACTATAATTAATTGCACAAGTCGGCCTCAACAGGAAACTAAAATAAACACTTGGTAAGAAAGGACAACTGAGCACCAGACAAGCATCACCGAGCACTAGAGAATTAACTGAGCATCAGAGAGATAACTAACCAACCTCAGTTAACAAAGGAAACCAAGCAAATACCGAGCCAACTTGGTCAAAGAAGGAACCAAGCAACATTGGAAAACACAAACATGTTTTTGGTGACATAGGATTGCCAAGGACCCGAGATGCTCTTGCATCATGTTTTCATACATTAAATTTGAGCCAAAATGGGTCAAACTACGTGTGGAATTTGGAAGCGTCTAATCTTCTTTTTATGAGCTAAATTTAGGCGTGGATAATGTTTGATTTCTCTTACTAATATCTAACTGGGGTTCACTTTTAGATAGTCGGTATTTCATGGGGGCATAGGGAAGAAAACCATTCGGCCTTCAATAATAATTCTTATTATTCTTAATTCAGGTCATGGATATGGGCTATTAGCCAGCGAGATAGCATCTCAAGGGCCAACAAATCCTCCTATTGACTCAGGGTTGGTGGCAGGTGGGTGGATATAGAAGTCTAGCAGGCAAACTAGAATGCTCACTACTAATATACCTCTTTTTAATTACACCTGATATAATTGATAGGAGGCCCTCCTCTAATTATAGTTGGGGGGCCATTCCCATAGAATTTATAGGGGGGGCAATTTATGGAGGCCTTGAAATTCCCAAATATAGGCTTGAAATTGAAATATGACCATTGTGGGTTGGCCTTAACACAAAATTACCTTGATGACACTATATAAAGCACCTCCTCTAACTCATTGTATCCCACATTCACAACAAATCTATAAGTTCCTCTTAAGAGAAAGTATTTATCAAGAGTGGATCTGATCCAAGAGGTATCAAGCATCAAAAAGGTATCTTCAATTATGATTTTATGATAGATTTTGTGATAATTCATTATCTTATTGCATCAACATTTGGATGATTTATCCTTGCATTGCATCATCAATCATGGGTATAACCACTTCAATTCAAGAATTTACTTTAGATTTGATATTTCCTTTTCATTGTTGTTGGGTTGATTCAAAACCTAGGGCTTGATGAAGGCAAACCCCTATACAACACAAAGACCATTTTCTCTCTCTTATGCAGGCCTATATATAAGTGCCTAGTGAAAGTTGCAAATCTCATAGGTTGTAGGGTGAAGACAAAAAATATTTCTAAAAATTAAAAAAATTAGGCCACTAATGGTTAGGGTCATTGTTCCAAGGACTAGGTCACCTAGTGTCGTAGCCTAGTTATTTGTTCTTGGAAATTTTTAGAGAAATTAGATTGCAAAATCTCCTAATACTAGATCTGATATCAATGTTCTATTTGGAGCCTATTGGAATTATGACACCTATTGATAGTGTCCAACCAATTATAGATCAACTTGTAGACATAAGTGCACCTTTGTATCACATTTTCAAATTTGGATTTATGATGAAGAGTACTCCCCTTATTTAGTCAAACACAGAACACAACATAGGAATAAATATAAAATTACAAGAATAGAAACACTTATTTTTTATTATCTTAAATGAAATGACATTACAACATTCTAAAAATAGCTTGCTATAGTCACATGGGCCTCCTTATTACAATAATCTACTAGACAGAGCTATAATCTACACTTATGGATTGAGTCCCAAAACCCTAGTCCTTCATCCTTGTATATGTAGCACCAATGAGCCTTGGAATATTCTAGAAATTGAAACTTCTCTCTTATGGCACCAACGACTCATCAACTCAATTTCCCACCCAAGTGATTTTTCTATCTTTTTTTTTTTTCGAGACTTGAGTTTTGATGGCATGACTTCTGGAAGCCATAACTTTTTACTCGAGCATCCAATTTTGTTGTACAATATATTGTTTGAAATCTTTCAAAGAAATCTACAATTAAACATACTTCTAAAGATCGGATTCATTATTTTAAACTTTTCCAGGGCCTCTAAGGTCTTCAAATTTTGAGTTTTAAGATTCATTGGAGAAACTATCTAGGACAAAAATGTTGATATCATTCAAACCACTCAGGATATTGAAATGATTCTTCTAACAATAATCTTATTTTTTAATTTTTCTCCTTGAGACCAATCTTCATGTCCATACGACCCCCAAAAGGTAAAAGTCCTGAAAAAAGAATATGATTATTTTTGGCTATTTTTAGCTTCTATACATCTTATATATTACAGCTATCATAATGGGCTGCCAGAAAACTAAAGGAAAACCACAAAACAAAATGAAAACACAATATTTCTTTTTGGGTGATGCAAGATTGCTCCTACACTTTGGATGCTCCTACCTCAGTTTATCAATAGATTTTAGTTTTCGGCTTGTTTTCTTAGTTTAGTTGTATTTTCTTACTTACTTTCTTTAAAACTTAATTGCATTATTTATTATACCTCAAAAAAATTATTTATTATAAAGGAATAGAACCTTATAGGAGAAAAGGGTAGTAGCTCGACGATCTCCAAGTGAGATTAAGTTAGGCACACCTTCCCTTTTTTATTGTTTGTATTCTAATGTTTTGGTAAAAGAGAGTTTGGTCCTACTTTACTAGTTTAGATTACATCCCCCTTTCCACCATTACAATTCTCTATTATAATGTTTGGTGAAAGGGGGTTTGGTCTTAGATTAGAGCACTACTTTGGACTATTCACATTTCCCTACATTACATTTTGGTCAATTCGACACATCTTAGATTTTGCAAATATTTTATTTTCATTTTGAGATATTATTTGTATGCATTTAGTTGAGTCATATTTGCAATCATTTTTATATATATCATTTATGAATATCTTGCTTGATCATAGTACATTTTATGAGTGGAGTTGTTATCTTGTTTTACTAGTTCAATTTCAAATTTTATCCAAAAATTTCATGATGTTCCCTTTTATGTATAGGATGATAACTTAGTTTTTTCTTTCATAAATAGATATTATTTAACCTCTCCCAAAATGGATCACACCCATGAGGAGATTTTGGTGGAAGATGAGACTATCAATACTTGTTTCAAAGCTCTGTCTCCTAGGGAAAAGACCTTAAGGAATGATATTTATCCTTCTCATAGAATTTACCTCCTTTATGAGGATAATTTAGTGCAAGAGGATGATATAATGGCTTCTTGTCCTAGTGATACCTCACTATCTATTCATTTCAATGATCTTCCCTCAAGAATGAAGCATTAATGAGTTATGTTTGTCCCTATCCTGTAGTTTTTCTTACTCATAAGGATACCTTGGAGAAAGAGGATGATACCATTAAGATCTCCCATCATGATACTTTTCCTACCATGCACTTTGATGGTCCCCATTTAGAGATGAAGCATTGATGAATCATTCTTATCCCTCTCCCAAAAGTAAGCCTATTCATGAGTATGTTTTGGTGCAAGAGGATGATACCATTAACAACATTTTCAATACTCTCTATCCTAGAGATGAAGCCTTGGTGGATAAATAACCTAACCAAGATCAAGTAACCTTGCTCATGTTTTGGGTAATGTGAATCCTAAAATTATTGTCCACTTTTGTCAAGATGTCCAAGCCTCAACCTAAAAAAACTAGTGATTTTTATAAAAGGTGCTAAACAACTTGATTATCATGCATTAGATCACATACATAATACTTGAACAAAAAATAAAGATTCAAATGTTCTCCTTCCTTCTTAACCTTTTCTCCTCTAACCCCTCATCTTTCACAACAAGTTGGTAAGGAGAATGATCTTGTTGAGAAATTTCATGCTACTCTTGATAAGACATCCCTTGTTGATTTTATTCAAACTTCACCTACATACCATGGGATGCTACAATAAGCCTTACAAATGGTATTTTTGTTGCCTTCTACTAGACCAAATGATGTAGCAACCTTACTTTATCATATGCATTAAACAACGGTAGATATTATCTTCAAACAAGATGAGTTACCTCCCTTGGATATTCAAAATAATATGATCACCTAATGATTAGGGTAATCATTAATGTTAAAATTAAATAATACATACCATATTTGATAATGGCTCAAGTCGCAATGTTTGTAGCATTGATTTATCACATAGATCAAAGTGGGCACCAACTTGATTCAAGCAAATTCTCTTTGTATTCATGGCTTTGATAATGTTGGTAGACTATAATTATGCACAATTATATTACCTATTAAAATAGGTGAAGTTATCTTACCCACACCTATCCATGTCATGCCTTATACTTTAACTTATAACCTTCTTCTAGGTAGACCTTAGATTTACAGTATTCAAGCAGTTCTTTTTATTCTTCATCGCAATCTTGAATTCATTTATAATAACAAGATGTACACTCAAGAAAGTGAGAAAAATCCATGTAGTTATTTCCAAAAAGAGGGAGGATATATATCTCTCTTAAAACTATGGTTTCTTCTACAACACAATCTCTTATTGATAATGATTTCTTAGAAAAAAAACTTAGTGTCATTTAGACTTTAAACCTCACATTTGTAGAGAATATAAAGTCCCCAAATTTGAAACTAAAGATTTTCCTTCATCAAACCTTCTTCTACATCCATTCCAACCTCTTCTTCCAACACATCTTGACGATGATTGGGGCTCTTTAGAATTTCAAAATAAGAATGAACCCTCTCCTCCCGACATTTTAACATTCACTCAAACTCCTACTATAGATTTAGAAGAATATTATGGAGTTAGTTTCAAAATTATTTTTAAATATGGATTCAATGGAAATGGTTTAGGATGTGTGTAACCAAGTATGAAGGAACATGAAAAATCTACATAATACTTTTCCAAATAGGGTTTAGGTTTTCAAACTCCTCCATGTTTGACATCCCCTTCCCCATTGTCCAATGCATGTATAAATTATATTCATGACTTCTCATCACAACAAGAGATTATTTTGTTTAATATCCTTTAAGCCAACTTGATTTCTCTCCCTTTAAAAAATATAAGAAATATTTGTAAACAAAATCAAGACAATCCTTTTGTTTGTATGTATCATCAAATTTGTGGCCATATACCTAGTGTATGCCATGATTTAAATTCATCAATTCATTGATTCTTGTATCATTAGAATGACATGTGATAATGAGTGACACCTTTCTCATGATTTTTTAAAATAACATTTAGTTCCCATTATGTTTCTCCTCACTATGTGACATTGGTAGCTTCCCTATTGTGGGCTCATTGTCATTCATGGTGATACAATTTCATGTACATCATACTAGGTGTAGACATATAAAAATGGCATATTTTTCTAATGCGGTGACATTACTAACATTCCTCCTAAATTGTTAAATAATCTTTATTATTTAAACAATATGCATCATTCTACCATATTCTAAGATCAAAATCATCATTGCTCCCTAATTCCATAATTAAGTGATTTTAATTAATTACTTTAATTATTGAACATCTAAACAATTATTTCATCATCTATTCATCTATAAAATAATTAAATAAATAATATTATTTAATTATAACCCACCTTATTATAATTAATTAAATAACCAAATTTAATTAATGTTCCCTCCTAATTATTGCATTTCTGTAATAATTAAATCAAATTCAATCTCATTATTAAATAAATAATATTTATTTAATTAAACTAATTATTCCCCTCTCATGATTAAATAAATTTTATTTATTTAATTACAACTAACAATTCCTCTCATAAATAAATAAGTAATTATATATTTATAAAATATCTCCACATCTGTAAATAAATAATATTTAATTTATTCAAATCATAATTATCCTCCTAAATCCTAACTCACACCCACTTTGAGTTAGCTTTTCAATCATGACTCTTCAATCCATAATTCTCTCTCCTAACTATTCAATCCACATTGTTAATTCCTCCCTCAACAATTAGTTAAGTCTTCCATCAATTCAATCTTCTAATCCATGCAATCAGTTGACTCATCCATGCAATTAATTAACTCATTGGTCTATTTTGTTATCTCACCAGTCCATTCAAGTCATCTCTCCAATCTATTTACTAACAGATCAATCAATCATGTTAAGTCAAGGACTCAACTCAATTGAACTCTCACTCACTCTGAGTTCAACTCCTCAATCACAGTCAATCAACCCTTTGATCATGCATTCTTGGTTGAAACCCTAAAAATCTTATAAGTAGAGAGCCAAACCTTTGATGTTGGTAACCATGATTGCTTTGAATTATTATGATTACATGATCTTGAGCTCAATTTTGAGAGCCCACATTGCATGAGAAGGAGAACACAAAGGAAGGATTTTATGGTTTTCATATTCATGTTTGGATTGATTTCATAATGTTTGATTGATTATGCTTATTATTTGTCTTACATCCTTTCTTGAATATTGGGAATACTAATTTTTGTAACAATCTCTTTGTGGTTGAGATTTTATATGTTATTGTAGGTTTCTATTGATCCCCTATTACTTGAATACACTAGGTTAGCAACATAATAGCTTATTTACTCTTGTCTGTATGCTTGGGGGAAAGAATAGTTTTCAATAAATCCTCATTTCTAATGATCCATTTACCCTTTGTTGAGTTTTAATTTTCATAACTTGATATCCTTTCTTGCATAGAATTGTTTTTTCTTCATGAGGATTTTCTCTTTTTTTGGAGGTTTACATTCTTCATTATGATTGTTTCCTTTCTTGAAAGTATATATCTATTATAAATGATCTTTTCATGGTGATTTCAAGTGTTTTATCCTTCAACAAGAATCCCCTTTCTTAGGAAAGGTGTGTGTTCTATATCTCCTTCCCCTCTTAGTCAAAGATGTCATCTTTGTTAATGATTTCTCCTTGGAGGTAGATATCTTTAGGCAAAGATCTCTTCATCCCCCTTTGATAGTCACACATCCTTGAAAATGATACCTTTACATTTTGGAAAGATGCCCATTTATTTCTTGCTTAAAGAAATGCATCCTTTACAAGGATCTTTCTTCATAAATTATAATACATATATTTTTGTTGAGGATATCCCCTTGGAATTCAAGATGTTTATCCTTGATGTGGATCTCTATCTTCCTTAAGATATCATAATGGAGGTATTTTGACATCTTAATGGGGGACATATGAGGCCTCCTCATTTACTATAATCATTCCTTAATATGCCCTTGAAGTTGTGGTGGTGTACTATGTGGTGCCTCTTATGTTGTGGTTATTAAGCTTTGTTGTTGGTCTAGTACAATGTGAATTGATAGTGTAATATCTGTTGGCCATACCTACGTAGGTGTTGGGTTTTTTTGTTATCAACTGTGTCTTCATAGATGTTGAGTACCCACTATAGCATGTCTTGTGATGAGTAGGTTTTTTGGTGTTTTTAGTATGACTGTATAGTTTTGTCCAAGACTTTATTAGTTACTATGGTTATGTATTTTATGCTCAAGACTCAGTATTTTCATGTGATTAAGGAAACTTCATGCTATAATACCATATATATAGTCATATGTAAATTTATGGGATTGAATGTGATGGAACTTAGATTAAATGGTATATGAATGGTTATTTTCTTCCTAACTAGGCTTTGCAGCATATGATCAGGTGGACTACCATAATTCTTGTGGCCATGACTGTGCAACTTCCTACAACATAGGATTGATCAAGCATTGAAATAGTCTTCAAAATTCAGAGCATCATTGTCAAATTTTTTAAATCTTGAAGACTTATTCTAATTATGTTAATAGGAAGATAACGAATTGCTACTTCCAAATGATGTGTAAAGTTAGTTAAACTAATCATAATTGATCTAAGAGTTGTAGTGATGATAGGAATCTCTCTCTCCTAAGTGAGTGTTGTCTTTATTAGCAGTAAACCTTGTGTGTGAAAATTGTACCTATTTAGAAGACACAACACATTAGTAGAACATTATTGATTAATGATAGAAAAATATGCAATAAATAGATAGATCATTAATCAGATGATTTAATGCCTTCTAGTAGACGTAAGTATGGTATTCTTAGAATTTAATCAAGATCAGTGACAATGCAATGCCTAAACGAAGAATTTGAATGCAAAAACTGTGAAATGGATGCAAGATTAATCTATATTTTTGGATTTTCTAAACAATGTAATCTAGATGAGAAATGGTCTAAAAACTTGATGAAAAATGAATTGAATCTAGATATGGATGCAAAAAAAAGAAAAGCAATGTTAAGCAATGAATCAAAAAGGTTGTACAATATCAAGAATTTGACAGTATAGCGTTGCTATTCTCCAAATTGCACGTGGTCTGATTCTCCAAATTTATGATTGTTTGTGAAGGATTGAGGCCTATTTATATAGAAATCCAAGGTTTGAGAACTCATGGAAAAACCAAAAGTCACTCCCTAATAAACTTGAATTGATTGGTGAGTTATCAAGAAATTAGAAATAGTTATCTAGCAACATCATGCAAATCAGCTTTTTAACTCATAATTGGAAGTTGAGATCTCTCCAATTTGCTTTTCAAGTCACAATCACATGTTGAGTTTGGAAAGTTAATAAAATGAATTCAATAGTTGATTTTGAGTTTAACTGATCTTTTGATTTTTGCATAGATAATTATTGATTTATTTAATTTTCATGTGTTTTATTCTCAACTTAACCGATTTAATCAATTAAATAACTAATTTATGGGTTAATCAATTATTAAATCAAACTTTATCCAAAATTATATCATTAAATTTGACAATTTGATCTTAATCAATTAAATAAATATTCAATCGATTATTTTTAGAATTTGTGATTTATTGTCAAATAAAACAATATTAATTAAGGAATAAATTTAATTAAATCTAATTAAAATAATTAAGTAGCTAGATGAAGTTTAATTAATTAAATATTTAACATATTCAATTAATTGACTTAGGATAAATAAAATAACATCATTTATCACCATAAAATATTTAATTAGAGATAATTAGGATAGATTGGGAATATTTAGAAATATTCTCCGATGTAGATTTATGATAGGATCAATTAGGATTTTGATTATTCGATGTGTAGATGTGCCTTAAATTAGGACTTTAGGGTCAATTTAGATTGATTTGTCGATGTAGGAGGTCAATGGTACTGAAGCCCATTTTTGGGGTATTACATTTTGCCCCTCTTTAAATTATTGTGCGAAGCATAGTGGTTCAAAGATAAATCTGTTTGATGAGATCCAGACTCAGTTAGGTGATGGAGAAACTGATCTTGAAAGATTAACCGATTCTGAGACAGAAATCGATTGAAAGATTTGTAGATGTTGATTCAAGTTCTGATTGACCAAAGAATCAAGATGATGTTAACAATATCAACAATGAACTTGTGATTATGAAGAAGTGGTAAAACACCTGATTCTGAACCTATGATTACAAGGAATTGACTGTCCTGACTCCGGACCTAATTGTCCAAAGGAATCGAAAGGATGCCAAATACAAACCCTTCAGTTACAAAGAACCAAGGAAATATCACAACTGAATCGATAGCTACAAAGAGTTGATACAGTTTACAAGATTAGAAGAATACTAGATTGATATGGATTTCGATGAATTTGATATGCCCCAAGTGATGTGTCCCAAGCAATGAGGACTTTTGATGAGTCGACAATTAGACATGGTTGTTGTCTTGATTGTTGAAGAAATTTTAAAAAAGATAGATTTGATAAATGGTTAATGATATAGAATACCATGCCCCCTTCGAGATTAAAATCAAAATCTAGCGAGTGAAATGACTAGAAGCAATGTAATTGAGTGTAGAAGTGGTTGTACATGTCCGAGGATGCGTTCTGCATCATTTTAAGGGTCCAGTTGACCAAGTTTGACTAGGGTTGACCATGAGTGGACCATGGTTAACCAAGTTGAAATTTCAAAAGTTTGATGTTAGATAATCAGATAAATTGAATTCTAGATTTCTATGATGTTTTGAAGGTCAATTATGCAAGCAGTCGGTTGTCCTGGGTCCAAAATTTTAAATTGCATTTTTGACAATGTAAACAATCTTAGGCTTCGATTTTGATCCTGAAAATGGATTCAAGACATCGAAATTAGCTAGGGGTGCCATTTTCATGCAAATCAAAGCACTTTGAAAATTTAGGTTAAAACCTATATAAGATGAGAAAGGGTCATTTTCAAATCATTTCAACCATTTGATTTTCATGATTGCGTGGAGCCCTCTGAGAAAGAAAATGGTGGTCCCTGTGTCTTCTCATTGATTTGAGTGATCCAGGCACTATCAGTGACCTCGGTAGTATGGGCATTCGGTAAGTGGACCTCGAAGCCTCTTTTAAATCATTTTAGCACATTTTTAATTGCATTTTTAGGACTTTTTGAATGTTTTACGCATTTTCAATTTTTGCTTCATAGGATGTCATATGACAATAGTTAGTATGTCATATGACATTTCAAGTCCAAACCAAGTGTCATATCTATTGTATTATAGCATCATATGGGAGATACCCATCTCTTGTACGACATTTTGTCAGGTCCTTTAGTTGTCGTAGAACAACTGTTAGATTATCGTGTGACCATCAAATGTCGTATGGGTTGTTGTATAGTGTCGTACAACACTTGACACCAGTTTTTGATTTTCTAAAGTGTCATATGGAAAATAATGAGCATTTTTAGGGTTTTTTAGTGAATTTTCCCAAAAATTTTAGTTGCTCAGTTGGATTCTATGGTTTTTAATGCACCTTCTGATATGTTCAATTTCTCATTTTGCATGCATGTAGCATTGATTTTGAGAGAATTACTGATGTTGTGCTTTTTTTTCTATGATTTGCAGGTGAGATACCCTGATGTGCATGACTGTGTGTCACATCCAGCCACTCAGAGGCTATGTTTGGTGATGCTTGATCCACTGAGAGTTCATCTAACTGCGTGTAGATTCGAGTATGTCATAGGTGTTAGGAATAGTCCCAAGAGATAACTGAGATGGGGGGGGGTGAATCAGTTATCTACAAGTTTCAATTCTTTATCCAATTAAGTATACTTAAACATTAAGCATAAACACAATGAAAGAACACTTGAACACAACAACAATATTTTGGTTACGAGGAAACCCAAATAGGTAAAAACCTTGGAGGGAATTAACACCCACTAATAAACTACACTAGTGTATAATGATCCTTGTTAGAAGATCTTACAACCCTGTTAGGAGTTGATCTTTACAATGCAATAAGTACAGTGACCTAGTCAAAGGTCAGACCTTGTTAGTTATGATTGACCTTGTTAGGGGTGAGGATGCACTATCTAAGAGCTCACTGCTCAAAAGGATGAAGGTTGCAACCTTTTGAATAACAAATACACACTATATCTAGATCTTGGTGAACTATGAGGTAGACCTGATGTCTTGATCAGTTCTAATGAATATCACATTCAACCTTCTTTGTCACATAGACCTCTTCTTGATGACACAACACTTTGCACTCTCTGCTCTGCTCTTCTCTTTTATCTCTATGCCATACTTCTAGCGATCATAAATGACCGGCTATAAGTATCTTTCCTCTAAATGATATAATCAAGTCAACCTATTAGAACCACCTTGAAATCATATTAGAGAAACAATAACACTCTCCAATAACATCTTTGTTGACTCTACTAAGCACGCAACACAAACTGGGACCTATCTAAATCAACAAGTGTAGACGCACACTACATACTATCGGCTCTACCAAATTAACTGATAATTTCTCCTCAAGCTGAATTATATCATGTGCTCTTAACAAAAAATTCTTAACTCTTCTCTAATCACTAATCCAAGCATGCATATCAAAATGATAGGCGCAACTCCTGTACCAATATAATCTCTATCGGCTCTTCTAGATAAACACAAGAAACTATAATTGGTGAATAACGACTGCATAACTTCACTTCTACTACACATCAGACTCTGAATCCATGAATAGAGCAACACTAACATGTGTCCATCATATATCCAAATGTGCAAGGCTCCATGATAACTATATGGACAATCACTCATAGAACACTGCCTATAACTCTGTCAGGAACATTGCTGACACAAGCTGCTACATAACTATTTGTACTAACAATTAACCTATGCATCCATGATATCATGTTGATAACATGTCCATGCTACATATAATCAAAGCTTACTACATAATTCTTCCATGCATGCTACTTACCATATGTTTTCATCAATGATAAACATACAGTCAGCACTCCAAACTCCCCCAAGGATGAATCCTCCATCTGCTGCAATATTCTTCAATATTCTCCATTTCCTCAACTAAACTGCTTCCATGACTGGATACCATTTCCTCATCAAAACTCCCCCAAGGATGAATCCTCCATCTGCCGCAATATTCTTTAATATTTTCCATTTCCTCAAATGAACTGCTTCCATGACTGAATACTACTACCCCTTGCTGCTACATATTATTCCTTCTTAATTCTGTATGTACTCCCCCTTTACTACTATTTTTCATGACTATATACTACTCCCTCTTTGAAATCAATGGAAAAGAGTGCCAAACATTTAGGCATTGGTACTACTCCAGAAGTAGAGTAGTCAACCATCCATCAATCACTGAGGACTGATGCTCTCTCCACTTTTTCTAATCAGAATCAAGGAAGGGAATTACTCCCAGCTTCTCCCTGAGATACTCAAAAGCATCATTTGGTAAAGGATTTGAGAATATATCTACTAGTTGATCCTTTGTACTCACATAGTCTAATTTTACTTCTTTCTTTGCCACTTTCTCTCTTAGGAAGTGATACTTAATCTCTATGTGTTTTGTCTTTGCATGCATCATAGGATTCTTTGACATGTTGATAGTGCTAGTGTTATCACAATGAATAATAATAGGATAATCAATCTGAATTCTAAAATCCTTTATCATCTTCTTGATCCAAACAATTGTAGAACAATTTAAGGCTGCTGCAACATACTCTGCTTCTTCTGTTGATTGAGAAATACAATTCTTCTTCTTGCTTGTCCAAGTGACTAGTCTATCACCAAGAAATACTACTGCTCCTGATGTACTCTTTATATCATCCACGCATCCTACCCAATCTGCATCTGTATATACATGAAGCTCAACATTCTCTGAATTAGGATACCATAGACCATAATCTATAGTGCCCTACATATATCTAAATATTATCTTTATTTCCATGAGGTGAATTTGTTTAGGCTCTGCTGCAAATCTTCCAACTATGCCAACTACATTATAAATATCAGGTCTAGTTTGAGTAAAATATATGAGTTTACCAATCATAAACTTGTACAATGTTATATCTACTACTAGAGAATCATCTTCTTTTGTAAGGTTGCATCCTGTTATCATAGGTGTACCCACTAGCTTGCAATCATCCATTTTGAACTTCTTCAATATCTCTTTCACATATTTAGACTGATTAATGAAAATATCTTTCTCTGTTTGCTGCACATTTAATCCCAAAAAGTATTTGATAGGTCCAATCATGCTCATCTCCAACTCGCTTTGCATCTCCTTGGAAAATTCTTCACTAAGTTTGTCATTACCCCCAAAGATAATGTCATCAACAAATATAGCTACAAGTAGTAAACCTTCAAATGCCTCTCTTATGAATAGATTACAATCTGCTACTCCTTTCTTGAATCCAATTTTTGTTAGATATCCATCAAGTCTCTCATGCCATGCTCTAGGGGCTTGCTTAAGTCCATAGAGGGATTTCTTCAATGTACATACCATATCAAGTTTTTCTGATAAGGTGAATCCTTCTGGCTGCTCAATGTATACTTCTTCCTTTAGCTCTCCATTCAAGAATGTTGACTTAACATCCATCTGATAAAATTTGAATTTTTTGAATATCGCATAGGCTAGAAACAACTTAATGGCTTCTAATATTCTCATAGGTGCAAATGTGTCTGAATAATCAATACCTTCTCTTTTCGCATATCCCTTACATACTAACCTTTCTTTATTCCTTACTACTGTACCATCTTCATTCATCTTGTTTCAGAATATCCAATTTGTTCCAATCACATTCTTATCACTAGGTCTTGGGACCAGTTCCCAAGTATCATTGTTAATAATCTAATTTAGTTCTTCTTTCATAGCATCATGCCAATCTGAATCATTACATGAATCTTCAACACTTAAAGGTTCAATCTGAGATAGTAAACATACCACTTCATTGCTTGCTGAATTCCTTTCTTTTGATCTTGTTGTGACTTTGATGCGCTGATCTCCAATGATGTCATCCTTAGAGTGATATCTAGATGTAAACTTTGGAACTTTAGGTGATACTGTCTCATCTACCTTTTGAGTTTCTTCTTCACTTGTTTTAGGGTCATTGAATAATACATCAATACTATCAAACATCTCTTCAACAACTATCTCACTAGTGGAAGGAATGGGTTGTTCATCAATCATAGGTGCATAATCATGATATCTTTCTTGAACCATAAAATTTTCATCAATCTTAACATGAGCACTTTAAATGATCTTCTTCAATCTCAAATTAAAACATCTATAAGCTTTCCTTTTAGTAGAGTAACCAAGTAAAATACCTTCATCACTTCTTGCATCAAACTTGCCTATTGCTTCATGACGCAGGAGCATCTCGGGTCCTTGGCAATCCTGTGTCACCAAAAAAATTTGGAGTTTGTTTGTGTTGCTTGGTTTCTTCTTTGACTGAGTTGGTCAGTAGTTTGTCAGTTTCCTTTGGTTATCGAGTGTGGTTGGTTATATCCTGGGCGGTCGGTTATTTCACTAGTGCTCGGCATTGCTTGTCTGCTACTTGATTATCTTGCTCCCTGACAAGTTTAGTTTTTGTTTTTGTTGTGGCCAACTTGTGCATTTATATTGGATCATGGATTTAATGTTGGAATCCATCATTAGGAAGTGTGTGGTCCCATATCTGACTATTCCTTCTATTGATTATGGATTTGAAGGCTAACTCAATTCGATAGCTTCTTGTATAAATGTAGTTGTTGGTTTAGAGTTTAAAAAAGGGTAGTTAGAAGAGAGGAGTTGGATAGAAGATATAAGTAGAGATTTGGTAGATCCTCACATGTTTGAGCACTCTATAATTCATTGTAACATCTAGACCTAACTAGGAAGGCCTTATAGCCCGGCATGTATCAGTCTATTTGATGAAAATATATGAAAGATATGGCATTCTCTCTCTCACTATTGTGTTTGTTTTCTTCCACATGTGTTGAGCAAGCTTGGATCATTAGGGTGCACCATTGTTTGGCCCCTCTTGCTCCCTACCCTTGTGTCAGGTGGTATCAGAGTGAGGTGAGATCTTGATCTAGGTCTGTGGATCTAGGTTTGTAGGTTCCTCTTGAAACCCTAGTTGATTGTTGTGGGGTAGAAGATAGTGATTTGACTTGCAATTGTAGAGGGTTGTCAAGATGGTTCATGGGAGGTGAGATGCAAATCTAGGATTGGCAGATATGATAAGGTAGATTGCTACTAGGTTAGAAGCTATTGAAATAGCCCAGAGAAGAGGCAGACATCTTGAAGATGTTAGTGATGATGAAGTTGAGGAAGAATAGATGAATGCAGAACCTACACCTGTAATGGATCAAGGTGAAGAAAGATTTTTGAAAGCCTTGACAAGTCTGAAGTCAACACCACATTTCAATCCTCCTGAGTATGGTGGAAATCTATATTCTGATGAATTGGTGGACTGGATCATCGAGATGGAAAAGTATTTTGAATATGAAAACATTCCTAAGGATAAGAAGGTGAAGATTGCAAGAAAAAAGTTGAAAAGTCATGCATCCTTATGGTGGGAACATCTATAGATGGATAGGAAGAGGAAAGGAAAAGACAAAATCAAGGTATGGAGTAAAATGGGGAATAAATTGAAAGGAAAGTTCTTACCTTGAGATTATCAGATTAACCTAGTTTGGCAAATGGAAAGTTTGAGATAGAAAGATAGCTCAATAAAGGAATATATTGAGGAATTCTATAGGTTAGATATCAGATCTAGACATGATGAAGATGATGTGGAAAGAATCGGTAGATACCTGAATGGTTTGAGAGTTTCCATCCAAGAGGAAATTAGTATGGTCAAGTTGGAGAACATTGGAGAGGCTTATCAATTTTCTTTGAAGGCCGAGGAGAAATTGAATAAGGGACATGAGAAAAGACAAAGAGGTCGAGGTGGTAGATTCCCTAGAGGAAGAGGTAGATCTAATGGTGAAAATGGTAAATCTGAACCAGAAAAGAAAAATCTGGACAAAGGCAAGACTGAGTGGAAAGGTGAAATTTCATCTAGAGGTAGAGGCAGTAACTATTGAGGTGGTTATGGTAGAGGAAGTTTCTGAGGATCTTGTTACAATTGTGGAGAAGAAGGGCATAGATCTTTTGAATGTACGCAGTCTAGTAAGAAGGCTGGTAGTAGTAGAAATACTTTGGTGCAAGAAGAGTCACCAAATGAACCTGAGAAAGAAAATAACTTGATGGTAAGGAGAGCACTATGGAATGAAAGCAAAAAGGAAGATCTGGTAAGGAAAACTTTGTTCAAGACTAGATGTAGAGTTTCTGACAAAGTTTGGAAGATAATCATTGACAGTGGTAGCTCAGAGAATCTGGCATCTGAAGAGATGGTGACAAAATTGCAATTGGAAAGGTTGGTACATCTGAAGCCCTGTCAAATTTCATGGATCAAAGATGAGCATACACTCCTTGTAAGTGAACAATGTTATGTGAATTTGAAGACTGAAAAATACTATGATAAGGTGTTATGTGATATCATGCCTATGGATTGTTGTCATATTTTGTTGGGTAGACCTTGGCAATATGATAGACATGCTATATATGATGGGAGATTACACAAGTATACTATTGTGGCTGATGGAGAGAAAAAAATATTGTTACCATTGATGGAAGAACCTATTAGTAATGTTTGCACATCTGTGGAAGTTTGTTTGATGGAAGGAAGAAAGTTTGTTAACTCTTTGAAGAAGAATGATGTATGTTTTTCTATGATCCCTAACGAACCAACTAAGAAAATAGAGGATAATGTCCCTGAGGAGATTGATAAGTTACTCACCGAGTATAGTGATATCATTTTTGATAATGTACCTAATGGTTTTCCACTAAAAAGAAGCATTGATCATTGTATGGATCTAATCCCTGGAGCTAATTTACCAAATAAGGCACCTCATTGGTTGACACCTACCGAGAATTAGGAATTGAACCGATAGATTCAAGAGTTGATAGAGAAAGGTTTGATTAGAGAAAGTTTGAGTCCTTATGCAGTACCTACTTTATGGGCACCGGAGAAGAATGGAGAATGGAGAATGTGTACTGATTCCAGAGAAATCAATAAGATAACAGTGAAGTATAGGTTTCCTATACCTAGAATGGATGATATAATGGAAAGTTTGACTGGAGCAAAGTATTTCACAAAGATTGATTTGAAAAGTGGGTATCATTAGATCAGAATTAGAGAGGGTGATGAATGGAAGACTACTTTCAAGACAAAAGAAGGTTTGTATGAGTGGTTGGTTATGCCTTTTGGTTTAACTAATGCAGCGAGTACTTTTATGAGGTTTATGAATGAAGTTTTGAAGAAATTCTTGGGTAAGTTTGTGATTGTATATCTTGATGATATTTTGATATTCAGTAAGACCAGGGAAGAACATTTGTTACATGTTAGACAAGTTTTGTAGAGATTGAAAGAGGAAAAGTTGCTGATAAATCTGAAAAAGTGTTCATTCATGAAAGAGGAGATTGTGTATTTGGGATTTTTTATTTCAGCTGATGGTTTGGAGATGGATCCTGAAAAGGTTGAAGCTATTTTGAATTTCCCTACACCTGTGAATGCTAGTGAGGTAAGATCATTTCATGGTTTGGCAAGTTTTTACTGAAATTTCATAAGGAATTTCAGTTCAATTTGTAATGCTATGCTAAGACTATGAGAGGAGACAAAAGGGAATTCAAGTGGACACATGGAGCTGACAAAAGTTTTGAGACTTTGAAGTAGAAGGTTTTTGAATTACCTATTTTGGCATTACTTGATTTTAGTAAGGTATTTCAAGTGGAATGTGATGCAAGTGGAAATGCAATTGGAGCTGTGTTGAGTCAAGAAGGTAAACCTGTTGCTTTCTTTAGTGAAAAGTTTAATGATGTTAGAAGGAAATATTCAATGTATGATCAAGAATTCTATGCTATTGTTCAAGCACTGAAGAAATGGAGACATTATTTGATATCGAGTGAATTTGTGTTGTATACGGATCATAAGGCTTTACAATATTTAGGTAGTCAGAATAAGTTGAATCAGAGACATATGAAATGGGTTGAGTATTTGTAGAGTTATACATTTGTGATAAAGCATAAGAGTGGAGTCACTAACTGAGTTACTGATGCATTGAGTAGAAGAAGATCTTTGATGACCGAGATGAAAATTGAAGTTCTTGGTTTTGATGAGATGAGAGATTCTTATGAGTTTGACCTTGATTTTTATGAGCCATGGAGGAAGTACAGAGTGCCTATTAAAGATCAAAAATACACTAAATGGGATGACTATTTCATTTAGGAAGGTATGTTGTTTAAAGGTATTCAGTTGTGTATACCAAGAGGAGTAATGAGAACTAACTTGTTAAAAGAAAAGCATAGTAGTGGTTTGGCTGGACATTTTGGTATTGATAAAAAATGGAATTTGCTTAAGGAGAAGTACTATTGGTCGTAGTTGTATAAATATGTTTAGAAATTTGTGAAAAGTTATAGAATTTGTCAAGTTGCAAAAGGAGTAAGCCAAAATATTGGATTGTATATATCGATTGTTGTTCCAAAGAAACCTTGGATTGATATCAGTATGGACTTTGTTCTTGGCTTATCGAAGATAGTAAGAGGTAATGATTCAATATTTATTGTTGTGGATAGATTTTCTAAGATGGCACATTTTATACCTTGTAGAAAGACATCAGATGTAGTACATGTAGAAAATCTTTTCTTTAAAGAAATTGTCAAATTGCATGGATTACCGAGGAGTATTATCTCTGACCGAGATAGTAAATTTGTTGGATACTTTTGGAAAACCCTTTGGAAGAAATTTGGCACTGAGTTGAAATATAGTTCTACATTTCAGCCACAAACCAATGGATAGACTGAAGTTGTGAACAAAAGTTTGGGAAATATTTTGAGATGTTTAGTTGAAGACACACCGAGTAATTGGGATTCTGTGTTGGCACAAGCAGAGTTTGCATACAATAATTCAATGAATAGAAGTACTGGAAAGACACCATTTGAGATTGTGAATGAAACACAACCGAGAGGAATATTTGATTTGAGAGACATTACTGATGAGAATAAGAAAAGTGTTGAAGGAGTAAAATTTGCTGAGTACATGAAAACATTGCATGAAGATGTGAAGCTGAAGCTGGAAAATAGTAATTAGAAATACAAAGACAGAGATGATAGATCAAAAAGATATAAAACTTTTGATGTTGGTGATGAAGTGATGGTTCATTTGAAGAAAGGTTGATTTCCTACTGGAACATATGGGAAACTGAAGATGTAGAAGTTTGGACCTTGCAAGATTTTGAGGAAATTTGACAGTGGAAATGCATATGAGATTGAGTTACCTTATGACATGGACATATCACCTATTTTCAACATTTCTGATTTGTATGAGTATCATGAACCTGAGGAAGAAGTGATAGTACCAACAGAATATCCTAAGAAGTAGAATGATGAAGTTGAACATATTTTGAAGGAAAGAGTTGGCAAGAGTACAAGAGGAAAATAGTATATGGAATGTTTGGTAAAGTGGAAGAATAGACCGATGGAAGATAGTTCATGGATTTCATAGTTTGAGTTGAATGAAGCTCAGACTAGACCTACCAAATGATTCAAAGAATCATTTCAAAATAACCCCAGGTGTCTGATGCAGGAGCATCTCGGGTCCTTGGCAATCTCATGTCACCAAAAAAAATTTGGAGTTTGTCTGTGTTGCTCAATTTCTGCTTTAACTGATTTGGTCAGTAGTTGGTCAGTTTTCTTTGGTTACTGAGTGTGGTTGGTTATCTCCTAGGTGGTCGGTTATTTCACTGGCACTTGACATTGCTTATCTGCTACTCGGTTATCTTGCTCACTGACAAGTTTAGTTTTAGTTTTTTTTGTGGCCGACTTGTGCATTTATATTGGATCATAGATTTAATGTTGGAATCCATCATTGGGAAGCGTGTGATCCCAGATCTGACCATTCCTTTCATTGATTATGGATCTAAAGGCCAACTCAATTTGGTAGCTTCTTGTATAAATGTAGTTATCAGTTTAGAATTAAAAAAAGAGCAGTTAGAAGAGAGGAGTTGGATAGAAGATAGAAGTAGAGATTTGGGAGATCCTTGCATGTTTGAGGACTCTGTAATTCATTGTAACATCTGGCCCCAACCAGGAAGGCCTTACAGGCCAACATGTATTAGTCTATTTGATGAAAATATATGAAAGATCAGGCATTCTCTCTCTCACTGTTGTGTTTGTTTTCTTCTGCATGTGTTGAGAAGGCTTGGATCATTAGGGTGCACCATTGTTTGGCCTCTCTTGCTCCCTATCCTTGCATCACTTCATCCCTCTTGATGTAGCACTTGCTTCCAAAGATTTTGAAGTATTTCACTATGGGAACATTACCAAACCATAGCTCATAAGGTGTCTTGTTCGCGCCAGGCCTCAATTATATTCTATTAATGGTATAGATTGTTGTATTGACCGCATCTCTCTGATAGGTGTGTGCAAATTTTCCTTCAATCATGATGGTGTGTGCTGTATCAAGGATGATCCTATTCCTTCTCTCTACAATCCCATTTTGCTGAGGGGTTCTAGGTGCACTCAATTATCTCTGTATGCCATGTTCTTCATAGTACTCATAGAATCTATCAAAGGTGAATTCTCCTCCTCTATCTGATCTCAGACACTTTATCTTTAGTCCAAATTCATTCTCAACCTTAGCTTTAAATATTTTTAACTTCTCAAATGCTTCTGAATTATCTTTTAAGAATGCAACCCACATCATTCTAGAATAATCATCAACAAACAAAATGAAGTACCTTTCACCATAGTATGATCTTGTTTGACTTGGTCCACATAGGTCTGTATGAATCAGATCCAACTTGTTCTCTACTGAATTATGCTTGCTTCTAAATGAATTCCTCACATGCTTTCCCATCACACATTCCCTGCAAATAGTATCAACCGGCTTTGCTATGCTAGGTAGATCTCTTACTACCTTTACATTTCTTATCTTTACTATGTTATCAAAATTGATATGACATAGTCTTTTATGCCATAGCCAACTGTCATCTACTTTAGTAACAAAACAACTTGCTTCTAAATTAAGCTAAAAAACATTACCTTTAGTCTTTGAACCTGATGAAATCATTACACCATCCTTTTTGTTAATGATGCACTTGTTGTCTTTGAACTCCAATCTATAACCTTTTTCAAGCAACTGTCCAACACTAAGAAGTTTATGTTGCAAACCATCTACATAAAGAACATCATCAGTGTTGTTCTTTCCATCCAATGTGATAGCTCCTCTACTAATGATTGGTTTAGGAGTGTTATCTCCAAATTTAACCATGCCACCTTTGTATTTGTCCAAATGAACAAATCTATCTTTATCACCTGTCATGTGATGTGAAAAATCGCTATCTATAATCCAATCTATCCTTATGTCTGCTTGTGAGATCAATGCTAGCTCTTGTTCCTTTTTCTCATCTTCACGATCCATTTCATCATACATCTTTTCCATAATAGAAATGAATCTAATTTCATCGTCAACTGAATCATCATCAGAAACTCCATCACCAACATAGTAACATTCTTTTGTATACTTAGGCTTGTAGTTAGTACTGAATTTCTTAACTCTTATAGGACACTTAGATGCGAACTGACCAATCTTATTACATGAGAAACATTTGAATGGTAATTGACCTTCATAATTTCCTTTTCCTTTTCTTTCTTTCTTAGAAATCATAGCAATAATATCATCTATCTCTTTATATTCATCTTCATCATCAAAATTACCAAAAGTGTTTAAAGATTTCTTACCATGGACTGATGCTTTGAAGGTTGTCTCATTTTTAGGCTTTGTCTTCAATCTTGAAATCTCAAAAGCTGAAATTTTGCTGATCAAGGTCTCTCTCTTGAAATTTGTTGTAAGTTGCATGGTATCATCAAGGATGTTGATCTTGTTTTCATACTATGTTGTAAGAGTAGTCATCAACTTATCCATAATGTCTTCCTCCAAGATCTCTCCACCATTGTTCCTAATTCTAGCAACTACTTCATTAATCCTTTAGTTGTAAGCTTTGATGTTTTCTTTAGGTAACATCTCTAATGCATTGTATATTTTCTTCCATGTCTTTCTGCTCGCATTCTTTGCTTGTGTATCTCCTTCAAACATGTCTTCTAGGTGCTTCCATATCTTGTAGGCTGTGTCTACTTTCTTTAGCTCTAAAAACTCACTATCAGATAAGGCACTGATAAGGGCTTCTTTGGCTATTGCATTCTGATGGAACAAATCCTTTTTCTTGCTAGTAGCATCTCCCTTTGCAAGATCTTCTAGAGATGGGATCTTAACTTATTTGATAGCCACTTCAAAAACTTCAAAGGCAATGCACTGCAAATGTGTCACCATTTTGTTCTTCCAATCAGGATAGTTCTCTCCATTGAACTTAGGAATATCTTTTCTAAAGAATGTCATCTAATCAACCTCAAGCTATTAAAATTTCTCTCTGAGGCACTTGGCTATAATATCAATTATTAGGAATAGTCCCAAAAGATAACTGAGAGGGGGGGGGGGGGGGTGAATCAGTTATCTACAAGTTTCAATTCTTTATCCAATTAAGTATACTTAAACATTAAGCATAAACACAATGAATGAACACTTGAACACAATAATATTTTGGTTATGGGGAAACCCAAATAGGTAAAAACCCCGGTGGGAATTAACACCCACTAATAAACTACACTAATGTATAATGATCCTTGTTATAAGATCTTACAACCCTGTTAGGAGTTGATCTTTACAATGCAATAAGTACAGTGACCTAGTCAAAGGTCAGACTCTGTTAGGAGTCTTTTATGATTGACCCTGTTAGGGGTCAGGATGTACTATCTGAGAGCTCACTACTCAAAGGGATGAAGGTTGCAACCTTTTGAATAAAAAATACACACTATATCTGGATCTTGGTGAACTATGAGGTAGACCTGATGTCTTGATCAGTTCCAATGAATAGAACATTCAATCTTCTCTATCACATAGACCTCTTCTTGATGAAACAACACTTTGCACTCTCTACTCTACTCTTCTCTTTTATCTTTGTACCATACTTCTAGCGATCACAAATGACCGGCTATAAGTATCTTTCCTCTAAATGATATAATCAAGTTGTCCTATTAAAACCACCTTGAAATCATATTAGAGAAACAATAACACTATCCAATAAAATCTTTGTTGGCTCTACTAAGCATGCAACACAAACTGGGACCTGTCCAAATCAATAAGTGTAGACGCATGCTACATACTGTCAGCTCTACCAAACTAGCTGATACTATCTCCTCAAGCTGAATTACTTCATGTTCTCTTAACCAAACATTCTAAATCTTCTCTAATCACTAATCCAAGCATGTATATCAAAATGATACGCGCAACTCCTGTACCAATATAATCTCTGTTGGCTCTTCTGGATAAATACAAGAAACTGTAATTGGTGAATAGCGACTACATAACTTCACTTATACTACACATCAAACTTTGCATTCAAGAATGGACCAACAATAACATGTGTCCATATATCCAAACATGCAAGGCTCCATGATAACATTATGGAAAATCACTCACACAACACTGCCTGTAACTCTGTCAGGAAAACTACTGACACAAGATGCTTCATAACTGTCTGTACTAACAATTAACCTCTGCATCCATGATATCATGCTGATAACATGTCCATGATACATATCCTCAAAGATTACTACATAAGGCTTCCATGCATACTACTTACCATATGTTGTCATCAATGACAAACATACAGTCATCACTGGCTTGCTGGAAAATATCCAACAATAGGTTTACCTAAGATTCAGATGAATCATGGATTGATTACTGCATTTGTCAAGAGGTTTCATTTAGAGACCTAGACCTTCCATCTTCTGATAGGGGAGATCACCATCATGTTAGAGGATGTACATCACATTCTTTGTATCCCTTTCCATGGACCACACTCGGACTATTTGAGTTTTGGGAACATAGGATTAGAGGTTTTTAGGACACTATTTGAAGCTGACAAGAAGATATCATAGAAGATACCCTAGGAGGTATTAGTTCAGAGATATGGGCTGTCTCACAGGCTAGAGTGCATTATTGCAGGGATGATTGGGGGTATCATCATGTCATATTGTTAACAAAATGGTCTTCTAATGGGATGGGATCCTATGGTGTAGCGGCTGATGGCACATCCTGCAAAGTATAGATAGTGTTAGTGCCTTGTGGTACACATATTTTTAGAGATGCATGAGAGTCTACCATGAGGGTAAGAATTTTTATTCAGGTGTGATACTATTATAGATCTTGGTGTGGGAGCACATTCCCATCTGTCGACCCATATGCAGAGATGAGAGGTAGGCTCAGGAGCCTCTCATACATAGATATGTAGTATACATAACATAGGTTTAGATGGGTAGGACTGAGTATTGGTGTTGAGTACTTGATGATATGACTATTGTTATCTAGTGTCCATACTTGCAGGTTGAGGCATGGCCCACTACTAGGGCATAGTTCAAATATCTTTTCCAGAGTGGTATTTTGATTGGCTACTCTACCAGTGTGCTTGAGTGCTTTTTGATTGCCAGAGTATGGAGGCAGTATGGCCTCATTTAGGATGTACCACAGGAGTTCACCTCCTATGCCTGACAAGTGAGGGAGATCAAACTAGGGTGAGATCCTAGATTGTCATATGGCTTATGCAGTTTGGAGTACAATGGGATCCAGAGTAGAGATTGGGACTACTGAGTACAGGTAGTTGATGTAGGGATTATAGATGATTATAGGACACACTTGGAAGAGCATCCCTTTAGGTGATTCTCTGATCCTATGGATCTGATTCTAATGATGGAGGAGGCAGATGCTATGATAGGTGATCCTCAGGGGAGAAGACAGAGGAGGAGGGAGGTATAGATACCTATGGCACAAACAATCCCTCCTGTGCAGTGAGTGGAATGTATTCCCCCACAACCTACAATAGATGTGATGCTTGCCCCTATACCACAAGAAGCACCATTGGTGAGACTGTTAGTTTTGCAGTGGTGGTACATGAGAGGTGAGGGAGGGACTCTAGGGGCTATATGTATCACTAAAAAAGCAAAGGAGGTTTTGGGTGCACACCAGGATGTGTAGATGGATGAGGCACATGAGGCACCCGATTTTGACCTAGGAGTAGAGAATCAACACCGTAAGGTGAGGAATGACACATGTGGTGGTGATGAGGTAATGGCCAGTGAGGAGGAGGTGGTCACTGAGGTAGACCTAGGTCTGAGGTAGACACCTCAATATGTCATACATAGATTATGTCATTAGAATAGGGAGCTGAGAGCTAAGAGGATGGTGTTTGAGATTCAGTTAGCGGAGCAGGATAGACAGTTGTGTGTCTCAGGCAGAGACCCGATGACTACAGGTGGAGGTCACTCATCAGACAGGTAGGACTACATACTATGTGTCTTCCTACTTCTTGGTTGTGCCACCTAGATAGTGGATTACTTCATATTCTTAGTACATTCTAGGATTTGAGGGAGCCAGAGTGCAAAGAATCGATCCACCACTAGATGTGCGAATAGGGGGAGGTGTAGTACTTGATATAAAGGAGCAAGATGATAGTTGACATTGATATTTGTCTCCTCATTTTTTACATTTTATTGTACTTAATATCTCATTGGAGCTCATTCTTTTGTATTGTATGCACAACATGCACCCCATGTACTATATTGACGTATGTATATATATATATATATAAGATCATTTTTGGTTGTGACTTCATTGCACTTGTTATTTTGATTATGATGTTGTTATCATGTGATGCAAAATGTATGCAATTGTGAATGTTTGCTTTGAATGTATGATCATGCAATGTGAATGTAATGATGATTGTTTAAATGAATTATGAAAATACATTTCTTTATGATGTTTATAAATATAAATGTATGTAATGCAATGGATGGATGAATATGAACATGTAAGATGCAAATGATGTTATATATAAATGCAATGAGTCACATGATAGTGTTGTAGGTACATGAATAATTCAAGTGCTTAGTATTGTCAAAGGGATGGTGTTAACTCAAGGTGATGACTTCTTGCTTGGGAGTTTGAGAGACCTTCACATGACATGCAATCCTTGTGATGTGTTTAGTACAATATTGGAGAACATCAAATGCTATGCTGAATTCAAATCATGAAAAACATGCAACCCGACCAAACACAAAATGCAAATGAAATGCAAACCTAGGACATAGTCACTGATCATGTGTCAGTTTTTATCAACACTAAATATTTTAGGTAACATCGGATAGTCGATACAATATTCACTAGTTAGAAAGTCATGAACATATGAATATTGACTTTTAGTCAGAAATGTCAAATTAGATATAAGCTCCAAGGCACAAAAGCTAGGATGACCTGGATATCATGTCCATTTTGCTTTAGCAATTTGTATAAGTATCAGAGCATAAACGTTGGGATGACCTGAATACACCTTGTATATAAACACACCAAGAAGTTGAAAGATCATCCTTATTCCAATGAGAATTACCCATAGTGACCCTTTATCATTCACGTCTTTGGGTAATGTTGCATTTCACAGTAGGAATAAGAAATAACTCAAAAACACAAAGTTAGACCTAACACCCCTAAAGCATCTGGGTATCAAAGGTCAAGGTACACGTGGCCATCCAATCATGATGGAGGTACTTATAGTGGAAATCAATTCAATCCATAGTTTCTAGAGGGATTAGATTTTCACTTATAAACAAAAAACAAATAAAAGATTATGCCTCCAGTCATTTCTCCTCTAAATCCTGTAAGAGGACATCATCAATGAGCTCAAAGAGGCATAATATGCAAAATCTTAATGTGAATCAATAGCATACAAGAAGATTAAAGCATGTTGAAATTTTTTTTGTTGTTGTAATTGTCTGTTTGTTTGTGTTGTTGTTCGGTGCAATATCCTTTTTTGGTAGGGAGAGAAACAAAATGACTTAGATAGACCATTGAAGGACACCGACTGGATATGAATCATCTGAGATAGTTGAGGATCGTATGATAGGACACTGGTTGCCCCAAGTTAGAAACATTGATAGGATGCAGACGCTTGTTGCTTGGTACACAGACTGACTTTATTGAAAATAGGATGCGAAAGCAAACAAAGAGATATGTGCAAACTAAAATAGGACTGAAAGCTGAGAGATTTCCAAGATTGCTTTGATAGATGGAGCATTTTGTACAATTGGAACCTATTTGCCAGGTTTTCACCATCTTGGCAGAGATTCTATTTTTTGCTACCAAGCTGCCTGTTTACCAAGTTTTCACCAAGGCACATTTTCTTTTTCTTTTTTTTTGTATTTTTCATCTTTTCATTTTTTTTTGTAATTTTCCATTTTTTGATTATTTTTCTTGAATCACCAAGGTGCCTATTGCTAGGTTTTCACAAGGATGATCATTTTTTCAAGATTTTCTCTGATTTTTATACTTTTTTTAGGACATTTTCCACAGACTGAATGTCTTAAACATAGAATTGCTTCAGATGGAGATCATTGATCGGTTCTCAGAGCCGTTCTCCTTCAATCATTGAGAGTTGATAGGTTCCAAAGCCAAAATCACTAGTGATAACAATGGGTTCAAACTTCCCCTTGCATTCTCGATGGGATTGATTTTTAGTATTTTCTCTCAAGAATAGATCACCAACCTAAAATTCTCTATGTCTGACCTTCTTTTTGTAGCCTTTAGACATTCATTTCTGATATACTCTGAGATGATCATGTTAGAAATAGGGAATACTAAGAGGGGGGATAATTAGTATTCTACAAACTTTATCTTTTGCCCAATTATGGATATAAAAAATTAACTTTATACATGCATAACATAAGAAGCTAAACAACATGCATAACAATAAGGGAAAACCCCGATGGGGATGGTACCCACAAAGATCCACTAATCAAAAGTATCTTGTTAAGGATGTTGACCCTGTTAGGAGTCTATTACAAGCATATAGTGTATCAGTCTTGATTAAGGGACTATAGGCCTTGTTAGAAGCCTCAACCCTATTAGGAGTTGTAGTACAAAATGTGATTACCAGATGAGCCCACTGCCCAAACAAGTAATGTACAATATACACTGATTAAAAAATAGGTTAAGGTACATAACCTTATACTGCTTGCATCAATATCACTTTGTTGCTCGTTCACTATCGCTATTACATATGCTTCATATACTTCACATCATATCACTTGTCCTTCTTTTTCAATACTACTACAATTACTTACTACTATTGTTGTTTACAATTACAATTAAATTTATACCAATAGATTTATCCAAGATTTAACATCTAGGATGTCATCCCTTTATATTTTTAAGTCACTATTTTGATAAACAAAATAATCCCTTAACTCTTTACTAGTTCTATCTTCATATTCTGTCCTGTCAGCTTTAAACTATCTTCGATAAAACTGTCATAACTTCTTTTGTACATGTCGTACTAACTTTACCTCTAAGATGGGTGATCAATAGTCATCATAGAGTCTATGTTCAAGTGCACAAGCACTGAACTTACTCCAGTCAACGTCGCAAACAAAAATTGTATCCAGGTTCACTGGTAAAACACTATCTCACACTTAGACAAATTTGCAATGCGCTTTGTCATACTTGCTCTCTGAACTTTGAAATCTTCATGTGGATCATATGTTTCCATAATGACAAAATCTATGTAATCAACTCAGCCAAATTGCCAACAATCTCCCCCTTTGTCATTGGTGGCAACATATGAGAAAATTGGCTAAGTGTACATCTCAAAATCTCAAAATTGTTCAAAACTGTGGCCATAGTATAAAATACATACTATCCTTATAACTCCTCAAAAAATTATTTCCTCTAATATATTACTCTCCCTAAGAGTAACAACCCTTATCATATACTATCAATTTTCTTCTATATATCTGTCCCCCTTTGACAACAATGACAAACTAAGGTAGGGAGGGTCACAAAATTGTATCACAAAAAGTTATACCTCAATTCATTTATTACAAAGCTGGTAGGCTTGCAACATAATTTGCAAAATCTATCTTCATGGCTTCTATCTCCTTCTCCCATTATTTCTTAATGGAATCTACCACATTAAGTAGTGCGCTCAGTCCATAAGAAGCAATTTCACATGCTTGGAGGTTTTCAAAGTTAAATTTTTGAAAAGATGTCTTTGCTGAAAGACATTTTTCCAACTGTTCTTCAATTATGCTCAACTTCATAGAAGCATGCTCTCTCAAAAGAGTGTATCTTCTCAATTTCTTGTCTTTCTCATCTTGTACAACTCTAATTTCATCAAAAAGTTGCCTAACTTTCTTCTCAACATTACACACCTTCACATTAGGGTTAGATAGAAGGTTTCTTTCATTTAGAATCTCTGCTTCCTTCAACTTTATCTTTTGATCTTCCTCAGCTGTCAAAGTTTCTGATTTTGTACATTGTATGTACAAAGATTTTCCTATTTCCAAATGCTTCCTCAAATCCTTCATACAGATATCAAGAGTATTGATATCATTGCTGATATGCTGACTAATGTTCAAAAGCATTCTAGCCTCATAGTCTGCTTGTGCTTTTACTTTTGCAATATCAGCTAGATTTGTGAATTCGTTATCAAAGGTGCTCATTACCTTCTTTGCCTTCTCCATAGGGTCTGTTTCTAAAATTTGTGTAGTTATAGTACTTTGTAACTTCTCAATTAGTTCCTTTAGACACCCTTCAAGACTCTTCACCTTCTTATTCTTACCAATTATTTTGTTCAAGGATGTAATCAGTTCCAACTGATCATCATCATCTACTTCTTTTCACAAATGCTCAATCATAGATCCAATTTGAGTCTTCTTTCCAGTCTTAGGAGTAAGACTGATATCTTCTTTGGTGGGAAGGGGAACTTGTTCTTCTATAACTGGTGGTTCTAGAATAGTGGTCTCTATCATCTCTTCTTCTTTTGTAGCTTCCTGTTCCTCAAAGGCCAAATTGTCAACAATGTTCTCCAAATTCTTGAATACATTTTCATCAGTATCCAAGGTGATTTGTGTACCTTATACATTCATTGTTTCATCTTCAATATTAATGGTTGGAGAAGAGGGAATGCCCTCTTGTAATTTCTCACCTGCTTGCTCTACTAAAACTGATGATTCTCCAACATATTCTACCATAACCTTGATAATTGCCTATTCTATCTTAGAATTTACTTCTTCATACCTGCCTCCCATAATCTGAATTGTTCTCCTTTTGGTTCTCAGATGGGTGCTTAGGGATTTCATGATCTATTTGAAATGAGCTTCATCTCTTATCTCACAAATCTTCCTCACAAGATTTTCTTTGATAGTTGTCTCTTCCTCTGATACTCTCTTCTTTATGTTCAGAAGTTTGTTGTAAAGATCATTAGGTATCTATCCTTGAATAGTATCAAACTTCTTGCCAGTCAAGATCATATGCTTCACAACTACATTCTCTAGATTAAGTCTATCAGTATAATCATAAATATCATAATATTTGTTCATTCTTGCAAAGTCACCATTCTCAATAATCTTCTCATTAAGCTTTTCAACTTTTGGTTTCCAAGCTTTCTTCTTAGTAGTGACATCATATTTAACCTCTGCAATCTTTCTTGGAATAGGTTGCACTAGAGTTTTATGCCTCTTTCCTAGTCTATTGGTACTCTCCTTAACTCTTTTGATAGGTGTGGAGGAAGTGGATCTAGTAGACATTTGTGTTTCTATGTCCTTCTCACGTACTTCCACTTTCACCTTTACTTGTGGTTCTTCCTATGGCACTACAATTGATGATAAAGGAGGGATAGACAAAACTTCCTTTTGTCCACTCTCTCTGATTACTACTACTATTTTCTTTGCTACTAAAAACTCTCTCTCTATCATTCATGTATCTTTTAAGATTTTCTTATGGTGCTCTCAACTCTCTTCTTAGATTGCTTCTCTTACATTAGAATCTTTGCGGAGTTGAAGTTCTCCTCAAAGGTTCCAAACCTGTTACATTGAGTGTCCAACTTACACTTCAGTAGTCTGCTAACATACTCTTTAGTTTCTACCTCAGATATTTCATAGCCAAGAGGGTCTATGAACTATGTTCTAGGCTCTACTACTTCAATATAGGTAAGGTCAGTATCCACCATAAAACATATATCATCTTTATATTTTTCAACAAGAGACTTAGGGATCCTTGATCTGCTAGACACAATATTTTGAAATGTCTTAATAACAAGTATTGCACTCTCATTAACACTGTCAATAACATGCTTTCTGTATACTACATTAATCCTTTCCATTGTAGTTTGTCCATCATTCCAATCATTTCCTATGGTGTAAGGAAATCTCCTCAAAAGTTGAAAGAACATATATGTGATTAGGGATGAGAACCTAAACTGTGTATACTTAGTTTTCTTGATCTTCTCCAAGTTCTCAAACAATTTAATTCTAAGAATTTCACACATATCAATTGGTACCCTATCAACACACATAAGATAAGATACATGTACCATTCCAGATGCCATGTCATCTTCTCTTGAATTTGCACAAAAATTAGTGGTTAGGATCTTGCATATGTATCTCACATCATCTTGTTAATGTTGCTAATCACAATTCCTCTACCATTATAGGATGAATTTGTGTTGTCAATAACTATTTTCCTCATGTTTTTCTCATTAAAAGGAATAGCTCTAGTCTTAGATAATCTAGTGACTTCATGAATCAAATCAAATGTAATATCTATCACTCTATCTTCTAACCAAAACTTTCCATTATGAATTCTACTCAAGATAATCTTAGTGCATTCTTCATTATCAAAGTCATACTGTAATCCATATTTGACAATTTCATTATGTTCCAAATATTCAAAACCTTGTTTTAGTGTCATATCGTGATTTTAAATCTTCTGATATTCATTTGTGAAATCACTATCATTCACTATCTCTAGTTTGCATCCAAGATAACTTCTGACATTTTCTAAATGTAATACTCTGTCTGGTACAGATGATAATGCAAACCTAGGGTCTTCTTCCAAGGGTTCTACTGGTTCCCTTTTCAATTTAGGTCTATTCTTATCTCTGACATTGTGTATTAAGGAAACATCCATGATTTCTTAAAATGCCTTTACTAATTCAAAGATTTGTCAAGTAAAATACCTCAATTTCATGATTTTAGGGCTTGCGTAGATTCGGCACAAAAATTATTCTCCAAATCCTTGCAAAATGCTTTCTATCACTGCTCTTTGATCTCCTTGACACTTGAATTCACTTTGATGATCAAATAATACCAATCATAACCTTTTATTAATTCAATCTCACTTAGATCTGACATCGCATTCAATTCTTTTGCAGCTTCTTTCCAAAAAGTTGTCTCTGCTAACCTGCAAAACTTAAAACTTCTTGCGATCTCGCAAAACATAATATTTTTCTTTGCTAATTACCTTCAATGTTGAGTATGTCTCCTTGATCTATGCTTTTGATAAAATTCACTTCATCGAAATTACTACAACATCCTTTCTGACTGTTACTTGCATCTTCATTTCTTCTTGCATGATTCCTGGGGTTAGGATTAGGATGAAAAAATCTATTGTTCATTTTGCAAAACCTTGCTATATGTCCAATCTTGTTGCATATCTGAAAAAAAATTCCATTGTTTCCATATCTTGGTTCAGGTTTATTGATTTGTGATCTATAGTTTATAGCAATGTGTCCAACCTTATTGCATCTATAACATACTACTCCATTTCTTCTGTTCATATCTTCAGTAGGTTTCTTATCTGCATTGTTAGTATTCCTAAACATTCTACTACCATCATTATTCTCAATAAATTTAGGTTTCTTACAATCAATAGCTCTATGTCCAAAACCATGACAATTGTAACAATAACCATTAAGAGGTTTAAATTGTTTACCTGTGAAATCTCTCTTCATATGACCAATAGTATTATAGGAAAAAATCTACCTTTGAATTCTCTTTGCATACCTTTGGGTGATTCCTCTAGCTTCAGTGATTCTTCTTCTTTAGGTGTATCTTCAAATTTGTTGATCTCACCAGGCTTCTTCTCATCCATGCTTTCAGATATCTTCAGATCTGGTTCCTTGCCTTCATCATTTGCTTTGAAAGTGTTGAATCCAAGACCAGTCTTATCATAGAATGGTTTTTGATAAGATATTTGTTCATCAATCTTCTCACTAGTTGAATATAGCCTTTCAAGTTGTTGTTTGGATTGAGTAAGTTCACCTTTCACAATCTTATTGTATTCCTCAAGTTCATCATACTGTAAATTGACTTTCTCAAGTTCAGATGTTACTTTAGAAAGTTTAGATTTTAGTCCTTCATTTTCAGTCTTTAGACTTTCATTTTCAAATTTCAGATTTGCTTCATTCTTTCCATTTCCATCTTTCAAACTAAGCTTCGAATTTTCTACCTTCAATTCATGCTTAAGGATCTCATTTTCTTTTTCCACATTGTCATCATAGTCTTCAATAAAAACTTTAGATTCCTTTTCAGATCTCAGATCTTCCAATTTTTTTTTCAATTTCTCAATGAGGTTCTTTGCATCATCATACTTTCTTTTCAAAGTATCTTTCTCAATAGTAAGCAAGTCAATTTGTTCAAGAGATTCTTCAAGATTCTTGTGTAGTTGATCCATATCCATAGAGATCTTACTCAAGCTGCTAGGCTTTCCTTGACTGATTCTTTTCTGAGTAACTAAGCTCTGATACCAATTGTTAGAAATAGGGAATACTGAGAGGGGGGGTGAATCAATATTCTACAAAATTTATCTTTTGCCCAATTATGGATATAAAATATTATCTTTATACATGCATAACATAAGAAGCTAAACAACATGCATAACAATAAAGAACTCATAACACATTATTTTTTCTCGAGGAAACCCTAGCCAAGGGAAAACCCCGGTGGGGATGGTACCCACAAAGATCCACTAATCAAAAGTATCTTGTTAAGGATGTTGACCCTGTTAGGAGTCTATTACAAGCATATAGTGTATTAGTCCTAATTAAGGGACTATAGGCCTTGTTAGAAGCCTCAACCCTGTTAGGAGTTGTAGTACGAAATGTGATTACCAGATGAGCCCACTGCCCAAACAAGTAATGTACAATATACACTGATTAAAAAATAGGTTAAGGTACATAACCTTATACTGCTTGCATCAATATCACTTCGCTACTCTTTCACTATCACTATTACATATGCTTCATATACTTCGCATCATATCACTTGTCCTTTTTCAATACTACTACAATTACTTGCTACTACTGTTGTTTACAATTACAATTACATTTATACCGATAGCTTCATCCAAGAGTTAAAATCTAGGATGTCATCCCTTTATATTGTTAAGTCATTATTTTGATAAACAAAATAATCCCTTAACTCTTTACTAGTTCTATCTTCATATTCTGTCCTGTCGGCTTTACATTATCTTTAGTAAAATTGTCATAACTTCTTCTGTACATGTCGTACTAACTTGCACTCTGAGATGGGTGATCAATAGTCATCAAAGAGTCTATGTTCAAGTGCGCAAGCAATGAACTTACTCCAATCAATGTTGCAAACAAAAATTGTATCCAGGTTCACTGGTAAAACACTGTCTCACACTTAGACAAATTTGCAATGCACTCTGTCATAGTTTCTCTTTGACCTATGCGATCTTCATGTGGATCATATGTTTCCATAATGACAACATCTATGCAATCAACTCAGCCAAATTTCCAATAGATCATACACGACTTGCCTGCGCTCATCTAGTAGTTCAAGTTCTTGTAACCTAGATACTCTGTAATTGTCATTGGTTACCAGACCATGCATTCTGATTCTGAGTGATGGGATTTCAAACTCTACAGGAAGTACTACTTTATCCCCATATACTAATTATGAGCTAGATTTATCATCATGTGCTAATCTCTTCCTATTTTTTTGACTGTACGATGCAGGATTTTCAATAAGTTTTTATTGAATGCTTCAACTTGTCCTTTCCCTTATGGATAGTAAACAGATAGCCAATACTGAGTGATCTTGAATTTGAAACATAAGGAGTCTAGGTCCCTATTCTTGAATTGGCCTCCATTGTCAGTCATGATGGAGTGTGGCATACCATACTGACAAATTATATAGTTTAGAATGAACATTGAGATTTGTTCGCCAGTTGCCTATGTCAATAGAACTACTTCAAGCCATTTTGTGAAGTAATCTATTGCTGTGATGATATGGGTGTGACCATTTGATGAATGTGGGTATATAGCTCCTATGAGATCAAATGCCCATTGTTGAAAAGGCCATTGTTTTGTAAAGGGAATCAAATCTCTTCCTATCATGTGAATTAAGTTACCATGGACCTAGCATTTATGACAATTCTTAGCATATTTCACAGACTCCATATTTGGCCAATAATACCCTACCCTAATGAGTTTTTGAGAAAGTATTAAACCATTGGGATGTGATCCACAAATACTTTTGTGGAATTTCTCTAATGCACATTGTGACTCTTCACGTTCTAAACATCTAAGAAGTGTACCATCCAAACTTTGTTTGTATAGATCATTACCAATGATGACATACCGTGATGCATTTTGGATAAGATAGCATTTTTCATGACGGTTAAAGGTATAAGGAATGCTTTGTTCATGAAGGTATGAGTATATATTTTTGTAACAGGAGGAATCATGACCAAAAATAGTGCAGATCATGCAAGTTTCTAGGCAATCATAGGCAGGGAATGACAATGCTCCCACCAGGAACTTGTAGCGTAGCTCATGTTTGGGCTGCTATAGAAGAGATGATAGCATTGCCATGGTATCAATAGCCTTGTTCTCCATTCTAGGTATTTGTTCAAATGTGATAAAAATAAAGTATTTCTTTAGATCATCGAGCATGTGCTTGTATGGAATAAGATTTTCATATTTTGTTTGATATACATCTTTGACTTGGTGAATGACAAATTGTGAGTCTCCATGAATATGTAATTCTATTACTCTCCATTCAATTGATATTTTCATTCCATTTAACAAAGCTTCATATTCCTCTATGTTTTTTTTGTAAGGTAACTTGATCCTGAATTCTTTTGGAATGGAGTAACCTTGTGGTGTGATGAACAATATACCAACTCCAGATCCATTCTATGTATAAGATCCGTAGGAATAAGTGCCATGTTCTAGAAGATAGGTGCATGATAGAGGAATCAAGAAATTCCATCTACATTGGTTGATTATCAAATATTGGAGCTTCAGCTAATTGATCTGTGATGACTTGTCCTTTGATAGCTTTTCTTTCAACACAATCAATGTCAAATTCACTCAGTAGCATGACCCATTTTGCCAATCTACCCATGAGGGTAGCTTTTCTTAACAAATATTTCAATGGATCAATCTTTTCTACTAGTTGTGTGGTATGAGATAACATGTAGTGCCTCAGTTTTTGGGATGCAAAGATCATAGTTAGACATGCCTTCTCTATCATAGAATAGTTCTTTTCATAATCCACCAATGTTCGGCTGATATAATAGATAGCCCTTTCCCATTTATTCTCATCATGTTGCACCAATAATTCCCCTAGTGATGTATCTGTTGCAGAGACATACAATATTAATGGCTTTCCCTGAATAGGAGGCATGAGAATTGGTGGATTCTCCAAGTATTGTTTGATATGATTGAATTTCTTCTCACATTCTTCATTCCAGTTGTAAGTCACACCTTTATGCAATGTTCTAGTGAAAGGTTGTGATATGTCAGTTAACTGAGAGATGAAGCTCTTGATAGATTGTATCCTACCTTGCAGAGTATGCATCTGAATGATTTTATTAGGAGGTTGCATCTCCATGATTTATTTGAATTTTTCTGGATCTACCTCAATGCCTTTATTTGAAACAATGTACCCTAGAAGCTTTCCTGAAGTGACACCAAAGGCACATTACTTAGGATTTAGCTAGAGACTAAATTTTTCCATTCTATCCAATATTGTACCCAAGTTAGCTAGATGTTCAGATCATTGCATTGATTTAGCCAAGGTGTCATCCACATAGTCCTCCATGTTTTTATGCATCATATTGTGAAAGATTGCCATCATAGCTCTTTTCTAGGTAGCATCAATGTTCTTAATACCAAATGGCATTACGTTCCAACAAAAATTACCCCATGCATAGGTGAAAGATGTCTTCTCTTGATCTTTTAGAGCTATCTTTATTTGATTGTATCCAAAGAAACCATCCATTAAAGGGTACATTTCAAATCCCATAGTCGTGTCCACTATCATATCAATGTTTGGTAGTGGAAAATCATCCTTAGGGCATGTTTTGTTTACATCTTTGAAATTTGTGCATACTCTGATAGATTTATCTAGTTTTCATACTGGAACTATGTTTGAGATCCATTCTGCATAGTCTATGACTCAAATAAATCCGGCTTTAAGCAATTTTTCTAGCTCATCTTTGACAACGAGTGGCATGTGAGGATGCATTTTTTGCAAATTTTTCTTGATTGGTTTAACTCCTGGAGTGATAGAGAGATGATGCATGATGATATTAGGATCTAATCCTGGCATATCTAAATATTTCCATGAAAATTTGATCTTTTTCTTTGTTAAGAATTTTGTGAATGCTTGTTTTTCTTTGTCTAATAGAGATTGTGCTACATGAATTAACTAAGGTTCCTCTTATGTGCCCAGATTGATAGGTTGAGTTGATTCTATCAAAACTGGTTGTCTATCTTGTAAATGACTTGGAAGGACATCACATATCTCATCCTTAGGTGCCTAAAAGAGGTTTTCACCTTCGGATACATCTTTTGTTTTTACTATTTTTGGTTCTAAGACTGCCACATAGTTGTTTTCACCCTCATAACAATTTTTCTTTTTTATTTTATTCTTTTGACTGAGATATTTGATATTCGACTCTCATGTTGATGCTAGGTTCACTGATGGAAGTTTTCATGGGTTCTACTGCATTTAGGAAACATGCAAGAGTGTAGTCTCTTTGGAAAGTATGGATGTCTTGGCTTGGATCAGTGGATGTTTGGTCAATAAGCTCAAGATGTTGGATAGTAAGCGTAGGAAAGGATTGGCTAATAGTGTTCACACATATAGTGTTGTCATCATTGGTCATGGTCTAACTCTTGAATTCAAAGGTGATATTACTACTCAAGATGTTCATCTCATTAAGCATCTCAATGTCATCATTGGATCCTGCATTAGTAGTGAGTGAATCAATCTCACAAGGTCTGTCATGTTGTTATAAACTCACGTTGGACATAGGTGCATATTGGTGAATAACATCTATGTATTTTTCTATTATAAGCTCATCTTCTTCTAGAACAATTCCCCATTCATATTCATTAGATTCCTCATCAAGATCTCTGGGAAAGTCAAGAACATGTGTAAAATTAGGACAAATCCCCCAAGCAGGGTGGCCTTCAGAATCTGAGCAGAATTCACACTCATGAGAATCTATCTTAGAATCACTAGAGTGTCCCAAATGTTTAGCTATTGTGAGAGGTATACCTTCTTCTATTTGTTTTTTTTCAGGATCAGTTAGTTCTTGTGTTGTGATTGTCTATTGTGTTCTAGTAGGTTCTTGTGTGTCTACCATGTTGATTCTCTCTTTAGGTTTATTTTCATCCTCAAGAAGTTCTAAGATGTGTTGAGTTATATGTTCATAAGGAAAAACATCAGTTGTGTCTGAATCATCACTCTCTAAGTGTTATGTTTCTTCCTTTTGTTGAGTATCTATTTCTGGTATCATCTATTCTTGGACATGTCTAGAGTTTCCATTAAGATGGAAAGGTTTCTTCTGATAACCTATGCTTGTAGTATCTTTGGTTTTCCTCCCACAAATTTTAATGGGTTTGATGATGCCTTTTCCTCTTGTTCCTAGAGGTTATTTTCCAATGTATCTGATGCAGGAGCATCTTGGGTCTTTGGGCAATCTTGCATCAACCAAAAGCATTTCCTGGTTTCTGTACCTTTTTTCTGATGTTTGCATTATAATCTTTGCATTTGATGGTTTCATGTTGTGAAAATCTTACATGATGTTGAGAACATATTTGGGAACCTTCTCCTATGATCTCATAAAGATTGGATGGACTGTTTCAAAGTTATAGATGTTTTCCTTATCGTCAAAGCCATATTTTCCTACAGTTTTCATGCTGATTGTGCATCATGGTGATGTTGATCCTTAAGAAATTATCTTTTTTGATCTTAAGGACTTCAAGAGGACCTAAATTACTATCTTCTCCTAATACTGAAAGTCCTAATTCATTATGAGCTAAAAGTTATGACCATTTTTCTCGAGTATTGATTTTCAGCCTGTTACACGTGAAACATGGAGTGTTTCTTCTTGCACAGTTCTGTGTGATGAGATGGGGCCTTGTGAAGTTAGGGAAATGTTATTAGATCATGTGTGGACCAAAATATTGAGGTGCATCATGTTTGGTTGTTTCTTTCATTATTTTTGGTATCTCTCCTTAAGCTAGACCTATATTCTAATTAAATGCCTAGCTGGCCAACTTGTGGCTTTGCTGGCTATATATTTGGAGCTTAGGTTGTTTGTAGGTATGATTTAGATGATAGAAGGATAGTATTGGAAGTATCATAGAGGAGGATATGCTTGCAATGATTCTAATTGCATAATTCTTATTATATAAGGCCAAAACTTGGAAGGCCTCATAGCCAGGCATGTTGAAAGAAATAATATAAGTTCTCTATTATTGCTGCAATTTGATTGTCTCATATCCATTGTCTTTTCACTGATTTCATGTGGTTAGATATTGATTCCATTGTTTAACTCTAAGCAGGGCTTGTTGTTGATTCAAGTAGAGTCAATTCTGCTTGTATGTACCTTGCCCTTGCATCAAGTAGTATCAGAGCGAGTCCATTCTTATGGATTGGATCATGGAGAACCTTATTGGATTGGTTGTAGGGTGGAAGATCTAAGATCTGACCTATAACTTGTAGAAGGTTATGATCTTTCTGGAACCTAATTGTCAAGATGGTTCATGGTAGAGGAAATGATAATGCTATCATGGATATGTTGAGGCAGATTGCAACTAGGCGTGAAGCTATAGAGATAGCCCAGAGAAGAGGAGCACATCTTGAAGATGTTAGTGATGAAGAAGAAGCAACACCTAATCCTAAACCTAAAGTTGAGAAAGATGAGGAAAGACTCTTGAGAGTTTTGTCTAAGGCTAGCTCCAAACCTGTAGTTGAAGTTGCTTGCTATCATGGAAAAATTGAGACCAATACACTTTTGGATTGGATCTTTGAGATGGATAAATACTTTGAGTATGAAGGTACTCCTGATAATAAGAAGCTCAAGATAGTAGTCACAAAGTTGAAAGGTCATGCATCTTTTTGGTGGGATCATTTGCAAACTGAGAGATAGAAGAGAGGAAAAGAAAAGATCAAGACATGGATGAAGATGCTTGCAAAGATGAAGAAGTTTCTTCCAGTTGACTACCAAGTTAGTTTGATGAGAAAAATGCAAAATCTTAGACAAAAGGAAATGAGTGTGAAAGAATATACTAAGGAATTTTACAAATTGGATATCAGATCTGGACATGTGGATGATGAAGTTGAGAAGGTGGCTAGATATCTAAATGGCCTGAGGACATCGATTCAAGATGAGATCGGTTATGTGAAGATAGAAAGTGTGGAAGAAGCATATCAATTTTCTTTGAAGGAAGAAGAGAGACTAACAAAAAGACATGATCAAAGATAAAGAGGAAGAGGTGGCAAATTTCAAAGAAGTAGAGGCAAATCTTATGGGGAAAGTAGCAGATCTAACAATGTAGTACAAGATAAAGGATGGAAAGATTAACCTACTAAAAGAGGTAATTACTCTAGAGGTAGCTATACTGGTTACTCTAGGAATAACAATAATGGGAAAAGGGAAGATAAATCTTTCTTTAAAGGTACTTGTTACAAATGTGGTGAAGAAGGACATAGAGCTTTTGAATGTACTAATTCTGGAAAGAAGATTGGAGGAAATGGCAGAAGTAATTTGGCTTGTGAAAAAGTTGAGGAAATGTGTAATGAACCTAAAAATGGTGAGAACTTGATGCTAAGAAGGATCTTGTGGAATGAAGAAGCTGATGAGGAACCTGTTTTGAGGAAAAGTTTGTTCAGAACCAGATCTAAGATCACTGACAAATGTTGCAAGGTAATCATTGATAGTGGAGGTTCTGATAATTTGGCATCCGAAGAGCTGGTTAACAAATTGTAGTTGCAAAGATTGAAATATCCTAAGCCTTACCATATTTCTTGGATCTAGAAGGAGCATAAACTACTTGTAAGTGAACAATGCCTTGTTAAATTCAAAATTGGAAATTATCATGATGAAGTCTTGTGTGATATTATGCCTATGGATTGTTGTCATATTCTTTTGGGTAGACCTTGGCAGTATGATAGGAAAGATTTGCATGATGGTAGATTGAATCAATATACTATTTGGATGGATGGAAAGAAACAAGTGTTGTTGCCTTTGATGGAAAATTTTGATGAAAGTCACTGTACTATAGTTAGAGTATGCTTGGTTGATGGTAAAAAGTTTGCAAGAGAAATGAAAGAACACAATATTTGCTTTGCTTTAATTCCAAGAAAGATTGAGAAACAAGATGAGTTTGAACATGCACCTGAGGTTAAGCCTTTGTTGAATGAATTTCATGACACCATCTCTAATAATGTACCTGATGGTTTACCACCTATGAGAAGTATAAGTCATTGTATGGATTTGATAACTGGAGCTAGTTTACCTAACAAAGCACCACATAGGTTGACACCTGATGAAAAGACTAAATTGAATAGACAAGTGCAAGAATTTCTTGAGAGAGGTTTGATTAGGAAAAGTTTGAGCCCTTGTGCAGTACCTATTATATTAGCACCTAAAAAGAATGGAGAATGGAGAATGTGTACTGATTTTAGAGCTATAAATAAGATAACAGTAAAGTACAGATTTCCTTTGCCTAGGATGGATGACATAATGGATAGTTTGAGTGGAGCTAAGTATTTCACAAATATTGATTTGAAAAGTGGATATCATCAGATTAGAATCAGAGAAGGGGATGAATGGAAAACTTCTTTTAAGACTAATGAAGGTTTGTATGAATGGTTGGTTATGCCTTTTGGTTTGACTAATGCACCTAGTACTTTCATGAGGCTGATGAATGAAGTTTTGAAAAGATTCTTGGGTAAGTTTTTAATTGTATATCTTGATGACATTTTGATATTTAGTAAGACTAAGGAAGAACATCTGGAACATATCAACCAAGTATTGCAGATATTGAAGGAAGAAAATTTGTTGATTAATTTGAAGACATTTTGATATTTAGTAAGACTAAGGAAGAACATCTGGAACATATCAAACAAGTATTGCAGAGATTGAAGGAAGAAAATTTGTTGATTAATTTGAAGAAGTGTTCATTTATGAAAGAAGAGATTGTGTACCTTGGTTTTGTAATTTTAGTTGATATCTTGAAGAAGTGTTCATTTATGAAGAAGTTTTTAATTGTATATCTTGATGAAATTTTGATATTTAGTAAGACTAAGGAAGAACATCTGGAACATATCAAACAAGTATTGCAGAGATTGAAGGAAGAAAATTTGTTGATTAATTTGAAGAAGTGTTCATTTATGAAAGAAGAGATTGTGTACCTTGGTTTTGTAATTTTAGTTGATGGATTGAAGATGGATCTTGAGAAAGTGAGAGCTATGAGCTATACTTGATTGGCCTACACCAGAGAATGTTGGAGAGGTAAGATCATTTCATGGATTGGAAAGTTTTTATAGGAAGTTCATCAGAAGTTTTAGTTCTATTTGTAATGCTATGACTGAAACTATGAGAGGGGATAAAAGGGATTTCAAATGGACACATGGAGCACAAAAGAGTTTTGAAACATTTAAACAAAGAATTGCAGAGTTACCTACACTTGCTTTGCCTAATTTTAGTAAAGTTTTTCAAGTTGAATGTGATGCTAGTGGTAGTGCCATTGGAGCTATTTTGAGTCAAGAAGGAAGACCTATAGCTTTCTTTAGTGAAAAATTGAATGATGCTAAAAGAAAATATCCAGTTTATGACCAGGAATTCTATGCTATTTTTCAAGCTTTGAAGAAAAGGAGACATTATTTGATGCCTAAAGATTTTGTGTTGTATACTGACCATAAAGCTTTGCAGTATTTGGGAAGTCAGAATAAATTGAATTAGAGACATATGAAGTGGGTTGAGTTCTTGTAGAATTTTTCCTTTTCATTGAAGCATAAGAGTGGATAGTCAAATAAGGTTGTTGATGCCTTGAGCCAAAGAAGAAATTTGCTGATAGAGATGAGAGTTGAGGTACTTGGTTTTGATGATTTGAAGTGTTTGTATGAGACTGACATTTATTTTGTAGAATGTTGGAAAGCTTGTAAAGAACACACAGTGCGTGATAAGTGGACTGATTATTTCATTCAAGAAGACATGTTGTTTAAAGGAGTTTAGTTGTGCATACCTAGAGGATCTATGAGAGAGAACATAATAAAGGAGAAACATAGTGGTGGACTTGCTGGACATTTTGGGATTGATAAGACTGTGAATTTGATTTCAGAAAGATACTTTTGGCCACAGATTTATAGAGATGTATAGATAATGGTTAGAGGTTGCAAAATTTTTCAAATAGAAAAAGGAACTAGTCAGAAGGTGGGATTGTATACATCTTTTCCTATACCTGATAGATCTTGGGAAGATGTGAGTATGGACTTTGTTCTTGGATTGCCTAGAACTTAGAGAGGTAATGATTCTATTTTGGTAGTGGTTGACATATTTTCTAAGATGGCTCATTTCATACCTTGTAAGAAGACATCTGATGCATTGCATGTAGCTGAATTATTCTTCAAGGAAGTGGTAAGATTGCATGGTTTGCCTAAGTCTATTATTTCAGACAGAGATACTAAGTTTACTGGTTATTTTTGGAGAACACTTTGGAAGAAGATGAATACTAAGTTGAATTTTAGTTCTACATTTCACCCTCAGATAGATGGATAGACTGAAGTTGTGAACAAAAGTTTGGGAAACTTGTTGAGATGTTTAGTTGGAGATAAGCTTGCTAATTGGGATTTAGTTTTAGCAAAAGTGGAGTTTTCATATAATAATTTTGTGAATAGAAGTACTAAGAGGAAACCTTTTGAGATTTTTACTGGATTTCATCCTAAGGGAACCATAGAGCTAAGAGATTTACCTACTGAGACAAGAAGAAGTGCTCAAGCTGAGGATTTTGCAAAATACATGAGAACTTTTCATGAGGAAGTTAAAAAGAATTTGGAGGACATTAATCTAAAATATAAACAGAGAGAAAACAAGAGAAGGAGACATAAATATTTTGAAGTTGGAGATGAGTTTATGATTCATTTGAAGAATAATAGATTTCCATTTGGTACCTACAACAAGTTGAAAATGAAGAAGTTTGGACCTTGTAAGATTCTGAAGAAATTTGACAGTGGAAATGCTTATGAAGTGGATTTACCAAAGGACATGGATATATCACCTATATTCAACATTTTATATATATTTGAGTACTTTGAATCAAATGATGAGATAGAAGATGATCTAGATTATCCTAAGAATAAAAAAGACAACATTGAGAAGATCTTGAAAAGTAGAGTAAGCAAGAGTTCAAGAGGAAAAGACTACATAGAATATCTAGTTCAGTGGAAGAACAAGCCAGTTGAAGATAGTTCATGGATTACACAAGTTGAGTTGGATCTTTATGATTTAGGTCAGAATATGAGTAGTGCCTAATTTGGACATCAGTTCTTTATTTACCCCAAGTGTCTGATGCAGGAGCATCTTAGGTCTTTGAGCAATCTTGCATCAACCAAAAACATTTCCTGATTTTTGTACCTATTTTCTGTTGTTTGCATTATAATATTTTCATTTGATGGTTTAATATTGTGAAAAGATTACATTATGTTTAAAACCTATTTGGGAACCTTCTCCTATGATCTCATAAAGATTGGATGGATTGTTTCAAAGTTACAGTTGTTTTCTTTGTCGTCGGAGCCATATTTTCTTGCGGTTTTTGTGCTGATTGCGCATCATGGCGACGTTGATCCTTAAGGAATTAGCCTTTTAAATCTTAAGGAATTTAAGAGGACCTAAATTAATACTTCTCCTAAGACCACAAGTCCTATTTCATTATGAGCTAAAAGTTATGACTATTTTTCTTGGGTATCAATTTTTAGCCTGTTACACGTGAAACATGGAGTGTTTCTTCTTGTGCGGTTCCGTGTGATGAGATGGGGCCTTGAAAAGTTAGGGACATGTTATTGGATCATGTGTGGACCAAAATATTGAGGTTCATCATTTTTGGTTGTTTCTTTCATTAGTTTTGGTATCTCTCCTTAAGCTGGACCTATATTGTAATTAAATGCCTGACTGGCCGACTTGTGGCTTTGATGGCTATATATTTGGAACTTAGGTTGTTTGTAGGGAAGATTAAGATGATAGAAGGATAGTAGTGGAAGTATCATAGAGGAGTATATTCTCACAATGATTCTAATTGCATAATTCTTATTGTATAAGGCTGAAACCTGAAAGGCCTCATAGCCGGGCATGTTGAAAGAAATAATATAAGTTCTTTGTTATTGCTACCAGTTGATTGTCTCATATCCATTGTCTTTTCACTGATTTCATGTGGTTAGATATTGCTTCCATTGTGTAACTTTGAGCAGGGATTTTTTTTAATTCAAGTAGAGCCAATTCTACTTGATTCTTCTTGTATCTACCCTGCCCTTGCGTCAGTATCACATTTTAGACATTAGCTTGTGACCTGGTCTATATGATTTTGAAGGAATATTAGGTAATTTAGAGTCACATTTTTGAACTTTTTGTGATTGAGACTCATCTTTGTACAACCAAGCTAATGAAGCCTCTTCCTCATCTAATTCCTATTTGGATACCTTTTCTGTGACCAAACTTCCATCAAAGATAACCCGAGGTTCTCTAGTTGTAGGTTTCACTTTCTCTAAAGGTTGTCCATAAGACTTAGGTGAAAGCAAGAGAGATGTGAGAGAGAGGACCATTTCCATAGTGTATTCTCCCTTGCTTGTATCTTTGATCTTGATTTATTTTGATATTTCCTCCATTTTAGATGTAATGCTATGTCAATTTGTTTGGTAGAAGACTCTATGTTGTGTGGGACAAGTTTGTTGACACTTTCCTTAAAAGCATTACAAGATGATGACATGTTTTTAGGTATAGTGACCTCTACTCCATCATATGGAAACTTGACACATTGGTGGTACATTGATGGAATAGCTTGCATTTCATGAATCCAGGGCCTTCCTTAAAGAATGTTATAGGGTAGTGGGAGGTCCAGCACTTAACAAATGATATCTCTGATGAAAGGTCCTATTTTGATAGGTAACACAATGACTCCTTTTGAGGATCTTTCTTGTTCATCATAGGATTTTATGGTTATCTTCTTTTTAGGAACAATAGCATCTTCTAAAAATCCTAGTCATGCAACCAATTTATAAGAACAAATATATAGACCAGCTCTGCCATCTATCAAAACATGCTTGACAGGATGGTTTTCAATTAGGACTTCAATATGCAAGGGCTGGTTATGCGGATGACTCAGTGAGTTGTAATTTTCCTATGAAAAGGAAATGTATTGAGGAGAGGTCAAGTGACTCACCATGGTTTGGAACCTATCAAGGTCAATATTTTTAGGAACATTAGAACCAATGACATATTTGTCTAGAATTGCACGATGAGAAGGAGAAATCTGAAGTAACTTGAATATAGAGATCTTGGCATTAGTGTGCTACAGTTGCTAGATGATGCTATAGGACATTATGTCAAAATCTTTAGAATTAGATGATTTAGGTGCAGTCCTTTTTTTAGATGCAGATGCAAGATTGAATGGTACCTTTGGGGCATTTGATGAACTTGAGTTTTGTCCTTGGAGAGTTACCTAAGCCTGAGATCAAGTGACTACATTAGCTGATCTGTTGTCTATATCCTTTTTGATAATAGTGATGACATTGTAGTGTTGAGATATGCATGGCTCTACCATGTTGATGAAGTCATCATTGCTAGAGTAAGTGTAATTGACTTTAGCACCCATGTTAGGTTTAGAAGATGAATCTCCTTGAGTGTGTTTTGGAAAAGGTTCCGTGAATGTTCTATGATCATTATTGGATTTATGGTTGTCAATCAAAATTTCTCCAGCATCAATTTTGTCTTGAATAATATGTTTCAGACACATGTAGTTGTTGGTTTTATGACCCTTGTTTTGATAGAAATCATAGAAATCAGTCTCTCTCCACCATTTAGGTTTGACTTCGGGGTCATATGGTTTGATCTCAGGTAAAGTGATGATATTATTTGCCAATAAGGTCTTCATGGAAGATTCCAAGGACTCTCCTAAAGGAGTGAACTCATGTTTTGGTTTTGTAACCCATGGTTTATAGTCATTCAAATTTTTAGTAGGTTTAGTCACCTTCATTTCTGAAGCTTTTATGGCTTGAGTGCCAATTGTGAGATTAAATGTTGGTGCTTTGGGTGGAGCACTAATGTGATCAACAACACCAACTGTGATGACATTTTTGTTTTTTTTTCTCCATAATTTGACTTTGACTTTGGTGTTGGAACTAGAACTTGAATCATGCTTGTTCTCTTTATGAAGCAATATATATCCCTTGCAAACAAGTACATTTTCTATTTTTAGGGCATTTTCTACCATTTTGTCAAATCAAGTGTGATTTTGCATCTGAATATGATAGTTGATTTCCAAAACTAGACTATTGATGAAGATTTCTAGTTTATCATTTTCCAAAATTTGTCTAGCATAGAGTGAAAACTTCTTCCTCCAGCGTTTGAGGAAAGTCAGGAAAGGTTCTCTTGAATTTTGTTTCAAGTTGCAAATATTGATCATTGTGACCAGATGTTGGATATTGTAGGAGTATTATTGATAGAACAGTTTGATCAACTCCTCAAAATTTTTGATGGTTGGAGGTATCTTAGAAAACCAATTGATGGTTGCTCCTCCCAAGGATGATGGGAAGAGACACATTAAGTATGTTGGTTCATGCATGAACTCCATGGATAGAGTGCATAACTCTCTGACATGATTTTAAGGATCATAATTTCTATCATATTTGTCATATTTGGGTAACTCCACTCTTTTTGGGAATGGTGGCATATACAAGATTTGATCAAACAAAAATGGACAAAGGGCATCCATAGAGAATTATTTAGGTTCTTTCTCCTTTTCTAGCTTGTTGAGTTTAACTTGCATAGCATGCATTTGATTCATCATGGCTATGATGGGGGTCTATTCCTCTTGTGTTATGGTATTTTTAACATTAAAGTCTCGAGGAAGTTTGGCTCCTTGTTGAGCCAGTTGTAGAAAGTATACATTTCCTTTTCTTCTTGTAAGAAGTGTTTCATCATTCTTTTAAAGAGATCATCATCATGAAATCATTCAACTTATGATGGTGTGAGTTCTTGATCTCTTCCATGATTAGAGTGGTGGCCTTGTGAGCCCTGGGTAGCTCCACCTTGAGACATAACAACATTTTGATTGAAATCTTGTGTTGATGCAGGAGGGGTTGTGTGACCTCCTTTTAAGTGCAAATTGCCAAGGATGGATTCTTTGTAAAGATTGGTATCGTATGGTTGATGAAATGTCTGAGCAATAAGAGAAGATGAAGGTGATCTCTTTGGTTCTTCTCTTGGTTTTTTGTGTGAAGAGGCTCTAGTTTCCACCATTAACCTTAGGTGAATCTTTAGAGAAGGATAAGACAACTCATAGATAATCTGATTTAGGTAATATTAAGTAATGCAACCTTGTCAAGATTGGATTGGATTGTTGATGAAGAGATTATTTTGACGTAAATGAAGGATATTGTGCTTGAGATGTATGGGTAGATGCCCAAAAGATGGTGGACATGATTTCACAACACTTAGTCATTTTGAGATGATGAATCAAGGTTGTTTTGACAAGGTTTTTGACATAGGATGAGACATGATTCAGACTGATCAATCAAATGAAAAATCAAGCAAAATAGAATACTTTGAAGAAATAAGATGAATTCGCTATTTCTCTACTCTGTTCCTGACATAGTAGATACATATTTTTTACAATAGCTGGAGTTTGATTAAATTGATGACCAAATTTGGATTTTATGGTAATTTTGTGGAAATTTTCATATGACAGTATCCAGGCTCGTACGACACATAATGGGTTCTGGCATGAAACTTGTAGAATCTTGTACAACAATTGAAACCAGGGATTATTTTTTCTCAAGATTCTTGACAACTCTCACATGAAATTGTATTGTTGCCTGTATGACACTTAGGGGGTTCTGATATGACACTTGAAGGAACAAGGCAATTGTCATATGACAATTGTAGGGTCTGGATGAAAGTTGACACCAGAAAAGGATTTTACTTTAGTTTTTCAAGTTTTTCAAGCTTTTGGTGTTTTTGGTCTCAAAAATGGTTTGCAAATTTCACTGTCCAATTTTTGAAATCTGGGTATTCGATTGTCTTAGGATGTTTAACATAGCAATAGGCTCACAATCACAAAAAACATATGGGAACTAAATCAATGAATCAAACACACCTAGCCTAACCTAACTAGGAGAAGAGATGTATTAATTTCTTGTTGAGTTAGGAACACACTCAATGACTCCTCATAATATGGAGGTCCAACAACACGTAATGGATGTTGAAGCCCATATTAGCCAAGTTCAAGTGTCAAGGAGGGCTCGATGTGATGAGTATTTTGGGGTGATTACTATTCACCTTGTACAAGCACTACAAATCCTTCAGAGGTAGATCAGTAGAAAACTAGCTTAGGCTGTTAATCAAGGCATCTGTTCACAACTATCTCCCATAGTCCCACAAGAAGGATTGAGGTTGTTAACCCTATGAGTACTCTAGTTAGTGTAGTCTCGCAAGCAAGATTCAAGCGGCTATGCTCGAGACAAAATCAAATCATGTTCATGGAATGAATCCAAGGAACACACACAACTATGTCTTCTGAGGCTTTAAACTTAAGGAATCATCAAATTTTATAGTAGGGTGGAAGATTCGGTTTAAGAATTGTCCCCACTTGGGTCGATCTCGGGAGCTTTTTACCTCTCCGATAGGTCCTCTAAAGGATTAAAGTAAATGTGAGGTTGGGGACCACACGATCTGGGTTTTTGATTCTTTGAAAGAGAAGAGCATGATCCCCTAACCTTTTCCTTTTCCCTATCCAAAATAAGTCAAGAAGATTTAATCTAGAGACAGTACACAAACTGAAATTGGGGAAGATACCTTTTGGGTTTCTAATTCTCCTAAGAAGAAGAAGAGCATAATCCCCTCAATATCTACCTCAATGGCAATAGACACATGTACCTAATTAACTAGGTGCCTATAAAAAATAGATATTAAATAAACAAAACAATTGCTTGTTGAAGATTTGGCAACTTGCAAAACCATTTGTCATAAATCTTTGTTGATTGAGCATCTTTGGCATGTGATTCTTGTAAGGGTTTCCTGCAAACAAGGGCTTTAGAAGACAAGACAAGAAGAGGCCAAATGATGGGTTTTTATGCTTAGGTCTTCATCTCATGTTCTGCAGAAAGGTGTTAGGCTGTCAAAATGATCATGCACCAGGAAACATCAAATGTCAAGGTCATCCATTAGTCAAAATCTTAAATCAAATGTCTCAAAAACTGATCATAAATCTCATACGACAATTGAAAATTGGCATGAAAAGTCATATGACAATATACCTATGCCTATACAACACTTCAAATATGATACAACACTGGGTATCTACACTTACGAAACTTCAAGATTGATACAAGAAAGTATAACAACCAGTACGACACTTCAGAAATGTCATCTATCGTATGAAAGATAGAGACTTCTAATACGACAATCTACAAATGTCGTATGAGATTGTACAAAAAAAATTTAAAACTCGAATCTTGAATTAAAAATGTTAGAAAAAAGGATGAAATGAAAATGGAAACCTGATGTTGGGCCCTATGGTGGGTGCCAAAAATGTGTGTGTGAAAATTGTACCTGTTTATAAGACACAACACATCAGTAAAACATTATTGACTAATGATAGAAAAATATGCAATAAACAAATAGATCATTAATCAGGTGATTTACTTCCTTCTATTATACATGAGTATGGTATTCTCAAAATTTAACCGAGATCAGTAACAATGCAATGCCTAAACGAAGGATTTGAATGCAAAAACTGTGAAATGGATGCAAGATTAATCTATATTTTTGGATATTCTATGCAATAACAATGTAATCTAGATGAGAAATGGTCTAAAAAAATTGATGAAAATGAATTGAATCTAGCTATGGATGCAAAAACAAGAAAAGCAATGTTAGCAATGAACCACAAAGGTTGCACAATCTCAAGAATTCGACAGTATAGCATTTCTATTCTCCAAATTGCATGTGGTCTGATTCTCCAAATTCATGATTGTTTGTGAAGGACTGAGGCCTATTTATATAGAAATCCAGGGTTTGATAACTCATGGAAAAACCAAAAATCACTCCTTGATAAAATCAAATTTATTGGTGAGTTATCAAGAAATTAGAAATAGTTATCTAGAAAAATCATGCAAATCACTTTTTTAACTCATAATTGGAAGTTGAGTTCTCTCCAATATGCTTTTCAACTCACAATCACATGTTGAGTTTGGAAAGTTAACAAAATGAATTCAATAGTTGATTTTGAGTTTAACTGATCTTCTGATTTTTGCATAGATAATTGTTGATTTATTTGATTTTCATGTGTTTTATTCTCAACTTAACTGATTTAATCAATTAAATAACTGATTTATGGGTTAATCAATTATTAAATCAAACTTTATCTAAAATTATATCATTAAATTTGACAATTTGATCTTAATCAATTAAATAAATATTCAATCAATTATTTTTAGAATTTCTGATTTATTGTCAAATAAAATAATATTAATTAAGGAATATATTTAATTAAATCTAATTAAAATAATTAAGTGGCTAGATGAAGTTTAATTAATTCAATATTTAACATACTCAATTAATTGACTTAGGATAAATAAAATAACATCATTTATCGCCAAATAATATTTAATTAGAGATAATTAGGATAGATTGGGAATATTTAGAAATATTCCCCGATGCATATTTATGATAGGATCGATTAGGGTTTTGATTATTCGATGTGCAGATGTGCCTTAGGTTAGGACTTTAGGGTCAATTTTGATTGATTTGTCAATGTAGGAGGTCAATGGTACTGAAGCCCATTTTTGGGGTATTACAAACCTTCTCCTAGATCTAGGGACTTTGCATGCATGGATAGTTGACTCTTTCAACCTGAAAAGATTATATATTGTAATCTTTGTATGGGTGTAACAATGTTGTTTTTCTCTGATGTATTTTAGTTTACTCTACATATTTTTACTTTATCGATATGGGTTAATGGATGAAGGATAGAATGTGTGTTAACCAATTTATTTTTGTTCTATTAAGAACAAATGGGATTATCTCAAGGGGGGCCACTTTAGGTATATCTCCATCTTATTTTCTTTCATGCATTTTAGTGTAGTGGTTAATTGTGTAATAATATTTTTTATTCTTTTGATAGAATATGTTGAAGATTATTTTTGTAAGTTATATGAATTAGTTCTTGTGGCTTTGGATAGTATCAATAGACTAGATGTTGTAGATGTTTAATTTGTTTCATGTAGTGTTTAAAATCATGTGTATTTATGTAGTGGAAGAGTTATTTCAGAATTGCATTATGTTTAAGTATATTAAGTATAGCTTTATAAGATTAGAAAATAAGTTTCTTTGTTGTGTCCCTTTCAATAGTTAGATGGTATTTTGCATAGAATAGTGATGCATAAACTATGTCAGCCCATTTCAAGTATACAAATTTGGTTTGGCAAGATTAAATGTGAGCCATTACCAAGAAAGGGTACTCCAATATAGTATTTACTTGGAGATTTTAGACTTTTAGTCTATTTAATCATGAATGCTTAATGCAACTCTACATTTTTGGCATTGTTTCTAGGGATGGTGCTAAATAATCATTTTACTTTCATTGATTGTGCTTCGTTTAAGTATACTTGTGTTTCCATTAGAATAAATTTAGGAATAATATTTTTGAGCACCCCATTTTACTAGCATTGTGTAGATTAGAGGGAATTATAAGTTCTTAATTATTGTATGCATCGAAGGAGGGATCCTCCTAGAAGATTCCTTCTATAAAATAGTCCAATGCATCTGGAAGAAGCAATATCAGAAGTAACTGAGCCTAAAGAAGAAATTCCTCAACAAGAAGAGCTTGAGAAGCCTATCCAAAGAATTCCTCAACTTGTAGAGTCTATGAAGATAGTGCAAAAAGTACACATGGCTTCACCTTGAACTTCTCCACATTCCTACCCTAGCTCCCATTCTTTAATACATAGTAGAGGAGGGAATGATAATATGAAAACCTTTCACTTTCCAATAGTCCACCAATATAGGGGCGTTGATATGAATAATATACAACCCTTCCAAAATTTCATGGACTAGTTACTAAATATCCAAACACATTTCTCTTGTTTGACGTCATGTGTCACAAATATGATTACATTGTTGATGCTCATCAATTGAAGTTGTTTCTTGCAACTCTCAAGGATTTTACCTTGAGATGGTTCATGGAATTAGGGAGAAATGTTCTTACAACATGGGCCACCATCAAATAAATTTTCCTTATAAAGTAAAAGGATTATTGTACAAGAGGATATTTTTCAGGTGATGACATCTTTAGAATGACTCAAAAATAGGATGAGACATTAGAAGATTATCTAGAACAATTTTGGTTCAATCTCAAGAAGTCCAAGCATAGTAATTTGGGTGAAGAATCAGTAAAGATAATTTTCCTCTAACAAATTTATGAAGATTACATGGATGCATTGGAATTGATGGGTGAAAAAGACATATATTAATCTTCTTGGAATGATATCTGTAACATCTCAATAAATTATTCAAGAGTAAATATGAAGAAGACTAGAGGCATTAAGTCCCTAACCTCTAAATTTTTTAGAGTCTCTAGAATGGAAATTGGCAACCTGCTTTCTAATATGAAGTAGGAAATCATTAATCACATGGATAATCAACTGGATACTCTACAAGTTAGGAGGAAGCAAGAAAAATTTGAAGATACTTTAGCAAAATATTTCCCCACTTGTTGCCACAAGAAGGATTACAAGTGAAAACTATTGCTAGTATGGATGAGCAACCTAATTTCAAATCTATGGAGGATGATGAAGGCCAATTTTTTTGTCTAGATCAAAGGAAACCATGGGCTCAAAGACAAGGTATGCCCTAAAATCCATTGTCCTATTAAAATTACCATTCCTAGTCAAATCAAAATCCACCACCATGGATGAACTATGGTAATATGTCATGGAACACCCATCAAGGACCTTGACCTCCATAAAAATTCCAATCACCTAATTGGAAACCTCTGCCACCTAGTTGGTAGCAACCATCAATGAATTGGAAAAAATGTCCATGGAGGGGAAAAAATCCTTGTAGACAAAAAAATCAAGGGTACCAACATCAGCCTTAGTTGAAGGGACCCCTAGTTTAGCAAGTCATCATGAAAACTATTTCCAATCCTCAAACTTCACCTATAAGACCCACGTAAATTATTTATTATTTAGCACCTTGCCCCAATAATTACAATGTTTCAACAAGTGTATTTTGGGGATATAAAATAGTATCCTACTTATGTCCTTGATGTGAATAATGTGCACTTAAGATCAGGAAAAACATTTGGTTGCACCAATACCTCCTTGTATCATTGAAGTCCAATGAGATGATGCATCCAAATTCATACAACTCTCATCCAGTCAAAAAGGTCTGCAAGATAATCCAAAATAGGTGCTACAAGAACCTTTTCCTTTTAAAAATCAATTTTCCCTATTTCTTGCAAGATTAATTAAGCACAAAGATGATCTTACTCCTAACTTTGACTTTCTAGAACAATTTAAAAGTAGAATCATTAGGATTCCATTATTTCAAGAAATTAAGGATGTCCCTATCTATAATAAGACTATCAAAGAACTATGTATTAATAAATCATGCCGAAAAAGGAAATACCCTACTGTAGTGCATGTCATGAGAAAGTTAGTAGAAATTGTGTTAGCCAAGATTGTAATACCAAAGTATAATGATCTAGGCATCCTATTAGTGAATGTTAACATCAATGAAATTCTAATTTCTAATATCTTAATTGATATTGGAGCTTCCATTAATGTCACGACAAGAGAAACAATGAAATCCCTATAGTTGACCAACATAAAACCCAACCCTATAGCCTTACAACTTGCAAATAGTTCCACCTGTCAAACCAGAGGGCCTAGTTGAAGATTTAGTTATTACTCTTGATTCATGGGAGTATCTAGCAAATTTTATGATTCTTCAATTAAAGGATAATTTAGGAAAATATCCTCTAATTTTGGGAAGATAGGTTGGTTCACAACTGTAGATGCATTCACTAAAAATAGGTCAAGAGAGATGATAATATCAAATGGTAATGTTACTAAAAATCTATTTTTATATTCTCTAGCTAATCAAGAAAATGAACAAGTCATTTGGCCTAATTTAAGAGATGGAGAGGAAGATTTGTTATCAATCCTTATGATGATTTTTATGAGCCCTCAATGCTTGGCCTAGAGGATGAAGATAAATTATTGGCTCATATCATTCAAAATGATTATCAAAGGGATCTATAAGACTTCACTTTCTTAGCTTTTGCTTCATGTCCATTGCATACCCTCCTTCCTATTTTGATTATGTAAAAGAAGCTTTTGAAAGGACCCGAAACCTTTTGCATCAAATTACAGAATAAGCTTTAAAGTTCCATTGGAAATAGTGCAATAGCACCAAAAAGAGACATCAAAAAACTAAAAAGTCCTTAACAAGAAAGACAACTAAAAAAGATAGAAAAAAGACAATAGGACAATAGACAGTTGGCTAGATGCATTTCATAAGATCAGCCACCTGTTCAGCCAGCATCTGCATATTGGTAGAGGAAGTTTTGAGTTCCTCAATATCTTTTTTCTTGTTATCCACCAACTTTTTGAAACTTGATTTGGTTCTTTTGCTGGGTCCGTGATCCTCCTTAATCTCGATGATCACCTGCTCCCCTTTCCCCTGCTCCATTTTATCCACAAGAATCTTAACATGCTCAGCCGAAGCCTTGAGAATAGCAAAACTCTGCTCATTGATGTTACTCACTGTCTTCTCTAGCTTCTCAATTCTATTTTCCATTTTATCAATTCTCTTAATCATGTTCCCACCTTTCATCATCTCCCCCTCTTTTATTTTATTCTCCATAGAAATAATTTTGTCATTAAAGGTCGTAAGCCCCTCAGCCCTTCCAGTAGTCTCCTTCAGCTCATCAGTGCAATGTCCCATAGTCTTCTCTCCCAAATTCATTTTTTTGAGAATTCTAGTTTCCTTTAGAAGCTATTGAATGTGGTTTATAATAGTGTTGATGTCATTTTTCATGGTGCATAGGTTTTTAAGGAAAGTAGAGCACCCCAGATTGTCAAAATCCTTATTCACACACACCGTCTCCTCTTTGGAGCTCTCCACCCTATCCCTATTATTAGCCTGGCCATCCTTCTCAATATTAGCCACATCCTAGGCTATTTCCTACATTATGTTGTCATCAACTAGAACATTTTGATCTAACTCATCATAGTACTCCATGTTAATTTCCTTCTCCACCCACTTTTCCTATTTTCCCTGCATGTTCTCCTATGAGGTAGAGCCATCATCAAAAGAAATGACAACCCTCTTATCCATCTTCTTATTCCTTTTATTAGCTCTAGTGTGCTTCCCTATAGTCTCCATTTTATTTTTACCCTTCTCCTTCACACTACCGTCCCTACTCTCCTCTTCTTCCATCTCCATATCGGTAATCGAATCCTCCATCTTGGCCTTCCTAATTTTTCTTTTAGCCAAGGAGTCATGATGCATGGAGGGCTTGCTGGGTTGCTCAAATTCAACCTCATCATCTTTAGTATCCTCCATGAAGGGTTCCTCTAAGTCTTTTCCATCAGTATCATAATCTTCCAGGGCCTTCCGGTTCAACCGGGACCTCTCAACCTTCTTAGACTTCAAAACCTCATAGATAAGGACCATCAGCCCATCATGACAAGCATGGTCACCTTCTGGATCCCTTTGCCAGCTAAGGATAGTGGCATTCAAAGAACTCAAAAGGTAAAAGGAGAAATTAACTTTAACCCCATGCCTAAAATGATTTAGCAGAATCAGATGGTGATTGTAAATTTTGGTATATCTACCATCTAGCATAATGTAACTAATAATAAAAAAAATAACTAGTCTCCACGGCCTAGAAATGTATTTAAGGTTAAAATAAGAATTATCCACCTTAACCACGTGCTTTCTTTCCTGGTCTATTGCAACAAAAGCCTCAAGAGCTTTATCTGACACCTTCTTATCCTTGTAGAAGTTGATCCCTTCAATTTTAAGACTCGTCGCCTCCACTATGATCTCCTCAGTCACCTCCATACTCTACGCTCCCACCATGATTTTCCCTTTGTTCCAGGTCTTTATGAAATGCTTTGTGACAACAATCTTCCCTCCATGCTATTTTTCCAGATAAACCACTAGACCCCCTCCTTAACAATGTTCCAAACCTCCAAGTTTTGGTTCCATTCATTATAGTTCCCCAACTCACACCTTTTCTTATGACCTCCCATGGCTCTGCAACTGTCAAAAAACCTACTCTCAAAAATTCTCATAACACTCTAAAACTTAAGCTTGAAGTCAAAATAATACCCTCCAAATCCTTGAAAGACCCATAAATCATGCAAGATGAAAGCAATAATCATCTTGAAATCACCACAATGTCCTTTGTCATCTTCACATGAATCCATGCACTTATTGCCTGGTAATGTGATCTTCATTAAGTACATATTTCCTACTTTGTAATTGATCCATATCGATTAATGATGCCCCTTTAGGAGGAAGGACAGTCCTGCATCCCATTCGATGTCTACCTGATTATGGTATGCCACATTCGCAGCCCAGTCAGCTGTAGCATTTTCTTCCCTATAATTGTGAGTGACTATACATGCATCAAATGAGTTTATGATGCTTTTTATTTGTTAATGGCATTATCAATTTTCCATGAATGGGTCATGTTATTATTAAGGCACTTAATGACATTCAGAGAATCCCCTTCAATCCAAACTTTTCTATAATTTTTCCTTTTAGCCAACATAAGACCATAGAGCACAACATTGGCCTCAATAACATGGTTAGTATTACACCCAATAGGAATGGCCTTGGGGCCTTTACAATTTCCATTTTCATCTCTAATAACAATGCCACAACTAGAAATCCCTAGATTGCCCTTAAAGGCACCATCAAAATTGATTTTCATCTAGCCATTAGGGGGGAAGTCCCATTGGGCCTCATTCCTCGGACTTCTTTTGATATTATGAACCTTTTTGCCATCAAACTTCCAAATTTTGAAGACTTTCACCTCCCAATCATCTTTTGGTTCCTAATAATTACTAATCAATGAAATGTTCTCTAGCAAAGCTCCCTTAATCTTGTGGAAAATCACAACCCATCTAGACTCCTTGTTTCTAAAGATCCTATCATTTCTCTCTTTCCAAACCCACTAGCAGATGTAGGGTGAAAGGAAGTTCCAGATAGATAATAAAAAAATATTATTAGTAGGAGATCTCCAAGAAGTGAAAAGCTCCTGAATACCCTATGGAAAGATCCAATCCATATTCATCAAATCCAAAAACTTCTCCCATATTTTCCTAGCAAAGGCACAATGAATAGTCATATGATTTATGTTCTCATCATGCTTGCAGAGACAACATATGTTAGTTAAGTATAAACCCCTTTTTCTAAGATTATCAATAGTTAAGATTTTATCTAACATATATAGATCGAACAATGATTATATTTGTGTACTAGAAAAAGCACCTTCATAGGGTTAGTATCATCAATAACTCAAATAACAACTAAATTACCACAAATAGCAATCTAATTAAGAAAAGAATTGACAATTAAGCACTCTATGGATCTCTATTTAGGGATGCTAATGCAAAGCTCTCAGCAAGCTTCCATTAGTGACAGTCCTAAAATGAGAATGAACGATAAACAAAGCTAATAGTTCAATTCTAAAGTGAAATTAGGCTTAATTAACTCTAACTTTTCCTTTCTAGCTCTAATTTGCAAGAGATTTGATGATATTGTCATATTTGTATTTTTTTAATGAGTGAATTATGCTTTACTTTTATAGATTTTGGCAAGGGTAGGGGGTGTAGTTGAGTTGATCAAGGTTAGGTGATAGTTTAGTCCATGGTTCCACCTTTGGAGACCATTTAAATATTTTTTCCTCAAAGCTTGGGACAAGAAGACAAAATGAGTGGACAAGATGCATTCTCCAAGTGAGTGATTGAGATTAGATTTAGGCTTGATCCATGTGAGCTTGGTCCTCAATTCCTATTGGTTGATGAGTTTTCCTCCCATTTGGTTGTTGAGAGAAAATAGGAATTAATTAATTGAATTTATTTAATTTGTTTAGCCATGTATACCCCTTGAATGGGTTGATTTGATTTAAATTGAACTATACAATTAATTAGATTAATTGTACAATTTATTGATTAATCATGTTTTATTAGGTTTAAATCGATTTAATGACTTTTGATTTTCAATTAAATTTGGATTAAGGTTCAATTACAATTTATCTTTGATTTTGACTTGATTTAATTTAATTGTATTTAATTGCATTGATTTTTTCCTTGATTTCTCACTTAAATGATCTTGTCCAGTTTTCAGTGATTACAAATGCTCCTCTTTGAGTCAACATGTGAAGCGTGTTGATTCAAAGAATGTCTTGATTCAACTGATATAAGGTCCTGATTCCATCGATGGTTAATTTTATTGTTCGATATAAGATGTAGATTCTGATGAAGTTTGATTTAATTTGATGTCTGGATGGTCGATTTGATGATAGTTTTCTGATATGGTACATGGTTTGATCTGATTCGATGTTTGATGCCCCTTTCGATTGATAAGCAAAAAATTTCTAATAAAAGATTACGCTTTGATTTGATGGTCATGCCCCTGATTTTATGATACTAATTCCTTTCATAATTATCTGAGTGTATGCCCCTTCAAAAATGAAATGAAATTTTATCGTTGTTTGAAAAAGTTGATGGTTGAGGTCATTTCATGTTAATTAGGTCAATTTATAATGAATTTTGATTTTATTTTTTATAATGAATTTATGTTCGTGTGATGACAGATGCCCCCGATTTGGCTGATTTGGTGAAAAATTTGGGCCCCTGGTCATTTTCTAGTCAAAGATGCCCTTTTTAGGTCAAAATGGCCTATGTAAAGGGGTACAAAGTCAATTTTACTGTTCATTTTCACTTTCCTCTTTTCACTTTTCTCTCTAAGTGCTGTGAGCTGATTACGATGGTTATCCCGATCCAAGAGCACTGATTTGAGTGTGGGTGACAATATCATCAGTTTTCAACCTATGGACCTCCGGTAAATGCCCTATCAACTTACTTTTCAATTTAAAGCTTTTAATTTTTTTAAAATGATTTTTTCATGCCAAAACCCTCTTTTTTTTGCATTTTTTAGTTAAAACAATGCTTTTAATCATTTTAGTAGCACGTTTACACTTTTTTCAACGCTTTTGCATATTTAAATAGTGCTTTCGTACTTTGAAATATCACTTTTATACGTAGATATTAGGGCATGTTTCACTTTCAAATTTTTGTTTAGCACGTATAATGTCTTTTGCAATTTTGATGTTTTTATTAGTGCATACAATATTTCCTTTAGCACTTTCACCTTAGAAAAATGTTTTTAATTTTTTAGATAACACTTTTAATCTTTTGAGTTGTGCTTTTTCTTTTTAGTGCTTTTAAGCATTAAAATAGCACTTTTAACCTATTAGGAAAATTTGAAAATGACTTAGTCAATTTTCCAAACCGTTCAGTGTCTTCAATCAATCAATTGTCTTAGGTAAGAAACCTGATTTGGTAGCGAGTCATAGGATGTCAGCTTGAATCAATTTAGTTTGAATGTTTGATTGTCAATCTAGATTTAGATGATGGGTGATGATTAATTTTCCAGTCTCTCTAAATAGAATTAGGAAAATTGATTGTGGTTTGATATTTTGTAAATGTTTGATTGACTTAGGATGATTCAAAAGATAACTAATTTCAAAACTAATGTGATTTAACTTTCTTTTTGCAGGTTGTGCTTAAGTCGTTGGTCGTTCGAGGCTTGTATCCTTTACCATTTAGCATGATTGACAATCTGAGTACTCCAGATTGCCGACACATAGGCATATGTGGGCTTTCCTTCTTGCTTGTCCTACCTCAATTTTGAGTGAATCAAGTGTTGATCATAGCTATGGAAGAGAGGTGGCACTCTGACCATAATACCTTCCACTTGCCGATGGGGGAGATGACTATCACCCTTGAGGATGTGTACCGCATCCTCAGCATTCCTACTCAGGGATAACTAGTTTACTATGATCAGGTTTATGATGGCATAGCGTGTCGGTGGGTGTTCCAAGACCTCACAATTGGTGGTGACCATATCCAGTGGTCCTAGTTTCATTCATTTTTGGTTCTACCAGCTATTTTGGGTGCATTGATTGGAGGCTTCCTCGTGCCTAATCACCAAGGGCATGGATTTGCAGTCGGTTGGGGTCACATCTTAGAGGACCTGATGGCCCAACCCCGATGCTTTGATTGGGGTTCTTGCATTTTGGCGTAGCTTTATCATGAGCTGCACATAATAGTTTATTGATGCTCTTTGACTCTCTTTATGGGAGTGATTCTATTATAGTTATGGACATGGGAGCATCTCCCAGTGACTAGGCTAGTTGCAGTGTGTCATTGTGATCCTGGGTGGCCATTTTCCTGGATGTATGAGGGCATGGTGGTGCAGTCCCACATGAGAAAGTTAGATTATTGGCATCACATGATTGATGATATGGATTAGGTTGTCTGGTGACCATACATTAGGTGTGAGGTGTGGCTCGAGGATGCTACAAAGCTTCCATTTATGTGATGCCCCCGATGGATGATAGGGAGGTCTCCATACATTATTGAGAGATTTTTCTTTTGGTGAGTGCTATGACAGTATGGTCATACTTAGGGCATGTCATAGGGTATTTCTATGTATTCCCATGTTCAGGGTGAGAGATCACTATGGGGCCTATGGTTGATTTCAAGACAGCGTGATAGGAGATAGAGCAGCTTGGTCACCTGCCATGGGACATGAGAGATCATGTGATTGATGTAGGCATGACTAATGAGTATGTAGATTGGTTTGCTCATAACCCTTTTGTAATATTAACTAATCGAGTTGAGAGGATACCTGGGATTGATGAGGAGTCAGATGATAATGGTGGGGATGGAGGTGATGGTGGGGATAGAGGTAGGGGTGGTAGGAGATGGGCTCGTCAGGGATGACCAAGTCATCGAGAGGCTAGAGAAGGTAGAGTGTTGATACCAGTTATTGATGCTGCTCCTATTCCTCCTAGGGGTGGTGGTCAAGTGAGGGGTCGAGGTGTGGATAGAGTTTTAGACCATGTTGCTATGGATCCTACAGGTAGACAGGGTCATTGTAGGGTCAGAGATCAAAGGTAGGTGGATGCCTAGGTGGCACAAGCTCTATTAGATTAGGCACATGCTCCTCCTCCATAGGTTATCCTTCCAATTTTTCCACAAGCTCTTGCTTCTGCTGCTATGCCATCTTCTTCTTCTTTCCATCTTCTTCTTCTTTCATTCCATCTTTATCTATTGCATCCTCTTCCATGCCATCATCTTCCACACCATCTTCTTCCATGCCTCTGCCATAGAATCCTCCTGCATAGGCTCCTAGTTCAAAGGCTTCATTGGCTGCATCAGATGTTTGAGCCTTACAATTAGATGTATCTTAGATTATGCAACAGGTTAGCTAGCTCAACAGTGTGATGCAGGCTTTTATGGCTGCTATGAGTCAGCATGGGCTACAGGCTAGTTTGAATAGACCTCCTAATACTGGTCCTAGTCTTGAGGGTGCTGATGGTGCTGGTGGCTCAACCAGTTGATTCATTGTTGTTGAGATGATATACATTCTTTATTCATTGATGTACATGATGTTCTCATTTTTTATATCAAGACATTGGACTTTATTCTATTCTTTTTGATTAGTTGATGTTCCCTTATGCATTGATACTTGTTGATACTTTGATGGACTTTGATTTCCTAATGTTTCATGATGATATCATAAACTTTGATACTTCATTGATTTATGATGTTGATACCATAGACTTTGATTCTCAATTTTGATAGATTTACTTTATGTGATGTCATCATGTGTTGGACCTCATCTTTTAGGTGATTTACTATGATATGTAGTGTTGGAATTAAGCAAGATTGCCACTAGTGACAACACTTATTTGCATCCTCAGTGCAAACCAAGCAGAATAGTGCAAATTGAGCAGAACAATGCAAACCAAGCAGGACAGTGTAAACCGAGTAGGACAGTGTAAATCGAGTGACATTATGTCTACCGAGTCACAAGTATTTACCGAGGTCAAAACTTACTGAGTGGTTATTATGAACCGTGCCTTCACTTCTATCGAGTGCATGATGATGCTGAGTAATGTAGTGGATGCCGAGTATCATAAAGTCACCGAGTTAGTTTGCAGGAACCGTGTAACCATACTTGGGCCGACTTAGTAGCACTTATGTTTATTTTTCAAGCCGACTTTGTAATTGTAATTAATTGTTTAGACATGTATATAAACATTGATTGTACAAATACCAAGTAGTATGAATGTGGAAGTATGAAAAAAGAAAGAAAGGTAGAGATAAGAGAATTACAAAGGGCTATAGCAGTATAAGAAGCAAAAAAGATCTATCCATCACAGAAGGTGATCAATACATCAGAGAATCTCAATCAGCAAGTACAGTTGCAAGTAAGAGATCTATTGTTTCATCCTAACAGGTGAATCAGCTTGAAATCCTTTAACTGGGTAGACTTAACAGTCTTTGTAAAATCTCTTAACCGAGTGCATACTTCATTGTATGTTTGTAAATCATCTAACAAGGTGGACCTAGTAGTCCTTATTGCTCCTAGCAGGGCAGATCATCAGAAGTGATCAATGTAAGCCTTAACTAGCCAACTTTATACTATAGTATTAAAGCTTTGTGGGTTTCATCCCCACCCCAGTTTTACTTTCTTTTGGAAGGTTTCTGGGTAACCAAATCTATGTGTCATTGTTGTGAATGCTTTTATGTTTCATGCTTTCTATATGCAAAAGGATAAAGTGAACTATATGTTAATACATCTGATATTGAAAGAAAATTTGAAGTTACTAATTCACCCCTCCCCTCTCAGTAACTTGGTTAATTCTTGAATATTTCCAACAATTAGTATCAGATCTGTATTGGTTCTCAAGATAAAGCTTAACTAGCTTGAGCAAAGATCCAGGACAATGGAGGTATTCAAACTGAACAAGGTGATTGAAAATGAAAAGCTAGATCTAGAAATGGCCATAGCTAAACTTAAAGAAGCAAAAGAACATCTTTCCCAATCCCTAAGAAGAAGGAAGGAACTTGCAAATCAGATGAATGATCATAATTACATTGAAGAAAAGATTGAAGATATTTTTCCCTCAGATAGCTCAAATGAAGCAAACAATGCTGTCAAAGAACTCCTAGAAAAGAATGGGTCTCTGCAGGAAGAAGTGAGAAAATTAAAAAGAGAACAAGAGCTACACTCAACAAGATTTTGTGAGATCTTAGAACAAAGAAACAAGTTGAAAGATGAATTAGATGGAAGGAACAATGAAGTCCAAAATAAAACCCTTCAGCTAGAAAACCTAATTGATCAGATCTCCCATACAAATGAGGAAATTCTGACTCTAAGATCATAAATAGAAAGCACAAGAGAAGAACTAAGATCTGAAAAGCAAATCAATCTAAGATTGGTGGATGACCTAAACACCGAAAAAAAAATCAATGAAAGAATGCTGAAAAGCCAAGAAGACTTAAATCAGCTGTATGATCGAAATCTTCATAGGCAAAAAGGAAAAGCAAGACTTGGATACAAAGGAGAAGGTGAATCTTCTAAGCAAGGTACTCAAAGAAATCAGAAACCTACTTGTAATCATTGTGGAAAAATAGGACATACTTCAAATAAATGTTGGAGCAATGAAAAAGAAAAATTCAATGGAAAATGCTACAACTACAATCAGCATGGTCACAAAGCAAATGAATGCAGGGAAAAACCAAGATTCAAAGGTAATTGTCACAAATGCAACAAACAAGGTCACAAGGCATCCGAGTGCAGATCCAAAACATTCAATCTAGCAGAACAAATTATGAAAGCAATGTTTGGATGGGATTACAACACTTGGTGTAGATGTCATTACTGTGGAGAATATGGACACATTGGCATGAACTGCATAAAACATCATCTAAGGAAAAGAGATACTGCCATAAGATGTTTCAAATGCACTAAACTCGGTCATATAGCTAGAAATTGCATGAATGCTAGTGAAGTTGAAGATGGAAAGAAGAATGAAGCAACCAAGGTTAGGAAATAGATGAGACAACAATGGATTCCTAAATCTATCGAGCAAACCAGTCCAAGTAATGGAATGGGTGGCTCTACCGACTCAAACTAAATTCCCAAGAAAGCACTGGAACTGTATTCTCATAGAAAAATTTCAAGCAATTCCAGAACTGAATTAAAAGAAAGATCTAAATCAGCATACAAGATGCAATAAGATCACAGGAAGGTCGGTATCAGTTTTCACTGAGTGAGGTCGGGAGCTGTCTAATATGATTACCGAGCGAGGTCGGAGCAATATGAATTCTCAAGTTCACCGAGTTGCGAAGTCTTTATCGAGAAATTAATTCATAGTGGGTGATGGTCTGTCAGAATTCATACCCTAATTTCTGTGAAGCATTAATGACAAAGTTAAACAAAAGGCAAGAAATCAAACTCATTCTTCACCGCGAACTTTAGCATTTTAAGAGCAAAAAATTTCCAGAGCAATCCAGCGATTCAAATACTTTTGCGAAAAGAATTCTCTGTGAGCTACCATGGCATCATCTAGCACTTCAGTGAAGAAAGGATCAGAAATGATAATCCAAGGGGAATGGAGAGCACCAGATTTCAAACTCGTGCCCACAATTGCAGCAGCCCTAGACCCGAACGGAGCTCAATCTTAGATTCCTCCTAAGGTACTACTTGTTAATGATATTCACAATCATTTCAATTGTGCAATTCAAGAGATGGGAAACCTAGAGCTAGATATTGTGTGTGAGGAACTGTGTGTGAATGGTGTTCTAAAACCAGAGCACAAACATCTGGAAGACAAGGGATTAGTTCACATTACACATTTACCTTGAAACTTTCAGGAGAAATGGGTTAGATACATTCTCAGCCGTGTACATGAAGGCAAGATTTGGCTTGAGCAACCCATATAGATCACTAAGAAGATGATTCACCAAATCACCGGTCTTCCCATGTTAAACAAAGTTAAAACTACCAAAACCCTAGGTCAGCCGGAGCTGGAGAAGAAAACCCTAGCTGAGTGGGACAGTAGAGGCATGAAAGTAAGCAACATTACTGATGCTGAACTGAAGTTTGGAACACACATCATTGCTCATAAAATATACAGTTCAAGTTGACAGAATAGTGTTTCCTGTGAAGCCATAGACCTAGCATACAAAGTGGTAAAGAATAATTTATCATTTGACCTTGCAGATCTGTTGTTAAAATAGTTTAATAAGAACATGGAAAGCATTCAAACTTCCAAAAACAATCCATGTAAGTTTGGATCTCTACTGGTCTGTTTATTTTTCTATGTTCAGAAATTCTTCCCTTCCAAAGGAAAAGTAGTATGGAGAAAGGATGTGCCAATTCTTTATGAGATAAATGAATATATTTCAGAAATGGGTGAAAATTTTGAGAACATCATGGATAGTTATTTTGAGTCTTTCAAGGAGAAAATGAATGATAGATTCTGGATTCCACAAAAGTTGGTGGAGGATTATAAGGATGATATTTGTTTCATGGTGGACTGTGATAGAGTATACATTCAAGCAGCTAAACCGAGGATTGTACATGTAAAACCTCTTCCTTATGAGGTAAACATTGATGAAACAAAGAATATCATTGAAGCCCTCCTTAATCAGCCTATTAATCCCAAAGCTCCATATTTTGGGACATATGAAGAAGAAAAAGTGAGAATTGAATTAAGTATAAAGCTTCCACAGGCAGTAAATAAAGGAAAAAAGAGGATAGCCAAAATGCAAATGCTAATCGAGGACAGAGGAGAAGACACTGAAGAAGAAGAGAAAAAGGATGAGAAAAAAAAGGAACCAGAACCTGCAAAGAAGAAAGGAAAGGTATTCATCACCAAGGTACCTAAGCCTCCCACTGCCGTATTTACAAGGAGAAGTGCAAGGGGTAAGGCAGACAAAAAGGACAAAGATATAATATTCAAAAAGCCTCCTCTAACCCTTCAAGAGAAGATCAAACTTTTGAGAGAAGGATCAGGATCTGGAGTAAGTAATATAAAATCTTTAAAATATGAAACAAGATCCGAAACAGAACAAAAGGAAATTGAAGATGTTGTCAATGAAAAGATGGGACAGTGGAAATACTCTCCTGATGAAATAGCCCAACAGATTCCAGGAGCTTTATTAGATCAAATAAAAATGAGATGGGCCAATGCAAGGCAAACTGTAATAGACATATTTGATCAAACCCTGAAACAATTAATGCCCAGCTTGAAAAATGATGAAATAAAGAAGGCATTGAAGGAGAATGAAAATAAGATGACACTGAAGTTCAATACTTGTTTAATTCTGATTAACAATATTGAATCGGTTGTGAAGAGTGAAAATGCCACATGGAAGAACATATACCATCTTCACCAACCGAGTACTGAATCAGTTATAATAAAAGACATTGAAGATGACAGTGATGAATAGGAAGAAGCCACTGAGGTATATGATACCGTGAGGATAGCAGCAGAAGTCATTGCATCACTTCCTACCTCTCCAGCAAAAGTTACTACATCTAGCCCGAAGACATCTTCAAGCATGGTTGTGACAACTTCAACATTTGTCCAATCACCTATAGCAACAACAGAAGTAACTACCATTTCTTCTACCGAGTTGCAGTCTCCTATTTCATCAACTTTTCCAGCAGTAAGTATTCCAGTTTTTGATTCTACAAGTGTAAATACTTTAAGTTCTCTAGTAGACAGTATACCACTCTTTATAGCTAGTCCTACTATGTCTACTATCACTACTACTAAGGCATCAAGTACCATAATAGATAAGCCTAAGGCTGAACCAAGTATAAGATTTTTGGGCAAGAATATAGTAGAGGATATAGACCTAGATGAGGAAATAGAGATTCCAACATTGGATTTTGCAAATCTATCAGTGGATCAAATGCAAAATATAGGTGAAATCCTCCAAAGGAAAGCGAAGAAAAAGAAGCTTAAAGAAGAGAGAGACAAGGAATATAAAATCATTAAGGATGCTAAGGACATTTTGTCAGAAGCATTAGGTATTGAAGTAGACTCCTCTCAACATTTTTTATTACAATTAGCAGAAGCGGTAAATAAGTACAATGAGGATTCATTTGGGACAGACAAGTTAGTTGAAAAAGTCGAGAAGAAATTCAACAATAAAGTGCTTGAGCACATTGCTCAGCACATAGCTATTAATCAAGCAGAATTATCTTCAGTTTTGACAAACATTGAATCTTCCTATTCGAATGTTACCTCTCTTTTGGCCAAACTATGCAATGTTGCCGAGTTCACCAAGGATGTCAAGGATAAAGTGAATAAAATTGATGAGGATTTGAAGATTAGCATACAGAAGCTGCAACTTGAACCAAGTTCAAACTCTTCTCATCACATGAAAATCTCATTCCTATCAAATATGCAGTCAGAACTACTGAAAGAAGACACAAGGATCTGGTCCACACTGCTAGACATTCAGAACATGATCCTTCCCATCATGAATACAATGTATAAGCACATTGAACATTCCAAAACATTAATTCATGACAATCAGTTCTCAATAGCAGATCACATGATTACACTCTCTGCAGAAGTCCAAATTGCAATCCAAACATGCAAGATTCTGCAAGAAAATTGGGACAGAACCCTGGCACTGATAATGAAGGTACATTATGTTTTTCTATCAAATTTTGGATTCTCCCTGTAAAACACTTGTATATACACCTTTGGCATTATCGTCAAAAAGGGGGAGATATGTATAGAAGAAAAAAAAAGAAAAAAAAATTAGTGCATTGAAAGGGGGAGATATTGAAAGGGGGAGATAATTTATAAAGCCCTATGACAAAGACAAATTTTGAAAAATCAAAATAAATCTCAGCATGGTTCATGTATATAAGTTTTGGGCAATAAGTATTTTTGTCACTAATGCCAAAGGGGGAGATTGTTGGCATTAAGTAGGATTGCCACTAGTGACAAAAATTATTTGCATCCTCAGTGCAAATCGAGCAGAATAGTGCAAACCAAGCAGAACAGTGCAAACCGAGCAGAACAGTGCAAACCGAGCAGAACAGTGCAAACTGAGCAGGACAGTGTAAACCGAGCAGGACAGTGTAAACTGAGTGACATTATGTCTACCGAGTCACAAGTATTTATCGAGTTTGAAACTTACTGAGTGGTTAGTATGAACCGTGCCTTCACTTCTACCGAGTGCATGACGATGTCGAGTAATGCAGTGGACATTGAGTATCAGAAAGTCATCGAGTTAGTTTGCAGGAACCGTGTAACCATACTTGGGCCGACTTAGTAGCACTTATGTTTATTTGTCAAGCTGACTTTGTAATTGTAATTAATTGTTTAGACTTGTATATAAACAATGATTGTACAAATACCAAGTAGTATGAATGTGGAAGTATGAAAAAAGAAAGAAAGGTAGAGATAAGTGAATTACAAAGGGCTACAACAGTATAAGAAGCAGCAAAGATCTATCCATCACAGAAGGTGATCAATACATCAGAGAATCTCAATCAGCAAGTACAGTTGCAAGTAAGAGATCTACTGTTTCATCCTAACAGGTGAATCAGCTTGAAATCCTTTAACCAGGTAGACTTAACAGTCTTTGTAAAATCTCTTAACTGAGTGCATACTTCATTATATGTTTGTAAATCCTCTAACAAGGTGGACCTAGTAGTCCTTATTGCTCCTAACAGGGCAGATCATCAGAAGTGATCAATGTAAGCCTTAACCAGCCAACTTTATACTGCAGTATTAAAGCTTTGTTGGTTTCATCCCCACCCCAGTTTTACTTTCTTTTGGAAGGTTTCTGGGTAACCAAATCTATGTGTCATTGTTGTGAATGCTTTTATGTTTCATGCTTTCTATATGCAAAAGGATAAAGTGAACTATATGTTAATACATCTGATATTGAAAGAAAATTTGAAGTTACTGATTCACCCCTCCCCTCTCAGTAACTTGGTTAATTCTTGAATATTTCCAACAATGTAGATCTACATGATTCTATCTTCTATATGCTTTGTCTTATGGTTTTCAGAATGCAATTTTATGATATGGATGCACATGTTCTATTTATTCTTAAATGGTTGTCTTATGTATGACATAAAATAGATGAATGGGTGCGATATGAGTTTAATAATTTTTATAATGATTAATGTTATGATATTTTATGCTTTATGGATGTAATTGATATATGAATGTGTTAGATGATGATGTAATGATTTAATGAATAATGTGATGTAATGATGTTTATGGATATATTTATTTGGGTAATATGGATCTGAATGGAATGGATTTATGGTATGCAAATGTGATGGACCTATATGATGTAATGAATAATGATTATGGATATTTAATGATTAATGATTCTAAATTTTATATATAGATTAATGATGCAATATGCAATGATAGTGCAATGATATACAATTTAGGATGAAAATAAATGTATGGATTTTAAATGAATAATACAATGTGCAATGTTTTTGAATGAACTAAATGATTTGCACCTAATGATGAATTCATGTCTATTTGAATGAAATGACTTAATAGATGCAATGAACATTAATGAATGCAATATTAAATGCACTTAATGGATTTATATGAATGATTTAAAGAATGCATACTAAATGAGATGAAACTTTAAAATGAATGCAACCTAATGCAATGTTATTTTATGAAAGTTTGATGCTTAAAATAAATGCAACCTAATGCAATGCTATTTAATGAATTGGATTTAAATGATGAATGCAACCTAATGAAAAGAATCTAATTGTTGCTTGAGGGTGGAAAGTCCTAAATGAATGCATTATAACATGAATCTAAAAAATTATCATGAACTAATGTAATGCACCCTTGTTTTTGATTTAGGATTTCCAACACATTCGATCACATATAATTTTTGATGTTCCTTTGATTTTTTATTTGACTACACCCCCTTTCTATTTTCCTTTTGCAATTTAATTTTTAGCCTAAGAAAGGCAAATACATTTAATCTAAGATGTATATGACTAATTGTCACTTGTTCAAAAATTTGGAGCTTATATTCATCATTGAGTAGTATTTGGAATCATGATTTTAGTACAACCATCACTAGTTCAACCATGATGATATGAATACTTGTTTCACCTCTTACATTGCTTTCCCTGTTAGAAAGTAAAGTCCACCAAGATAACTGAGAGGGGGGGGGGGATGAATAAGTTATAAAATAATTATAACTTTTATCATCTTCAACAACATTAAACCATATAAGCAATATAATTACCAACGATAGAAAGATATTCATACACAATAACACAATGACACAAGATATGTTGACTGTTAATATGATTTAGAACAACAGAGAGGGGGGGTGAATCAATTCTTCTCAGGTCCTGATGTATAAAACAATCTCATAAACTTATCTTTAAATTAGATCCAAAACCAAAATAAACTCAGTCATCACTAATTCAATAATAGAAACATCTAACAATGCAATCCACTACCTAGCTGTAACTTATCTTGCAAAACATAGTAATGTTCAGATCTAAACATACACACAAGTATAAACACCAGGATTTATAGTGGAAACCTAATTTGGGAAAAACCACTTTGTAACATGCTACTATTATTTTCACTCTTCTGAAGTGAGCTCGGTAAAAAGCCAACCTTGTCAAAGGTTACAATACACACTGTCAAATGTGACCCGGTTAAAGGATTTCAATCACCCTATTAAAAGTGAGCCTAGTTATAGGACTTACATACACTCCATTAGAATGCAACCTTGTTCAAAGGATTTAACATATGACTATTAGGGCAACCTCTATTAAAAGGATTGTGACTATTACAATGGTTAGAAAGTAGTAGCAGTATTATCTGAAAAATATACAACTCACTTTGCAAATATCAGATTTGATTCTGTACACTAATGCTTATTTACTGACTTTGAAACTTTTCCATTTCCATCTCTGATCTGCTCAAAACTTTTCTTCAAGCAATCACCACCATTCTCCTTCATCCTTTTTTGCTTATTCAGTTAATAAAACTTTTATCTTCCAGCATTCTCTATTCACCATGTGCATACATGTCACAATGTTCAAGTTTCCTTATATTTTCCTCAATTAGGTTAACTCATATTTTGCCACTCAATCTCATTCATAGATCTTAGGGTTAGGTCAAATTCATTGAATCTACCCACTTTATGTTCTTCGGCTCCTTTTCTAGAATCATCTCAAATCTCTTAAAGATTTACAATAAAATGTTTTACAATGCATTTAATGCTTCCAAACAATCAATAAATAAAGTCAACATGTTTTACATAATCCAAGAATTCAACAATGTTGGCTCCAAAATTAAATTCTCTTCACATATAAAATTGTTGATGCTCGGTCAATACTGTGATTGTTCACTCGATCTTCATGAAGAACGCTCGGTCAATACTAAAACTATCTCCTCGGCTTATACTGACTTCCTCGGCAATTTACTAATGGTCGGTCGACACTATAATTTTTCTCGGCATATACTAACTCGGTTGACACTAACATCACTAGGCTTAAACATAATTTTTCCATTCTTTTCTCGGTTAAGCCTACCAGTTTAGTCTTCAGTCTTACTAAGATAAACAATACATTATCTCATCATAGTGCAACATAGTCAAGTACACTTTGTAGTATCAAGATAACTCAACCTTTCCCTAGGTGCTATTGTTACCAACCTTGCTTAGCCCCTTAGCAACACTCAAATAGATATAGTACTTTCCTATGTAGCAATAGTCTTACCAATTAAGGTTTGACATCAATGATAATACAACAATTATTTCAATTCATTTTCCAATAATCTCCCTCTTTGGAATTGATGGCAACACCATATGATATCACCTGAATAACACATGGATTACCAACCAATCCAAAAATTTATCTATCCATCAGAAAATTATTTATAATATCCTTAACTTCATTCTAATTCAGAATCCTATAAGCCTCACTTCTATGACCATTAGAAGTATTCAGATCTCCCTCTATCCTGATTCTTCATTTCATTTCATCATCCTCTTTCCTTTTAGTTCCATCAGCTCATCAACTCTTTCTTTTCAGTATCATGTGTTATCATATTAGTACATTCTCCCTCTTTGAAAAAAATTCCAAAGCAGCAACTAAAACATACATCCATTAGATGTAGATAATATCTGTGTAGCTCAGTGTTTCTCCCTCTGTCATCTTGCTTATGACTAATTCATTATCTTTGCCTCTCTTCACAACTCTAGGCCAGCCCTAAAGTGTGACAATCTTCTACATCAATTTGTCAAATGTTCTACTGTAGCATACTTGATGTAGTGCTCCTAGCTTGTCTAGGCAGTCTCAGTTAGGGGAAGAACCCCTAGTTGACTTCTCAAATACTCATGAGCTTCTTTGGGTAAAGCTTTAGTGAATATGTTTGCTAGTTGTTCTTTTGTATTCACATATTCCATTCAGACTTCTTTGTCTTGTACTAATTCTCTCAAGTAGTGATACTTGATTGCAATGTGCTTGGTCTTAGTGTGCATCACTGGATTCTTAGAAATATTGATAGCACTTGTGTTGTCATAGAAAATAACAACAGGTTCAGTGATTTCTTCTTTCATGCCTATCAACAATTGTTTTATCCCTACCAAGTTTGAACAGTTTACTGCAGAAACAACATACTCAGCCTCGACAATAGATTGGGAAATGCAATTTTGTTTCTTGCTTGTCCAGGAGACTAATCTCTGTCCAAGAAAGAAAGCTCCACCACTTGTACTCTTTCTGTCATCTACATTTCCTACCCAATCAACATCTATATAAACTCAAAGTTCAAATTTTTCATCCTTCTTATAATATAGACCATAGTCAGTAGTTCCTTTCAAGTATCTTATAATTCTTTTCACGGCCATCATATGTGTTTCCTTAGGATTGGCAGAGAATCTTGCCACAATCCCAATAGCTAATGCAATATCTGGTCTACTATGTACAACATACTACAATTTTCCAATCATGGATCTATATAGAGTTTGATTCACTTCTACAACATCATCATTCTTAGATAACTTTTGTCCAGTAACCATGGGAGTTCCCACTGGTTTAGCATCTTCTATCCCAAAAATTTTCAGTATTTCATTAACATATTTAGACTGTGTAATGAAAATTTCATTCTTCCTCTGATATACTTGTAAACCAACAAAGAATTTGATCTCACCAAACATACTCATTTCAAACTCAGTTTGCATTTCATTTGAGAAACTTTTACATAATGCATCTTGTCCACCAAAAATAATGTCATCAATAAAAAATTTTGCCAACAGGATACCTTTACCTTCTTCATCCTTCATGTACAGATTGCTTGTGTCATTTGTTCTTGAAAATCCAATTTGTATCAAGTAGTTTTGCAACCTTTCATACCATTCTCTAGGTGCTTGCTTCAATCCATACAATGCTTTGTTCAGTTTGCACACCATGTGTCTTCTATTTGGATCAATAAAACTTTCTGGTTATTCTATGTAAACTTCTTCTTCTAGTATACCATTCAAAAATGCAAACTTGACATCCATTTGATATACCTTGAAATCTTTATAAGTAGCATATGCAAGAAAAGTTCTTACTCCTTCCAATCTAGCTATAGGGGAAAATGTCTCCCCATAATCTATTCCTTCTTCTTGTGCGTAGCCTTTGCATACCAACCTAGCTTTGTTCCTAGTGATTTCACCATTTTCATTCATCTTATTCTGAAACACCCATTTTGTTCCTATAACATTCTTGTTTTCAGTTCTCGGCACCAGAGTCCAAGTATCATTTTTCTCAATCTGGTCAATTTATTCATTCATTGCTTGTATCTAGTCTTCATTCTCTAATGCTTCTCTAGTTGTCTTTGGTTCAAATTCACATAATAGACGTGTTGGATCCTTAGTTTTACTTCTGGTCTGGATTCCAGTATCTTTGTCTCCAATTATCTATTCAGGCTTATGATGTCTTCTCACATATTTCTCCAAAATAGGTTGAGCTGTTCTCTCCTCTATTTCATCATGTTCCTCAATAAGATTGTTAGATTCAACTTTAGAATGTTCAGCAACCTCTTCCTGATACTCAACAACATTTTCTTGTAGCTCGGCATGTTCTTGTTCTTTCTCGGCACTATTTTCCTGACGTTCGACAGCTTCTGTCTGTCACTTGGCATTGCTTACCCAAGACTCGGCATCAGGTGCAAGTCTGTTACTTGCCTCTTCTTCTTCTTCAATGTACACAAAAGATCTATAATCTTCTAGTTCTCTTTTACTATCACCTTCATTTTTTTCTGCATACTCATCAATTTTGACATTCACACTTTCCACAATTTTGTTATTGTTAGAGTTCAAACACTTATAAGCTTTACTTTTTGTGGAGTACCCTAGGAATATGCCTTCATCACTCTTAGCATCAAACTTTCCATTCCTAGTGTCTTTTAATATATAGCACTTAATTCCAAAGATTCTAAAGTATTTAACACTTGGTGCATGCCCATGCCATAATTCATAAGGTGTCAGATTTGTAACTTTCTTGATCTGTACTCGGTTAAGAGTGTAGACAGTAGTGCTTATAGCTTCTTTCCAATATTTATGTGCCACATTCTTTTCAATCATCAATGTCCTTGCACAATCCAAGATAGATCTATTTCTCCTTTCTGCTATACCATTCTATGGAGGTTTTCTAGGTGTAGACATCTATGTTTTAGTTCCTCTATCATTGTAAAATAGATTAAATTCATTTGATGTAAATTCTCCACCTCGGTCAAATCTAAGACATTTCAGGTTCCTACCTATCTCCTTTTCAACCTTAGCCAAATACCACTTAAAATATTGAAAAGCTTCAGATTTTTCTTTTAGAAACATCACATGCATCATCCTAGTATGATCATCAACAAATAAGATAAAGTATCTAGCACCATAGTAACTTTGTACACCCATAGGTCCACAAAGGTCAGTATGAACCAAATCTAAAATGTTTTCAGAAGTAAAGGTTTTTCTCTTGAAACTTGACTTTGTCATTTTTCCTAATTAGCATTCCTTGCATATCACATTCTCAGGTTTCTTCAATCTAGGTAGACCTCTTACCTTTTTCTTCTTACTTATCTCTACCAGATTGTAAAAGTTAACATGACACAACCTTTTATGCCATAACCAAATATCATCAAGTTGTGCAATCAAACATGTTTCTTCAGATAGGTCAAGATAGGACAAATTACCTCTAGTCTGATCTCCACTTCCAATCAGTTCTCCAACAGCATTAAATATTTTAGCTTGCTTGTGATGAAATTCCACTCGGTAACCAATTTTGTTAAGCTGAGCAACACTTAAAAAATTATAATTAAGACCTTCAACCCAATATGCATTTTCACAAGATATCTTATCAGTTAGTTTAATCAAACATTTTCCTCTAACAGGACATGGTGCATCATTACCAAATTTTACACTTTTACCTCTATAATGATGTAAGGTCTCAAACTTATTTTTGTCACCAGTCATGTGATGTAAACAACCATTGTTAATAATCCATTTATCATTCTTGTTCACATAGGATATCAATGCAGTTTTCTCATCCTCATCAGATTCATCTTTCATTGCAACATAAACTACCTCAATTTCAAAATCATCATTATCAGTGTCAGTCTCTTTTTCAGCAATGTAACAAGATTTCTTACCTTTTCCCTTGTAGTCTTTGTTCCATTAGTAGCTTATGTCATCTTTTATGTCTTTGTATTTTCTTTTCCTTTCATCATCTTTATCCTTCCCGTTAGGACATCTAGCAACTATATGCCCAAATTTATTACATGCAAAACATATAATAGGGAGTTTACCTTTATACTTTCCTTTTCCCCTTCTTAGTCTTCTAGCCATAAGAGCTTCTAGATCTTCTAGGTCTTCATCAGAAGTGTCACTGTCACTTTCACTATCACTTTCACTTTCACTTTCACTTTCACTTTCACTGATGCATCTTTCTTTTTCTTTCTTTGGCTTATTCAGAACTAGCTGTGACTTAAAAGAAGATTCAACATTTCCAATGCTTCCAATAGTGAAATTATCATAGTTAGAGAGTTGAAAAGTAGTCAGCTTACCAACCAAACTTTCCAAAGTAAGCACATTAGTAGAGTTACATGTAGATTCTTGAATAGCTAAGATCTTAATAGCATATATAGGATGAAGGGTTCTTAATACTTTCCCAATTATAGTTTCATCATCAATAGTCCCATTATCTCCTCTAATAGCATTCACAACTTCTTTTATTCTACTACATTATTATGCAATGTTTTCACCTTCTTGCATTCTCATTTCATCAAACTTACCTCTAAGACTCTCGGCCTTTGCTTTCAGCACATTCAAGTCACCACCATAGATCCTTACAAGAGTGTCCCACATATCCTTTGTAGTTGTGCAGTCCTTAATGTCCTCAAATTCTGGATAGCTTAGGGCAGATGCAATTTCCAGCATTGCTTGATTATGTTCTTGCTTAGCTCTCATTTCTTTGGTAGTGAAAGGTGCGACAGGTGAGACATAACTATTCTCAATGTAGTACTTTGCAGAGTCTCCAATACCAGCTAGATGTAGCTTCATCAAGATTTTCCATGCAGGGAAATTTTCCTTTTTCAACTTTGGTACCTCCTTCTTATAAATCCTGATCATTTGCTTCAAGCCCCTTTAAACTTGATTTCTATCAACACTAATAATAAGCAACTTAGCTCTGATACCAATTGTTAATATGATTTAGAACAATAGAGAGGGGGGGTGAATTAGTTGTTCTGATGAAGGGTGCTCCCCTTAATACCACAACACATAATAGAAACAAAGAAATAACAACAATATGCAAGAACAGAAAATTGGCTTCTTATTATCTCCACAAATGTGGAATTACAAACTTTCAGAATTACAATATGCAAAGCCACATGGGAATTCCCTTACAATATTCTATAAGACAAAGCCTCGAATCAATACCCAGATCTACTACCCAGAGCTATCCTGAACTGCCTAAGACAACACTACAACCTTCCTTATATAGGCAATTTTCCACCGCCTAGGAAGGTTCCAAAATTTTTAGCCAACAAGGCCCACCAAACTTAGAATTATTTTATTTTTCATTTTATTACATCAAATTTGCCTCAAAATAACTTTTGAAACTCAAACAAAATTTTTGAAGGAAAATCATTTTTTGCCATTTCAGGTGACCCAACTTCCGGAGACCATAAGTCATCACCCATTGACTCGATTGACTATTATAAACCCATTTCAAAAAGGGCACAAGGAGCTCTACAATGCCTAAATCAAGCAAGCTTCATTCAGCCAAAAATTTGACCTCATCCGGGGCCTCTAAAGCCTTCAAAATTGAGTTCAAAGTTTCTGTACCCTATTTCCAAAACTGAAAAGTTTCAATATCTTCAAAACCAGACTTGATCTAGCATTGAAACTTTACAGGCAGGCTGATATGACTAAGACGAACCTCCAATTGTGAAATTAGAACATACTGAGATCATATGACCAACTTACTAAAAATAGCAAGTTTCCATAAATAGCAGCTCTACATAAGATAGCCCTTATTGAAAAGAAACCAAAAATATTTTTGGGTGATGCAAGATTTCTCTTACACCTAGGATACTCCTGCATCAGACACCCGAGGTAATTTGAGAATTGACCCTGTCACGACTCAGGTGTGAAGAGAGAAACCAAGATGGTTAACCTCCTACTTTATCAACCATGATGAATCTTCAATATATTTTCCTTTCCACTTGACCAGATATTCTTCATATGTCATGTTCCTTGTGCTTCTGCCAACATGACTGTTCAGTATATCCTCAATCTCCTTAGTATCTGAACTAGTTGCTGGAATACTCTACTGTGCTACTGTGATCTCATCTTCAACACCTCCTTCATGATACTCTATCAAATCTGAAATGTTAAACACTGGTGAAATATTCAGCTCAGTAGGCAATTCTACCTCATATGCATTTCTCGAATCATGCTTCTTCAGTATCTTACATGGCCCAAACTTCTTCATTTTCAGCTTGTTGTATGTACCAACTAGAAATCACTCCTTTCACAAATGAGCCATGACTTCATCTCCAACCTAAAATTCCTTATGCCTCCTTTTCTCATCTACCTTAGCCTTATACTATGCATTCATCTTGGTAATGTGCTTCCTCACCTCCTAATGGATGTTCTTCAAATGTTCTGCAAAATCTTCAGCTTCAGCACTACTTATTTCTCTTTTATTTATCTTCCTCAACTCAGATGCATTTCTGGGACTACTTACATATACAATCTGGAATGATGATTTACCAGTGCTCCTATTGACAGAATTATTATATGCAAATTCCACCTGTGGTAAAATCAAATCCCATCCTATTGGCTTATCTCCAACCAAACATCTCAGCAAATTCCCCAAACTCCTATTCACCACCTTTGTCTGTCTATCAGTCTGTGGATGATGGGATGAACTAAACTTCAAATCTATCTTCAACTTCTTCCATAATATACACTAGAAATATCCAACAAGCTTAGTGTCTTGATCTGAAACTATGGTCTTTGGCAAACCATGTAGTCTCACTACTTCTCTAAAAAACAATTCTACTACATGAACAACATCATTAGTCTTCTTGCAGGGAATAAAATGTGTCATCTTTGAAAATCTATCAACCACCACAAAAATTGAATTATGTCCCCACTAAGTCCTCGGTAAACCAAGAACAAAGTCCATACTGATATCTTCCCAAGGCTTCTCTGCTAGAGGTAATGGCTGATACAACCTTGTATTCTACTTCACTCCTTTCACTATCTGACATACTCTGCAACTCTATACAAACTTCTTCACATCCTGTTGCAACTGTGGCCAATAATAATTCTCACTAACCAAAGCAAGGGTTTTATCATGACCAAAATGTCCAGCCAATCCTCTGCTATGCTTCTCTTTCATGAGATTCTCCCTCATAGAACTTCATGGAATGCACAACTAACTCCCCCTTAATAGCATATCATCCTAAATGATAAAATCCAACCACTTCATTCTATCTAGAGTAATAGGTTCTTTACAAGCTTTCCAAGCTTCACCAAAATCAGGATCCTCTAGATACAAATTCTTGAGTTCCTTGAACCCAACCACCTCAATCTGCATCTCTGTTAGCAATAGTTGCCTTCTGCTAAGCGCATCTACAACCCTATTAGACTTTCCACTTCTGTATTTCAAAACAAATGTATAACTCTGCAAAAACTCAACCCATTTCAAATGTCTCTGATTCAGGTTTCCTTGACTATTCAAATATTGCAAGGCTTGATGATCAGTATATAAAACAAACTCCTTAGGAAGTAGATAGTGTCTCCACTTCTTCAATGCTTGAACTATAGCATAAAACTCCTAATCATAAATAAAATATTTTCTCTTGGCATCATTCAACTTCTCACTGAAATAAGCAATAGGTTTACCTCCTTGGCTCATAACAGCTCCTATTGCAGTACCACTAGCATCACAGTCTACTTGAAACACCTTATTAAAATTTAGAAGTGCTAAAATAGGTTGTTCTATAACTTTCTATTTCAATAGTTTAAAACTCTTATCTACCCCATTAGTCCACTTGAACTCTTTTCTATCCCCTCTCATTGTTTCAGTCAAGGGTCCACAAATACTGCTAAATTTTTTGATAAACTTTCTATAAAAGCTAGCCAAACCATGAAAATATCTTACCTCAGTAGCACTCCTTGGAGTAGGCCATTCAAGGATAGCTTGTACTTTCTCTAGATCTATTTTCAAACCTTCTGCTGAAACTACAAATCCCAAATACACTAATTCCTTCTTCACAAAACTGCACTTCTTCAAATTAATCAACAATTTCTCATCTCTCAACTTCTCAAACACCATATGAATATACAGCATATGTTCCCCCAATGTCTTGCTAAAGATCAAAATATCATCTAGGTAAACAATGACAAACTTAGCCAGAAATTCTTTTAGAACCTCATTCATGAGCCTCATGAAAGTGCTCGGTGCATTGGTTAGCCCAAAAGGCATGACTAACCACTCATATAGTCCTTCTTTTGTCTTGAAGGTAGTCTTCCATTCATCTCCTTCTTTTATTTGAATCTAGTGATATCCACTCTTCAGATCTATCTTTGAGAAATACACAACCCCACTCAAATAGTTTATAATATCATCCATTCATGGCAATGGAAACTGGTACTTGATTGTGATCTTGTTTATTTCTCTAGAATCTATACACATCCTCCATTCTCCATTCTTCTTTGGTGATAATACCGCTGGTACAACACAGGGACTCAGACTCTCTCAAATCAACCCCTTCTGCAATCACTCATGTACTTGCCTATTCAACTCTTTACTTTCTACTGGTATCATTCTGTGTGCTACCTTGTTTAGAAAACTAGCTCCTAGAATCAAATCCATCTAATGACTGATCTTCCTTACCAGTGGTAATCCATCAGGTACATTATCAAATACAATATCTTAAAACTCATTAAACAAATCTGCAACCTCTATAGGTACATCCTCCATTTCCTCTTTACTAGCTTTTGGAATTAAAGCAAAACACACATGCTCATGCCTCATACCATCTAGGAATTTTTTTCTATCAAAAAAAGTTATTCTTGCATTACCACATACCTTTTCTTCGGTCTCCTTCAATGGCTTTAGCTTATGTCGCACTCCATCCTTTGTCAGGGAATAGGTATTCACACGACCATCATGTACAACACATCTATCAAACTGCCATGGCCTACCCAACAACATGTGACATGCATCAATAGGTATGATATCACATAGTACCTCATCATGGTACCCACCAATCTAGAACTTTACTAGGCACTATTCACTGACCATGACCTTGTGGTCATCCTGCACCCAAGCAATCTGATATGGATGTGGGTGTTTTTGTCTCTTGAGCTTCAACTTTGTCACCATCTCTTCTAACACCAAATTTTTAGTGCTTCCACTATCAATAATCACATCACAACATTTACCATCACACTTGCATCTAGTGCAAAATAGGCTCCTCATTTGTTCAGGTTCATTCTCACCACTCAGCAGGACTCTTCTGTTAATCAACGTTTCTCCTCTTTTAGCATCTTTAGAATTTGAGGATCTGGCATCTTCATCTACATGTGCCACTCTGGCCTGGCCTTCATTCCTCCTATCCATCTTTCTTTGGTGTTGAGGACATTCAAATGCCCTGTGACCTTCTTCTCCATAGTGAAAATATGTTCCACGGAAACCTCCTCTTCCTGAACCTTGTCCTCTTCCTCTTCCTCTCTGATCTCTATTATTCTGATCTTAAAAATGATTGGAGTTGTTTCCTCTATGATTTTGACTGCTACTGGCCTCATCCTTCTTTTTTAGATCTTCATTTTAGGCTCCATATGACCATCCACCAGATCATCTACCGTGACCTCTTCCATTTTGTCTACTCTCGAACTTCATGTTCAACTTTTCCTCTACTTTTAAGGAAAACTAGTATGCCTCTTCAATACTATTCATTTGAACCAGATTTAGTTCCTCCTAAATGCTTGGCCTCAACCCATTAAGGTAATGGGAAACTTTCTCCTTATCAGTTTCTGGATGGCCTGTTCTGATGAGAATTTGATAGAACTCCTCTGTATACTCCTAAACAGATCATCCCGCTTGCTTCAAACTTTGCATTTTCTTCAGTAGGTCAAGGTCATAATCAACAGGGATGAACTGTCGCTTCAATTTATCCACCATCCGATCCCATCTTGTGATTTTATCTTTCCTTCTTCTATTTCACTCCAATTGAATCTCTTGCCACCAGATCTTCGCATGACCTTTTAGTCTGGCCTTCATGAATTTGACCCTATAAGGATCCTCAATATCTTCATACTCAAAATATTCTTCACATTCATTGATCCAGTTGACCAACTCCTCTGGGTTAAGATTTCTTGAAAATGTAGGAACCTTAATCTTAGGTCTTTTTCTGATCTTGGAAATGGCCTGAAAAAGTCTTTCTTCCTCCTGGTTTACAACTTCAACTTCTCCTTCTTGATCTTCTTCTTTGGCTTCATCCTCGCTTTCATCTCTAGCATTAAGATTCATTCCTCTGCGAATCTCTTCTTATAATGCTCGCACTTGTCTCTGGAGCACTCTAACCTTAGGTGTTACAACACTAGCTCTTTCACCACATTCCCTTCATGGAGGCATTTTTGTGATGTGCATTGAAACCCTAACCTTGGTCCTGATGCAAACTGCCTCACACTCAGCGATCTATTTACATAGAAACCCTAACCCACGGTCCTCGTGCAAATTGCCTCACAATTGGTGATCTGTTTAAACACTCAAGAACTCCTGCTCTGATACCACTTGATGAAGGGTGCTCCCCTTAATACCACAAACAAATAACAGAAACAGAGAAATAACAACAATATGCAAGAATAGAAAATTGGCTTCTTATTATCTTCACAAATGTGGAATTACAAAATTTTAGAATTACAATATGCAAAGCCACATGGGCATTCCCTTACAATATTCTATAGGAAAAAGCCTCGAATCAATACCCAAATCTACTACCTAGAACTATCTCGAACTGCCTAAGACAACACTACAGCCTTCCTTATATAGGCAATTTTCCACCGCTTGGGAGGTTCTAGAATTTTTAGCCAACAAGGCTGACCAAACTTAGAATTATTTTATTTTTCATTTTATTACATCAAAGTCAGCTCAAAATAACTTTTGAAACCCAAATAGAAATTTTGAAGGAAAATTATTTTTCGCCATTTCAGGTGACCCAACTTTCGGAGACCATAAGTCATCACCCATTAACCCAATTGACTATTATAACCCCATTTCGGAAAGGGCACGAGGAGCTCTACAACACCAATATCAAACAAGCTTCATTCAGCCAAAAATTTGACCTCATCCAGGGCCTCTAAAGCTTTCAAAATTGAGTTCAAAGTTTTTGTACCCTATTTCCATAACCGAAAAGTTTCAATATCTTCAAAACTAGACTTGATCTAGCAATGAAACTTTATAGGCAGGCTGATATGACTAAGATGAACCTCCAACTGTGAAATCAAAACATTCTGATATTGTATGACCAACTTACTAAAAATAGCAATTTTCCATAAATAGCAGTTCTACACAAGATAGCCCTTATTGAAAAGAAACCAGAAATATTTTTGGGTGATGCAAGATTGCTCTTACACCTAGGATGCTCCTGCATCATGTTCTTAGGTCCTAATGTATAAAACAATCTCATAAACTTATCCTTAAATTAGATCCAAAAACCAAAATAAACTTGGTCATCACTGATTCAATAATAGAAACATCTAACAATGTAGTCCACTACCTAGCTATAACTTATCTTGCAAAACATAGTAATGTTCAGATCTAAACATACACACAAGTATAAACACCAGGATTTATAGTGGAAACTTAATTTGGGAAAAACTACTTTGTAACATGCTACTATTATTTTCACTCTTCTGAAGTGAGCTTGGTAAAAAGCCAACCCTATCAAAGGTTACAATACACACTATCAAATGTGACCCGGTTAAAGGATTTCAATCACCCTGTTAAAAGTGAGCCTAGTCATAAGACTTACATACACTCCATTAGAATGCAACCTTGTTCAAAAGATTTAACATATGACTGTTAGGTCAACCTCTGTTAAAAGGATTTTGACTATTACAATGGTTAGAAAGTAGCAGCAGTATTATCTGAAAAATATACAACTCACTTTGCAAATATCAGATCTGATTTCGTACACTAATGCTGGTTTACTAACTTTGAAACTTTGTCATTTCCATCTCTGATCTGCTCAAAAATTTTCTTCAAGAAATCACCACCATTCTCTTTCAGCCTTTTCTGCTTATTCAATCAATAAAACTTTTCTCTTCCAGCATTCTCTGTTCACCATGTGCATACATCTCACAATGTTCAGGTTTCCTTATATTTTCCTCAATTAGGTTAACTCATCTTTTGGTGCTCAATCTCATTCGTATATCTTAGGGTTAGGTTAGATTCATTGAATCTACCCGCTTTATGTTCTTCAGCTCCTTTTCTAGAATCATCTCAAATCTCTTAAAGATTTACAATAAAATGTTTTACAATGCATTTAATGCTTCCAAACAATCAATAAATAAAATCAACACATTTTACATAATCCAAGAATTCAACAATGTTGGCTCCAAAATTAAATTCTCTTTACATATAAAATTGTTGATGCTCGGTCAATACTGTGATTGTTCACTCGGTCTTCATGAAGAATGCTCAGTCAATACTAAAACTATCTCCTTGGCTTATATTGACTTCCTCGGCAATTTACTGATGCTCGGTCAACACTATAATTTTACTCGGCATATACTAACTCAGTCGACACTAACATCACTCAGCTTAAACATGATTTTTCCATTTTTTTCTCTATTAAGCCTACTAGTTTAATCTTCAGTCTTACTAAGATAAACAATACATTATCTCATCATAGTGCAACATAGTCAAGTACACTTTGTAGTATCAAGATAACTCAACCTTTCCCTAGGTGCTATTGTTACCAACCTTGCTTACCCCTTAGCAACACTCAAATAGATATATTACTTTTCTAAGTAGAAACAATCTTACCAATTAAGGTTTGACATCAATGACAATACAACAATTGTTTCAATTCAGCTTCCAACATTGTCTAGGGAACCTCTTGATCAAAGAGTAAACCCTGCTGGGAATGATGCCCACAAAAGATGGACTAATATGAATATTCCTTGTGAAAGGATGGACTCTGTTAAGAGTCTTATGAAATACATTCAGTACAAATGAATCCCTGTTAGGAGATTTTGAATCCCTCTTAAAAGATTCTAACCCTATTACGAGTTATGGAAGACAGAAGGACCCACTGCCCAAACAGCTTCAGGGTAAGATCACTAAACATACTGTCCAAATAATCTTTGCATTACTCAACAAAATAATATGTTACCTCTTCTCTGACTATGCCAAACTGCACTCACTATTACATCAGATCTCAATTTCAGATCTATGTACCTCACATGTCTTCCTTCACAAATTCGCTTTCATACTTAGCTCTTTTCTTCACTTCATGCATACAACATCACACACAACCGCTACTACCATATCACAAGTACATACTTCACACTAAAATAATAAAATACATTCATTCATTTATACCACACTCAAATAATTACAAATGAGTCGGCATACAATTACAAAATAAAAGTTTCCGCACGCTACACCAAAATTACACAAAATTGTCAGCTTCAAAATATAATAAATCTTCACTTGTGTGACCTAAAAGTTTGTGCTATCATCCATGTCACTATCAATGTGTCTTCAACTTCCCTTTAACTACACAAAACCAGATTCCATCCTGATTAGGAGATATCATCTGATTTCCACAAACGGCTACTCAAGAACACTGCCTGAATACTGCTTCCACCAAAATGATCATAACTTCCATGAATAAATGAATTACTATCTGCACTCTTAACCATAGACATATAACATATCAAATAGTATATTATCAACATCACATAGCTCCAACTACGATAACCCATGTGCGCTAATCCAAACTCTGTCTGCTTCTCTCAAAGTCTTTGGTAAATCACTGTGTTGACATCAATGAAAATCATAGTCATGAATGCAACAACAACTACTAAAGAATGGCTGCCAAACATTTAGCATTCATTCCTAACAATCTCCCCCATTGGCATTGATGGAAACATAGATGAAAAACATCGAATGTTCCAAAAATCCAATACTGCAACATTGCTTCTTCAAATCATCTTCATCAATCAAATCTTGCTTCGTTATCCTAATCAGTTCTCTCTAGCATATGTCGCAGATAGTTTTTCATGTATACAATTCCCCCATTGACATCAATGATAGAAATTTCATCACTATGTCAACAACAACTCAATGTCAAAAGACACTTTTCAGAAAATACATTTACTAGAGTCCTCATGACTCATCTCAGATACACATACTCCCCCATAGAGGAAGTACCAACATCCAATCTAGAAGAAAGATAAGGCTCATATAGCACTGGATGGATGCAACCAACTGCATCACTTTTCAAAAGTAGGCTGGGGCATAACCCCAAGCATACCTATCAGATACTCAAATCTATCCTTAGGCAAAGGCTTTGTGAATATATCTACTATCTGCTCCTTTGTACTTATGTACTCAATTCTGACTTCTTTCTCAACAACTTTCTCTCTTACAACATGATACTTAATCTCTATATGCTTTGTCTTAGAATGTAATACAAGATTCTTAGACATACTAATTGTATTGGTGTTGTCACAATGTATGACAACAAGCTCAACAAATTTTATTCCAATATCCTTCAGCATTTGCTTCATCCAAATTATCTGGTTACAATTGTTTGCTGCTGCTACATATTCTGCTTATGTTGTGTTTTGTGAGATACAATTCTGCTTCTTGCTTATTCACAAAACCAATCTTCCTCCAAGGAAAAATGCTCCACCACTGGTGCTTTTCTTATCATCAACACTGCCTCCCCAATCAGCATCTATATATGCACATAGGGGAAAATCATCAAATTTTTCATACTGTAGTCCATAGTCCATTGTGCCTCTTAAATATCTCAATATCCTCTTTACTGCTGCATAATGTGATTCTCTAGGTTCAGATTGAAATCTTGCTACAATTCCAACTAAATGTGCTATATTACATCTTGTATGAGTCAAATACTACAATCCTCCAATCATAGATCTATATTTCTTTTGTTCTACTATAGGAGTCTCATCTGTGCTAGATAACTTATGTCCGGTCACCATAGGTGTTCCAACTGGTTTACAATTCTCCATTCCAAATATTTTAAACAATTCATTCAAGTACTTTGTCCAACTTACAAAGATACCATCATTGTTTTGTGTTATCTGTAATCCCAAAAAGTATTTCATTTCACCAATCATACTCATTTCAAATTCAGTCTTCATTTCATCAGCAAATTTGTCACTAGCTTCATCTTCTCCTCCAAAGATAATGTCATCAACAAAAATAACTATAACTAACAAACCATTTTCAATTTCTTTTGTGTATAGATTGCTATCAGCTGTTCCTTTTGTAAATCCTAACTTTAACAAATACTTATCTAGTCTTGCATACCAAGTTATAGGTGCTTGTTTAAGTCCATATAAAGCTTTCTTCAATTTACATACCGTGTCTCCTTCTTGACTTAAAGGAAAACCTTCATGTTGCTCAGTGTAGACTTATTCTTCCAATTCTCCATTTAGAAATGCTAACTTCACATCCATCTGATATACTTTGAATTTCTTGTAAGCTGCATAAGCCAAAAACATTCTTATTGCCTCAATTCTTGCAACAAGTGCAAAGGTTTCTTCATAGTCAATTCCTTCTTGTTGTGAGTAACCCTTACGTACCAATCTTATTTTGTTTCTCACTACTTCTCCTTGTTCATTCATCTTGTTTCTGAATACCCATTTAGTTCCAATAACATTCTTGTCTTTAGGTCTAAGGACCAATTCTCATGTCTTATTCTTTTCAATCTGATCTAGTTCTTCTTTCATAGCATTAGTCCAACTTTCATCTTCACAAGCTTCATTAGTAGTCTTAGGTTCAATTTGAGAAATCAAACATAACTATTCTTGTGCCTTATTTCAAGTTAGAACTCCTCTTTTGATGCTCCCAATAATCTATCCAATAGGATGATTTCCTAACAAGCTCTTGCTAGGTGTCACTATCTCAGATCTCTCTTCAGATGTAGGTTCTTCAATGACTTCACTATGGCTTTCATTCAACAAATCACTATCAGTTTCATAAAATAATTCAGTAGATTTAGTGTTAGGTTTAGGATGAGCTTCTTCATTAGATTCATAATCAAGCATTCTTTCCTGAATTTTGAACTTTTCATCAACTTTAACATTTGCACTTTCAACAATAGTCTTAGTTCTTTTATTGAAACATCTATATGTTTTACTTTTCAAATAATATCCAAGAAATATACCTTCATCACTTCTAAGATCAAAATTTCCAATATCATCATCTCTCTTTATATAACATTTCCTTCCAAAAATTCTATAATACATAACTGAGGGTGCATGTCCAAATATAATTCATAAGGTGTCTTGTCTATGTTTGCTCTGATTTGTACTATGTTCATTGTATACACTATTGTGTTCACTGCTTCTCTCCTGAATATCTTTACCAAATCATTTTCAAATAACATAGCTCTTGCTGCTTCAGTCACTGATCTGTTCATTCTTTTTGCAATGCCATTTTGTTCAGGTGTTCTAGGGGCTGAATACTGTCTCTTAATGCCATTTTATTCACAAAAGGTGTTAAACTCTCTAGAAGTAAATTATCCACCTCTATCAGATCTCAAACATTTAATCTTCATTCCAGATTCATTCTCAACTTTATTCTTAAAATCTTAAACTTATCAAATGATTCAGATTTTTCTTTAAGAAATGCAATCCACATCATTCTTGTAAAATAATCAACAAGAATCATAAAATACCTTTCTCTATAGAATCCTCTAGTCCTGGTAGGACCACTCAAATTTGTATGAACAATCTCCAGCTTCTCTGTAGATGTAAACTTCTTATTGGGAAAAGAACTTCTCTTCTATTTAGCCATTACACATTCTTTGCAAATCATGTTAGTAGGCTTCATAATTTTTAGGTAAATCTCTTACTACAAGTGTAGTACTTACTTTCACAATCTTATCAAAGTTTATATGACAAAACATTCTATGCCATAACCACCTTTCATCAATCTTAATAATCAAACATGTCATCTCAGTAGGATTCAAGTAACATACATTACCTTTGGTTCTAGATCCAATTCCAATCAGATTTCCATCTTTATCCTTTATCACGCAAGTTTTCTTAGTAAACCAAACTTGATATCCCTTATCAACTAACTATCCAACACTCAAAAAATTATGTTTCAATCTATCCACAAAATAAACATCATCAATATTAGTCTTTCCATCAAGAGTAATAGATCCTATACCTTTAATCAAACAAGGTGCATTATTTCCAACTCATATTCATTCAACTTTATGAAATTTTTCATGTCTCCAGTCATATGATGTGAACAACCACTGTCTATAATCCAATCAGCTTTGTTTTCAACTTGAGAAACTAAAGATTTTTCTTCCTTAACATCAGTTTCAAGATTCTCTTCTTTAATTGCTACAAATCCTATGTCATCATTATTCTCAGTATCACTTTCACTTAAAGTTCTTTCTATACTAGCTTCAAGATATTCATCATTAGCATAATAACATTCCTTAGATCTTCTAGGTTTGAAATTTTTTCTATATTTTTTAACTCTCTTAGGACATTTACATGCAAAATGACCATATTCTTGACAAGTCCAACATTTAAATATTTTCTTACCGTCTGGTTCTCTTTTCACAAGCAAGGCAATACCTTCTTCAATCTTCTTGTCTTCTTCATTTCTAGATCTGCTACTGCCAGCATAATCTCTACTCACACTGATGCTTCTTGACAAAGTAGGGGGAACACTAAGAGCACTGAATGCTATCTCCATTCTAGGTAAGTCTCCTGATAATCTTAGGTTTATTTCTGCTGCTTCCAATCTTCTAAGAAGAGTCTCTCTTGTAAAGTTTGTTGTACAAGGTATCACTTGTTCAATCATCTGTGTTGTCTACTTAAATACAGGAGTCAATGTCCTTAGAATTTTCCATATCACTTCATTCTTTGTCTTTGTTCCTCCACAAGATTTTATACCTGTAATGATTTCTGACATTCTACCAATATAACTTCTAATAGATTCATCTTCCAACATTATTATATCTTCAAATGAACATATCCAATTATGTAATCTAACTCTTTTTGCATGTTCATCACCTTCAAAAGTAGAGTGTAAAGCATTCCAAATTTTATGAGATTTTTTTAAATATTTTACCTGACTGTACTCATTCTTCAGAAGTGTTGTCAAAAGTGCTTCTCTTGCAAGTATGTTACACATGAATAGATCTCTCTCATCGACAGTACATGTTTCAAGATTGTCTTCTTCAATGATAGTCTTATTATTCTTTGTAATCAACCAATAACCTAGTCCTAAACATAGTAGGTGTGTCTTCATCTTTTCTTTCCAGCTGTCAAAATTTACTCCATCAAACTTAGGGCTTTATTTCCTAAAATTCACCATGGATCTCCTTAAGTTGTTAAACTTCTTTTTCAAGGACCTGCTGCTCTGGTACCAATTGTTAGAAAGTAAAGTCCACCAAGATAACTAAGAGGGGGGGGTGAATCAGTTATCAGATAATTATAACTTTTATCATCTTCAACAAAATTAAATCATATAAGCAATATAATTACCAACCATAGAAAGATATTCATACACAATAACACAATGACACAAGATATGTTGACTAGGGAACCTCTTGATCAAAGAGTAAACCCCGGTGAGAATGATGCCCACAAAAGATGCACTAATATGAATATTCCTTGTGAAAGGATGGACTTTGTTAGGAGTCTTATGAAATACATTCAGTACATATGAATCCTTGTTAGGAGATTTTGAATCCCTGTTAAAAGATTCTAACCTTGTTAAGAGTTATGGAAGATAGAAGGACCCACTACCCAAACAACTTCAAGGTAAGATCAATGAACACACTATCCAAATAATCTTTGCATTAATCAATAGAATAATATGTTACCTCTTCTCTAGCTATGCCAAACTACACTCACTGTTACATCATATCTCAATTTCAGATCTTTGTACCTCGCATGTCTTCCTTGACAAATTCGCTTTCATACTTAGCTCTTTTCTTCACTTCATGCATTCAACATCACACACAACTGCTGCTACCATATCACAACTACATACTTCACACTAAAAAAGGAAATAAATTTCTTCCTTTATACCACACTCAAATAATTACAAATGAGTTGACATACAATTACAAAATAAAAGTTTCCACATGCTACACCAAAATTACACAAAATTGTCAGCTTCCAAATACAATAAATCTTCACTCGTGTGACTTCAAAGTTTGCACTGTCATCCATGTCACTATCAATGTGTCTTCAACTTCTCTTTAACTACACAAAACTAGATTCCATTCTGATTAGGAGATATCATCCAATTTCCACAAACCGCTACTTAGGAACACTGCCTGAATACTACTTCCACCAAAATGATCATAACTTTCATGAATAAATGAATTAATGTATGCACTTTGAACCATAGACATATAACATATCAAATATTATATCCTCAACATTTCATAGCTCCAACTACAATAACCCACGTGCACTAATCCAAACTCTGTCTGCTTCTCTACAAGTCTTCGGTAAATCACTGTGTTGACATCAATGACAATCATAGTCATGAATGCAACAATAACTAATACAGAATGGCTGCCAAACATTTAGCATTCATTCCTAACATTCCCATCCTTTTGTATGAATTTTACTGATTGAATTCAATCATGACAGTACGAATATTGATTTTATCAGATTCTATGTTGCAAGTGGATTTTGGTATTATGATATTGAACATCAAAATATCCAAGGTATCATTTTGTGTAAACAAAAAAAAATCTTATTTTAATCATATGTACAAGTCCTTGATGATTCTTTGATGATCATGTCGTAAGAAAAATAATACATGCTTTAAAACTTTGATTTTAAGACAGTCATTCAGAAATCAATAAGATATCATGCTTTCATCATAGCTTGTCTAGTTTAAAAACTTTCATCGATTCGCTAGAAAGACATGATTTCATAAATCAAGTCAATGCTTTAGAAAAAAAATTGTAATGTTTTTCAAATCCATATTTCAAGTGTAGTTCCATCCATTTCATACTTTTAATCTTGATAAAGATAGGGTCGTGTAAGATCTTGGATCAAACTTTGCGTTTGGTTCAAATTGGATTAGAGTTAGGATTTGATTGAGCATTTCTCTTGTGTTTGGATGAATTGATTTGATGACTAATTAAAGTTTGATTTTGATGAATCCTTCCTCCTTTAGAGTAGATTTCCCCTAGTTTGATATGATTATGTTTGTGGGACTTAGGACAATTTGCAGATTAGGTGACTAAAATCCTTAGGTACTTGCAAATGTAACTATGGTTTTATTATGCAATATATATAAATGTTGGTGAATACAATATTTACAAGGATGATTGCTAGGTATGTGACTAACTTGGAATTTCAATGGCACATGTTTACCAGGTTTTCACCGATTGAATGGTTCTTTCATTCTTTTTCTATTTTTAAAGCTTTTTCCCTTTTTTTTCTACCACAACACCTATTTGCTAGGTTTTCACCAAGGCACTTTCTTTTTCTTTTCTTTTTTTTGTATTTTCTCTTTTTTCAAAAAAAAATTCATATCATCAAGGTGCCTATTTGGTAGGTTTTCACCAAGACAACATCTTTTTGAGGATCATATATGAATGTTTTTGGCTTTCTTCATGCTCAATTTTCTACTATTTTTTATCTTTTCTGCATTTCTGATTTTTTTTCTCTTTTCTGCTTTTCAATGTTTTTGGTATTTTCAATATCTATTTTGACCGTATACAATAAATAGGATGCTTTCCATCTAATTTTATGATACTCTTTCTCTTTATACTCTTTCATCTGCTTCATGTGTAGAACCTTTTTAGATGAATGCTATTGATAGGTTCTTGCAATTCTTCTCCATCGCAATCAGATAACTTATAGGTGCATGTCCCAAAAGATGAAGTGATTACAAAAGGTCCTAACCAATTTGCTTCCCATTTTACTTTCTTTTCTCTTTCTGCTTGATTCTTGGGATTTTCTCCCAAAACTAAGTCACCTATTTGGAATGTTCTTGACTTGATATGCTTGTTATAAGTCCTTGACATTCAGTTTTGATATAATTTTAAGTGATCAAAGGCTTGTTGTTGTTTTTCATCTAGCAGTTCTAGTTCATGCAACCTAGAAACTCTATAATCTTCCTCACTTATCAAACCATGTATAGATACTCTTAAAGATGGAAGTTCTACCTCCAAAGACTAAGGAAAATGGTATAGCTCTTTTTGGCATTTTGACACTTGTCCTATAAGCCCACAAGGTTGGGTTTATTTTTATATGCCAATCTCTACCTGAATTATCCACAGTTCTCTTCAATATTTTTAAGATGTTCTTATTCATTGCTTTGGCTTGTCCATTACCTTGGGGGTAATATATTGAGGATGAGTGATGTATCATATGGAATTTTGTGCATAACTCCTTTAAATCCCTATTTTTGAAATTTTTTGCATTTTCAATTATGATGGCGTGTGGGACACCATATCTACATATTATGTGGTTTAATATGAACAAGGATATCTACTTTCCTATAGCAGTTGATAAGGGTACAACTTCCACCCATTTGGTAAAGTACTATGTTGCTGTGATAATGAATTTATGACCATTTGAAGATGGTGAATAAATCATCCCTATTAAGTCTAAATGCCATTGATAAAATGGCCAAGGTGTCGTCATAGGATGAAGCTCTTGTGTTGGTACATGGATCAAGTTCCCATGATATTAACACTTATGACAAGTTTTCTCAAAGTGACAAGCATCCTTTTCCATGGTAGGCCAAAAATATCCTATCCTAAGAAGTTTCTTAGCTAGGGTTAAACCATTCAAATGTGACCCACAAATCCCCTCATGAATTTCTCATAACGCTATATCTAATTCCTCTTTCTCTAGACATCTTAGAATCATTCCATCTAGACTTTTATGATACAATGTGTCGAATATTAAGGTATAACGAGAGGCTTTTCGGATAAAGCATTTCTTTTGATTCTTGGTTTGGTCTATGGGTATGATTTGGTCTTTTAAGTAGGTATAAATGTCTCCATACCAAGGTGATTCATGTCTAGTTAGAAAAAAATGGTATGAGGATGGGTAGGCTCAAATGTGGGTTTCTCAACTTCTTCTACCAGGAATTCATATCTGGTGCTTTGATCTGGTATTTGGAGAAGTGATGCCAAAGTTTTCATTATATCTGGTTCTTTATTCTTCTCTCTTGGGACTTTCTCAAATGTGATGAGAGTTAATGATGAAAGGTAGGGCCAAGAGGGGCCAAACAATGGCACACCCTAATGATCCAAGCCTGCTCAACACATGCAAAAGCCAAGAAACACAACAGTGAGAGAGAGAATGCAAGATATTTCATATATTTCATCAAATAGAACCATACATGCCAGGTTGTAAGTCCTTCCCAGTTACGACTTGATGTTACAATGAATTACAAAAGTCCTCCAACATGCGAGGATCTGCCAAAATCTCTAATTATATCTTCTATCAAAAACTACCTCCTAAACTACAACCAAACAACTACATTTATACAAGAGTCTACTGAACTGATTCAAGCTTCAGATCCACAATCAATGGAAGAAACAGTCAGATCTAGGACCACACACCTCTCAATGATTGATTTCAATATAAAATCCATGATCCAACTAAATGCACAAGTCGGCCAAAACAAAAAGTAAAACTAAACCTGTCGGTGAGCAAATATAATCAAGCAGTAGACAAGAAACATTGAGTGCCAGTGAAACAACCGACTACCCAGGAGATAACTGACCACACTCAGTAACCAAAGGAAATCAACCAACTACCGACCAACTCGGTCAAAGTAGGAACTGAGCAACACATACAAACTCCAAATTGTTTTTGGTGACACAGGATTGCCAAGAACCCAAGATGCTCCTGCATGAGTGAAGTACTTCTTGAGATTCTCAACCATATTTTTATAAGGTATCATCTTGTCATCTTTCATTTTATATTCATCATTAATTTGATTGATAACTAATTGTGAATCTCCATAGACTTGTAGCTCTGTCACTTTCCATTCTAATGCCAGTTTTATCCCAATGACCAATGCTTCATACTCAGCTATATTATTTGTGCATGGAAATAGAAATTTGCATGATTTTAGAATTTTAGACCCTTGAGGAGTAATCAAAAGTATGCCTACTCCTGATCCATGTTGTGTATAGGAACCATCAAAATATAATCACCATGTTTTTCCTTCTACATTCACAATTTCAAAATCTGGAAATTCTACTTGTATTGGATGGTCATCTTGTAATGGTGATTATGCTAATTAATCAGCTATGACTTGGCCCTTGATAGATTTGTGATCCACATATTCTATGTCGAATTCACTTAGCACCATGACCCATTTGGCTAGCCTCCCATTCAATGTTGTTTTTCTAAGAAGGTATTTCAAGGGATCAATCTTTGCAATGAGTCGAATCTTGTGGGATAACATATAGTGGCGTAATTTTTAGGAAGCAAAAACTATGGCCAAACATGATCTTTCAATGAAGGTATAATTCAACTCATATTATACCAAAGTTCTTCTTATGTAGTATATGGCCTTTTCTTTTCCCGATTCATCTTCTTGTGCCAAGAGTGCCCCTAATGAGTGTTCAGTCACTGAAATGTATAGAATTAAAGGCTTGCCTCTTATAGGTGGCATCAAATTTGGAGGGTTCATTAGATATTTCTTCAACAAGTTGAAAGCCTCTTCACATTTCTCATCCCATTTGAAAATTATGTCCTTGTGAAGGAGTTGAGTGAAATTATGGCACTTTTCAGCTAATTGAGAGATGAATCTTCGAATAGATTGGATCCTACCTTGAAGAGATCTCATATAACTTATGTTTGTAGGTGCTTCCATTTCCATGATGGCTTTGACTTTGGTGGGGTCTACCTCTATTCCTTTTGCTGAAACAATGTACCCTAGTATCTTTCTTGATTGAACACCAAATGCACACTTTTTTAGATTTACCCTTACTTTAAATTGCTTCAATCTTACAAAAAATTTCTCTAAGATGGGTAGATTCTCTTCTCTTGAGTGAGATTTAGCAAGTATATCATCTACATAGTCCTCCATCAACTTATGCGTCATGTCATGGAATATGGTCATCATGGCTCTTTGATAGGTTGCTCTAGCATTCTTTAGACCAAAAGGCATAATATTCCAACATAATGTCCCCCATGTGCATGTGAATGTTGTCTTGTCTTGATCTTCAGGTGCTATCTTTATTTGATTATAACCACTAAACCCATCCATAAGTGAGAACATTCAATGTCTTGCTATCAGATCCATGATGGCGTTTATTCTTGGTAACAAAAAGTCATCTTTAGGACGTGCAAGATTAAGTTCCCTAAAGTCCATGCAAATTCTGATAGATTTTTCTTCTTTTGAAACTAGCACAATGTTTGAAATCCATTGGGCATAATCAATGGCTCCTATAAATTCAACTTTCAGTAATTTTTCCAACTCCACTTTTACAAGTAAAGCTATGTGTGGATGCATCTTTCTTAGTTTCTACTTTATTGGTCTTACTCCCTGTATTATGTTCAAATGATTCATGATTAAATTTGGATCTAATCCTGGTATATCATCATATGACCATGCAAAATTGATTTTATTTTCCTTGAAAATTTTGATGAAGTCCTTTCTTTCTTCACTAGATAGAGATGTTGCTAAGTGTATGATCCTTAGTTCTGATTCTGATCCAATATTTACTTTCTCTGTTGGTTCAATCAAGATAGGAGATCTTTCTTCATAGTGCTTGGGTAAAATATCCAAACTCCCTTCCTTAGGTGCCTCTATTGGGTTTTCACCTTTGGAATCATTCTTTATTGCTTTCTCTTTTTGATCTGATGTTGCCACAATGTGGTTTTCAACATTAGATTCTTTCCATTTTTTTTATTTTTTTATTTTTTTCATTTTTAATTGAATTGAGAGTTTGGATACCTTCCTTTGTTACTTCTTCCTAATATTTTGTGGTAGAAGAAGGCTCAACCGCATTTAGGTATTGGGACACCAAGTTGTCATTCAAAAATGTAATGAGTATGGTAGGTTCAATGGAATCCCATTCGATTAATTTTGGATAGATAAGGGTCAAAGGATCAATATTTTGGTTTAGTTCAATGGGGTTTAGGGATAGGACTTCATTTGAAGGTTCAAACATTGTATCTCTTAAATCTATAATATGTGCTTCTTCAAGATGTTCTAGAGAACTAGGGTCAAAATCTCCCTCACTTGAATCCTCTAAGGTTTCTATTGGGTAAAAATATCATGGATTAAACCTAATATTGGATTCTTCCAAACTAGGATGATGGTACGTAGGGTTCTCCTACCCATTGATTTATTTCAATTTCTTGAATTGGTACATTATCTAAGACCACTTGACTAGAACTTGAGGCTTGATTTTGATTTGATTCTAAGGCTTGTTCCTTTCCTTTGCTATGACTATAGGTGTGAATGAAATCAACCTCCTTATCTTGACATGACTCACTTGACAAAGATTCCCATTCCAAATTGTTGGAATCCTCATCACTTTGAGAACCTAGTTGTAAAATTCGGTCATAAACTTTAGGATAGGTCTTTTGAGTGTACCCTTGTTCTATGTACCCTAAGCCATTCTTTTCTTTTCTATCTATCCATGTCATTTCAATGGGTTCAATGAGTCCTTCATTTCTTGTTCCTAAAGGTCCTTGTCCTTTGTATCCCATTTTTTGCATTATTTGAAATCCTTTCCCATATTGATGTGTGGGAATGCTTACATTTTGGATGCACTTTTCCTGTGCACTTGACTCTTCATCTTTATATAGCCAATTTAGGATTTCATTGTCTTCTTCCTCCATGAATGAAGATGTATTTTCCCTCACAAAGTGATCATTGTATTTATGAGGTAAATTGGATGGCCTTCCATATGATTTTGGAGATAAGGGTAGGTCCATCATGGATAGGGAGTATTCACCTGCTCCTTTTTGTTTGATTTGACATTGCTTTTCAAAGTTTCTCATCATATGGTCCATCTTTTGGTAATGATCATTTTTGGTGTAGATTTGGATGGATTTAGCTTGGTCTTCTTTTTGCTTCTCATATAGCTCAAACCCAAAAGAAAAACCAGCTAGAACAAGAATGAAGGGTAGTATTACTCCACCTATTGCTTAGTTATTTGTTGAACAAGGACAAGCATCTACCTCAAGTAGATCCCCAATGATAAAATTCATGGGACTTGGAACTACCCAAGTAGAAAAGGGGAACATATACAAGAGAAAGAGATCTTTTACATCCTCTTAGATGGAAACTATACAGGAAGAAGAGGAGGAACAAGATCATGTGCCCTTTGTAAGGATAAAATGATTAGGAACAACATCTGCTAAAAAAAGAGTTCAAGAAGAGAATGTTTTGATTGATGTAGGCACAAGTGCACAAGATGAGAAAATAGATCCCTAAGATTCCCTTGGTCCTGATGAATTTTATGTTTTTTATTTTGAAGACATCCCTCGATTCAAGGATTAAATGGAAGATCAACCTATACCAACTATAAATAAAAATATTGAAGAACATGTGCCATTTACTTTTACTCCTCTATTCCAATTCACTGCCCCCACTGCTGAACAAACATTGGAAGAATCTAATACTAAAAAAGAGCTAGATACACAAATGCCTCCACCCATAGGAGAGTCCTTGGAAGAGAAGGAAATAGAAGAAGGTGCTACTCAAGGATATCAATCAGTTGAATTCATGAAGAGGTGATGTGGGACAAGTAAGGAGGATCCAATTAAGGATAGTCCAAACAAGCAGCCAAACACCACAATGTGGAATAACACAACAAGACAATATTTTCAACTGAATTTTCATTAACATGCATAGTTGTAAGGCCTTCTAGGTTAGGGCCAAATACAATCAAATTATTTCTACAATCTCTCTCAGCTAGTCCAGTTCTAAAACAAATCACCAACTGATGGAAACCCTAAGGAAGATCTAAACTTGAGCTCGCAAGCCTCCAAGCAATATCCTTGTCTCCAAGCATGCAAACCAATAGATCTACTATTACAACCTATCAGATAACAATCTGATCTTCAATATCTCATAGGATCTAGATCTAATCACTGACTTCCTATTGTGGTTCCACAACACATGCCCCATTTTGGCCACTCGACCAAATGGGGACCCCCCCCCCCCTTTTTTTTTTTTTCCTTTTCGCTTTTAGTTTCTTTGAGGAACCCTATGGTTGATTTGATTAGGCACCCAATGAGTCAAATTGTGGACACATGTGCTCCCAATAGTTGGATGTCAATTGAGTTGATTCTTTTGGTGTTTTTTGCCTCCTCTTTTCTTTTTCCTTTTTTTTTTTGGCTTCTTTTTTTTGTTTGTGTGTTCTTTTCGTTGAGTTAGTTTTTTATTTTTCTTGTAGACTTAGTTTCTTTAGTTTAATTTCATATTTTCAATAAAGATTGATGACAAGGCATCATTTGTGGTTGTAGAACTAAGAATCTCAATGTGGCATGTTAGGAACTGACAAGTTAAGAGGAATTCTTCGATGGGATTGAATTGCAGTTGTATGAAGATGTTGTCAAATGACAACAAAAATGTTGGATGCTATGAAGTTGCCCAATGTTCGAAGGTTTAGAGGTTCAGAAGTTTAGAGGTTCGAAAGTTTAGAGGTCTAAAAGTTTGGAGGTTTGAAAGTTTGGAAGTTTGAAGGTCTAAAAGTTCAGAAGTTAGAAGGTTCAAAAGTTTGAAGGTCCGAAAGTTCAGAGGTTCGGAGGTCCGAAAGTTTGAAAGTTTGGAGGTCTGAAAGTTTAGAAGTTCAAAGGTTCAAAGGTTCAGAGGTTCAAAAGTTCAGAGGTTTGAAGGTTTAGAGGTTTGGAGGTTCGAAGGTCTGATACCCCTGAAAGTCCAAAAGGCCAAAATTCCTAGCATCCAGTTTTGGACTTAGCCAAATTTTGTGTGGAGAAAAGGCAGTTTTGACACTTAGTCATTTTTTCAATGTAAGATTTTTGACCATTTTGGCCATGGGGAGTTTTCGGCCACCTAGAACTTTGACAACTCTGACAACTCCAAAGTAGTAGAGATAAGGACAACACTTAGCCAATTTTGGGTGTTGAATTTTCAGACCAAGTGTTAGGTTTTGGGCATTTTTTGGCGCATCCGAGAGTTGACTCCAATTTTCTCAGAGATCACTCCTCAGTCATCTGGGCTTCTTTCTTTGGTTCATTTGGGCATGATTATGGGATCTCTTTTAGTCAGAACCACGTAGAGTAGCTAAGGCTGATAATCAAGGGTACAAATAGGAAGATCATCAAGTGCATGCAGCAGTTTTGGCCCCATTTTTGAGATATCTAATGCCTGATTTATGCAAATATTTGTAATGCACGAGGTTTAATTCCATGCTAGGATAGTTTAGCTAAGCTTTAGAAGTATTTTATTTAATGCAAAGCTCTAGTTTAGTTTTACTTTCAAGTTTTAGTTACAGCCAAACCCTAGCTACGAAAATAAGACCAAAGCTCTAAAAATTGTAATAGAACGATGTAATTAAGGTTGATTTGGTCATTAATACAATACATACAATTGGTGCTTCATTCATGGTGTGACTTGTCTAGTACCTATGTGAAATTTTTGAATGTTTGATTTTCTCATTCTTTGTTTCAAAGAGCCAATTGGTTGTTTAATGATTTTAAGTCATGCAATCTTTTAGTTCGGTGTTTGTTGGTATTGCACTGTTGTGTTGTGATGAATTTCTAAGAAGATTATTCTTTGGTGCTTAAAGATTAACTTGTCTCATGTGTGCGCACATCTAGAGTGGCTTTGTGATTTGATGAGTTTTGACTTATCATACGTTTGCATTTGTTCAAACTTCCATCGATGATTGCATCCATTCAGCTGAAGATTGTGACATGATCTGATCTTTGTTGTGTGGGTTTTCTCATCTTCTTGGTTATTTAATTCACATGGTGGTGTGATGCTAGCAATTGTCCAATAGGTTTCTTTTCAGCAATTTCTTTCAAGTCTCTTATTACCCTACATCTTCTAACCCTCTTTGCAAGTTATTTTTAGTAGATCAATTAAATTAGCATTGTTTTATCATAAATCTGAAAATCCAAAAAGAGATATTGTGGTTTCCTAAAGTTTTTTTTGCAGACCTTTTGAGATACGAACCAACAAAGGCCTCCTTGTAAACAGATTCATATTTGTCTTTCGTTGAGCTATCCAAGCGGCCGAGACCCAGCCAGAAGGAACCTTGACATTGATTCCATCAGTCTTTCGAGAGGGGAAGTTGCTAAAAATGATGTTGAACACTTCCACTGACTCCTAAACAACTACCCAAACACTCCTTAAATACTAATCTTCAACCACAAGTCGACTGGAAGAAACAATTAACTCCTAAGCCAAGTCGGCTCCTATTACAAACAAATATTAAATGCAACAATAGTCGGCTCATAAATAGCCCTACAAACATTTAATTCTCCATACCATCCTCTAGATCTACATAGGAGAATACAATAAAAGCTACCAACAATAAATGCACCAAGTCAGTCAACCAAATCTCCAAGAACTACAGTCGGTAAACCAGAACTATCAAGTGCTTGAGAAACAACCAAGAACTAGTGAAATAACTGACCATGCCAAGAAACACCAAGCAACACAAGCATCGCTGAGTACCAGTTCCACCGAGCACAAGAGGTTTCATCGAGTTCCTTCAGCGACTGAGCTTCCTTCAATAACCAAGACCGCCGGTTAAAGTTGCAACCGAATACCATATAACCAAAACAACACACCTCCATGCAAATTCACTGAGTACCCTAGAATGCCCCTGCATCAAGAGGAGCCATGATGAAGATTCCAAGGAAGAACTCCAAGTTTTAAAGAAGACTCTAGTTTGACAAATGGTGGAACTTTAGCTCCAATCTCTTGTTTTCTTAGTGATTTTGGCCTTGATTTCTCTTGTAAATGTAATGTAGATGGATTAAATCCATACAAACTTGTTTAGAGATATTTTAGGGGGATTTTTTCTTCAAAAATCTTTAGACTAAGTGTTATTTTCATTTTTATGCATAGTTTAAACCCTAGCTACAAATTTATTGTTTTCAAAGGTGAAGCACTATATATTCACATCAAACAATGTAATTAAGGTCGATATTTTTTTGCAATAAATCTATATGCGATTGGTGCTTCATTTCATGGTGTGATTATTCTGCTATCTATGCAAAATTTGTGGATTGGTGCTACTAATTTATGAATTTTAGAGAAATTGTGCTGATTGTAAATTATATCTTTGATCATTAAATTGTAGAGTTTATTATCATTGCATCATCTTGTTGTGATGACCTATTGGTGAATTATTACTTCTTTCATGCGCAAGGATAAATTTATCTTGTGTGTGCGTGCACTCGTGGTGGCTTCACAATTTGATAAATTTTAAGAAACATTACATCTATTATTTACATTCCATTGACGATCACATCTACACATTATAATTTGTGAGCAATTTTGATTCATATTGTGTGTGTTTTCTTTAAAATTCCCTCATGATTTAATTCGCAAGTATTATATATCAGTGGTTTATGTCCTTTACAAATTTGCTTATAAATTTTTTGATTTCAATTTCTCATTACCCTAACCTTTTGTTTTTTATTTAAAATTTTGATTTATTTTAGATTCATATTAAATTTACATAATAGGAATTGCATACATATCTTAATCCAAAAAATACAAAAAAGATTGTTGAAATTTGTTTCATAGCCTCTTCAAGAATTGAACCAACAAAGGCCTCCTCATGAATAGTTTCACATTTATCTTCGATTGAGCTATCCACATAGCTGAGACCCACCCTAAAAGAACCTTGAGAATAATTCTATTATTCTTTGAAGAGGGGAATTTGCATTTCAAATTCCTAGCCATTGTCTCATGTAAAAATGACACTCAACACTATCCTTATGAATTCTTTGGATTATCGAAATGCCTCCATTAGAATATGAAATCAAATTGGAAGGAAATCCATTGAATTTCAAAACTCGCTGATTGCTTCTTGCTAAAAGTCTTCATTGATTATTTTATTGTTACTTTTAAACAAAATCACTTGAGTGAGCTTCAATCCAAACCAAGGTATGAATTCTTGTGTGTGTTAGCATTGAATTGATATTTTGATGACATAAGAATTAATTGTAATTCATCTCTTTTTTTGTTATTACATATTTAATCATTTATATAACTTTACCATTCATTTTATAATCAATAAATAAATCATAATGGTGAAGTTATTAAATGGATGATATTATATTACTATACTTGATATGCTTGGTCTTGAGAATATGGTTGTAGGTTTCTTCTAGTGGTTACTTGACACTTTTGCACTAATTGATGATGCTCCTCTTCATGACTTTTGGAAGATGCATTTTTTTATCCTTTCTAACTAGATGATGAGTTTCTTTTGTGCTGCACTCTTGGAGATCACAGGAGAATTTTTTTCCCAAGTGCTCATCAGTAACAAGCATAAATTCTCTTTTTCATAATGAAACTTGGTGTAATCATGGATCCTATAGTTCCATGTTCTTGGATCATTCTTCATACACCACACATGAAAAGACCACTTGAAGAGATGAATAAGGAGCTTACAACCACACATCCAAAGACACCTTGAAGACATGAACATGGAGACTACACACATTCCAATTCTAATTATCATATTTCTCATATGAGATAACTCATATACTCATCTCAATCCCTGAGGATATCGTGGGAGACTACCATTGGTCTTCTTTGTCTTTGGATGATTACTTATATTAAGTGAATTGGTATGTCTTCCAAATTTCTATGTAGTCAACTTTCAGATATGGTGGCATGAGCTAGATGGGATCAGGAATTTATGGTCACTCTTGATAAGGTATATTTCTTGACTTTGGTCATCATTTCAAGTTATGCATCATGTTTTAGTTTTAGCAATGACTTTACTTGAAGGGATTCCAAAGAAACTCATAGATTTTCTTGGTATCACTTAAACATCCACTTGAGGATTTTAATTTCTTTGGTCATTATATGTGGTTTTTCAAAAAAAGGAAAAAAAAGTTTAAAATAAAAAATGAAAAATGAAAAAAGAAAAGAAACAAATTCTAACAATGAAAACATTTGGGCATTATTAGACAACTACAATTTAAAAACTAGTAGTTTAAACAAATTCTTAGTAGTGAAAACTATTTTTATAGCACCACTAAGTAGTGAGTGATTTAAAATTGGCTTGCCAACAGTCACTTATCGTTATTAAAAAAAATGAAAAAAATGTAATAATTGGTGTTCTTTCCAACTAATCATTATTTTCAAGAACACTCCATGGCATCTATGGTTCTTTCATTATTTGAGTATTTCTTACACTTCCTATCACTCACTTTTGTAGCTCTGCTTTAATTTAGTGTGGTCACCATAACTTTGATCACCTATAGTATGTGATACACATTTGATTGAGGTGTTTGAGTGGAATATGCTACCATTGATCTATTCTATAATGCTTCACTTTGATGAAGATTCATCATGAAGTTGCAATCTCCATCATAATTTTTGGTTCTCTTGATGGTATGTTGTCTAGTGCTTCAAGTCCAATGGTGATCTTTTATGGCATTACAACTCTTGGCACAATATTTCCTTCCTTTCTAGAGATTCACAGTTGTTGCATTCTTTTGGCTACCATATCTTGGCATAAGTGGACATGCGAGTTGGTAAAACAATCAGTTTTATTTTTCATAATTTTATCTTTTAATTTTACTAATAATTCTTATTATATTAATCATATATGTAGCATTCCTACCTATCCTCTCATTTCTTCCTATGGACGGTCAACCTTTTAAGTTGGGGGAGGCATACCATCCTTAATACCTATCTTCTCACCTACACCATACTTATGACATATCTTCTCATCTATTATCTGTAATTATCTCATCATACTATCCATTATTTTCACCATGCATAATCATTCATATTGCTTATCATTTTTCCCATTTTAGATAGCTCATGATTATCAAGTCAACTTTTTGTGATACCACATATATAGCATTTCAAAAAAAAAAAAATTGAAAATGAAAAATGAAAATTTGATTGAGGTATCAATATTGGGAAAAAAAATTGAAAAAATAATCAATAAAGCTTGTCATGAGAAGAACATAAAAAAAAAGGGCTTTGTGGTTATGCATGAGCCATAATGGTTAAGGGTAGAGAAGAAGACCAAAGGTATAAATCCAAATGGACTACCAATCAAATCAAGGACCTCCCGATCATAATGATTGTACAAGGACATGCAATATGCTAAGTCGGGGGGAATGATGAGAGCCAATTATATCCCATTTTATACATAATTTAGATAATTCCATATGTCTTTGCACCCATTTCCACATTCCATTTCTATTCTATTTTACTATTTTATGTTGCATATGATTATATATTAATTAGTATTTAATATAGTTTTCATATTAAAATATGGAAACTAATTATTGATTAGTTTCACTTATCAACATTATTATTTTATGTTTTGTAACATATAGCTTGCAACATGTTGATTTGTGGGTGCAGATCTTACTATCACATTTTGGACAAGAACTATTTGTGCATGACTAGTTAACTAGCAAATTATTTCTGCCAACTATTTTGTCATCACCACATTAGAAAGGATTTCAAGAACTCGTGAATAAAAATTATTTGCTATTAATTATTTATATTTTTTTATAGTTTGTGACCAGCAACCAAGACAACATAAACATGTCATTTCCTATTTCTCATTTGTAGTTATAACAAAACAAAACAAAAAATTGAGGCCACATGGACTAGATTCTACCACTATATAGATAGACTATAGCCACATCTTCAATTGTTGCTCTTCCTAGTTGAAGGAAATTGAAAATCCACCCATCTGCTATATTTGCTTACTGTTGTAACAAAGTTTCTTGTAATATGTCATGCCCAAAATCTATGGGCAAAACTAACCAATAATTTTAAATTTTTTAAGGCGTAATTAATCAACTAGTATTACACATTTACAAATTTTAATTTAATAATTGTCATAAAATTTCCTCTACTAATACTCTATGATTAATTTAATAATTAATTCATATCTCTTATTAATAACAATCTTTCTAAAAATTTATTTCATTTAATCTCTTCAACTTTTTTTTTTTAAGTAAGTTCTGCCTAGGGGGCAGTACCCTTTCTATTGATATGAGAAAAAAACCATTACAATGGAAGAAGGAGCTTCTGCTCAAATACAAGTGACCTATCAAAGGTCAGTGGTAAAGATACATAATTCCACCTGCTAAGGCCTTCATCCTTTCAACTATCTCTTCTGCAAAAAGATCCTTATTATCTTGAATAAAAGCCTCAAATTTGGACAGGTTGTATTCCTTAACTATCTCATTCTTGTATAAGGTCCAAGATTTTTTCATGCGGGTCTTCTTTCCTTCCACTTGAAGATTGAAATAGCCCAAGGCACAACCATAAATCTGATTGGGGCTGATGAAATCTAAAGCATTCATCACCTCCAAATATACTTCATCTGATACTATCCTCCGCACCATGCCAGATGCATTCAGGGGATCCCAGAGAAGCTGAACAATGGTTTGGAGTAAATTTGCAACTAAAACTCCATCATGGACATGGCCACCAGTCCAGTATTCCATTCCCAGAATAATAACCATACTATCACAATCCTTATCATTCACTTTGCCGAAAAGCCTCTGAATCTTCTCTTCCAGAGTTTTTTTTGCCGCCTCCTCTTTCTTGTAGAAACATTGGACTCCAAGATGCATTGCCATAAAAAACTACTAGTTAAACCAACTCCAAACTGACTAATATCTATCCCGAGCAAACTTAGCAAATATTCACCTCTGAAAAAGCTCAAGAACAAGGGGATATAAAGAGAAAGTTCTATGTTCTATACATAAAATTGAGAACTACCTATGGTAAAGAACGTGAGCACGTGAATGACCAAGAGCTGTCAATACATCTCCTCTCTCTATTTTACAAAGAAAAAGTAGATCTGCTAATACTTCTAGTACTAAGGATTTTTCCTTCATGTCTCTCCATTTTCAAAACCTGACGTTCAGATGAATAAAAACATACTAATGTTCTGAAGTGTAAAAAGGATATTCCTCGGAGAAAGACACTTCCTCAAATTGAAACTGCCTCTTCCAACTATTACCCTATGCCTGTCCTATGGGAAGTACTATGTTCAACTATGACAATCTCCTACAGAATACTTGGCATTTGACCAACATGTTTGAATTGCTTGTCCTCATTAGAATCAACCCCTAAATTTTTCAATAGATCTGTCACCTTATTTCCTTCTTGGAAGACATGTTGAATGTGATATTCCCCAATTGCCTCCAGGTACCTCGAGATTGTTGAAATCCAGTCTGCTAATCTCCATGAGTGAAATTTCCTATTCACAACACCATTTATGATGATATGTGAATCCCCCTCTATAACCAGGTTATCTATGTTGTTTGATGCACACCATTTGAGACCAGCCTCAAGTGTGGAAATTTCCACCACATTATTAGAGGTGATGCCTACATATCCTAAAATTACTTTGATCATGTTCCCTTCATCATTCCAAATGATAGCACCTATCCCACTTCTCCCTGGATTGCCTATGCTGGCTCCGTCAAAATTAAGTTTCATCCAACCTAGCTACGGAGGTAACCAGGAAACTGATCCCCTAACCAACTTCTTGTCCCTCTTGAGATGATCCCCAGTGTTTTTAAAAAAAAAACTCTCCTCCATCTCAAAATCCCACTTTGAGTGATATTTAAACTTTAGCCCATGAATTCTGTTGTTAACCACTTCTTCTATGGCTAATTTGAGCTTATCTTGTAGCAATTTTACCCCCAATTCCTTCTCTTCAAAAATCCTCCTATTCCTCTCCTTCCAGATATGCTAGACTATCAGAGAAGGACAAACAATCCATAAGACTCCCCATTTCAAGAAAAATCCTTTCAATTGGCCAAGAAACTAGAAATTATTTTATCGTTTCATTTCTAGCCACTTTCCAATTCAATTTTCCTAAAAGCCAGTCCCAGTACTTTTGAGAAAATGGAAACCAAAATAATAAATGATCTATCATTTCCTCTTTATCTTTGCAAAGTATACACCAATTCAGCCCCTCTATACCAATACTCCTCAACCGATTACTTGTAAGGAATTCTGCCATGTAACACAATCCACAGGAAATCACCCACTTTCAGGAGAACCCATTTGACCCAGCATAGAATAGTCGGCCACTTCGAATCTCTATATTTGAATCTCTGTAATTCATACCCAAGATTAACCTTGTACTCTCCTGATTTAGAAGTGCTCCATATAAGTTGATCTTTTTTATTTGTAATGGTCACCAATTTAGAATCTAAGAAGTTAAGAAGTTTCCTTTGATTATCCATAGGACCAATCTCCACTGGTTTCCAACCCATCATAGACAAGCACCCATGACTACCAAATTAATATGCTACTTTGTCACCCATAATTATTTCAACCTCATCCAACCAAATTTTATCTTTGAAAAGGTTGATTAAGGGAGGATCTCCATCCCATGAATCTCGCCAAAACTTCGCACTTCAACCATCTCCAATTCTCCATGTGAGGTGATCTATGATGAGACTTCGGCTACTCCATAAAAAATACCATATATGAGAGCCTGAGGATGTGTTGGCCACTGTTAAAATTCTATTAGGCTCATAGGAATCCAGATATTTGGCTGCAATGACTTTGCACCATGGCTTCTCAAGAAATTTATACATCTTCCAAGACAACTTGGCTCCGAGAGCATAGTTTTGGAGACCCATCTTTCTCAAACCAATACTACCATCCTCTTTAGATTTTCATGCCACATCCCAACTAATAAGTGGAATCTTTTTTACCTCCTTCGAACCTTCCCACAAATTTATTTTTAGTAAACCATCTATGGTTGATGCTGCTTTGGAAGACATTTTTGGCAATTTAGCTGATTTGATTACATAGATGTTGTCATTATGGAAACATATGATCCACATGAAGATCACATAGGTTAGAGAGCAAGTATGATAGAGCACATTGCAAATTTTTCTAAGTGTGAGACAGTGTTTTCACCAGTGAACCTGGACACAGTTTTTGTTTGTGATGTTGATTGGAGTAAGTTCAATGCTTGTGCACTTGAACATAGACTCTATGATGACTATCGAACACCCATCTCAGAGTGCAAGTTATTATGACATGTACAGAATAAGTTATGATAGTTTTACCGAAGACAATGTCAAGCCGACAGGACAAAATATGAAGACAAAACTAGTAAAGAGTTAAGGGATTATTTTGTTTATCAAAATAATGACTTAACAATATAAAGGGATGACATCGTAGATGTTAACTCTTGGATAAAGTTATTGGTATAAATGTAAATGTAATTGTAATTGTAAAGTAGAACAATAGCGAACAATTGATGTATAGTGAAGTGATATGATGCGAAGTATATGATGCATATGTAATAGCGATAGTGAAAGAGTAGCGAAGAGATATTGATGCAAGAAGTATAAGGTTATGTACCTTAAACTATTTTTGTAATTAGTGTATATTTTACATTACTTGTTTGGGCAGTGGGCTCATCTGGTAATCACATTTTGTACTACCAGCTCCTAACATGGTTGAGGCTTCTAACAAGGCCTATAGTCCCTTAATCAGGACTGATACACTATATGCTTGTAATAGACTCCTAATAGGGTCAACATCCTTAATAGGATACTTTTGATTAGTGGATCTTTGTGGGTACCATCCCCACCAAGGTTTTTCCTTGGCCAGGGTTTCCTCGAGAACAAATAATGTGTTATGAGTTCTTTAGCTTTATTATTATGCATGTTGTTTAGCTTCTTATGTTATGCATGTATAAATATAATCTGTTATATCCATAATTGGGAAAAAGATAAAGTTTGTAGAATACTGATTCACTCCCCCCTCTCAATATTCCCTATTTCTAACAGACATAAGGTAAACTGACATGAAATAGATAGGAATGGCTGAAAGTACATATTTGATCATTTGTATTCTACTGGCTTGGGAAAGCCACCGATTTTTCCATCCTAACACTTTTTGAAGACATCTGTTAGAAATATCCTCCCAAACCTTGGGATTGAGTCTACCTGAGAACAGAGGAACTCTGAGATAAATCATAGGAAATGTTCCTTCTTCAAACCTCAAAATATGTTTGATTTAATTTCTCAAGCTTTTATTCAAGTTAAAATAATACACCTTTGATTTAGCTCTATTCATACTTTGCCTCGATCCTCTCTCATAATCTTCCAACACCTTTCTGATGACCAATGTTGTTGGACTACAATTGATTTGGAATCTGATTGAAGAATCTATGATTGCAAGATCACTGAGGATTTGCTAATTAGATATGTAATATGATTAAATCAGTATTATGTTGTCATTGATGTCAACTAGTTTGATAGCACTTATCTTGTAAGTTACTATACCAAGACATCTGAAGAAAGGTGAAGGAGATTAAGAACAGATAAATCTACATGAGGAAAGATGTACATGACAAATGAGGATAAGGAACACATTGAGTAACTTGTTGATGAATCTATGACTTGATGATATTGACTTTATTATGTTGCATTCATCTATGATGAAGTATAGAGCTGAAAGACACAAAGTAGTGTTGTCGGTAAATGAAGCATTTCTAGTATACACTGACAGAGTGTAGTGTATACCGATCGTAGTATTAACTGAGCAGTGTTCACCGATGGATTTCTTTGTTAACTGAGTGGAACAAAATGAACTAAATGATTAGTTTAGCTGATAAGATTGATGAGCTAGCAAGGAGTATAACATCGAGGTAACAGATAATGTTTTTTACACAGATCGACAGCTGACAAAATTTAGGGAAGATCTAATAGAGAAGATTGAAACATGTTATTGACACAAGTACCGAGAAATTTTGAAGTGGCAAAATCTATGAATGAGGTTAAGCGGCAAAATTTGATGGTGGAGAAGAAAATGATTTACTCGTCTATATAAGAGAACATAATTTCTTTATGAAAAAGGCCAAAAGAAGAAGAAGTTGTAGGAATATCACATGAACAAGGTTTTCATGTATTCTGATCATACTAGTTAAGCAAGAACCGAGCTACAAAGAGCAATTACCAATGGATAGTAAGTTGATACAGTATTGAATCTGAAGTGAATTATTGATCAGAAGGATTTGTATGGACTAAATATTGATCTATAATCTATAATTGAAGTTGTATTAGGATGGGTCATTTACTGTTACATATTTAACCATTGTATACAATCAAAATCTCTTAACTGAGTGGACTCTGAAAGTCTTATGATGTATCGTTCATAGAATGAACATTGTTATCCTGTCAACCCCATAGTGAATGTTGGTTGGACGATAACTTCTAGCCTAAAATCCTCTAACAAGGTCACACATGACAGTGTGTTTGTAACCTTTAATAGGGTTGGGTCTTAACTGACCTCACTTCAGAAGAGTGAACAATTTTGGGTTGCCGATCCCAGGTGGTTTTTCCCTTTACAGGGTTTCCACGTTAAATCTCTTATGTTATGTGTTGATTGTGATATTTGTTTGTTATCATACTTTACATGTTACATGTTAGATTTAATTGGTAACTATTTAGCATTAGACTAGTAATCAATAAAAGCACAGATAGTAAGAAGTTTTATTGTTTACCGATGAGCAAAAATTAAAGTAGTGTTGAATTATACATTTTGAATTGGGACACTGGATAACTGATTCACCCTCCCTCTCAATTATTCTAACATTTGGTATCAAAGCTTTGGTTGCTTGGAATAGAGTTATAAGGACTTAAGTATAAAGGTCTCAAGATGTATAAGAGGGAAGTACCAAAACTAAATAAAGAGAACTTTGTAGTATGGAAAAGCATAATGAAGCTACACATATCTAGAATTGGGAACTCTACACTAGAGCTAATGGAGAATGGTTACATGCAACTGCCCATTGGTCCCTTAACTATTGATCAACTGAAAAACAAGCATGAACACAATGTTACTATGATGGAACTTATTGCTACCTATACCAATGATGAATTTGAAGATATCAAGACATGCATGACTGCCAAAGGAATGTGGGATAAATTAGCACAAATATATAGTGGAGATCTGAATGTCAAAAGAGCCCGAGCTGAAAGTTTGAGAGGCAAATTTGATGATATGAGAATGAAAGAAGGTGAGAACATTGTCCAATATTCAAATAGACTCAAAGAGGTGGTACATGCTATTAGAGCATCTGATGGAGTGATTGATGATGAAACAATGATAAGCAAGATTCTCAGAACTTTGCTACCAGTTTATGCAATCAGGATTTCTGCAATTCATGAAACAAGAGCTACATCCAACCTTACTCTTGACACTCTGATTGGTAAACTTACAACCTTTGAATTAAACAATTTTGATAATAGTGTTGTTCCTTCTATTGAATCCACTTTCATGTCTTCTTTGAAGATTGGAAAGTCTAGCAGGAATAATAAGAATTGTGATAGTGATGACAATACCGATTATGAACTTGATGAGCTTGAAGCACTTATGGCCAGAAGATTGCCCAAAGGAAAAGGAAGGTATAGAGGTAAGCTACCTTTAACATGATTTAATTGTAAAGAAGTCGGTCACATCGCTGCTAGATGTCCTCAGAAGAAAGATGATGATAGATCCAAAGATTGATCTGAAGGAAGCTATGGGAGAAGAGTCAACAGAGGCTACCAACACTACAAAAGAGACAATCGAGATGAAAAATGCAAAAAGGTATGTTACATAGCCAAAGATATTGAAATTGAATCTGATTCTAATGATGATATAGAAGTTGTATTTGTTGCTATGAAAGATGACTCAGAGGAGGAAGAGAAACATGAAGAGACAACACTAATCTCTAAAGTAAGTAGAAATGATACATGGATCATAGACAATGGCTGTACACATCATATGACTGGTGATGTAGAGAAGTTTGATCATCTTGTTGAATATAATGGAGGATCTGTGAGAATGGGAAATGATGCACCTTGTATGGTAAGAGGTAAAGGCTCACTAATGATCAATGACAGATTACAATGTGAAAATGCATATTGGGTAGATAGATTAAATTATAATTTGTTAAGTGTGGCTCAGCTGAACAATTCAGGCCACCGACTAGCTTTTGAGAGCAAAAAGGTGAAGATCTATGATGATGGAGGAAGACTTGTCAGAACTGGTACACAATCCAGAGGTAATCTATTCTATCTTGATATGGATCAGTCTTCTTGTTTGTTAATAAAGGATGAAGATGCTTGGTTGTGGCATAGAAGGTTATGCCATGTGAACTTTGACAACATGATCAAGATTAGTAGAAAGAAAAGAGTTAGAGGATTGCCTAACTTGACAAAATTTGATCATTCCATGTGCCTTGAATGTTAGAAAGGTAAGATGACTAAGTATAGTTTTAAAAGAAAAGACTATTCAACAAAGAAGATACTTGAGTTGGTTCATACCGATCTGTGTGGTCCTATGAGAACTCAGAGTTGTTTTGGTGATAGATATTTTATTCTTTTTGTTGATGATTATACTAGACTAATGACTATTATGTTCCTAAAGGAGAAATCTAAAGCTTTCAAAATGTTTAAGTGGTATAAAGCTAAGGTAGAGAAAGAAACTAGAAAGGAAATAAAATATTTAAGATCTGATAGAGGAGGTGAATTTATCTCTGATGAATTTACTAATTTTTGTAATGAGCATGGAATCAAAAGGCAGGTATCTGCACTAAGGACACCTCAACAAAATGGCATTGCTGAAAGGAGGAATAGGTCTATAATTGACTATGCTAGAACATTGATGATACAGAAGAATGTTGCTCAAACATATTGGAGGGAAGTTGTCAGTATAGCTGTGTATGTTCTTAACCGAGTACAACTGAAGGACTCCAACTGAACACCTTATGAACTATGGTTTGGACACAAACCTACTGTAAGTTATTTCATAATTTTTGTAAGTAAATGCTTTATTTTGAAATATGAGAGAAATGGAAAATTTGATTCTAAAGGAGATGAAGGAATATTTCTGGGATATTCCACTACAAGTAAATCATATAAATGTTTGAATAAGCCTACAAATAAGATAGTTGAAAGTACTAATGTTCATGTTGATGAGTTTGATGACAAGTACATAGAGGAAATTATAAAGGAACCAGAAGACTATGATAGATTCACTTATATTGAACATCCAAAGTATCTATAGATACTGCAAACTGTGTCAACTAGTCAGGAGGGAAATAATACAGGACAACAAACAACACAAACTGAAGAACAAGATGGAGCTACCAAGCAAGATAATGACCCTAAGCAGGATGAGCAAGAAAGGAGAAACCAAGTTTTGGCTAGTTTTGTCAGAAGACATCATCCTGAGACACAAATAATTGGAGACAAACATGCTGGAATGCAAACTAGAACCAAAACAAGACAAGGTACATGTTTAATTTGTGAATTTGAACCCAAAACTATAAAAGTTGCATTAGAGAATGAAGAATGGGTTAATGCAATGAAGGAGGAAATAGAGCAAATAGAGAAGAACAAAACCTAGTCCTTAGTACCCCGACCAAAAGATAAGAATGTTATCGGTACTAAGTGGATATACAGGAATAAATTCAATGAAAATGGTGGATTCACAAGAAATAAAGCAAGATTGGTATGCAAGGGATATGCACAGGAAGAAGGCATTGACTATGGTGAAACATTTGCACCTGTTGCTAGATTAGAAGGAGTTAGAATGCTACTTTCATATGTTGCACATAAGAAATTCAAAGTCTATCAAATGGATGTGAAGTTAGCATTTTTGAATGGTATACTTGAAGAAGAAGTCTACATTGAACAACCTAAAGGATTTGTTGATCCCAAAAATAAAGACATGGTATGTAGATTACATAAAGCTTTATATGGATTGGAACAAGCACTGAGAGCATGGTATGAAAGACTACATACTTACTTGTTAAGTATTGGATTTGTTAGAACAAGTGAAAACAACAATCTGTATGTGAAAGGTGATACTGATGATACTATTATCATTGCTGAAATATTTGTTGATGACATTATCTTTGGAGGATCAGATCTTGTCTGCAAGGCATTTGCTAATGAAATGCAAAAGGAATTTGAAATGTCTATGTTCGGAGAGATTAAGTTCTTTCTTGGACTACAAGTGATTCAACAGAGTGATGGGATATTCATCACATGATATAAATACATAAAGGAAGTACTGAAGACATTTGGCATGGAAGATGCTAAACTTGTGGGAACACCAATGGCTACTAGATGCAAATTGACAAAGGAGGATGAAACTACAGAGGTAAACCAGACACTCTACTGATCCATGATTGGTAAGTTAATGTATGTAGTTCATAGTAGACCAGATATAGCACATGTTGTGGGAATTGTTGCAAGATTTTATGCTAATCCTAGAGAATCACACATGATAGCTACAAAAAGGATCTTAAGATACTTGAAGAAAATAGAGAATTTTGGATTATGGTATCCTAAGGAAGGGAAGTTTGAACTGAAAGTTTACACCGATGCTGATTGGGCTAGAAATGTGGATGATAGAAAAAGCACCAACGGAGGAGCATTTTTCTTTGGTGAAAGACTTGTAACATGGACAAGTAAAAAGCAGGCTTGTATTTCTCAATCTACAGCTGAAGCAGAATATATTGATGCTGCTACTAACTATTCAAACATTGCATATATCAAACAAGTGTTGGAAGGAATGAATGAGGTAATCATTGACCCGGTGATTATATATTGTGACAACACTAGTGCTATTAATATTTCAAAAAATCCTGTGATGCACTCTAAGACAAAGAATATATCTATTAAGTACCATTACTTAAGAGAACAAGTGCAAGAGAAGCAAGTAAAGTTAGAATTTGTTACATCTAAAGAACAACTTGCCGATATTTTTACAAAGCCCCTACCAAAGGACACATTTGAATACTTGAGGACTAGACTTGGGGTCCGTCCCCTATCTATCGGTCACCAAGGTGATCTGGTTGTTGTATCAACCTACTTTTATCATAAGATCATTCATGTTGATGTAGCATAGTTCACACTTTGAATCATGTTCAAGGTTGTGATTAAGTTTGAGAACTTGAACCGATTGGAATATCAGTATTCAGAGATACAGAGGAAGACAGAATTGTTTGTTCATTTGTTTCTTTGGCATTGTTGTCAAAGGGAGAGATAAACAATATGAAATTAAAAGGGGCGAGATAAACAAGATATGAAAAGGAACAATCTAAGGGAGAGACAATCTGAATGAGATAGAGTATTGAAGATAAGTTATAGAGAATAGAAGCAGGAATAGGAGAAGTAAAAAGAACACAACTACAGAATGGTAAAGTTGTATTATCTAATGTTGGTTTAGTAACATAGTAATTAAACATATTAAGTCTATTTGACTTACAACATTTTGTTCACGAGTTGTAGAATATATGTTTGGTATGTGTATGGTACATTTCATATTACTTGAGTTGCCATCAATGCCAAAGGGAGAGATTGTTGGACTACAACTAATTTGGAATTTGATTGAAGAATCTTTGATTGCAAGATCATTGAGGATTTGCTGATTAGATATGTAATATGATTAAATCAGTATTATGTTGTCATTGATGTCAACTAGTTTGACAACACTTATCTTGTAAGTTACTATACCGAGACATCTGAAGAAAGGTGAAGGAGATGAAGAACAAAGAATCTACATGAGGAAAGATGTACATGAAAGATGAGGATAAGGAACACATTGAGTAACTTGTTGACGATTCTATGAATTGATGATATTGACTTTATTATGTTGCATTCATCTATGATGAAGTATAGAGCTGAAAGACACAAAGCAGTGTTGTTGGTAAATGAAGCATTTCTAGTATACACTGATGGAGTGTAGTGTATATCGATCATAGTATTAACCAAGCAGTGTTCACCAATGCATTTCTTTGTTAACCGAGCGGAACAAAATGAATTAAATGATTATTTTAGCCGATAAGATTGATGAGCTGGCGAGTATAACATCGAGGTAATGGATAATGTTTGTTACACAGATCGACGACTAACAAAATTCAGGGAAGATCTAATGGAGAAGATTGAAACATGTTATTAACACAAGTACCGAGAAAGTTTGAAGCAGAAAAATCTATGAATGAGGTTAAGCGGCAAAATCTGATGGTGGAGAAGAAAATGATTTACTCATATATATAAGAGAACATAATTTCTTTATGAAAAAGGCTGGAAGAAGAAGAAGTTGTAGGAATATCACATGAACAAGGTTTTCATGTATTCTGATCATACTGGTTAAGTAAGAACCAAGCTGCAAAACAATTACCGAGCTGCAGACAAATTACCGATGGATAGTAAGTTGATACAGTATTGAATCTGAAGTGAATTATTGATCAGAAGGATTTGTATGGACTAAACATTGATCTGTAATCTACAATTGAAGTTGTATTAGGATAGGTTATTTACTGTTACATATTTAACCATTGTATATAGTCAAAATCTCTTAACTAAGTGGACTCTAAAAGTCTTATGATGTATCATTCATAGAATGAACATTGTTATCCTGTCAACCCCATAGTGAATGCTGGTTGGATGATAACTTCTAGTCTAAAATCCTCTAACAAGGTCACACCTGACAGTGTTTTTGTAACCTTTAATAGGGTTGGGTCTTAACCGACCTCACTTCAGAAGAGTGAACATTTTGGGTTGCCAGTCCTAGGGGGTTTTTCCCTTTACAGGGTTTCCATGTTAAATCTCTTGTGTTATGTGTTGATTGTGATATTTTTTTTATCATACTTTACATGTTACATGTTAGATTTGATTGATAACTATTTAGCATTAGACTAGTAATCAGTAAAAGCACAGACAGTAAGAAGTTTTATTGTTCACCGATGAGCAAAAATTAAAGAAGTAGTGTTGAATTATACATTTCAAATTGGGACATTGGATAACTAATTCACCCCCCCTCTTAGTTATTCTAATAAATGCTTCCCTAATAGAAGCTTCCCTGAAGAGGTTAGTGTCATCCACAAATTGCGAATGAGAGACTGGATCTGCATAGTTATGAATAATATTGCCTTTCCATCGACCCAAACAGGTTTGTTTTTTGATGTTCTGACTCAATGTTTCTACCATCAACACAAATAGGAAGGGGGACAAAGGATATCCTTGCCTCAAACCATTAGTAGCTTGAAAAAAGCCACAAATTGAACCATTAACTAAAACTGAGAAGTGGACCAAAGAAATATAGTGCGAGATACAATTAATCCATTCTTGACTAAAACCAAATCTGGAAAGCACTTCACACAAAAAAGACCATCTCACTCTATCATAAGCTTTACTGATATCTAATTTTATAATTATACCTGGATGTTTACCAATGTTCATAGAATGAGAGACTTCACCCACCATCAAAATGCTATCAATAATTTCCCGACCAGAAACAAATCCATGTTGCTCGACCAAGATATATCCATCTAACTTTGACTTCAGTCTATTAACCATCACCTTAGAAATAATTCTATAAAATGAATTGCATAATGAGATTGGTCTATAGTCTGATAAAGACTTACAATCCTTCTTTTTTGGAATCAAAGCAATCACCGTATTATTGATTTCCTTCACAAACTTGCCTTTCCTCCTAAAATCCTCTACCACCTTCAAAATATCTTCACCCATGAAGCTCTACCATTTCTGAAAAACTTCTGATGTAAAACCATCTTGACCTGGCATTTTATCTAAAAGGTTATCAAAGGTAGCCTTTTTATCTCCTATAATGAGAATGGACACATTAAATCCAAGTTGTCTTCGTACAATACCACTTTTGGGATTACTTTGAGAAAAAGTTGTGCGTCCACAAATGCCAAATCAGGGGAGTCTCCTAATAAGGATTTGAAATGGTTAACCACCAATTCTACTATAACACCATCATCCTCCTGCCAAATACCCTGATCATTTTGGATTTTGTTAATCCTATTACAAGATCTCTTGGATTTAGCTGAATCGTGAAAAAATTTAGTATTGAGATCCCTTGCCTTTATCCAATTCTCTCTAGATTTGTCTTGCCAAAAAATTTCTTCTCTTGCAATGATTTCTGCTAGCTCACTTCTCAACCTATTATCCTGAAGCAAATCATCATTATTCATGCCTTCTGCGATGACTTTCCTATTAAGTTCATCCAACTCCATTTCCACTCTGATCTTCTCAGTAAAGATATTTTTGAATGATTCCTTATTCCAATTTTTAATCTTTTCTTTAACCAATCTCAATCTTTTCAAAAAATAGAAGCTTGGTGTACCAAAGAAAATATTGCTTTCCTTCCACCAAATCTCCAAATTTGGCAAAAAATCCTTATCTCTCCACCACATGCTTTGAAATCTAAAACTAGCTTTGCCCTTTCAAATGGACTCTTGAAGAGAGAGTTGGACTGGGAAGTGATCCAACAATGAGTACGAAAGAATACTTGAATCCATATTATATGAGGATTCAATCCAAAATGGACCTACCAAAAATCTATCCAATATCTCTGAGATTCTGGTAAATTTCTCAATCTGATTGGTCCATGTGTATTTTCCATTTGATGGGACCATGTCAAATAACTGATTTTGTTGTACAAATCTTCTAAAATCCTCCATGATTTGAGAAGACATCCTTAATCCCCCTAATTGATCTTCTAGATCAAGTAAAGCATTAAAATCACCTGCTATGATTACCTTATCCTTGTCAATGGACTGCAACTTCCACGAGATCTCTATCCAAATTTTCATTTTATTAGCCATTTTAATAGGACCATACACATTGAAGAATGGGAAAACCACATTCTTATTCGAATAAAAAACTCTCCCAAAAATCCAATTTGGTGATCTCTCTAAATCTGAAATCTTTAAAGTGTTAGGATTCTATAAAAGACCCAGACCTCTTGAAGCCCCCACCGCTTCTTGAAAAAAACCTTCCCATTTATGACATAATCTCAAGAAACTAAGAGCATTGTCCAAATTAAGTTTCATCTCCTGCAAGAATACCAGGTCACCTTCCATCCTGATTAACGCTCGTTGTACCAAGCATTTTTTGTCAGGGGTTGATAATCCCCTAACATTCCAAGTGGTGATTTTCATTTCTCACCAAGGGAGATCCCTACTCCCTTGGCTTCCTTTAAATAATCTAGAACATTAATAATCCCTTTCTCCTTTTCCCTCTCTTCTCTTTTCTACCTATTAGATCTTCTGCCCCTACCTCCTTTAGATTTACCAAGAAGAATGTTAACCAATTGGATCACACTTATGGGATCGACGTTATCCAATTCATCAAAGGCAAGAAAATTGTCGTCATAAACCCGATCATATTCCACATCCACATCTGAATGTATATGAACCTGCTCTAGTGACTTCATGATAGGAGACTCCTTCATGTCCTTTTGTTGTTCTTGTGAATGCAAACATTCCCCTTCCTCCCTACTGGAAGTCTCAAGATGGGAAGATTTCTTCTCCTCTGGCGAGATGGTTTTAGTAACCGTTTTCTTTGGAACCCAAATCTTCCCTAAATTGCCCTTGCCCGAGAAAAAAGAAGAAGGATTGGGGACTGTCCTAGGATCTTCCAAAGGAAACTTGATCTATACTTGCTTCTTCCAAACACCACTCCCTGATTTCAATTTAATGAATGTTGGAATACGTTTAATAGCCGCAATCTTCATTCTAGCATACAAGTAAGAATCCTCATTGATAATCTTCTCATCTACTTCTAGCAGAGTACCCATAGATCTCCCAATATGATCCAAGCTCTCGTCACCCCAATATTCTATAGGCAGATTATACAATCTAATCCAGATCGGTTCCTTGTAGACTGCTAAGGGGATTGGATTGAAATTAGTTTGCCATGGCTACAAATACAAGGGAGAAGAATCAAGGAACCAATTTTTTTGGTTCAAAATATTGTTCCTAATTGATTCTCGCTGAAGACAACAATGAAGAAACCCTTAGGGATAAATTTCAAGATGGAATCTTTGCTCCAATTTTTAGCCAGCCAATCTCTGATTTGAAATTTTGAGTGTCTCGACCCTATAAATCTGCCAATGACTACCATCTTCCTCCAAAGTTCTATGTCCAACTCTATGTGGGACCAGACATCTCTATATCGATCGGAGAACCTTCCTTTGTCACCAATTTTGCATTACCCTTTTGGGTTGTTCCCCGCTCTCCTCTGAAACCCTAACCTCGACCTCCTTTCCATCGTCGCTCTGCAAACCTTCTTTGTTGCTGCATCGCTCCTCCCCTTAATCTCTTCAACTTAATTGAATACCTCAAAATAATTATTTCATTGAAATAGTTGAAAAAAATACTTTTCCCATTGATTTTAATGGTTGTACATTTTAATTCATAATCCAATAATGTAACCAATTAAATAATTTATCTCATTTAAATTTTAAATTAATAAAGTAAAGATAATTTTCTCAAAATAAATAAAGTGGATATGTGAAATCATATTCTACCAAATTAAACCCTGATTCCAAAAATAAAAGACATCCTACTAAGGAATTTAATTTTCTACAAAAAAAAAGGAAACAAAAAATAACAAAATCCCACTTAAGGGAAGAGGGGGAAAGGAGAAATTTAAAAAAAACAAGTGGGTTGACTTTTCACCTAACCCTAATTCAAAATTAGGGTTAGGGTGAAATATTCAACACCCTAAAACTTTTCTTTTTCATCTCCAAGCTCTCTTCTCTCTCTCTCCTCCCTCTCCAAACCCTAAGTGGTTCTTTTCCTCATTTTTGTTTTGTTGCAGGTCTTCTTAAAGGGTATTTCCAAGAAGTAATGGAGGCCAAGAAATATATATCCATAGATATATATACACATATATACATCTATGTATATATGAATATATATATTTACAAATATATATATATATATATATATATATATATATATATATGCACCAAAGAACTCAAATCTCAGCATTTAGGGTATGTTGTATTTCTTTAAGATTTTATTTTTATTTATCTTTTTTTTTCTGCAAAAATATGTGTGTTTATATTTTCTAAGCATTGACCCATGGCGGCCATACTCGGTGGTCGCGGGCCACTAGTGTGGTTTTCGGCCACCCCCAGTGGCTATGTTGCTAGTGGTTTGGCTTCAGCCACACACAGTGGTTCAACATGCCACTGAAGAGTGGTGCAGCCACCACAAGGAAGGGGGAGGGTGCGGCTGTCCAGTCGACCCTTCCCTTTTTTTTGTTATTTAAAAAAATATTTATCTCTTTTTTTTAATTATAACTATTTATTTTATTTTTTTCTCTAAAATGAAATATTTTACATCCATATATATGTGTGTGTGTGTGTGTGTCTTTTATATATATATATATATATATATATACACACACTCTTAGATTTATTTATTTTTACATTTTTTTTAACCAATATAATTTTTAACCTTTTTTATAAAAAAATGCATAAATACACATATTTGGATTCACAGTAATATATTCATCTATCTTTTTTTAATAGAAAAGATAATTAATAATATTATTACTAATTAGATTTGGGTAGCAAAATGAATATATCCATTTACATCTTATGTATATTTATGTTCATATTTTCATGCTTTATTTCTTTTTTTTTGGTGTTATGTTAAGGAAACTTGAATAGCAAACTCAAAGTAACTTTTTCTTTATAAACAAAATCTAAAAAAATAGGAGTAGATAAAAATTGTTTCATTTCTTCTACTTTTAACTAGATCAAATACAAAGACAAGTAATAACATGGTGTACATATCCCCTTAAGAGCTAAGGATGGTATATGATGTATATTATTAAAAAAAATTGTAAACAACAAAGAGTATTCTCAACACATTTTCTTTTTTCTCCCTTCAAGACAATACAAGAACTTTTCCCTTTTTTTTAGGAGAAGACAACAATACAACTCTTAAATCCACCATTAGAACTTCCATAATAAAAATTTACTTTCTTGAATTTAGATTTTAAAATTGATCTAATACAACAACAACTAAATCTTGCTTCAAATTTTAAATGGAAAACTACAATGCCTCTCTAAAAGATGACATATTTAAATTGAAGGAATCTTTCGAAAGAATTTTACAATGTTTCCTTTTTCTTCATAAAATTTAGTACCATTTTAAGAGATTCAAACAAGGAACAAAATCTTTACAATGTAGAATGAAATAAAGTCTTCTAACTTTCCCTATATGAATGTGACCAATATCTTTACATATTCTAAGAGGACAAAACTCCTCAAAACACAAGCATTCTCTCCTTTTTAAACTCTTCATGGAAACAAGATGCTCCAAGGACCTGCAAATGAAGACTTTATAGGAAGGCCATGGGAAGCTCACCTCCCATCCTAGGCCTCTAAGAGGTCACCCCCAAGCTAGGAGAACCAATGCTAACCTAGGTATGCATGAAGCCAAATGAGGAAGCAAAAGCAATCACAATACACACAAGCTATACCCTCTCATGGCTAACACAAGAAGCTTGATGTAAAGCTTCCTAAGGGTGAAGGTGGACCAAGTACCCAATGGGAGACTAGGCTAGAGATAAAATGCAAGCCTTCAACAAGGAAACAATTCTTCCATAGAAACACAACATATCTTCTCTTCTTAATCCCAAATCATACTCAACAAAAATGGCCAAAAGAAACTTATGACCACCAAGAAAACCCTTATGACCCCCAAGCATATCAATGCTACAAGCCTACCATGGACCCCATAATCCATGGTGCATCCCTCTCTCCCAAGGAGAGAGAATCTACACCAAGAGGGCTGTCACAAATCCCTTCATCCACAAGGCTACTCTTCTCTCCCAAGGGTGAGTATGGCATTGCACAAAAATCCCTTAACCATACACAAACAACATAAACAAATTCAGATTTTTCACTACACAATAACACTTCATATTGTACAAAAAAAGAATCCACATACTAGTTACCAAACACTATGAAACACAAACATAGAAAAACTTTCTTCATTCATTCAGGGAATCCATAATCAAGACACCATAATGAATAAGTAATGAGCTTGAGAGCCACCAACCATGCAATAGAAGTTATGGAAAATGAAAGTTGAAGTAGAGCCCTTCCCTTTTGTCTTTTTTTTCTCCTAATCCTCTTAGTGGTCTCTAAGGTTAGAGAGTGGGTGATTGAGAGGAATTCTCTCCAATTTCCCCTCTAAATTCCAAATCCTCCCATTCTCCCAATCCTTGGAAGAAGTTTGAACTCCTATTGGTCAATCTTCCCAAACCCTCACACATTTATAAAATAAAGGTTCTTTAAAAGATAGTGGCATGAAAAGTAGACAAGATTTGCCCTCCCAAGGAATGTAATCTTCCCAAGTCCATGCTTACCATTTTGATCTCTGGCCATCTTGGATAGGAAATTTTTTGGAGGCTTCCCAAGGCCTAAATAAGGTATCCTATGGTCAAAAACTCCCCTAACCCATAGGTATATGAAATGGGCTAGTCAAAATTAGGTTAAACTCAACCGTAGGTGGCCATATGAGCCTTCAAAAACCCTAGTTAAGATCACCTACGAATTTCAATGGGTATGATTCCACTTTGGGCTCACAAATCAAGTAGTCCTTATGGGGAACATAGCTAGGTACCAAGTGGGAAAAGGTGGGTCCTCAAGCTTTCCAAGTGGACATGCCATGACACATCACTTTTACAACAAGTGTACCAATTGGAACTACATTACACATCACAACACACTTGGAAATTCCACTGGTTAATTTCATAATTTAATGAATGCAAATGTAGATAAAATTCACACCATACACTATACAAAAGGAAATACATTACAATGAGGTTTTTTCTCTTCAATAGACACAAACTTGGCTTTATAGAATTCACATGGGGGTTAGTCATGATTCTTCAATAAAATTCCATGGTCATGATCCTACACACTCAATTTAAACATCAGTAACCTCAAGAAGTATAGACATCAAAATTTAAAATGTAGAATCAGGATTACCATTAAAATTCTCTAACACACGAATTACATCCTTGTAGTCTCTATAATCATTCATCATAAATTTTAATCATTAACTTACAAATGAACATACATAAACTGAATCATAAGAACATGATCTCATTAACTCAAATGTCATGCTAATCATTACAGATCTTATATATATCATGATGTAGTTTTATCTAAATTACATAAGCATTAAATTTATCAATTCTAAAAAAATCCAAATGGCATAAAATCAAGTAACCATTTCCTCAAGTAATAGTTACAGCAATGTCTTGAAACTTAATAAAATATTTCATCACCTAACCTTTAACCTTTAAACAATTTCACATCTCAACATAATTCAAATCTCAATTATTATTTTCCTAAACAACTCATATCAACATGTATACCCAAATTGAAACATCTCACCATTCATCTAAATCTATCATCATAATGCTAGTCATAATGTATCATAGGGTCAACATCGGGAGTATGGAAAGTGTCATAAAATATAAAGTATCATCATCTAATGTAATCAAATCCCTATCAAAAGGGTAAAACCTCTTAATTAATGAAAACATTAAGCCAATTACTAGGTCTATCAAAATGGTAAATGGAAAAGCTATGACGGGTTTGGGGTGAGGCCTCACATCCTTCCCCCCTAGGCATGAACTTCCTCCTAGAAGTTACCCAACTTAGGGCCAAAGTTCCAGTGTTGACATCTTGTTTAGTTCATTGGATGATTTTTGAATCTTTAATCTCGTGCAATGCAGAAATCTAATGATAATACAAGTTGAGGATATGTTTTACCTTGATTTAAGCACTTCTAAAATTTAAAAGTAAAATATTGTACAATTGAACCGTCTATCCAAACTTCACAATCTATTATTATTTTACATCGTTACCATAACTCACCAAGCAACAAGATCATGTAAGATAGTACTATCCAATACACTAAATGGAATCTACGGTCACAAGAAAATGTACTAATACATGGGAAAACTTCCCTACAACATGACTCAAATGTACACTAACATCACTCTTAATGTTGGTTCCTATTAATTTCAATATCTAGAGTATAGATCCAATATTAAGCTAAATATAACATTTGCCACTATGCTAATCCTTAATTTATACTAACTTAATATTATATTTATTGATAACATCATAATATCTATGCAATAAGATCATAAAATAGTCTTACTAGGTCTATACATATTGCAACCAATAAAAAACTCTCACCAAGGCTACAAATATGGTCATAGATAACACTAATGACAAGGGTGATAAAGCTTCTCTACAGTTTCTCCCCATTTATAATAATAAAATATAATGGATTTCCCCAATAAATCTTCTCCCTCATACAACCTACCATGAAATAATTTTCCAACAATTTTCAATAAGAAGAGCCTCAACAACAATCATGAAATCCATAATTTAAAATTCGAAAAGAATGATTCAATAAAGTGAGTTTTAAAAAAAAGTGGCCACGTTGGTAAAGCTTTAATACAAAATAAGTAAAGACAAGTCCTTGAGGCAAATAAGAACATTAAAATAAAGTTTGGCTAAGCAACCCAACACATAATTTAATTACTTTTACATTGTTGGAAATCGCAAAAATAAACTCACGAAACAAAGTAAAATAAAAGAAAAATAAATTTAGCAATCCATATTCTACCATAATCATTACATGAACTATGTGACCTCTCAAGGTCACTCAGAGGGAGACAGGGAAATCTCATTATACATATATTATGGAAATATTTAAAATAGACCAATTATGCCCTTACAAGGATAAAGCACTATGGGTTTCCCAAGAAAACCTTTCCTTGGGGAGAGAGGTAGACACACAAAATCAGGAGGCAAGTGCATACATAATAGTTTTACTTACTCTAAAAAATGTTCCACTCCTTTCAATCATCATTTAAAAGGTACTCATATCCACGACATCCTCCTATCCTTGAGAGAATTTCTCACCACAATGTGGTTCACTTCCTTTCACCCCCAACAACATGAAATTCATCATAATAATTTCACAACCTAGAATGACCAACACATACTTAGGCCAATAAGACATAAAACAACACTATTACAACATTTACAAGAGTATTTATTTACTCGATAAAGGAATGACCTGAGACATGGATACCAATACAATAGCACCATGAGCACATTAGCTAGCATAATTAATTAATATGAATATTTTTTTAACATCACAATTACATAAAACTTCTCAAGTGGCTCTATTCAGTGAGTTGACACTCAATGTCCACCACTACCTTCCCTAGGCTAGGTGAAATAGTCACTTGCTCAAGGTACTTCACATATAACTTCACTCATCACAAAAGGCATTACGATAATTAATTTATATTACTATGCATATGTTTCATATGTTTCATTATACCACTTAATATTTACTTTTCACAACATCCCCAAGCATACCACATTAAATTACGAGGAGGGTTAGTGTAAAGACATTTTAGTATTTTATGCTTTAATAGTTTGATGACTATCCATAAGGATTTAATGTATCACACTCACAATTATGTCTTATGTTCATTTAGGTCAAAGCTCTCCATCTTATTTATGATCAAAATTTTAGTTCTTATTCGACTCAATTTGGCATGCCTATCCTAAGGATTTATATTCCCATATCATATTTCCTATATTATGGCATAAGGAATTCTACATGCCTATGGTAGTTTCCTACCCTACTCATTTATATCATAGAAGGATTTCATGTAATGTTCTCACACTAAAGTAAATAGATATTTTACAACTCCTCTTTATTACACACACTTAATTTGCATCTTTATATCTTAGAGGTGGATCATAGAGCAAGAAGATTATGGTAATTTATTTTTGAGCTAACTATGCAAGACACAAGGATCTACCCAAAAGTAAAATCCCCCCAAAAAATGAATTGTATTATTCTATTTTTAATCGCATTACCAAGACTTCTATACTTATGCACTAACAATAAACACAACATAGAATCATGGATCATGTAGTATGATCCGAAACGTTGATGGTAAAAAAATTTACACAATCGAATCCAGAAACTGATACAGTATATAAATGGATTGTGGAAATCTATTAGATTTGAACAACATAGAATAGTCAAGTTATTATGTTAGATTAAACATATACTATCTCTCGGTTCCATTTTAGTCTTTGTAAATTGTTATTGATTGTCCATAGTTCCATTATGATCCATAATAATATTTCAAAACATAGACAAACAAGGTCATTGATTCATAGCTAACATCTATCTTCCGATAATTCATAATTACCTTACTATGTATTAGGTCGCAAAAGATTTATATGCTACATTACTACCTTGACCCTCGTATCATCTTGAAAGTGTAACTCGATAAGGGTCTCCATATTTAATTACCAATGACTCTATTTACACATTCATTGTCTTCATTTTATTATCGTATTACAGTCATTACGCAATGAGATTGATTGGTAATTTGATACTAAATTCTTAAGAATTCCCTTTAAGTTCTATTCATGAAATTTGAAGGAATTCCTAGGTAGTTGAATTTTCCATTACTTATCTATATTAGTCTTCTCTTTCATATTTCCAAGGTGGGGTCATCATGTGTTGATCCAAGTAACTATTTACATTTTTACTCCTAAGGTACTATTTTGTTATTAGCGTGTGCTTGATAAAGTATCTCTTATTTATGTTGAAAAGAACACATCAGGAAATTTATGCATCCTAGACTCTTAATATAAAAGTTTTTAAATGTTTCCACACAAGTTGTTTAAGTTGCTAGCACTTTCATTACCACATTTCCATCATAATTATTAAGGTTTTAAATGATGAACAAGATAAGGGTAGGTGGTTCAAATGTCGAGCATATGCATAACCTATGATTTATTCTTCGTTCAAGCATTATGTGCATCCTATCATAACTAATGCATTCCTCCATATGCATTGAGTGTATAACCATGCCTTAGTGTTACTTACTAATGTGGTCAAATAATTTTAATTCTTCTCCATGATCCTTTATTTATAAATATATCTATTAATACATTTACCTTTAGAAATCCTCTTATCGATTCATAAATCTTAGGAAAACTTAATTAGGTAAGAATTAGTAATGTGGTGATTTTACTTCAATATTTCTCTCAATTAATAAGCTTAAATCTCATAGGTAGGATTCAGTGGACAACTTTAATCCACCAATAGATTAGTGCCCTTTTAATTAAGTTCTCTTATCTCTTTCTCTTTTTATATAAAAATAAATAAAGGAAATAAAGATTGGGTTCCATTAACACTGAACATCATCCCTTCATAACCCTCTTAAGTTATTTATGATCTAGGTACGTTCATTATACTAGTTATTTGATTATCTTATGGAATAACATGTTTTCAATTTGCATCGACCCTTTATCTTGAGTTATTAAAATATTCTTACGTACCTTATCTATCTCCTATAGAGAAAAATTGACCTGAATTATGGAAATCAGATTGTAAGCCAAAAAGTGATCCATTCTATTCAAAATTGGAATTTATACAAATCTGATGGATCCCAAGGGTCACAAGAATCCCCTTGGAATAAATTGAAGAGTCATCATGATGTTTACTAGAAATAAACTATTAAATCTATTAAAAATTATCAAAAAATCTATGTATAAAAATAGGTCTACTTGGAGAAGGCATAACTTTCGCTACATAGCACGAAAAAGCTCGCTGCTTACATCGTTGGAAAGATAATCAAATTATCTAGAGGAAAATTTTAGGAGACATGACTCTTGAAAGCAACATTGGCCTAGAAATGCTCCGAAGGCCTTCAAAAATACAATTTACTAAAACATAGATAATTTTGAAAAAATTAGATTTTCAGTATTTTCCCCAGTGTTACGCACATCAAGTGATTATGGGACCCAATTTCCCCCCCAATGTTACGTAACCTAGCTTTGATACCAAAATGTCATGCCCAAAATCTATAGGCAAAACACACCAACAATTTATTTTTTTAAAGGCATAATTAATCAACTAGTGTTACACATTTACAAATTTTAATTTAATAATTGGCATAAAATTTCCTATACTAATATTCTATGATTAATTTAATAATTAATTCATCTCTCTTATTAATAATAATCTTTCTAAAAATTTATTTCGTTTAATCTCTTCAACTTAGTTGAATACCTCAAAATAATTATTTCATTGAAATAGTTGAAAAAAATACTTTTCCCATTGATTTTAATGGTTGTACATTTTAATTCATAATCCAATAATGTAACCAATTAAATAATCTATCTCATTTATATTTTAAATTAATAAAGTAAAGATAATTTTCTAAAAATAAATAAAGTGGATATGTGAAATCATATTGTACCAAATTAGACCCTCATTCCAAAAATAAAAGACATCCTACTAAGGAATTTAATTTGCTACAAAAAAAAGTAAACAAAAATAACAAAATCCCACTTAAGGGAAGAGAGGGAAAGGAGAAATTTTAAAAAAAAACAAGTGGGTTGACTTTTGCCCTAACCCTAATTTAAAATTAGGGTTAGGGTGAAGTATTCAACACCCTAAAACTTTTCTTTTTCATCTCCAAGCTCTCTTCTCTCTCTCTCCTCCCTCTCCAAACCCTAAGTGGTTCTTTTCCTCATTTTTGTTTTATTGCAGGTCTTCTTAAAGGGTATTTCCAAGAAGTAATGGAGGCCAAGAAATATATATCCATAGATATATATACATATAAGGTGACTGAGGAGGCAGGGACCACTCCAAAGTTACTCAATGATTCTTTTTATTTTTGTGTGGAGTGCATTTGATTTTTCTTTTATTCATATTTTGATCAACTCGTCATTTTGTGGTATGCATTTAATTGTGTATATTCATTAAATCATTATACTATTTATATGTTCAATGATATCTTATCCACGTTCATTATCATTCAATAATATTTCATTTGGATTAGATTATGAATTAATTAATTATTTGTTGTGATTTTTTAAATTTTCATTATAGATTATTGGTTTTTTTTCTGTTGTTTCTGCCACTAAGAAGTGACAGTTCCTATTACCATAATTGCTTTGGTTTGCTATAGGTTTATTTTTGTGTTTTGTAGTTGCATCCATCCCCACTTGACTCATTATCTTCATCACTTGAGAAAATAGCCACTATACCTTTCATCAGTCTACAAACCCAGGTTGACATCTTTAAGTACAAATTAAGGGAATCCACATGAATCCAAATTGAGCTTAAACAAGAGTTAACTAAACCAAGTTTTACCCTACATGCAATGTATATGTAGGGTTGCACTCAATTTGTAGGAATATTTTAATGGTGAAGTCCAAGAGTATGGGTAGTGGATAATAATTTTTTATATTAACGGGAAAGTGAGGAGCATCAATTATTTGATGACAAATAATCAAGCTATATCCAAGGCACCTGTGCACTGAAGGCTTCCCTCACCTTTTAGGTTGTCTACATAATCTGTCTCCATGGGACCAAGGCATCTTAGATCTAAACTCTATTTTCTTGATATGTAGTTCTATTTTTTTGCTAATTTTTAATGTAGCCACTATAGAAACAGAACCCTTGCAAAGTATAAGTTGTCTTAGAATATCTCTTAGTCGTTGCACACCCACTCAAGTAGCTTGGGTGGGCCCTAAAGAATCTTCTATAAATAGTTGTGGTGTATGACATATAGTAATGGTTGCAAAGCATGTTGTAAGTTTTCCTTTTCCTTTTTTAAAATAAAAAAAATTCCTCTCTTGTAGCAATTTTTCTCCTAATATAATCATAGTACACCTATGAAAAGCTAAACTAAGCTGTAACAAATAATGAAACAACATAATTTTTATCAGTAGTCTACAATCTTCATTAAACTTCAACATAAGTTTTAGTTGTCTTTTCTCATTTGAAAGCATATTTACAAATGTAATCAAAGACAACTTTCTAGGAACTTAGTGGCTGACAATCAATATTGGCTCCCCATATTGGAAGCATGTCTAGACTATGAATATATAAATGATTTTTATTCCTTGCAAATGTGTAAGATATTTTGTTGGTTGTCATTGGGTGTGAATGCATAGGCTTGTTGTGCAAGGCAAGGTGCTTTATAACACCATTGTAATGCCTATCATTTTTTTAAGGATTCTACATTTTGTATAGTTTGTGTGTATTTAAAAAGGTTGCTAGGGTTTATATTGTGAGTTTTGAATTTACACACCTGTAATTTATGGTGCAGGTTTTCAATTTAAGCTATTTTTTGAAAGTCCAAATGGTGAGTTTTTTTCGTAAATTTTCTTAAAAATTTCTTTGTTGTGGTCACCATATTTTTTTGCAAGTGTCTTTTCAAGAAATTAGTCTTCCATATTTAGTAAAAAATCTCCCAAATCCACTCCATGATGATTTACGAACTCTTAACAATCTTTCATATTTCCAATTATGGTCGACCATAGATAAATTGGAAGTTAGACAATATTGGAAAAAGTTTGTAAACTGTCAGCAATTTTTTCCCAACCTTTTGAAATTCCAATTATGGTCTTCCATAGATAATTTGGAATTTTGACAAGATTGGGAAAAGTTTACAAATAGTCTTCATAATCTTGAGTTGGGATGTTTTTTACTATTTAAATATGTATCAAAAAAAATTTGAAGTCGAAGACAATATGTGAACTTAGACAAATATATGCAACCACATGTGCACACAAATACCTAGACAGGGACATTAAAATATATATGCATTCATATGGAGAGAGGTTCAAAGATGTAAACATACATGTAGAGACATATCTACATATATGTAAATATATATATCTATATGTTTTTCATATGGAGCATTTATTTGAGGTGAACACTATATGAACATCATGGGCAATAAAGAGGAATACATGGAAACAAATGTGCATAGTAATACACCGATAGGTACATCAAAATATATATACATTGAGATGGGAAAAGGATAAAAGGTTTAAATATGCATGCACACACACATGCACGCATGCACATGCACAAATATCATATCATATTGAGTGCTCATTTGAGGTGAACACCATGTGAATGGTACAGACAAAATAAACTGTTGTCACTAGGGATTGCACCCGAGTATGGCTAAGTGTAGAACCTAGCAATCTCATGAAACATGGGACTATTCTCAGGTTGTGGGTAACCTATTTGAGAATAGACCTCTGGATTAAGGGTTGGCTTCCCTTTCAATCACCTGAAACTTGATTGAATTTTGAAGGAAAAGTGATAGAGAGTGCATGAAATTGAAACTAAAATTAAGGTGATTCACCGAACTTTGATAGATCCACAAACTAAAAAAAAACTCACAATATGATTCAGAACATAACCTAAGCATCACAACTCCTTCCTAATCTTATTTTTCCCTTAGAAATAACCAAGTGTTGGTTGTAGATGAGAAGGGAAAATGAATTCCACAAACCCAAATACATTCAAATGCACACAAGTTGAGACTTTAAGAAATAACAGTGCTTGTGAACATCAAAATGAATAGAATATCAAGTAAAGGACTAATATTTGATCACAATACATGACATCAAATCCATCAAAATAACTCGCAAAACTGTAGGAAAAATAAGGACAATTTCTATAAACTGAATGAAGAGAGCCAAAGTACAACTTGCTTCTCTAGAGCTACAAACTTTCACCTCCAATAAAGAAGGAAAGAAGAACTAACCTCAATCACACAAGTGAGAGGTATAAAAAGAAAAGCCCATAGGAATCTGCATCATGACCCACACCTCCTAAAAATAGAAAATAACTACAAATAGGCCCATAAATGCCTCCTCAACTCGGATGCCCAACTCCCAAGATTATAGGGGTAGCGGAAAAAGTGGGGTGCCTAAAATAGATGGTCAAAGGAAAGATCCCACCCACTAAGTCATGCTCTAAAAATGGTATTCTAACAATGGCTTATAAAATGCCATTTGTCGGAATTACAATGACATTTTGCAATGAATTTTTACATTTAAATTTTTACTACCCTTATGCCAATACATGTGGATTTAATGGTATTTTAAAATAACTTCAACCCAAAAAAATTGGGAAATAAATTTTAAAATATTTACAACTTTAAAAAGAAATCCACCTAAAAGAAACACCGAAAATAAAAGATGAGATCACAAGAATCTCAACCCTAAAAGAAGGGAGACTCAAATGACCTATCAATTCATTAACACTTGGAAGCTGGGGAAACTGTTGCAATAGGCACTCTCCCTCGATGGCATTTGGCAAGTTGCCATCCTGACTAGCAGTTCCACCTTTGATCTCTGAGTTTGATTAAGGAAACAGCAACCTCTCTCCTTTCGGCATATTCATTGAGGTATGATTCATTTGGCACTCATAGCATTTTTACTTTATGTTATTTCTTCCTCTGCAAAATGAAGGCATATGCTAGAATTTCATTTCTGTATCTGATGGCACCGTGAGAGCATATTTATTTGTATTTGATCCTCACACTAGCATTGTATCCCCTGTTCATTTTGTATCTTGCATCTGGTCTGGTTTCTATCTTCGTATTTGAGGATATTGATAATGGCACTATTTGTAAATTCTCTGCATTTTCTTGTGTATTCGATGTCAGTGAGTCATGGCACTACATCTAGCACTTACTCTACATTTTCAATTGATATTGGCATTATTGTTATTGTTCTCTATTTGGTACTATGTTGAGGGCATCATATTTGCATTATCTGGATTTCTGCATATGTATGGTTGTGGGCTCGTGGCATTGATCTCGGCATCCATCACTATAAAAATAGAGCACATGCTTCACTGTAACTCTATTGCTTTGTACCTAAGGCATCCTTGTCGCATGATATGCATTTATTCACTGTCTCTCTTTTATATTCATGCACAACCCATGAGCAATGGGGTTTGTTATTTAATCCTCATATAGATGAGGGCACTGTTTGGCATTTCACCACGAGCTATGTGACTAGGGCATACTTATTGGTATCGGGCTTTGTGGAACCACCTTCCATGTTTACTATTCTACATAGCCTATGATTTTAGGGAGCCATGCTTTTCTCATGATTGCTTTGTGATTTTCATGGTGTGCGTGAGCTTAGCCTTTGTATTTATGGGCGTATATGCTTGCTTACTATCACTGAAACTGCACTATATGCATTGCATTTGGATTTAGGGCATCATGTATGAATATTGAATTCATTTTTATGTTTGAAGGCCTATGTTGTGCTTGTATTTGTTATAGCCTGTGAACCATAAGGCTAGAGCACCCATTGTTTTTGTCACTGTCTCATGAAAATTGGTGTCCTATGGATCTTTGGAATAGGGCGTCACTGTTGTACCTATTGCTTGCCATCGATTCCATGGTGTATATTCTATGCTTACTGAGGTGTCGAAACACTATTTTGTACTTCAAATTTCCTTTGTATTTGAGACACTGTGACTCTCTATATCTATAATACTTTTGAAGCATTGTATCTTATTCTCCATTCGATGATATATGAGGCACCATACCATTGATGCTAACTATCATGCTTGGCTTTGTATGATCGTGAGGTCAATGCTTCTAATACTTACTGCATCATTGTCATTTTTTGGCATTGTTCCAATGATCATAAGGCCCATGAACAATCTAAGGCATCTATGTTTTTTTATTGCTTCCTTTCCTCTACACATGGAACAAACATATTAGTGAAATAGTGGTATTTCTTTTATTTTTTATTTTTTTGGAGCCCTTTTAGTGCACACACCCTGAGCACAACCCCTACCAGAGGTGGATGACTAAGTGCATATATGCATGTATTGTAGATACTATGGCACCATTCATTGCTTAGATCCATTGGATCTAACCCCTCTACTTTTCTCTTTCTTTGCAGGTTCTAGACCACAGGAGCTCACTGGGAACACTGAAGATCAAGTCTCATTACCAGGCAATGTCTAGTACCCCTATTTCTTATACTCATTGTATATGTATGTTTGTACTCATTTATTCAATTCTAATAATGGCTATGCTCATGGCCTATGTGAGCTCAGATGAATGTTCCTTTCAGTTCTTTTATACAGCATGCTTAATATTGATATATGCACATGTAATCTTAGATGTAGAAATTTATCTCCTTTTCCTTCATGTACTTTGCAAATGAAATGAACACAAATATTAAGCAAGATCACCTAATAACACAAACTAGGGTACATTAGCTCATCTAGTAACTAGGCCTCCAAAAGAGTGAAAATAATGGTAACATTCTAGCGACCTCTAATGAGTGTTTGCCTGCTAAGCATCTGACCAGCTGCCTTATAGATCCATTGGGCACAGAGTCATATAACCTCAAATTTGACATGGCTCCCAAATAGAACAACCCCCTTCTCACTGACAAAACACTAACTGTCGGAGATAACTCTCTAGCTTATTGCTACTCAAACCAAACTGAAAACTGAACTAGAAGCAAACCAAAAGCAACTTGTGCCAAGGCACTTAGGAAATATAAAAACTAAAAAATCCTATCCTACTCTACTCTACCCAGTCTCAGCAAACTTTTTAAACAAATCCATTAACTGGATTGTTGAAATAGCTTCCCATTCTCCTCAAAATGTTATACTTTTCATATTTGATGCCAGCAAAGAGAACATGGTACACAAAAATGTACTGAACTTTCTGGCATATCAACTTTTGAATATGGTGTACCAGACTTCTAACCTCAATTAGATCATAGGTGTTGTTCTTGCACGGAGTCTGATAAGGCTGAATAAGCTCATGGTCACCAGTGAGTGGACTTTTGATGTCATTCTCCATTGAGTCCTTGAGTATGCATGTCTCATTTGATCCCATCTATGCTAGGTATCTGATAGGACACCCCCTAGAGAGCATAAAACTAGGCCTCTCCTACTGCTCGGTATGCATCTTACAAACACCTTCAACATGCTAATCAAAAATTTGCCCCTCCATGATAGTTTTCCATATCATTTCTTCTTCTATAGTTAGAGAACCATCCTCTTCATTAGTTGGAACCTCCAGTAGCTCATCAAAGTTATCCAACTACCCCAGGTCTTTAACAATAACTGGCCCCTCCTCATGGTCCATGAAACAAAATTCATGAGATGAAAGGTTTTCCTTAGGATCATGCATGTTATCATCTATTTCAAGAAGATGAGGAACACAAACAAAAGATGACCAAAAATCATTTATCATAGATTCAAAATCCTCTTGTTGTCCTAAGTTATCAACAACTACATCATCTTCCTTGTCACAATCAGTGAGCTTAACTAGTAAGTCTTGTACTATCATTTCTCGCTCAATATAAGAAGGCATTTCTTCAAACAAATCAGCTAGGCTGTCAACCTCTTCACTTTCTCTCTGATCCCTATCTGGCTGTTCTAACCCATCATCATATGATAAATCTACTTGTTCCTCATGATTATCATGAAAAAGTACACCTAAGAGACAAGAATCATTCTCTTCCTAGTGGCCTAAAATTTCATGAGGTATAGTGGGCTCTTTAGGAATTGGTTCATAGGGCTTTATCTACTGGAGGACAGGTTCACTATCATTTAGGAATTCAAACCTCACAGGTGTTTCTTCTATAGGAATAGGATGAAGTGGTTGGAAATCTGAGATAGGGTCATGAATAGGCTCTAAACATGCATGGAGATCAAGGTCCTGTTGACTAAGATTTTGAACTGAAGGAGAAATTTTAAAGCTTGGAATCTCAATAGGAGTGCTAGTGGACTTACCAAACAAGAAGCTTGGGATTTAAACCTTGTGAGTCTCCTATCTCATCTGCAAAGCTTCTAGGTTCTCTTCAGCAGCATGGGGCATCTCCTTCTAGATCTCTTCCTTAAAAAGATTTGGCATCTCGTAACCCAGATACATAGTCCATGAGGGTCTCCAAGACTGCATTAAATCTTTATGGTCCTCTAGTGGATCTGGTGAGTCTTCTTGTATTGGGGCAGTAGTGGTTTCTTGATCTCCTTGCCTTGGTGCTTGTGCCAATAGATTCTTAATCAATTGATCCTTTTCTGCAATCTGTTTGGCAAGTGTCTCTTGCTCATGATCATGAAATTCATCTCTTTCTGCTAACTCATTTCGAAAGTCCTCCTCCTTCTTTGTAGCTATCTCGTAGATGCTCCTTATGAATTCTTGATGATCTTCAAGACTCTTCTTATAAACCCTCTCTTGCGTTAAGATTAGGTTGTTCTTCTCTTCAAGGATCTGTTCATGAATTGCTATCTAGTTATGTAGCTACCTTGAGAGCTCCTCATTTTGAGACTTTGTCTCCACATAATCTTTCATGAAAGATCTCATATCCTCCTGAAAAACTCTCAACTAGTCCATGGAGTCTAAATCTGAAGTGGTATTGGGTTGATTCTGAGGATTATAATGGTATCCCTCATAGGGTGGTTCATAGGAATGCTACCAGGATGCTTGATGTTGGGTGAGAGGGTATGGTGGTGCATGCTGAAAACTTGTTGTTTGTGGGCCATTTTGGTTATATGCTACTACTTGGCCAGTTTGATATGGCATGAATGCTAGAACATGGGTAGATTTATCATGATATGGGGGGTGATAGGGAGAATATGCATTATGGATTGACATGCCTGCTCATTAAATGAGCGGGTAAAAGATATTTTCTAAAACTTATCAGCACTTGAACTGCTTAAACTAGTAGATTTTTCTCAGAGTCGCCATGGTGCTTGAAAAAAACCACCTCTTAAAGGCTGATTGTACTTAGGATCACACCAAAATCCTAGTGAATGATAGGAAACAAAGTTGTCCCACTGGGCGTGCCAAAAAATATTGTCACTACGGATTGCACCTGAGTATGGATAAGTGTAGAACCTAGCAATCTCATGAAACATGGGACTATTCTAAAGTTGTGGGTAACCTATTTGAGAATAGACCTCTGGATTAAGGGTCAGCTTCCCATTGAATCACCTGAAACTTGACTGAACTTTGAAGGAAAAGGAATAGAGAGTGCATAAAATTGAAACTAAAACTAAGGTGATTCACCGAACTTTGATAGATCCACAAACTGAAAAAAAACTCACAATATGATTCAGAACATAACCTGAGGATCACAACTCCTTCCTAATCTAATTGTTCACTTAGAAATAACCAGGTGCTAGTTGTAGATGAGAAGGGAAAATGAATTCCACAAACCCAAATACATTAAAACGCACACAAGTTGAGACTTTAAGAAATAACAGTGCTTGTGAACATCAAAATGAATAAAATATCAAGTAAAGGACTAATCTTTGATCATAATACATGACATAAAATCCATCAAAATAACTCACAAAACTATAGGAAAAATAAGGACAATTTCTATAAACTGAATGAAGGGAGCCAAAGTATAGCTTGCTTCTCTAGAGCTACAAAATTTCACCTCCAAGAAAGAAGGAAAGAAGAACTAACCTCAATCACACAAGTGAGAGGTATAAAAAGAAAAACCCATAGGAATTTGCATCATGACCCACACCTCCTAAAAATAGAAAATAACTACAAATAGGCCCATAAATGCCTCCTCAACTCATAAATGCCTCCTCAACTTGGATGCCCAACTCCTGAGATTATAGGGGTAGCGGAAAAAGTAGGGTGCCTAAAATAGATGGTCAAAGGAAAGATCCCACCCACTAAGTCATGCTCTAAAAATGGTATTCTGACAATGGCTTATAAAATGCCATTTGTCGGAATTACAATGACTTTTTACATTTAAATTTTTACTACCCTTATGCCAATACATGTGGATTTAATGGTATTTTAAAATAACTTCAACCCAAAAAAATGGGGAAATAAATTTTAAAATATTTACAACTTTAAAAATAAATCCACCTAAAAGAAACACTAAAAATAAAAGATGAGATCACAAGAATCTCAACCCTAAAAGAGGGGAGACTCAAATGACCTATCAATTCATTAACACTTGGAAGATGGGGAAACTGATGCAACAGGCACTCTCCCTCGATGGCATTTGGCAAGTTGCCATCCTGACTGGTAGTTCCACCTTTGATCTCTGAGTTTGATTGAGGAAACAGAAACCTCTCTCCTTTCGGCATATTGATTGAGGTATGATTCATTTAGCACTCATAGCATTTTTACTTTATGTTATTTCTTCCTCTGCAAAATGAGGGCATATGCTAGAATTTCATTTCTGTATCTGATGGCACCATGAGGGCATATTTATTTATATTTGATTCTCACACTGGCATTGTATTCCCTGTTCATTTTGTATCTTGCATCTGGTTTGGTTGCTATCTTCATATTTGAGGATATTGATAATGGCACTGTTTGTAAATTCTCTGCATTTGCTTGTGTATTCAATGTCAATGAGTCATGGCACTACATCTAGCACTTACTCTACATTTTCAATTGATATTGGCATTATTCTTATTGTTCTCTATTTGGTACTATGTCGAGGGCATCATATTTACATTGTCTGGATTTCTGCATATGTATGGTTGTGGGCTCGTGGCATTGATCTCAGCATTCATCACTATAAAAATAGGGCACATGCTTCACTATAACTCTATTGCTTTGTACCTAGGGCATCCTTGTCACATAATATGCATTTATTCACTGTCTCTCTTTTATATTCTTGCACAGCCCGTGAGCAATGGGGTTTGTTATTGAATCCTCATATAGATGAGGGCACTGTTTGGCATTTCACCGTGAGCTATGTGACCAGGGCATACTTATTGGTATCGGGCTTTGTGGAACCACCTTCCATGTTTACTATTCTACATAGCCCATGATTTATTGTGCCATGCTTTGCTCATGATTGCTTTGTGATTTTCATGGTGTGCGTGAGCTTAGCCTTTATATTTATGGGCATATATGCTTGCTTACTATCACTGAAACTGCACTATATGCATTGCATTTGGATTTAGGGCATCATGTATGAATATTGAATTCACTATTGTGTTTGAGGGCCCATGTTTTGCTTGTATTTGTTATAGCCTATGAGCCATAAGGCTAGGGAACCCATTGTGTTTTCCACTGTCTCATGAAAAATGGTGTCCTGTGGATCTTTGGAACAGGGCATCACTATTGTGAACCTATTGCTTGCCACCGATTCCATGGTGTATATTCTATGCTTGTTGAGGTGTCAGAACACTATTTTTTTACTTCAACTTTCCTCTGTATTTGAGACACTATGACTCTCTATATCTGTAATACTTTTGAAGCATTGTATCTTATTCTCCATTCGATGATATATGAGGCACCATACCATTGATGCTAACTGTCATGCTTGGCTTTGTATGACCGTGAGGTCAATGCTTCTAATACTTACTACATCATTGTCATTTCCTTGCATTGTTCCAATGATCATAAGGCCCATGAACAATCTAAGGCATCTATGTTTTTTTACTGCTTCCTTTCCTCTACACATGGAACAAACATATTAGTGAAACAGTGGTATTTCTTTTATTTTTATTTTTTTTGGAGCCCTTTTAGTGCACAAGCCCTGAGCACAACCCCTACCAGAGGTGGATGACTGAGTGCATATATGCATGTATTCTAGATACTGTGGCACCATTCATTGCTTAGATCCATTGGATCTAACCCCTCTACTTTTCTCTTTCTTTGCAAGTTCTGGACCATAGGAGCTCACTGGGAACACTAAAGATCAAGTCTCATTACCAGGCAATGTCTGGTACCCCTATATCTTATACTCATTGTATATGTATGTTTGTACTCATTTATTCAATTCTGATAATGGCTATGCTCATGGCTTGTGTGAGCTTAGATGAATGTTCCTTTTAGTTCTTTTATACAGCATGCTTAACATTGATATATGCACATGTAATCTTAGATGCAAAAATTTATCTCCTTTCCCTTCATGTACTTTGCAAATGAAATGAACACAAATATTAAGCAAGATCACCTAATAACACAAACTAGGGTACATTAGCTCATCTAGTAACTAGGCCTCCAAAAGAGTGAAAATAATGGTAACACAAACCTTTTAACATAATGGACAAAAAAAAGGAAAAAAGGGATAATATATGCATATATATAAATAATGAGGTTTTTCAATGACTTTTTATACTGAATGTTAATGTTTGTTACAAACTAAAATAGTATTTTTCAAGCTTGTGAGCTGATAATATCAATGCTTAGTGAAAACCCATATAGTGATTTTAACGTAAAGTAATATGCTAAACAAAGTATAATTATTTTTTAGACTTGTAGTAACAATCACTATAGAAGAGATTCGTTATGGATGGGAACATCTCACTATATAGTGTACTGGCATCAATTTCTAGACCTTATGAGGTTGTGAACGTAAAAAAGCACTATTTGGTTTTTTTCCACAAATTAATATTATAAGCTCAACACCCGATAACCAATGTGATTAGGTTATTGGATAGACATTAGTTAATTTAATAGATAGAATCACAAACATGCTAAAAATGAAAACCATTTTTAAAAATTGCATTTGTATGCATAATTATAAATTAATCAAGCATATAAAAGAACCGACAGAATAGATCATATTAAGCTTGCAACAAATGAATAAAAAATAATCTAACCAAACATATAAAAAAACCAACTAATAGAGAGAATTACAAAACTAACAATGTTAAAGGCTTCCATAATTGGTAATATAGTACCAAAGATAGAAAGTATAGTTTTAAGTATCACAATGCTAAGTGGTTGAAAGCCAATTACATTTATAAAGCATATAGAAACCATAGAAAATAGTTGATGCAAATGTACCAAATCAAACCTATAAAAAATATGTAACCATAAAGTACAAATGTGCAACCATATGTAACCACAAAAAAATATTTGATGCATATGTATCTAATCAAGCCTATGATAAATATGAAACTATCAATCCATTTATGTTTATAAAGCATACAAAAACCACAACAAATAGTTGATGCATATGTATCTAATCAAGCCTATGAAAAATGTGCAACCATCAAGTACATACAACTAAACATATAAAACTTGTAACAAACACACAAAGATTAATCCAAATGAAAGAAACAATAGAAAAAATGATAAATGTCAGAGGTTTCCAAAAATTGGAAGATTTTACTGAAAATGCAGAACTATAGTTTTAAGTATTGTATTTGGAAGCGGTCCCAACCTAGTCTTGTCTTTAAAACATATAAACTCTAGAACAACTATTCAATGTATATGTAACTTGTCAAAGGCATGTCATTTGGTAGCCACCAAAAACAAATTAATTTATAGAGTAGTAGTCATTCAAGCGATCTCTTCAAGCAAGAGCTTGGACTCATTGTCAAATTCAATTTTTAAAGATTTACTGATGGTTTCTTTTAATCTTCTCTGGGAATTGTATATTCACTTGTAAGAACAAGGGTGAACACATAATAAGTACAAGTAATATCATTTATGATTTTATCTGAATCACCCTCATATTTGAGCATTTGAATCTCCTCTATAGGCATATGCAGTAAAGATGTTGCAACCTCATCAAAAAAGACAACCCAAAGATATCCTATGTGATCTTGAAGATTTAATTATAACAAATACCTATAGTTGCACTCTGGTGCATTTGTTTGACATCTTGTACAAAACCAAACATTATCACATCATTGCTCACATTTCCTTTTACATTCCTTTACATTGAATTAAAAAGGAAAAGTTGGATAAGAGAAGGAATTAGTATTGATAAATTTTACAAAATCCCTAATGATGTTTTGAACTATTTTTGAAATTACACTAATACGTTCATACAAGGATGTAATTGGCATTCGACTATATCTTGTGTTAAGATTACTAGGGCTTGGTGAGAAGGAGAGAATCTCAATAGGTATTTCTCCTCTTGATCTAAGAGCGTCTGTCTTGGGGATGGAAGAACCAAGGTTGTTGTTGTTGTATTTATTACTTTTCCATTAAAGTAACCAGCACATGTATTCCTAATAGAACGAACCAAAAATATTTTAGATACATATGAATTTTATAATTCTTGTCCAATTTTTTCCCACAATACACCCTACAAGTTGATAACAATAGAAAAACTGGACATGTCATGTATTGTGATACTTTTGTGTTTTACCTCATTGTTGTCTTTTCTACGTAATATTGACAGTTGTTTAATATCAATGACAATACCAATCACATTGGCTGATTGATTATTGCTACAATTTATGATTTCATTAAGTGGTCTAAATTGTGAAGTAATGGATGACTCAGAAAAACCAGGCTAACATCTCTTTAATATCTACGTTTTGTCCAATATAATCTCCAAATTAATGTTTAACGTATTGAATTTTATGTTGGCTTTTGTAACAAAACCTTTTGAAATATAATAAAATTTCATTGGTCAGAAAGATGAATGGTAACACTATATTTTCATCGTGGGATAGATATATTCATAAACAGTGGCCTGGGATTAAAATTTGCTAGAAAACTGATGGAAGCTAAGTAGGTATTGTGAAAGCTTGTCGAGATGGAGTAAAGTGGATACCCTCAGACACAGGCTGGATCAAGATAAATTTCATCGAAAGGGAACCTGAGAGTTTTAGATGTAGGGGTGATTTCTAGAGACAACAAATGAGAGGTGAAGGCATTTGTAGCTAAAAGGATAGAAGCAGGGACAAATAATATGGCAAAAGCACAGGCAGCGATGTTAGTAGTTAAATTAGGATGCATGTTGGGGGTGGAGAATATTCATTTGGAAGGAGATTCAAAAGTTATTATAGAAGCTATTAAAAAAGGACATTCACAAACTTGGTTTATAAATAACATCATAAGGGAGGTGGGATTGCTTCTTCATAATTTTAGAGACTTTAAAATAAGTCATACTTTAAGGGAAGGTAATATAGAAGTCTATAAAGTTGTTAATTGGGTGAAAACCTTCGATAAGATTGATTTAACTATGTGTGAACATTTTACTAAATAGGAGGTGATATAAACTGCTATAAATCTATATGCAAATAATAATTATGAAACTTTGGAATAACTGCGCTAGCTTTTAATGAGGTAATGGAAATCTTAAAAAGTGGTAAAGACTCATATAATAAATGGAAAGGATGGGTGACGGAGGTGCTCTTGATTGAATAAGTGTTAATGATGAGAAATTGAGGTAGAGATGGATAGATCATTTAATGTTATGCAGGTTTTATGTTATGATTAAGGGAGGTGGCGGTGGGAAGCAATTGCTCACACAAATTAAGGAAAATGTTTGGTGGAAGAAAAAAATCTTCATCTTTTAAATAAGTTTGGCATTTAAATTTACAACTAGTGAACACAACAGCAGAGCGAACGGCATAGAGTTAGAGTGAAAGGAAAATGGAAGCCACATTCAGTGTTGACTTTGAAAAATAGATGAAGTCCTTTAAAGGACCTATTAGTAATGAGAGGATAAGAGGTCTTTTGAAGGTTAAAATAGATAGGATGGTGGAGGGCATGTTAAAGGTGATTGGAATGCAATTCCAAGAGCGCAGAATAAAGAGGCAGACAAACTTGGATGTGATTTCAATCTTCATCGCATGGGGTTTGGAAATAAGGGAGAGCACTAAGGAGGTTGGCCAAATTACAAAGGCACTATTTGATAGAGATGTGCTGGGAGAGCTTGATTCGATCATTGAATGGTCAATCCCTAAAGTAGGGCAGGATATGATGGAATGTTTTGAAGAAGACAAAGATGCACACCGGTTTGGGCTTATGTCTTTTTTAAGATGGAGTGCAAAAGTGGACAAGTATGGGATGTTTATGAATGCCATGGAGGGGTGGAAGCAAGTGAAATATAAATTAATAGAGCATGAGGGATTGGAAAATGAAAATTCAAAGCCCATTATGGTGAATGTGTCTAGGAAATGCCGCAACCAGCGTGGCCGAGGTAAAGGGAGGAAGGTTTTTCAGTAAAGCTTTTGTAATGCCAGGTGTTTTTTGAAGTTTTTGAAATAGGGTATGAATGAAAAAACCAGTAAAAGGCCATGCTAAACAATGCATCTTGTGATGGAGGTAGCCCCAATTTTGGTGTTTAGTAGGGTATATTTTTCTTCAAAACCAGCAGAAGGCCTTGTCGAAGCAAATTTAGAAGTGCATAGTTATTAGGTTATTTGAATGTAAATGTTAAATTTATGTGCTTATCTTAAGGTTTAAATTCCTTTAAGTTTAGAAAGGAATAAATTCTAGTATAGATAGAAGAAATATATGTTGAAGAAAGGATAAGTATGTTTATCCATTGTAAAAGGAGAAAACACTCCTAGAAAGGCAGATAGCAAGAAGAGATATGGATGAAAAAAAATTTGTAACCATGTTGTAATTTCTCTTATATTTTATCAATAAAATACCTATTTCCAACCAAATAAAATAAAATTTATTCTAACTTTTGTGCCCTATGCATCTATGATGTCAAAACTAAACACTTTCCCTTCTATGTTTGGTCTATTGAAATGATGCATTTTTATTTTGTTTATGACATGACCTTTTATTGTTCACTGATTTTGGAAAGGGTTTAGTGCTTTTATAGAGCTAATATTAATAGGGGTCTCATGTTGTGCTGAAGATAAGTGCAAACCAAATTTAAGAGAAAGTTTGGCTGAGGGGGGTGTGCCTCGTGCCAACATCTATTTCTCTTGTTCTTGGAAGAGATATCTAGGATTCCCAAGTAATATAGAATCAATATGTTTGATGTGTAGACTAAATATTATTATAGCCCTACCAAAGAAGGGAATCAAAGTTTTGAGCACCTGAATCACAACTAAAATAAGCATTTAATAATGATAAGAAAAGTGAATCAACACCACAACTGCAACTAAAATAAGCATTTAATAATAATTTAAGAAAAATAAAAATACATATAGCGTATTCTACCTTGAGCCCTAAATATTTCTATAGGCATAACTTTCAATCGATATGATCGACCCTATCTTTATAGCCTCTAAATAAAATAGATCATAGTACTTTGGGGGGGGCAATGGTTAGTTGCATATGCATTCCATCAGAGAGAACAATCTTATACTGCTCAGGTTCACTTTGGTCATTGTTCAACTTTTCAAAAGACAAAAATTGAAGTAGTGGCAAAGGGATATTTTTGCTAGCATTTATATTGCAAATTGCATTTTCATTCAACTGCATTTGTTGGCCAGTATCCTACAAAGGAAGGAGCATGCAAAACAATATTGATGTGGGCTTTCTAAAAATTGTACATATGCATTTATGTATGTAAAGGTACTTTTACTAAACCATCCCCATATTTGTCTACATTTAAAACATAAACATACACATTCATACATGTAGATTGAGGAAAAGTGAAAGGAAGAAGCAGATCATATTGTCTCTGCAATTGCCATAGAACAACGGGTATACATATGATGCGTAGAAGCAACTTACATATTTGAAAGGATCAATAAGTATGAGCTCACAATATTAAAGTGAAGGAAAAGAATGAAATTATAATTTATTATTAACAAGGGCCTACTAAAAGTCATTGCTACTCTTTGGTTCGGATGACATAGCCTTAACTATTCTATAGAAGAAAGGAATTGAACTCTAGATGTGTGAACAATATGTCTATGACACAATAAGAAAGATGATTATTATTATTTTAATTATGTGTCCATCTAAACTAGCATCGCAACAAAAGAACATAAACAACAAGTAAACATAATTATGGGAGACAACATATACATTTTTTGAAGACAACATACTATATTATACATCATAAGGATATGAGGGGGATGAAAGAATTTGAACATTTTTTTACTATTGATAATTTCCCATTAAATCCCCATACTAAACAATTATCGACACTTACAAGTAGCAAACCAATAGATAATAGATTTCAACAATACATAAGGTATGAATTTATACATTTGAATTAAATTTTGTGTGATATTCCAAGCATCAACACTTTGGGACACCCTCTATGATCTATCACCAAGATATTAGAGAACTAAAATAGTTTTATCTTTTTTGAATCATACTTTTTGTATAGTCCTAAAAAGTTATTACCCATTATTGGATACTTTACTAGGACTTATTAGACCCCATTTTGGTAATTTTCAAGTCTAAATTCCCATTATGCTTAATTTTAGCAACCTATCTTTTCTCTCCCCACTTCTTTTCACCTATCTCAACATCCCCTCCAAATTATGGCCCATTTCTCAAGGTATAGAATTCCAATGACATTTTGTCCCAAGCAATTAGGGCCCCAAATTTTTCCTAGAGCCCAATGTTAGGGTATTAACAGGAGTTTTGATTTTGTAGACAGGCTCGATCATTTTTGAATCTTGTAATGATGGAGTAAAGTATAAAAATACCTTATCTCTCCTTATTTTGAATATCATACCTAAGTGAAAGCATTTCAGTAACCAAGCAATCAAATTTTCAAGCAATCAAGAGCAATTGAGCATTTGGATACAATATTTCAAGACAAGCATCCAAGATCAAGATCTCCAAGTCTCCATTTCTTCAAGATCTATCAAGTCAAAATAAAATATTCTCTAATTGAAGCAAGTTTCTCTCTCATGATGGCCAAGTCTAGGAATTCTCAATCAAGCAAGAAGATTCTTCTTCCATTATCCTTCTCTCTCCTTCATTGTAAGTGATTTTTAAGCATATTAACATTCAAGATCTAGGCGTGGAATTCATAGATCCATGAATTTGTGAGGGAATCCTTGATGCTACATAACATGCAAAGGTCAAATCTTTTGATTTCAATCACATTCAAGCATCTTCATGGACATAAGTAATTTCTACATCTATCCATGAGGGTTTATGCAAGGTAAATCTACCATTTACCTTTTTACATACTTTCCTTTATGCAATTTCTTTCCATTTTCAAGGTTGATTCCTAAACAAGGGTTAGACCAAGGGAAACCCCTTTAGAAAACCTTTTCCCCCATTTTTTTGTGTGAAGGAACATGTTATAGAGCCACCAGATTAGGATTAGATAGATTGAGTATAGTCATAAGTCCTCAAAAAAAATTCAATCAAAATTTCCAGATACAAAATGCCATTGGAAATATATTCCTAGGTAGGGGATGAATTTTAGCCTATCCCTATCATTATCAACTCAAATTTCACCTACGAGTCAGATTTGAGCTCTAGTTTCCATTTATGTACTTTTCTGCTCATTATATGTATGTATATATCTATTATGTCTAGTTTTCTACATCTTGTCTAATTAAGAATTTTAATAACATTAGTATATCATTTTCATTTCATCAATCACATTATTTTAGGAAGGAATCCATTTTCCCACTTATCCTTTGAGTCTCCTCTTGAACCTAGTGGGGCTTATTCCTTCTGAATGTGTAATTGTTGAACAGGGAAGTGATTTACCTATCTTTTGCATTGCTTCCCTTTTCCCACTATACACTCTCTATCCATCATATTATGAGGAAAGGTACCAAAAAGAGATTTATATATGTTTGATATCTCTAGCATCCTGAAAATGGACATCAGGTTCCATCAACTTTTTGACTCATGCAAACATTTTTCAACCTCATTTAAAATTTGGCATGTCATTTATATGCAAGGCGAAACTCTGAGAAGTCTGTATGTTGATACACATGTCAGGAATTGAAAGGAAATGTATGAGATTTGCATTATGAGGGTTGTAGGGAAATTTTTCTCTTTTGAAACACAATCTAATTAAGAAACAAGGAATGCAAACAATTGCTTTCAATTAAATATTAAATTCGGATTCTATTTTAAATCATTTTTTATTTCTTTTCTAAAAAATGATATATGAAAAAGTATTTAATTCATCCAATTAAATGTTAATAATATTAATTGTTGTATCTATTGAAAATCATATATATTATATATGACATTTTAAGTTATTAATATATTTTATTTCATAATATTTATTTAAAAAATAGAAATCAATATAGGTTTTTGTTGGCAAAAAATGATATATTTATTTCTAACTATTATAGATTTTTATATTTATTTTAAAACTATTATATATATTTAGGAACTAAGTTTATTATAATATTTTAAAAAAAATAGACCAACTTCAATTTATTTGCAAGAAAAGATATAATTGTTTCGAACTCTTATAATTATCTCACTTTAAGTTACAAATATATATTATCATATAATATTTATAAAAAATACAGATTAATTTCTTTTTAAAATAATATATATTATATATGATAATTATATTTATAAAAAAAAATTCGGTCTTGGGGATTTGTCGCTAGGAAATTGTCAATCACCCTGAGAATTTTTTCGTTGTGGAAAATTTGGCCCACAATTTTTGTTCCCCAATGGTGGTGCAAGTTTCAAGCGCTGAGTGTTTAGAAAACTGATTTTATATATGACAATTATAATATTTATAATATGCAAAAAAAATCTAATGTTATTTTAGACTTCCATAAAATCGTATTGGTTAGTGGATGCTTGGTGATTTATGTGAATAATTATATTCATTATTGGTTGACGATCTAATAATATTAACCTCTAGTAAAAACCCAAATAATTGTTTGTTTTCTCAGCTCTGTCAATATGTAGTCCCGATAATGCAAATAGTATTCATGCCTGGCAAAAACCCAAATAGTATTTTTTGCCTTCATGGCCCATTAAATATTTGTACACCTTTTTAAGCATATTACTTTGTATCAAAAATTTTGGGTTTTTACTAGACATTAATATTGTTAGATGTAGAGCCTAAAAACAACTATTTTGATTTGTACCTGACATTAACATTCAACATCACAATGCACTCAAAACCCTAATAACAATTCTTACTAGTTTTTTTGTTCATGAGCTTATAAGGTGTAGAAATTGATATTGTATACTACTTTGTATGAAAATTACTATTTAGGTTTTTACCAGACATTAATACTGTGATTTGGGGAGTTGAAAAATTGCTATTTGGTTTATACAAGACATTAACATTCAACATCAAAATGTACTCAAAACCCTAATAATAATTCTTACTAGTTTTTCTATTCATGAGCTTAAAAGGTCTAGAAATTGATATCAATAAACTCCATAGTGAGACGACTCCATTCATAATGAAGCTCTTCTAAAAGGGTTGTTTCTGGAAGTCTAAAAAACCATGAAACTTTTTTTAGCATATTTCTCTACACTAAAATTACTATTTGGGTTTTTAGCAGATGTTAATATTATCAGATGAGGAACTTAAAAACTACTATCTCAATTTCTATTACACATGAACATCATTTCTCTTTAATAATCAAGTCGAATATTAATGTCTGGTAAAAACCCAAATAGTGGTTTTTTTCATGTTCATGGCCTTGTAAGGTCTAGTAATTGTTGCAGGAAAGGATTGTTTCTACAAGTCTCAAAAACCATTAAATTATTTTTCTATCAAATATTACCATTGAACATTAAATTGCACTAAAACCCTAAAAAGAATTATCTTAAAGAAGGAAGAAAAAAATGTAACACCATTGCTTTCCTTTACCTCACTTAGAATGCGTTCTCCAAAATAAGCAAACAACACACAACTTCAAAACCCCTGCAAAAACCAAATGAAACTAGACCTTAGTTTTTTTACATGTATATTACTTTGTATTAAAATTACTATTTGGGAGTTTAACATAAGTTAATATTATGAGGTCACAAACTTAAAAACTACTATTTTGGTTTGTATTAGATATTACAATTTGTTGGCAAGTGATGTTTTAAGAGTAGTATGAAGCACTTGAGGGTTTTCATTTATGGAAACACATCTGATATAGTGATCGTATGAATTTAATTATGAGTGTTGAAGATACAGTCTTGAAAATGACTAAGTATGGAATAGGATTTACAGAGTGCTGTCGAACTATTTTGGACATCGAAGATAGTATATGATAGATGATATCTTGTGAGCTTATAGGAAGACATTTTGGGATGTATATGACCTTTCGTTAAGGTCGCTTGTGTTTTGGTACTATTATCAGCAAGTTACAGTGATTTGGAGTTACGCAAAGATAGAGGAATAATGAAACAGGGCATATGAACACTCATGATGATTAAGGGAATGTAAGATGGAATGGTAACATGCTAAGTTAGATAAAGATTGTGGATTACTGACACTTTGGTAATACAAGATCATCAACTTAGTATTTATTGTTCCCATTATTAATTATTATGTTTTGTATTATATTTGTGAGTCGACTGAATGATAGAATACATATAAATGAAGAGTGTTTTGTGAAAGTGATGGATGTGATGTATGAATTATGGATGTGAGATTGGGATATCAGTAATGGTTGGTGGAAGATGAGAGATTAGTGATTGATAGAGGCTATTGAGAACTACAATTGGAACTATCAAAGCATAGAAGATACTTGTTTTGTTCACTCTTGATAACTCTTTGTAACCAAAGTATTGTTTGTAAGATTTGTAAGCTCAGTATACCTTTAACAGGGTTGATATTACTCTAAAAAGTAAATGTACTATGTAATACTCATCTCCTAATAGGGATATTATACTCTAGTGTATAGTAATGGGTACCAATCCCCACTGAGATTTTCCCTTGGCCAGGATTTCCTCAAAAATGAATAATGGTGTTGAGTTGTGTGTTGTTTTCTTATGTTCTTCTCATTTATGCAATCATATGGTTTATTTACAATTGGTTTAAGTTTACTATAAAGTGTTGTAATACTGATTCACCCCCCCTCTCAGTATTACTCAATCCTAACAATTGGTATCAAAGCCATTGGCCCTTGGAGAGAAAGTCTAACAACTTAAGGGAGATCATAATGGACTCACAAAGTTTGCAGGAAAAATTTGAAGCAGCACTTGATGACCTAGACAAAAAAAAGGCTAAAAATGGTGAATTAAAATTCAAACTAAGAAGAGCATAAGGCTTTATCAAGAAACTAAAATAAGAGCTTGAACTTTCAAGAAATCAGAGACAGGACCTTATGGAAAAGATCAAGGAGGATTTAGACAATGACACATCAGACCAGTTAAATAATCTTGAGAAAGAAAAAGAACAAATTAACCTTTTGATGATTAAGGAGATCCAACATGAAAAGGATGCAAGATGCAAAGTTGAAGAGACTCTATAAGAAGCGAACATGTAGATAGGACAAATGTAGATTGAACTTGATCACTAAAAGGATAAATGCCTGGAATTAGAGAAATATAATCAGATCATAAAAGATGAACTCACTCAAGCCAAGTTACACATTGAGAAATTACATATGAGCAGTGATAAGATTGATGAATAAAGAGAGAGAGAGAGATAGAAACCTAAAGGAGATATGACTGGAATTTGATACAATGAAGGAGAATGTTCTAAATCTCATGAAGAACCACATGAAGTGAAGATTGAAGAAAGACCTACTTTTGAAGAACCTAGAGATCATATTAGACCTTTTAGAGGTAGATGCTATGGATGAAACAAACTTGGAAACATGAAAAGAGATTGTAGAGGTAAAGGCCCTTTCAGACCCTTTACTGGTTATTGTTATAATTGTTATGCATATGGACACAAGAAAGAAGAATGTAGGAAACCTGATCAGTCTAGAAAAAGGTAATATTACATCATAGAAGAATCAACAGCCAAGATCACATACTACAAATGTAATAACTTTGGGCATACTATAAGGTTTTGTAAACTGTAGATTAATCAGGACAAAAGACTACCTACATGTTACAAATGAAATAACTTAGGATATATAGCTAAGTTTTGCAGGTACAAAGGAATGGACAAAAGAAGAGGACCACTTCCTATGGTTATAAAGAAAAATGGTGGTGACAATGGTAAAAGTCTTGGTGAATACATAGATGAATTCAAGAATCATTTCAGGAAACTAGCAGATGAAGATGATGATAAGATATGGAAGGTCAAAGACTTCAATAAGGCATTGATTCAGGGAGAGACGGTAGATGCTACTTTCTCTTCGCATGATGTTAACATTGCTACATTGACCTAGAAGGTCGAGCATGGCCTTAGGGGGAGTATAGGATGAAGACAATAGATTATATCCAGCTCCTAATTCTAAGGAATGAGCTCATGTGAGCTTATATATGGTGTATACATACACTATGGAGTCTATATCTGTGATCACAACATTTGAAGATTCATATCCTATGAGTGCGAGATTTATGATTGACTGGACAGTATGAAAAGTTGAGATAATTGAGTCAAGTGCATTTACTCACTTGGTGATGAATAAAAGACCTCGAGGCATCTCACTTATTCACCATTTGATGAGCAGTGACCAAGGAGAGAAAATTTAAGAAGCATATCAGACCACCAAATAGCTACATTGCGTGATTTATTGAAGCATAATTCCCAAATTTAGTGTGTTAAAGGTGTTTAGATCATTTACTCAAATAGGAAGCTATGGATGCATATGTGATATATGATGTTGTGGATAGGCCAAGATATAAGTTTAAAAGACACCCCTTTAAGTCTTGTGAGGATGACCCTAAAGGAACTTTTTCTCAAACACCATGCGGTGTCCTACATGTAGAAGATATTAGGGCATACATCCATTGCAAGTATGAGACAATAGGAGATGCAGAGATATTCAAGGAAGTTGATGAGATGATTGAATCAGATGAAAAAATGAAGGATGAGTTTAAACACCTAGATGACCTATCCATCATGAAGTTAACCCTCATGAATGAATTCAGCGAAATAGAATGGTTCAAGATAATACTGTGAAACCTATGAAGATATGTAGTCAGATAATTCATGACATTATTGGACAAGATAATACTAGAGCTATTCTTGTAGTAGAAAAGAACATCAAGAAGCAATTTTAAACCCTAACTCATTCAAAATGGGACAAGCAATCTATGATTGTCAATGACATATTCCAACAAGATGTAAGAGTAGTTGCAATGCTTCTAGGATACAATCTATACTATAGTAGCAAACCTAATTCAATTTTAGTAGGAGTCATAATGATGGCCTATAGGATGGTGAAAGAGAACACCAAATACAACCTATGCAATATTTTTTCATAACACTTTTTTGAAAATGTAAAGATAGTTAAGAAGGATAAGTCTAAGGAATTTAGATTTGGCTCACTACTAGTTCATATGTACATACATATTGAGTATAAGTTTCTTACAATGCACCCTAGAGAATGGAAGGAAAGCATACCCACTGGCATTTAGATATCAAAGAGCTACTGAAGAAAAAATAGTACATGGGTAGATGGTGAGTTATTTTCTATGATCAAAATCCTACAAAGGAAAATGAAGGAAAGATATAGAATCCATGAGGAATTGGTTGAGAAATATAAGGATACAATATGTTTCATGGTTGAAACTAATTGTGTATATTTTGAAGCAGTTGAACCTAGAGTGAAATGGTGTTACCCCATGGGCTATGAAGTTAGTTCTAAGGTTCTTGTAATGCAGATGGAGCATGTACTTGCATATGAAGTTGACACATATGAGGAGAGATGGAGAAAGTATGTAGAAAATTTAGCAAAATTCAGAGAAGAACATAATAGAGGGACAAGGAAAAGGAAGATAGAGAAAATGGTTAATGATATGGTAGTGAAGGAAGGAATGAAAAAGGAAGAACTAAAAGAAGTAAGGACCAAGATAACTGAAGGAACCTCTAGATTGGCAAGAATGATAATTGAAGCCCCTCCACCTTCAGAAGAAGAAAACATAGTAAGTCCTACTTCCAATATCATTGATCTATCTATCACTCTAGAGAAGATAGCATATGAAGATGCACTTGCAAGAACACCTAGGAGATCCACCAGATCAAAAAAACCTAATAGCCCCAAGAAACAAAAGGTTGAAGTAGAAGCAAAGAGAAAAGAAGATAAGGTAACTAAGAAGAAAGAAGAGAAAGCATAACAAAAGAAAGTAGAGAACCTCTAGAAGCTAGACATTAAAATATTCCATAAAAGGATAATAAGAGATGGTAACTTGAAGACACTAAATAGATACTATGAGAGGTATGACTTTGATAATCAGTCAGTAATTGAAGATATAGTGATTGAGCATTTGTTGGTTTACAAAAAGAATCTATTGGAAATTAAGGGTAGTATACCAAAAGACTTGTATGGCAAGTTAGAAATCAGGAAATAACCTGCACAGATAGAAGATGAAGCTATAAGGAATAAATAAATTGAGGACATGTTGCATGTAGTCTCTATATAGGAAAGAGAGAAGATAATTAAGGAGCTCAAACCCTTATTAAGAATAAAAGCTAGAATTGTAAAAATAATGGCTAGGAAATATGATAAAGTCATTAAGGATACACAGAAAGCACTAGATCAAATGTTGATGAGTGACATGCCTGAGAAAGATTCACCTCCTAAGGCTACCAATCCCACACCTATAGGAATAGGAGAAAGCTCTAAGTTAGATGAGAGTATTATGGGAGGAAGCAAAGTAAATGTTGACAAGCAACCAGACTTCTTTATTTTTTGTGTGCTTGTAACCCTTGACACTTCACCTGATTGAAGTGATCCATTTCAAGAAAACTTGGATAGTGCAGTGATAGAAGAATAAGGAAGGACAAAAAGAGGAAGCACGGAAAGAGGAAGAATAGAGAGAATAAATTAGCATAGGTAAAGGAGAAGAGCCAATAATTGAGGTGAAGCAATAACCTAATACTTCCACCACTTTATTGTTGGCAAGTATGGACAAGCCTATGAGCACTGATGCAAAGAACATGGATGAGGATGAATTGATGAGATTATCCTTCATGGAATTTGCTAAGGAAAAGGAAAGGTTAGAACAAAAAGGTGAGAAAAAGGTTAAGGTAATTACTAGGGTAATTGATACAGTGAATAAAATACTCCCTATACCTATTATGTTTCAAGGAAAAGATTATGCAGAGAACCTTAACATGGAACTAGACAACTTTGACAATCACTATGAATCCCTTGTGAAGATCGCAAAAGAAAAGGTAGAGAAGAGATATTTAGAGAAAAATTTGAAGGAAGTACGTCAGTCTATTTCATGGGACTTGGGCATTCTAAAAACAACCACTTCTAAGGCCAAAAGTTGTGTCACACATGGAAGAAAGATATATATCTATTTCATTAACCCTATTAGACACATTCATAATATTGAGGATATAATAGCTAAGGACATGACTACTTTGGATAGTATGATGGACAGTTGTGTTGGAAATATAATTGGGAAATGTGATACTGAGAGGGGAGGGTGAATCAGATATCACCTACTAAACCATTCTCATATAAATAAAACTTTTTCATAGCATCAACAATACTTGATCATAATCAAATAACTAACATACTAAACATCATCCATGAAAGCATTCATAACACAAATATTTTGCTTACCAAAAAACCCTTGAAAGGTAAAACTAGGGTGGGGATGACACCCACAAATCTTCACTACTGCAGTAATAAATTTGCCTGTTAGGGCTTACAAAATTTGATCAAAACTTGATCTACCCTGTGAGGGGTTTGCCCTGTTAAAAGCTAAAAGACTTATACAGTCTACCTTGTTAAAGGATTTGAAACTTACAAAAAAGTAAGCACTCAGTTAAGAGATTACAAAAAGTCAGTTAGGACTACTCGATTAAGAGATTTACCCTGATACACTGGCTAGAATGTCTCAGTACCTGATCTTTTGGTTTTCACTATATGCAAATTATAGATCTTCTCTTTATTGTATTGCGTTGATCTCATCTATCAAATTTATATATTTTCTATGCTTTCACTGCTTAGCTCGGTCACTGAACTCTGTCTGAATAATTCTCTTCACTGAATCATACCTATCTGCTTATTCCCTTCACATTCGCTATCCCTCGCTACTACATTTTAGGGTTTAGATCTTGACCTTATATAATCAACAAAACATCTTTCTAATTCAAGATCTATGATTCAGATTAATTCCTTTTGCCACTTAAGCCTTACTAATTTCTGATTGGCTCTAGGTATTGCATAGGGATCAATGATTTCTAAGTAGATGTGTAATTACCTCCATAATTACCTCAACAAACAAAATACAAAACATGAATGTCGGCCAAAACTATTTACCTCGATCACTGTGCCAAAACAAACTCTTATGTCATTCTCTGGCTAACTCAGCAAATGCAGTTCCTGATACTCAACATTCACTATACTCAGCATATGTTGATAACTTTGGCACTCGATAATCATTGCATATAGGACTCGACAAAACTAGACTCAGTATACTACAAAAATACATAGTGACCATAAGTTTACTCAGTAGTACTACTACTTGATAAGTAAACATTACATAGCTCGGCCTTTACATAATGACTCGGTCACAGTGATGACTGACCATCATTGCCTAGATAAATGACTAAGTGTGGGTCACTAATAGTAAGAAAAACTATAGAGATCTACAATCTCCCCCTTTGACATTAGTGGCAAAAACACTTTTTCATGACATTACATCTCCCTTTACAAAAATATGTAGTATAAGAAAAATACTCCCCCTGAGATATATATACATTCAAAAAATTTGGTTACCTCCCTCTTTGTCATGTCATGTCATTTTACTTCCCCATTGATTTTGACATAATGAATGTCATATGGAGTGGGGATCTCAAAATGCTTCTCCAAAAATGGTTTGTGTAGCATCATAATCATGTGTAGTGCAGTTTCCCATCCTCCAGCAGCAATAGTTAAAACTTCAGATTGCACTTCTAGCTCGGCAGCTAGATTGATTAGGCTCTCGGTAGTAGACAGATTTGGATCCCTCTGAGTTAATTCCTTAGCCTTGACCAACTTTCTCTGTAATGCCTCCAAGTGAGGTTTTAAAATTGTTTGCATAGAAAGTAGGTGAGATCTAATCTTTCCATCATTAGCCATCAATTTAGCTATCTTTCCTTGAGTATGCATTATCTTGACATAATAGTTGGAACTATTTTCTGAATCAACACTTAAGGACTGACTCGTGTGTTGGTTGTTCACTTTGATCTTCAAAACTTGTAGATTTATACTTTGGTGTATAACTATAATGAAACTTTGACTCTATCACCACTCCAAAGTCTACAAGGAAGAGGGCCAATTAACAAGGATCAAGGAGATCCTCCTACACTTTGAGCCTCAATGCTCAGGCGGGTGTACCCTTGACTCAATTCTTCAAAGGAGTCCCTAAAGAACATATAACTATACCCTTTACTATCTAATTGAAAGATTTATCATTTAATTGTGTGTGTGTGATTGGTGATGATGGACTGCTTCCAGAGAATGGACCAGTGCCTTATCCCAGGGCAGAGAGTCACTTAACAACCTATATCACCCTAAAACCTTAACTCAAACATATATAAACTTAGATTAAGTGCTTTGCCCATTACTCCCCTCACTCACATATCAGGACATCAAATCCTTATCTTTCCATGAACTCACTGAACTTACCTTAAAGACTTTAATCCTAACTTTGTTAGGAACTCAAAGATAACCCCAAAATACTCTTTGTTTACCATATGCTAACCCACTTTGTGCAATCAACATATATGAGCTCAAGAGCAAAACAAAAAGACATACACCAATATGAGATTGAAATCCAAAAATATTCTCACTAAGACTTGCAGAATCAATACATTACCAAACGACAAAATGCACAAAGGAAACAAACCCTGAATCCAGGCTCTCCTTGTTCAAATTTTCACTATCAACAATCCAGGACCAAAACCAAAATAATTGGAACCACTGCAAACTCAAAAAGTATGCAACTTATACCTCCTAGTCATCTTGGAAATTTGCAACAAGCTACGGATGACTAGGACTAGGGTTTCAACCACCCAGCCTGCTAGAAACAATCAAGAATTTAATTCAGGGGCGAGAAACACATCCAATCCAGGAAAGAGGAAATCCTGAACTGATCCTTAACTATGAAAGTCTTCTTTGCAAGTACAAAGGATCACAAAACCAAGCTCAAAAGGACACCATGCAACACACCTTGAGCCACACTTGCAACGTACATGCTCTGCAAATGAGCACTAGACATCCTAAACCACACTGCAAACGGTGAACCCATCGCTTCTCACCAAACAGGGTCATTTTTGCATTGAATTCCATATGAATGGTACCCTCTGTCATTGGAAATGCTCAAAAATTCAAATTTGAACCTCAATGGTTATTTCTTTGACACCTATAGAAAAATGACGGCCAAAATTCAAACCTTTACCAACTTTAAAACGTAGCCATCCAATCAATCTCCCTTCGCGGGCTTTATGAATTTCCTTAAAAGTGGTCCCAGTCAAATTTAGTGAATTGGCGACAAAGAACCTTCACCAATTTGAAAAACACTTCGCCAAACCTCAAACCCCACCTGGGTCCGCTTGATGCCACATGTCATTTTATCATTCACCGCAACCGCCTAGCCACGACTGATAGGACCCACAAACCTTTGGCATCTAATCAAATGGCTGGTGCAAAATCGCGTGTCAGAAAAAGGTCTTAAGAACATATGCCAACCGTCGATGCTCTTGACACATCAGGACCCCTCTGACAGACACACCAGCAACCAGGTCCCACAGATACATCCAGGAAAGATTTGAAATCAACGGTCATTGCATGATTGCAAGGTGATGGAATATTCCATGTGATCATGCAACAACCACATGATCCTTAGGCAACTGACAACATGACCCCACCTGGGCCTGCTGATGCTACTTTCATTAAATCCATCGGCCAATGAGGAACTACCAACTGTGCTTAGGTGTCACTCTAGACCCACAATTTGAAATGTCATGTCATAATTATAAGATTAATGGCCATCGAATTGAGATGGTGTCAGAGACCGGGCCCAAGAAATAAAGCAAGCCAAAACATAGGAAAAATTAAAGCTCGTGACTTAGGAAATATTTACCATTGGGCCTAGGAAGAACTTAGGAAAGGGAACCTGACAGAAATATTAATCGCATGGTCGCATAGACTGAAAATAGTCTATGCGATCATGTGACTAGTCGTTTAACATGCAAGAGGTCATAAAAATTTAAGCACATGGGAAATTGGGGCTTAAGCGAGCCAAAAAGGTAACGTCAAAAAAGAAAAGGGCCAAGGAAAGACAAAGGGTTTAGCTAGCAATGGCTAGTTTTTGAATTTTTGCAAGGGTTTAGCCAAAAACATGAAAAATACTTGCAGAGGCCAGGGGAAAGAAAATGTAGCCATGAAAATTTTTTGCAAGTGCTAACTGTGTGTGTGAAAATTGTACCTGATCTGTAGACACAACACTTCAGTAAAACATTAGAGGTTAGCAAAAATCAAAATCATGCAAAATTGAAATCTAATTTAACCAAGCAATTTACTGCCTTCTAGTAGGTGCGAGATTGATGTTCTCAGGTTGTTATCGAGATCAGTGACCTAGACGACACCTAAATGAAGGATTTGAATGCAACTGATCTAGATATGAATTGAATGCAATTAAGCTATTTTTTTGGTATTTCTATGCAATAAGAATGATAAAAACTGATATGAATCTATGCTAATATGGAAATTGATATGCTAAAATGATCTAACAATGATATGAAAAAGAATCTAAATGAATGTAAAACAAGATTGATCTCACAAAGGTGTCGATTCGCAAGAGCTTGATTTTCCAATTCCAATTCTCCAACGTGATTGTGCAAAAATATGAGATTCTGTGGATGCAAATTTGAGAGATGAATTATGAAGATTTGAGCCTTGTTTTTATAGAAATCCAAGGCTTTGGAGGTGCATGGAAAAAAGCCATAAATCACTTAGATTAACTCAGCTTGATTTTTGAGTTATCTAAAAATAAAGATAATTTAATTCACAAAAACATGCAAATGATGCAAAAATAGCTTTTTAACTCAAATTAGAAGTTTAGATCAACTTTAAAACTCAAAAATAATGTTGAGTTCCAAAAAGTCAATAACTTGCATTGATTTTCTAATTTGGAGTTTAACTGCTCTTTGATTGTGCACATGGATAATTATGAATTAATAAATAAATAAAGTGATTTATTCTCAACTTAACTGATTTTTAAAAATAAATAATTGATTTATGGGTTAATCAATTATTTAATTAAACTTTTATTCAAAAATAATATCATTAAATATGACAACTTGCTTTTATTAATTTAATCAATTAATAATAGGAATTTTGATTTATTGTCAAATTTAAATAATATTATTTAAGAATAAATATAATTAAATTCAATTAAATAATTAAGTGGCCAAATTAAATCTAATTAATTAAATATGAAAATATTCAATTAATCAAACTTAAGATAAATGTGATTTATCACCAAATAATCATTAAATTAAAGATAATTAAGATAATTAAGAATATTGCTAGGAATATTGCCCGATGCAAAATTTAAGATAATCAATTATGATTCGATGATGTTTACATGTGCCTTAGATTAGAACTTCGATGTTGATTTCATTTGAATTGTTGATATAGAAGATTAATGAACTTATAGCCCATTTTTGGGGTATTACATTTTGCCCCTCTTTGAATTACTGTGCGAAGCGCAGTGGTTCAAAGATAGTATGTGTTTGATAGAGATATGAAACTGATGTTTGAAATTGATAATTGATATGAGATAGAAGCTGATTGATATTAATTTGATATGAAGATAACAGGTCCTGAATGACCAAAGATAATGTTCACTGTAGCAGCGATGAACTGAGGATTGCGAAAGAGTGTCAAAATGTCTGATTTTGAACCTTAGGATTGCAAAGAAGTGAGTGACCAGTTCTAGACTCGATTGTCTTAGCAGAACTAGCAGGTATCACATCCGAACCCTTTAATTGCCGAAGAACCAAGGAAAGAACACTATGATCTGATGGTTGCAAAAACTGATACAGTTTACAAGATTAGGAGAATACCAGATTGATATGGATCTTGATGAATCTGATATGCCCCAAGTGATGATAGATTTGCCCCGAGCGATGAGGACTTTTGATGAATCAGTAACTAGACATGGTTTTTGTCTTGATTACTGAGGAAAGATATGATTTCAGCAAAGATATGATTTCAAATTTGATTACAGACTTTGAATGATATGCAATACCATGCCCCCTTCAGGATTAAAATTGAAATCTAACAAGAGAAGTCAGCGTTAAATGGTTTAGAAGCATGTAAATTGATTTGAGAAGTGGTTAAACATGTTCAAGAACGTATTCTGCATCATTTAGAGGTCTTGGAGACCAAGTTTGACTAAGTTAAACCATGAGTTGACCATAGTTGACCAATTTAAAATTTTGATAGTTTGATGTAAGATAATCAGTTAAGTTGAATGCTGGATTTCTGTGATGATCGAAGGTTGAATATGCAAGCAGTTAATAATATGAATGATCTCAGATTTGAATTTTGATCCTGAAAAAGGATTCTACTTGTTGTTTCATTGGAGGAACCTTCATGCGAGATTCAGCTCTTGTTAGACTTGAAGATGTGATTTGAAGAATCATTTAAGCATTGAAGTTCGTTTAGCCATTGTGAGATCATGCAAACATGCAAAATACAAAGAGACATGCAAAATGAAATGCAACCTAAGACCTAGGACCTAGTCACTGATCATATGTCGATTTGTTATCATCATTGAACTTTTAGGTAACCAGATAAATCAATACAATGCCCACTAGCTATGAAACCATAGACATATGAATATCAATTTCTATGCGCAAGACTCAATACAACACCCACTGGTCAACAACCATGGATATATGAATATTGATTTTATTTTCGGAATGTCAGATTAGATATAAGCACCAAGGCACAAATGCTAGGATGACCTGAATATCATGTCCATTTTGATATAGAAATTTGTACAAGCATCAAAACATAAATGTTGTGATGACCGGAATACGCCTTGCATTACAAACACATCAAACAGCTAAGAGATCATTCTAAATCCAATGTGAATTACCCGTAGTGACCCTTTATCATTCACATCCTTAGGTAAGATCATGTTTCACAGTAGGAGAAAGAACTTACTCAGAAAGAAAATAGTTAGATCAAACTTCCTTGAATCATTTGGGTATCAATGGTTGAGGTACGCATGGCCATCCAATTCGAGATAGAGGCTCTTGCAGTCGGACACCATTTCAATCCAGAATTTCCAAAGTTGTTAGATTTTCACATACAAGCAGAAGACAAAGAAAAGATTATGCCCCTAGTCATCACTCTCTAAATCCTATAAAGGACATCATCAAAGGGCTCGAAGGGACACAATATGCAAAAATCTCAATGTGAATCAGTAAGCATATAAGGAGATAAAAGCATGTAAAAAAGCATAGATTGTTTTTAATTTGATGTTTGATGTAGATGCAAAATCCTTTCTGGAGACAAGACTGACTTGACTGACTCAAATGAAGCTTCAAAGGACTCTTGACTGGATATGACACATCTAAGATACATTGGAGGCCATAGGATATAACATTGATTGCCCCCAAGTGTTAAGCATTGATAGAATATAGACGCTTGAGCTGAGTGGTGGACAAACCGACTTATGGAGAACAAGAATGCAGAAACAAACCGGGAGATATGTACAAACTAAAGCAAGACTGAAAGCTGGGAAAGACCAAGATTGCACTGATAGATGGAGCATTTTGAAACAAGTGGCACCTGTTTGCCAGGTTTTCACCATCTTGGTAGAGATTCTATTTTTTCTACCAAGGCGCCTGTTTCCAGGTTTTCACCAAGGCACTTTTTTTTTCTTTTTTTCATTTTTTTTGTATTTTTCATTTTTATTTTTTTTGTACTTTTGATTTTATTTTTTATTTTTTTTTGTGAATCATCAAGGCACCTATTGTGAGGTTTTCACCAAGATGTTCATTTTTTCAGGACTTTTTCTGATTTTTATAATTTTTTCAGGACATTTTACCATAGACAGAATGCCTTAGGCATAGAATTTCTTCAGATGGAGAATGTTGATTGGTTCTCAAAGCTGTTCTCCTTCAATCATTGAGAGTTGATAGGCACCAGAGCCAAAAGTAGTAGTGATGACAAAGGGACCCAGCCAGTTGGGTCCAAACTTCCCCTTGCGTTCTCGATGGGATTGATTTTTAGGATTTTCTCTCAAGACTAGATCGCCAACCTGAAATTCTCTGTGTCTGACTTTCTTGTTGTAGCCTCTAGAAATTCTCTTATGATATACTCTGAGATGATCATATGCTTCTTGTCTACGCTCATCTAGTAGTTCCATTTCTTGTAACCTAGACACTCTGTAGTCATCATCAGTTACTAGACCATGCATTCTAATTCAGAGTGATAGGATTTCAACCTCAATAGGTAGTACCGCTTCAGACCCATAAACTAAAGTGAAAGGTGTAGCCCCAGTAGGTGTTCTAATACTTTTTCTGACACTGGTTTTGATACTGGTTCTGATACTTGTTCTGATATTGGTTCTGACACTTCTTCTGATACTAGTTCTGTTACTGATTCTGATACTAATTCTGATAATTGTTCTGATACTGGTTCTGATACTTGATAGCATCTTTTTCTATTGCAAACTCTTAAGCAAGATCATATCATGCAATCCCAATGTCTAGCAAGGTGGAGAACAAGAGTGATTGGCAAGCTGGTGGAAGAGATGGAAGACAAGAGAATGAAGGAGAATGAAGGGAAGAAATCCTCAAAGGAAAACTCCTCAAGAATACCCAAGCTAGGGAAAAATTGTCATGTAAAGTGCATTTGGACAAACAATGAAAGGCTAGCATAGGATAAGTCACAAAAGCATAATGCCAAAGAAGGAAAGGATGTAGTCCAAAGGAGCAGACATGTCAAGAGGTTTCAAAGCATCATGTTCTACTCTTTTTTCTTTTTTTATTAGATCAAGACCAAAGGGGAAATGATAACAAAAGACTAGAATGAATGGAGGAAAATAAATATGAAGGCTAAATAGGAAGGGAATGAAAGAAAGATCATCATCAGACAACTCACAAAATAGCCAAATGTTCATGTATAGATCAACATTGTCAAGATCAAAGAGAGAAGATGGAATGGATGAAATATGTAGAAGAACTATGCATGATGCCTGATTGCCAGGTTTTCATCATGGTACTTATCCAAGGTGCCACAAGGGAGTGGTTTTCACCATAGGATGAATTTATTTCTCTTTACTTTTTCTACCAAGGCGCCTATTTCCAGGTTTCCACCAAGGCACATTTTCAAATTTTTTTTAATTTTTCATTTCATTTTTTTTTTTTTTTTTTGGAAGAAGGCAAGCTTTTTAAATAATGCTCCTTGAAAGGATAAACCATGATATATCAAGGATTCAAATAATATGCTCAAAGATGCTAATAGGGAAAGGATTATGGAAGATAAAAATGGAGGATAGGGTTTTATGTAAAGGGAGTGAGGTTGAAAGATAGGAGGAATAGGCAATTGAGGAAAAAAGATATAAGATAGAAGGATAATGCATGGAAGGATTGTGAAAGAGTAGATGGAAAGGAAGGCAAGCTCAACATCAACACATACCTTGAAGGGTGGTGAGAGGATGAAGGAATCGTGAATGAAGGAATACGTGAAGGAATATGGTGAATGGATAGTAGAGGTTGTGGTTTAGGTGCATGGAATGGAAGAATATTTTTGGAAGAAGATGAAGTGGAAGCCTTTGGAAGCTTGAATGTCAACTTAACTTTTTGCTCAACACCAGACTCTTTCAAGAGAGACTTTGGAATCCATATAGCCGTAGGCTTTTTATTTCCTTTTGATGATCTAGAGAGAATATCTTCAATGATGGATTTTGGAACCCATACTTGTCTTGTAGTTTTTTTCTTAGATATCTCTTTGGACTTTATGCTTCCATGTCTATTAGAGGAGACATGGTGATCTTCTTTTTTTGATGGATTCTTGTATTGCTTCTTTTTCTTGTATTGAACATTCAAGTTACTTCCAAAGGACTTGGGATTTGTGGAAGAGGGAGGATATGACTAGTTTAGATGGGTGGATGGATGAAAAGGATTCAAGGGTATGCATCTATGTTGATCTTGAGGAAAGATGGGAGATGGAGGGATGTAAGGACCCAAGATGGATGGAAAATTAGGAGAGTTAGGAGGGGAAAGTGAAGGGACATAAGGACCCAAGATGGAAGGTAGACGTGAAGCCCTTAGTAGTGGTGGAAGAGGTCCAAGGATGGAAGTGGAAGATGCAAAAGGATAATCAACAAGTTCATCAACATCTATATGGCACCCAAGGATATCAACATCTTTAGAGTGAGCATTAGGATTTTCAATAGAATCATGGATATCTTGAATATGAGCACCTTCTTTGATAGGATTGTTCAGAGCTTGCAAAGACTTAGGAAGAGTAGAAAGTAGAAATGAACATGGAGTGGTAGAACAAGAAGATGGAAGACTTTGATCTTGACAAGGATCTTTGGATAGCATAAGTGCATAATTTTTTTCTTGATTTTCAATAGGCTTAACATTGGAAGTAACAACACCATTTTTAACAACCTTAATAGAAGTATCATCTTTGGAAAGTGAAAGTGTAGTAAGGTTATTTTGATTGTCAATAAGCTCAACAGTGTAAGTAGTAGCTTGATCTTGCTTAGGAGAAGACTTAAGACATGGTGGAATGCATGAAAAAGGGTGTACAGGATCAAAAGAACCATGAAGTGGATAAGAGACATTGGGAAAAGGAGTGGATGACATGGAGGGTTCTTGATCTTGATCTTTCTTTATGTTATTTTCTTCATCATTTTTAGAGTCCTCTTGACATGGAGCCACTTCTAAGGACAAGGAAGCATGTTAGAATTGTATGGATGACTTTGGAAGAGATGGTGGAGGACTAGTTGAATTAGGGGTTATAGCATATGAAGGCTTAGGCTCTTTAGGTTTATCATTATTGAAAGTATTTGCAGCCAAGTGAAGGTTAGCTTGAGTTTCTTTAAGAGGTAGCCCTGGAGGATAACTATAGGGAACCACATGAAAAGTATGAGGGCTTGTGTCAGATGAAGGTTCTGTGAAAAATTTGAAAGACTCAGAAGCTTTAGGAAATGTACGGGTATTGGAGGAAGTAGGGGATGGAAGGGAACCATCACCAGACAAAGGTTCAGTATTAACATGATCTTGCTTGAGAGTGTAATCTTTATTTTCAGCATGAGAGTTCTTAGAGGAGAGATCCTTGTAGTATGCATGTTTCAAATCAGCACAGTACATTTTATATTCCTCAATAGAAGTAGATGTATCATCTAGATATTGTCTACAAAAGCCATCAAAGTCTCTTTCAAAATCAGAATCATATGGATCACCATCATGATCTATCTAATGTGATGGCCCATTTGTAGTAAGTAGGAACACACAATGAGGAGGACTCTTAGGAACAGAAGTGTCATAGGTATCATTACATTATCTATCGTCATAGTCATCATAGTCTCCAAAGCTTGATGTGTCACTCTCTGTGGAAGAGGTATCATAAGGGTTGTCACGTTGCTCACATTTTTTCTGAGGGCATGGTAACATGTACAAGTCTTTATCAAATGGAAAAGAGCATAGAGTTCCCATGGAGAACTCTTTAGGTTCCTTTTCTTTCTCAAGTTTGTCAAGCTGGACTTGCATAGCTTGCAGCTGCTTCATCATAGCAGTGATTAGAGCTTCTTCCTCTTATGTACTGATTCTTTGAGACATGTGTACTGATTCTCAATAGCTACTGCTCTATTTCTGACACAGTGATTTGATCGACAGATTCTGAAATTAGGCTGAAAAAGCTAAATATCTGACAATTTTGACAATTTTTTGACAACTTTCAAAAATTCTCCAAACGACACTCTGTAGACTCGTACGACAGTGGGTGTGCTGTGAAATGATAGTTGCAAAACTTGTATGATAATTGCAAGCAAGATTTTGACTCTTAGAATTTTCTGGCATCAAAACTCATATGACACTGGGTTGGTTATCATATGATAGTTGGGTATCAATGGAACGACAGTTGAAAATCTCATACGACAGTTGGGTAGCAATGAAATGACAGTTGACAATATCATACGACAGTTGCAAGGTTTTGACTTTGAGAATTTGCTGGCATGGAAACTCATATGACACTGGGTACTCAATCATACGACAGATGGGTTGGAATGAAATGACACTTGATAGAAACTCGTATGACTTTCTGACCTCTTGAGATGACTTTTGACTCCAGAAAGGATTTTACTTCAAATTTTGTAGATTTTGAGTTTTCAGATTTGAATTGTTTGCAAATTTCAATGTCCAAATTTGAGGATTGTAACAGATTTGTCTATTTTCAATAACCAGATAGATAAACAAGCATGCAAAATAGCAAGCAAGTGATTTCAAGCATGTCTGAAAACAATGAACAAGGGAAAAAGCAACCTTGTGCATGAACAATCAAGTGACTTATTCATTCTAATCCTCAGAAGCGCTAATTGTGTATGTTCAAAAAATGTTTTGCAATAATGCACATATACCCTATAAAATGAAAATTTGGCCTCGCTAGGGTTTTTAGTAATGGTCTGACTCTACAACTTTTATGATCCAAAGGGGTGAACTCCAATCCCGGTGCACCAGGGTTTTGACACAGTCTGAGAACTTAATCTTCAGGAGCTACTAGGGAGATCTGACAACCCAAAAATGAACCATACCGATGGAGATTTCTTCCATAAGGACATTTATATAGTGGTTGTCACAACCATGGTGAAAATGGCTATTACCACTTGAGGTTCCGTCAACGCAATTTTTTCTGTGAAGGGATTGTCCACTACGGTTAACCCTCTCTAAAGGTGACTCACAATAGTATACCACAAGGGGACTGGCTCCAGATCCAAGGTTTTTGACACCTTTTCACTTTTAACCCAAACAAAGCAAGTAGATTAATCTGACACGCTAAGACAAAGTTTATCTCACCAAGGTCTATGATATCAACCCCACGTGATCTATCAATCCCTCTAGAGAGAGAATGTATCAATCAATAAGGGAAGATGCACTAACCGAGTTGAATGTGAAATGCACTAAGTATCCTCCCTACCTACAAGGATTCTATCATCAAGAAGGATTTCACTGGGAATCCAATCTCTCAAGAATCATGAATAGTGTTCATAGGGCCTAATTACTATGTGAGCACAAATGTATGTTTCCAAAAGCAAATCTACCAAAAGTACCCAAAAATTAGAAAGAGGAACACTTAACACCTAAAGAGAATATGAGATGAGTCCACAAGGTGGAACACTTAACACCTTACACAAGCTGAAAATGAGTCCCCAACTTAGAAAACAAGTGAGTTCCTAAAAGCACAAAAGGGTTGCCAAGTGGAACAATTAACGCTTCTGTCCTGTTGACCCCTCCTCTTTATGGTGTTGAGATTGCAACGATGGGGTGGAATGAGGGGCCGGTGGATTAGCAAGTCCAATAACCCAAGATAGCAATCAAGATCAATCACAAGTATCTGAGACTACTTAATGAATCCTTAAGGGGTCACAACCTAGTATCAATTATGCAAGTGTGTAAAACAAAAGCATGAAAAGAATCACCCAAGCTAGACACAAAAGAGATTTATTTTAAGGCCAAATTGAAATTTTATTAGATGAAGGAGAATACTTGGGATTCTTGCAATGCGCTTAGTAGATTTTACCTAATTTTTAGCAATTCTTGTTGAGCTTTTCCATGCAAGCAAGTGATGAACTCTCCAACAAGCAAACAAGCAAACAAGATATGCAAAATATATTCAACTTATGAAAACCATAGGGTTAGCTCTAAAAATTAATTATTATTAGCAATAATAACCAGAAATTAACCCAAATGACAACTCATATCATTCATTGAACCATGTAAAAAAAATAAGTGCATACCCATCACAAAACTTTATTTTTTTTGCTGCATTTGACCTAGTCAACAAGATCTAATTTTCTTGATATGATTTTGGCCACAAAAATAGAAATTCAAAATAGAGACCCCTACTAAAAAATAGAGATCTTTCCAAAAATATAAAAATTTTAGAAAAATCTCTTCATTTGTGCTCTAGAGACTCATTTTATCAAAATAGACCAGTTTTTGTAAATTGACTATTTGAGCTATTATATTGCGTCCAAATTTAAAATACAAAGAATGGACCCCCTATATAATTTAAAGAGATTTCTGAAAATATAAATTTTTTTGAAAAATATGCTGATTTGCGTCAGATATTAATCTTTTCCATAATTTTAAGAAAAAATTATTAAAAATTCAAAACATCTCACAAAATTTTGAATTTTTTACTATAGCTTCCCTGATATGTGTCCAACTTGTAAAAAAACATTCACAAAAAAACTCCAAGTCATTTGGGAGATAAAATTAAATCTTTGAAACTTTAGGGTTTTATCTCCCCAAAAAAATCAAAACTAGCATGTAAAGGTGGGTTGCCCCACGGTGGGCGCCAAAAATGTGTGTTTGAAAATTGTACCTGATCTGTAAACACAACACTTCAGTAAAACATTAGAGGTTAGCAAAAATCAAAATTGTGCAAAATTGAAATCTAATTTAACCAAGCGATTTACTGCCTTCTAGTAGGTGCGAGATTGATGTTCTCAGATTGTTATCGAGATCAGTGACCTAGACGACACCTAAATGAAGGATTTGAATGCAATTGATCTAGATATGAATTGAATGCAATTAAGCTATTTTTTTGGTATTTCTATGCAATAAGAATGATAAAAACTGATATGAATCTATGCTAATATGGAAATTGATATGCTAAAATGATCAAACAATGATATGAAAAAGAATCTAAATGAATGTAAAACAAGATTGATCTCACAAAGGTGTCGATTCGCAAGAGCTTTGATTTTCCAATTTTAATTCTCCAATGTGATTGTGCAAAAATATGAGATTCTGTGGATGCAAATTTGAGAGATGAATTATGAAGATTTGAGCCTTGTTTTTATAGAAATCCAAGGCTTTGGAGGTGCATGATAAAAAGTCATAAATCACTCAGATTAACTCAGCTTGATTTTTGAGTTATCTAAAAATAAAGATAATTGAATTCACAAAAACATGCAAATGATGCAAAAATAGCTTTTTAACTCAAATTAGAAGTTTAGATCAACTTTAAAACTCAAAAATAATGTTGAGTTCCAAAAAGTCAATAACTTGCATTGATTTTCTGATTTGGAGTTTAATTGCTCTTTGATTGTGCACATGGATAATTATGAATTAATAAATAAATAAAGTGATTTATTCTCAACTTAACTGATTTTTGAAAATAAATAATTGATTTATGAATTAATCAATTATTTAATCAAACTTTTATTCAAAAATAATATCATTAAATATGACAACTTGCTTTTATTAATTTAATCAATTAATAATAGGAATTTTGATTTATTGTCAAATTTAAATAATATTATTTAAGAATAAATTTAATTAAATAATTAAGTGGCCAAATTAAATCTAATTAATTAAATATGAAAATATTCAACTAATCAAACTTAGGATAAATGTGATTTATCGCCAAATAAACATTAAATTAAAGATAATTAAGATAATTAAGAATATTTCTAGGAATATTCCCCGATGCAAAATTTAAGATAATCAATTATGATTTGATGATGTTTAGATGTGCCTTAGATTAGGACTTCGATGTAAATTTCATTTGAATTGTTGATATAGAAGATTAATGAACTTATAGCCCATTTTTGGGGTATTACACTAACAATGGCTCTTGTTGGGGATGTGTGGCTCTTGCAGGCATGGCAAGGATTCAGAATCACTGGGAGAGCAGACCAACCCACTGGATAAAATTGCAGATAGCAAGGAACAAGTAGGGCAAGACAAGCAACCAGACCAAAAACTGCAAGACCAGGGCAAAATAGGGCAGGGGCAAGCAACCTATATACAGAGACCTACAAAATGTACAATCCTAACTACTATTCATGGAAAACAAAGTACTTCAAATGAAGTACTGCTTCAAGAATTGTCCATGAACAAGCAACTCTTGAATATCACCATTAAAATCCTTGATGATGTAAGAATCTTGGCCCCATTTCTCATAGATCAGATATGGCCCTAACCAGATGGGATCAAATTTACCATGCTTCCCCTTATCCTCCAATCTGGCATTCCAAACTATCACCAAATCACCAGGTTCAAACTTCCTGTCAACAGTCCTTTTATCATATAAATTCTTAACCTGCAACTGCAATTTGGCATTCCTTGCAACTGATTCTCTTCTAGTTTCATCTAACCTAATGAGGTCCTCAATTCTCAACTAAATTTCATCATCAATGTCATCATCATATAACTGCACAAAGTTGTACATCTCCAATAAGTTATTCTGAGGCAATCTAGCATGAATTTCGTATACTAAGTCAAATGGTGCACAACCAATTGTCCTCTTCACAGTTAACCTATCAGCCCATAAAGCTAATGGTAGCTTTGAATTCCATGCCCTCTTTTTTTTCTCAAGGATTCTCTTCAAGATCTTAATCAGACTCTTATTAGTAGATTATGCCTGACCATTTCCTTATGGATGATAGGGTGAGGAATTAGAAATCTGAATTCTCAAACCTTTGCAAAAGTCCTTATTCGGTAGACCTGAAGCACATAGCATTATCACTCACTATCCTCTCAGGGTACCCAAACCTTATAATAATATTATTCATCAGAAAGTCAATTACCACCCTGCTAGTTGCATTCCTTGTAGGTATAGCTTCTACCCACTTTATAAAGTAATCAGTGGCAACTAAGATCCATGAATGTCCTCCACTTGAATTTTTTGGTATCTCCCCTATGAAATCAATTCCCCGTTGTTGGAAAGGAGCTTGAACTTCTACTGGCTTTAATGGTACATTACCTGAAAACTTAAGCTTACCAGAGAACCTTTGACAAGCATCACACCTCCTTACCAACTGTTCTGCATCCTTGAAGATTGTGGGCCACCAAAATCCTACTCTCAAGATCTTATGAGCAGTTGTTTTACCCATATAATATCCACCACAAACTCCCTCGTGCATCTCCTTCAACAATATATTAGCTTGATTCTCATCTACACATTTCAACAGTATGCAATCCAAATCTTTTCTATACAACTTACATTTCACAATTACATACTTGATGGCTTGTAACTTCAATGTCCTCTTTTGATTATCATTCATACTATCTGGACACCTCATGTTTCTCAAATAGTAAATAATATCCTGATACCAAATACAATCATCCATATCACATGTATAATCAATTTCAGAATGATTTACCTGGTTTGCATCTAGATTGGATTGAGCCATCAGTTTTTCCAATCCTTGACCTCTAACCAACTTAGTGATCTAGATCTCAACATTGAATTTCTGGATCCTATTGATCCATCTGCACCTTCTTCCAGACACCTCTTGTTGTGAGAAAATATCCTTCACAACCGCACTTGGCACAAAAGAAATCACAACTACTCCCATCAAGTAACACCTAAAAGCCTTGATTGCTTTCACAAGTGCATAAGCTTGTTTCTCATTTATGTCATACTTTAATTTTGGAGCCTGCAAAGATTTACTAAAAAATGCAATAGGCTGTGCAAAACCATCCTTATTCTTTTGTAACAAAACTGCAGCAATAGTATGAAAAGATGAAAAGGAAAAGATATGCATTGGGACATTATAATTAGGTGCCATAAGCACTCGTGCATCTTTGATAGCCTACTTGATATTCTTGAAGGCCTCATTAGGCTCACCTTCCCAATTGATTATAGATCCCTTCTTCAACATCTTGGAAATAGGTCTAGTAACCTCTGCAAAGTTTGTCACAAACCTCCTTAGAAAATTGACTTGACCAAAGAAGGACTAAATCTCTTTAACATTCTTTGGTCTCTGGATTTTATCAATGGCTACTACCCTCTCAGGGTCAACTCTCACTCCTTGCTTCCCAACTAAGTGGCCAAGCAACTTACCTTCTGTGACACCGAAAGCACATTTCCTTGGGTTCAAAGAAATGCCAAATTTGAAGGCCCTCACAAATATTTTTTCTTAGTGAGCACAATGGTCCTCTTCCTTCTTGGAATAGGTAGTTAAATCATCCTGATACACAACAAAGAAATCATTGATAAAAGCTGAAAAGGAAACATCCATTGCCCGCTAAAAAGTAGCACCAGCATTTGTGAGACCAAAAGGCATTCTCACATAGACATATGTTCCCCAAGGTGTTGTAAAGGTTGTCTTGAATTGTTTTGATTCCTTGATGATGACCTAATTGTAGCCAGAGAAACCATCCATCATTGACATCAATTTTGATCCGGTTACTCTTTGCAACATAGCCTCCATATTGGGCAAACAATAATTATATTTCAATGAGCTGATGTTCAAATTCCTGAAGTCCACACAAAGCCTGATGTCACCATTCTTTTTTCTTATAGGAACAAGGTTTGACACCCAAGAAAAATGCCTTATAGGCTTGATAATGTCAGCATCTCTCAACTTCCTTAATTCTTCTTTCATCTTGGGTGCCACAGTAGGATTAATAGGCCTTTGTTTTTGCCAGAAAGGTTTAGCGTCTTCTTTCAATGGAATAACATGCTGAAATAAATCCTCTCTATAAACCTTTAGGTCATCATATGACCATGCAAAAACATGTCTAAATTTCCTCAATAATTCAATCAAAGGTCTCCTTACCTTTTGAGATATATCTTTACCAATGTATACTTTCTTAGGTGCCTCATGTGATCCAAGATTTATCTCCTCAAGATCAGCATGATCTTCTCCTTTGATATTCTTTTGAACTCTATCTTGGTTGTCAAAGATAGTCTCCAAAACAACAAGCCCCTTGGGCACCTTGTTAGTTCTAAGCTGAATGACCTCATTGCCTAAGACAACCTCCCTTTCTCCTACTGACTCAACCAAGGCTGAACAATCAAATTCCTGACCATGATATTGATCCTTGCAATCCATAAACCTCAAAATATTATTATCATCATCAAAAACTTGCCAATTCTCAAAATTATCTGGTATACTAGGCCTAGCCTAAATTTCAACTTTAGAGATAGCAGAGAATGTGACATCATTGGGATTGATTGCAATATTGGCTAACAAGTCAGCCACCTTGTTGTTACTCCTATCCTTCCACTCAATATTGAAAGCATCAAAATGTTCAATCAAATCCAAAACTGCATTCCTATATTGTTTCAACCTTCTATTCTTGGAAGCATACACTGACCTGACTTGGGACACCACCAACTCAGAATCACCAATAATATTTAGACATTTAATACCATGCTTTTGTGCCAACCTCAATCCTAACAACAAGGCCTCATATTCTGCTATATTTTTGGTACAAAAGAAATTCAATGTGAAAGAGAACTTGTAGGTGTTTCCATTAGGAGAAATAAGTAAAATACCTACTCCTGCACCATCTTTGCAATTTGCACCATCAAAATACATTACCCACAAATTACTCCTCACAAAATCAGCACCTACATCAACAGAGATAGGTGACAAAATATGTTTATTTTCAAATACAAGGATCTCTGCCCTAAAAGAATTAACATCAGTATCCACAAAACATTTAGTTTCATTATCTATGTTTCTCTCAATCATGTGGCATATTCTTGGCTCTTGTTCAATCTTGACAAACTGATCATCAATCTTGAAAGTTGCATAGGACAAATCACACTGTAAACTTCCACCCATGGCAGCACTCCACCTTCTAGACAGCAACATCCCATAATGAGGAGGGATATCCACCACTAAAACACTCATTGTTAGCTCTTTCTCTGGATATGCTGCCAACCCATATGGCATTGCATTGATAGTCCCAATAACTAGTACCTCCCTCTGATCCATTGCACAACACCTGCCCTGCACTATATCAACTTTAAGGCCCAACCTCTCCATGATTTTGAAAGGCATGATAGTATTAGAGGCACCACTATCAATCATACAATTTCTTAACTTCATCCCATTCACAAGAACACTTAAGAAGAATGGGTCAATATTTTCAAGGCTGGCATTGATAGAACTGTCCAAATATATTGGAGGAATCTAAGACATAACTTTTTGAGCAGAAACATCCATCAAAGCTTTATCCTGAGATCCATTGCATGAAGTATCATTTTTGTGAGTATTACCAACCCATGCAATAGCCTTATCTTTATGTTCAAGGATCCTCAACAATTCTAACAATGGAACCTTAACTGTAATTTGTGACAATATAGATAACATGTCAATAGGGGTAGAAGCAGGAATCTCAATCTGCACTGCCTTAACATCCTTTTTCTTGTCTAACACATAGGTGTACTGACCACCCTCATTTTTTCAATCCTATCCATTGTGTTAATTGGCTTCTCAATCTCACTAGAGACCTTTTCAATTCCAACTCCCCTAGGCTCACAATGCTTACCTTTTACATTCTTGAATTTCACCATGTGATCAACCTTTGATTTTTTCTCATTAGGTTCTCTGGAGTTGGTACTCTTTATAAAAATTCCTACAGCTTTCTCATTTGTATTCCTTGCCACCATGCCTCTAGTTTGCACCTGGGCAATCATTTCTACAGTAATCCTATCCATCTCTTCTCTAGAAGGTCTTCTCAAATTTACTGGCTTGGGAGAAGAGTTCATGTTACATGTTTTCTGATCAATGCATTCACCATCAGAAAAAACCTCTTGATGAAAAAGGGCCTCATTATGTCTCTTCACATTTACATCTACCTCTTCATCAAAATCATAATCATCTTCATATCCTAGATATGAAGAAACCATGTTGCATCCAACATTATCTTGTTCTTCTTCTTGTTCTATCTCCTCATTGCCACAATCTTGATTTGCAGCCATAGATTGTGCAACCACACAATGCTTTGCAGAATGAGGGGACTAGCATGCAACACACCAAGATATGTTTTCCATGACATTTATTGAAGCCTTATGCAGAGGGTCAGGGACACCTCTATCATTATTTCCTCTTGCAGTAGGGATAATAGGCTTGCCATCCTTCCATTGGGTGTTGTAGGGGTAGTTTTGCAGTCTATTCTATTAATTGAAATTGTTGTTGAATTGAGGCCTTTCATTGGTAGGAGCACTAATGTTCCTATTTGCAGGTGCATTCAAATCCTTCAATGCATTAATCACCTTATCCAATTTATCTTCTTCTTTCCTCCTAGATCCAACATTCTTATCATTTTCTTTCTTATATTTCTTGTCCCCAAACAACTTTGGGTCATCTCTCTTTCCACCCAATTTTCTTGATATTTTCATGTTGTTCTCAATATTGACAGGAACCCTAAAAGTATCCCTAAGAGTTCTTGGTTCTTTATCCCTCAATAAATATCCCATCTTCCCATCAAATGCATTGAAGTATGTAGTTAGACAAACACTGTCATCTAACTACATAACTTGGAACAACTTATGCATACCCTTCTAAAATCTCATGTTGAATTTAGCTACAGACTCATTCTAATTTTTCCTTATGGTGTTGAATTCATTCAACATGAAACTAGCATTAGGCCTATCACCATACTGCTCTTTGAAACATTTCTCAAAAGAGTCCCAAGTATCAATACATCTATCAGGAAGCCTCTTAAACCAATCTCTAGCATCCTCCATTAGAGATTGAACAAATAGTTTCATGACTATATCCTCATGCTCTCCCTCATAATCATTAAGCATATCAACAAATAACCTAAGATGCTCTTCACAACTAATAGCATTATTACTAGAAAACTTAGGTACCTTATCTCTAATATCATTTGGAAAAGCATTTGGATAGCCATGAATTCCATCAAAACTTATTTTCCTATAGCCTTCTAGTTGCATAGGTCTTCTTTGAAAGCTTGAACTAGTGTTAACCCTAGGATCAACATTAGCATCTATATTTATTTGTGCATTTGACTGCTACCTAGGATCTGCACCTATCCTAGCAGATGAAGAAGGAAATGAACTAGTAGCATTACTAAGTGGAATAGCAGTAGTCATAGATGGAATACCTAATTCAGTAGTAGATGGGCCAAGAGCATTAGCTGAAGAAGCCCTCAAAAATTGGATCTTCCTTTTCTTTTCTACAATGGAAGCCTCGACCTCAGCTCTCTCTCATTCTCTTGCAAGGTCCTCATCTTATTTTCTCCTTCTCTCCATTTCAGTGTCCTTATTTGAATCAGGTGGTGGGATCCCTGGTATTTTCACTGATTTGCTTGCTTGGTCACCCACCATCTTCTGCTTTCCTTTCTCATTAATGATAACAGTAGGTCTAGTTATCCTATGCCCATCTTTATCTTTAGGCAAAGGGACATAACTTTGCACTTGTCTAGCCATAGGACCCTCCCTATCAAATTCATGATCCTAAAGCAAGCACTCTTGCTCACTCCTCAAGGCATCAAGATCACCAAAAACATCATGCTGCAGAGTTCTAGGAGTAGAAGCAAGCATTTTGTTTCTCTCCTTCATTTCATTTATTTTTCTAAGAAGAGACTACCTCTCTATCAAAGCATTCACCTTTTCAGCCTCTCTCTCCTTCTTTAATCTTTTATGTATGGCATCCTACTCTGCCAACTACAACCTTAGTGCATTCAAGTCATCAGGATCCACCATAATGTCATCAGAACCAGATGACACATCCATATCAGGAAGATTTTGATACAGGAAGTGAACTTGCCTATGTCTCATAGGTTCTCTTCTAAAATGATCTTCATCAAGATCCAAGTCAACCTCTAAACCCATATCTCTATTTTGTTCATTATGACCTATAGGAAATGGACCTTTGTCCTGAAATGCAACCTCAGGGGTATCATAGAATCTCTCTTTAGAGTGACCACCATCTGATCTAGAAACTCTATCTTGTGAACCATCCTCACTTGAGGATACATGTGGTACTCTAGCTCTATCATTTCCTTATTCTTTCATGGGAGCACTAGTAGACTCACCATTCCTTCTAATCTAGCTCTTCCTTTCTTATCTAGGTAGCTGCTCCAAAGTGACCTCTAGATTCTTTCTAACAAAAGACCTAGTATTTCTCCTCTTATCCATGATTTATCAATATGCAGCACTGGTTCTAACCTTTGAGTCACCACCCACCTAGATGGGAAATCTTTGAAACACAACAGGAAAACAAGAACACACTTACAACCTTCCTTTCTAGATTCTCACCAGCAGAATCAATGTCTTGTTGATGGCTAAGATCGGCAAGTCTATCTGGTCAATAAGATTTTGAATACTTCAATATGACTGCAACCAGAGACCTAACATATGCATATCTTCATACTCATTCTCCCCAAAAGAGTCTCCATTTTGTTGGTTGTTCCCTTTGATCTTCAAAACTTGTAGATTTATACTTTGGTGTATAACTATAATGAAACTTTGACTCTATCACCACTCCAAAGTCTACAAGGAAGAGGGCCAATTAACAAGGATCAAGGAGATCCTCCTACACTTTGAGCCTCAATGCTTAGGTGGGTGTACCCTTGACTCACTTCTTCAAAGGAGTCCCTAAACAACATATAACTATACCCTTTACTGTCTAATTGAAAGATTTATCATTTAATTGTGTGTGTGTGATTGTTGATGATGGACTACTTCCAGAGAATGGATCAGTGCCTTATCCCAGGGTAGAGAGTCACTTAACAACCTATATCACCCTAAAACCTTAACTCAAACATATATAGACTCAGAGTAAGTGCTTTGCCCATTACTCCCCTCACTCACATATCAGGACATCAAATCCTTATCTTTCCATGAACTCACTGAACTTACCTTAAAGACTTTAATCCTAACTTTGTTAGGAACTCAAAGATAACCCCAAAATACTCTTTGTTTACCATATGCTAACCCACTTTGTGCAATCAACATATATGAGCTCAAGAGCAAAACAAAAAGACATACACCAATATGAGATTGAAATCCAAACATATTCTCACTAAGACTTGCAGAATCAATACATTACCAAATGACAAAATGCACAAAGGAAACAAACCCTGAATCCAGGCTCTCCTTGTTCAAATTTTCACTATCAACAATCCAGGACCAAAACCAAAATAATTGGAACCCCTGCAAACTCAAAAAGTATGCAACTTATACCTCCTAGTCATCTTGGAAATTTGCAACAAGCTACGGATGACTAGGACTAGGGTTTCAACCACCCAACCTGCTAGAAACAATCAAGAATTTAATTCAGGGGCGAGAAACACATCCAATCCAGGAAAGAGGAAATCCTGAACTGATCCTTAACTATGAAAGTCTTCTTTGCAAGTACAAAGGATCACAAAACCAAGCTCAAAAGGACACCATGCAACACACCTTGAGCCACACTTGCAACGTACATGCTCTGCAAACGAGCACTAGACATCCTAGACCACACTGCAAATGGTGAACCCATCACTTCTCACCAAATAGGGTCATTTCTGCATTGAATTCCATATGAATGGTACCCTCTATCACTGGAAATGCTCAAAAATTCAAATTTGAACCTCAACAATTATTTCTTTGATGCTTGCAAAGAAATGACGGCTAAAATTCAAACCTTTATCAACTTTAAAATGCAGCCGTCCAATCAATCTCCCTTCGCGGGCTTTATGACTTTCCTTAAAAGTGTTCCCAGTCAAATTTAATGAATTGGTGACAAAGAACCTTCGCCAATTTGTGAAACACTTCACCAAACCTTAGACACCACCTGGGTCCGCTCGATGCCACATGTCATTTTATCATTCACTACAACCGCCAAGTCATGACTGACAGGACCCACAAACCTTTGGCATCTAATCAAATGACTGGCACAAAATCACATGTGTCAAAAAAAGGCCTTAAGAACATACACCGACCGTCAATGCTCTTGACACGTCAGGACCCCTCTGATAGACACACCAGCAACTAGGTCCCACAGATACGTCGAGGAAAGATTTGAAATCAATGGTCATCGCATGATCGCAAGGTGATGGAATATTCCATGAGATCATGCGACAACCACACGATCCTCAGGCAACTGACAACATGACCCCACCTGGGCCCGCTGATGCTACTTTCATTAAATCCATCAGCCAATGAGGAACCACCAACTGTGCTTAGGTGTCACCCTGGACCCATAATTTGAAATGTTGTGTCACAAAGATAAGATCAATGGCCATCGGATTGAGATGGTGTTAGAGACTGGGCCTAGGAAATAAAGCAAGCCGAAACATAGGAAAAATTAAAGCTTGTGACTTAGGAAATATTTACCGCTAGGCCTAGGAAGAACTTAGGAAAGGGGACCTGACAGAAATATTAATCGCATGGTCGCATAGACCAAAAATAGTCTATGTGATCATGTGACTAGCTATTTAACATGCGAAGAGGTCATAAAAATTTAAGCACATGGGAAATTGGGGCTTAAGCAAGCTAACAAGGTAACATCAAAAAAGAAAAGGGCCAAGGAAAGACAAAGGGTTTAGCTGGCAATGGCTAGTTTTTGAATTTTTGCAAGGGTTTAGCCAAAAACATGAAAAATGCTTGCAGAGGCCAGGGGAAAGAAAATGTAGCCATGAAAATTTTTTGCAAGTGCTAACATGGTGGATTTGAGTTCTTGTTGCAATTGATCAATCAATCGTTGGTTCTCCTTAGTGAACTATTCTATATTGCATAGTTTAGTGAGCAGAGAGTTTGCATTTATAATTACTTCTTCGGTCTCTGCTACCAAAGTAGAAAGTGTGAACTGTTTAACTACAATCTCAATAGATACTTTCTCTAGCATTTTGGTCTCAAACTTTCTTTCCAACCACTCAAATAATTTATCACTGGTGCTACTCCCTTCATTATTTACCTTGTGAACAATATGTACAAGTTGTTCCAATATGGGAGCAGAACTATTTACATCTGACAACTCATAAACATCATTAAATATATCTTTGATTTCATACTGATGTTCTCTTCTCAATTCTTCTTGTCAACTTTTCCTTGACAATAAATCTTTCAATACCTGTATTTGTTCATAGAATAAGTTATCAGTATCCCATTTAGGAATAACAATAACTTCATCAATGGTTACCTTCGGTGAAAAGACTTCTATTTTCTACTTGTGTGCCTTCTTCGGTGTGCTCCCACTGAGCATCTATACAAGAGCTTGTATTTCTTCTTGTTCTGTAGGCTCTTGTACCTCAGTAGCTTTGTCTTTTCCCTCTTTTCCCTTAGTTGCCTTATCCTCCACATGAGGACTAGTAGCGTTTTATTTTGACTTCTCCTCTTTTTCCTGGTAGATCTCCTCAGTAGATGTGGGTTGAATAACTAGTGTTGGCTTCTCTAGTTCCTTGGTAGTACTTGTATTGGCTAACATATCAACTGTAACAACTTCATATTTGGTGGGGGTAGTGTTACCAGTTGATGTCACATCAATTTTCGGATAATCTTTGACTTGTAAAAGTATTGTGTTACTACCTGGCAAAGATGTGTCTTTTTCTTTCTTGTCCTGTATGTCTTCCTCAGTTAATACTAGATTCTTAACTGGTGTATCCTCTATGATATCTACAATGTATACTTCAAGTTCCTTCTGAATTTCCTCTACCTTGGGAGCTTCTATCTCCGGAATGGGTGAATCCATTACACTTTGTTATGTTTCAGGCTTGGCATCCTTAGATGTACTAGCACCATTATCTCCATCTTTGTCAATCAACAATCCAAACACTATCTTCCAAATCTTGACACTTTCCTGTACAACATCCTCAACCTTGTGTTGAAGGATTAGATAAGCTCTGAGCTTAGGATCAAATTTGGCTTGGTGTTTCTCCATAGTTTTTCTAATGTTGGCAGGGGTGAGACTTGATTCCACTTGTGCTAAGGTGCTCTCCCTTATTATTTTTTAAGTATTAAGGGCATATTCCCATTTTTGTGCAACCCTTTTGCTCAGCTCCTTGGGGATTCTATTCTCCAATTGAATAGGTAACATCTTGAAAGTGCAAAGCATTTCAAGAATAGCATCTTCAAATTTTTCCTTCTCTCCTATACTCAAACTTCCAAACTTTAATTCTTTCAAGTCATCCACTCCCGTAGAGTTTGTGATCTTATGGCATATTTCATCCATAGTAGTTTTAACATCCTATAGTGCAATCTTCTTCTTCACCTCTTCATCACTTTCAGTTTCCTCATCATCTTCATGTACCAACACAAGTTTCCTTCTAGGCCTTTTGTTTCCCTTACTCGGCACTGCCTTAGGTTGTGCAGGTTTTCACTTACTGGATGTAGGGGATATCTTAGGAGTTTCAGCAATTGCTCCCCTTATTCTAGGCCTTAGCACAGGTGTCAAAGACACTTTAGGTTTCAGTATTCTTTTCTTTGTTGGAGGCTCGACAATTATTGGTTTATTTCCTTTCTTCTCTTCTACTTGAGTTTCTTCTTCTTCTTCTTCTTCACTGTCACTAGATTCACTTGTTTCATCTTCTACCAAACCTTGGGTTAATTCTAGTGGAGCATCCCTATCTGATTCTTTCACATACTTCTCCACATTCTTTACTATCTTATTTCTTTTCCTCTCTAAGGTTGCAACTGTTAAACCCATAGAGATTTTTTATTTGGCTTCTTCATATGTTCCAAAGTAGGGTGCCTTGCTATCAATTTCTTCGACTAAGAGGGTTTTGATAGCAGCAGTAGCTTCATCTATATTAATTTCATAGGGTAGTGGCATGAGCCATGAAACCCTAAGAAGGACCTCTTATGCATATGTGAAATTTGTGTCAACTAGAAAGCATATATCATTACTGTACTTTTCAACTAATGACACAGGGTTTCTACTCCTCTTCCTCATTTTCTTCTTAAACTCAACAAAATAGTTGTCCATCACTCCATTAAAACTATCTCCTATCTGACCTATGAACTCACTGATTTGCACAGTAATGGGTTTCTTCTTATCCAATATCACACCTCCATGAGTTAAGAAACTCTTCTTTACATAAAAGAATAGACAGATTAGCAAAGAGCCAAACTTACACATTGAGTTCTTTGCAGTTCGGATTGAGTTGAGGTTCTTGGCAAGCTGAGTCAACTAGAGCTCGGCAAGATCATACGTGTGCCCTTTCTTAATGATTTTCCATGCCTAGTCCACTACCATATAGTGGACACTATCCAACTGACTGGATTGGTAGAACTTGTGCGAGATAACCCTAGCAGCAAAGTTAATTTCTAGATCTGCAATGGTAGAGATTGTCATTCCACATTTGTTCCATACAGCTTGTGTGTTTGCCTGAATTTATTCTTTGCTCAAACACTTCATTATCCTTTTTCCTTGAATTGTAGGGTATCCAATGACTCGTTGGATCATTTCCTTTGTTATCTTTACTGGTCCATCTTCCAGCCATAGTTGCACTATTTTTATCCATTCAACCTTAAAATTCTGTGAGAAATCTAGGGCATGCACTAACCCTTGTTTGACAACCGATTTATACTCTAGCTTCAACACTCCATTAACACATAACTTTTCATATGCCTCCCTAATCTCGTAATCTCTGATTTCCCCACTTTTTCACATATAACATGACCTAATGTCTTTCATCATCAACACATTTTTCGGAATTGAAGATAGGGCTCCAGTCAAATCTCCTTTGATCATGGATTCTGAAATTATCTTAAAAGTTTGTGGCTTACAAACTTCATTTCTTACCAGTTGTGTGTTGAAAACCTCCATCCCTTATTTTTTTGCTGTAGTAGATGATGATGCCATTTCAATTTTAAAACTTCAAAAAGAAATGTTTTCTCGGTAATGTACCCTTTTCTTATAAGTACCCTATAGATGATTTTTTTCAACGGCACATTGTAGAGATTCAGAATCATCTTTGATAAACTGGTTTCTCACACTTTGAGTCACTCAAAGAAATCACAATTCTCTAGGTGAAATGAAATGAGCGGCAACTTTCCACTTTATAGATTCTGAAAAGTAAAATTAGGGCCTCATAAATGCTCCGTACAGAATTTTTAAGTCAAATACAATTGTCTAGGAAAACTCATGCTAACCTCGGCTAACACAAGCTCGGTTAAAATAACCATTACGACATAGCTCAGTACCTATAGCATCTCAACCATAACAGGTACTCAGCATACATTGATATCTTGGTCAGAATATTGTCACTCGGCATCAAAAATAAAGTTTTCTATTTCACTCAGATATGTCCTAATGCATCTTTAACTATGCAGATTGGACTTCTACTCAATCTTTATGTTAGGAATTGATGTAAAATTCAGCTCCAAACATTCCTTCTATGCTTAGTTAGAAGAAGTGTGATCACCTGATCCATCAGATTGGGTGACCTCAGATGTGCTAGCTTCACTAGTGCTTCCTTCTTATTTCTTCTTCCATGTCTTGTCCATCTAATTTTTCAATTTTTCATAGATATCTTCATTCTTATTCTGATCATTGCTCGGCATAGGTGATCTATGGTCTTTCTTAAGATGACCTATCTTATTACATTTGTAACATACCATGATTCCATTCATCCAGCTTTTGGATCTGCCTCTGAAATGAGTCTTCATGCAATTTGCTCCAATGTGTCCACATTTTCCACAATAGTGACAATTGTACCATGTGTTGTAGTCCCAATTGTATGAGTTGATCTTCACAAGTGGCTTAGTCTATTCATTTTATGACCATCTTGGTTTACACCTGCATTCAAATGCTCTATGCCCATACTTCTGACAGTTGAAACAATTGCCTTGAAACTTAGGTGAGGTAGGTGGGTTACTAACCTTAGACCTACATTCATGTGCCTAATGTCCATGTTTCTTATAGTTAAAGCAATGTCCATTGAACTTAGGTTTAGAATCAAACTTACCATGTTTACTTCTACATATGTTGGTTGTATGTCCTGGCTTTCCACAATGATGGCATGTGGGCTTGTTGTTCTTTGGTTTTGCATTCTTATATTCTCCATTCTTTGATGCTTCCCCTTCTTCAGTAGATGAAGCATGTTCATTTAGTCCAAGTCTAGATCTATCATTAGATCTTCTAGGTGACCTTAACAGTTCTTAAAAATATTTTGTAGCTTCATTAGGTTTGTTCATCCTTTCATTGATTTCCTTTTCAGATCTAAGTTCATTCCTTAATTGATCATTCTCAGACCTTAGTTGGTTGATTTCCATATCTTTCCTACCCAACTCTTGATTAACCAGTAGGAGTTGATTTACCATGTCCAGTTGATTATTAGTCAACCTTTACATGTCACTTGTCCTTTCATCCAATCTCATTGCAATTTGTCTTTTGTCTTCTTCATCCATTGTCTTATCATCTTCAGCTTTATTTTTATGTTCAACTACTTCACAAAGTCTGACAAATTGAATCTCTTGTTCTCTCTTTAGATTCTTGATGTCATCATTCAGTATGGTATTCTTCTCCAATAGCTCTTTTATGGCTTTGTCACTTTCTGTAGAGTTTCCATTATCAAATAATACAATGGTATCTTCTTCTCGATACTGTGATTCATTTTTCTAAATAGAAATTTCTCTCCTTTTGCTCAAGGATTTCTTCATTTCTCTTCTTGTTTCTTACAGTTTTTGTAATACCATTTGTACATCAATTTTTTGATTCTCTATGACCTTTCCCAGCTTATAGACTTTCATCTCAAGATCTTTATCTTCAAGTGGTTAGACTTTTTATGAGAAACCTTGCTCCTCTGATACCAATTGTTGGAAATATAATTGGGAAATGTGATACTAAGAGGGGGGAGGGTGAATCAGATATCACCTACTAAACCATTCTCATATAAATAAAACTTTTACATAGCATCAACAATACTTGATCATAATCAAATAACTAACATACTAAACATCATCCATGAAAGAATTCATAACATAGATTTTGGTTACCCAAAAACCCTTGAAAGGTAAAACTAGGGTGGGGATGACACCCACAAATCTTCACTACTGCAGTAATAAATTTTCCTGTTAGGGCTTACAAAATTTGATCAAAACTTGATCTAACTTGTGAGGGATCTCGCCTGTTAAAAGCTAAAAGACTTATACAGTCTACCTTTTTAAAGGATTTGAAACTTACAACAAAGTAAGAACTCAGTTAAGAGATTACAAAAATTCTATTAGGACTACTTGATTAAGAGATTTACCCTGATACACTGGCTAGAATGTCTCAGTACCTGATCTTTCAGTTTACACTATATGCAGATTATAGATCTTCTCTTTACTGTATTGTGTTGATCTCATCTATCAGATTTATCTCTTTTTTGTTCTTTCAATGCTTAGCTCGGTCACTGAAGTCTATCTGAATACTTCTCTTCACTGAATCATATGTATCTTCTTATTTCCTTCACATTCGCTATCCCTCACTACTACATTTTAGGGTTTAGATCTTGACCTTATATAATCAACAAAACATCTTTTTGATTCAAGATCTATGGTTCAGATTAATTCCTTTTTCTGCTTAAGCCTTACTAATTTCTGATTGGCTCTAGGTATTGCATAGGGATCAATGATTGCTAAGTAGATGTGTAATTACCTTCGTAATTACCTCAACAAACAAAATACAAAACATGAATGTCGGCCAAAACTATTTACCTTGATCACTGTGCCAAAACAAACTCTTATGTCATTCTCTAGCTAACTCGACAAATGTAGTTCCTGATACTCAGCATTCATTGTACTTGGTATATGTTGATAACTTTGGTGCTCAGTAATTGTTGCATATAGGACTCAGCAAAACTAGACTCGGTATACTACAAAAATACATAGTGACCATAAGTTTACTCAGAAGTACTACTGCTCGGTAAGTAAACATTACATAGCTCGACATTTACATAATGACTCAGTTGCAGTGATGACCGACCATCATTTTCTAGATAAGTGACTAAGTGTGGGTCACTAATAGTCAACAAAACTATAGAGATCTACAAGCTGTGAGACCTCTTCACAAACTATATTAGAGATGGACAAGCAGGCATCAAATATTGTTGATAAGATGAATGTATTGGATATAAAGAAAGGGATAGTAATGGAAGGATTATGGTTTTCTAAAGAGTCTAATCACTCCTAAGCTAGCAATTCTTTAAGCACATCTTACTGAGAAGGAGAAGATTGGGGAGTCAATGACCAACTCTATACCCATAGAATTGAAGGCAATAGAGACTTCATATTATGCATTGAATGGCCTAATACATGTCAGTGATCTATTGATCAAATCATGGAATGATGAAGTGAAGACCTTGGAAGACTCCTTCCAAGATATTTTGAAACTGGTGAGCAAGCACTAAGTCCTACATTTTTGTAAAATTTTGCAATTTTGGGTATACCTTTGCCATTAATGTCAAAGGGGGAGAAGAAGAGAAGAAGAAAAATGAGAAGAAGAGAAGAAGAAAAAAAGAAAAAAATGAAGAGTAAATAAAAAAAAAGGGAAGAAAAGAATATATATATGTATATAGAAAAGAAAAAGAAGAGGGAAGAGCACAGTTATTATTTTGGACACTTACTCATTTTTCACTAAGTGTTTCCATCAATGCCAAAGGGAGAGATTGTTGGCAAGTGATGTTTTAAGAGTATTATGAAGCACTTGAGGGTTTTCATTTATGGCAACACATCTGATATGGTGATCGCATGAAGTCAATGACCATCAACTTAACACATTGCTTTATTAATAGATAAAAACTAAGACAAGTTACCCATAGACTATTAATTAGTAATTAAATTTATTAACTAAAAGGTTAATCACCAAAATGAAGTTAATAACTATTAATAATATCTAAAAGACCATGTCAAATCCTATAATTTTTCCTAAACATAACCTACTAAACCTATACTTTACTATATCCTTATTTCCTAACAAACTATCATATCACCACCCTACTCTACCCCACTTGCCAAGTGGGTGATGAGAAAACCAAAGCAACCACAAGCCCTTGCAAAAAAATTTACTAAGGGAAAGAAGCAGAATTCAAAAAGATCATAAATTAGGGGCCCACCACACTTGACATTCATCCCAAGTGCAACCTCCAAGAAACCTATGCAAGGGGAAAGGGAAAGTACATGACACAAAAGGGAAACTAATGTTGATAACAAGGATAATGATGCATAGAACCACGCATAGGAAGGGGGAGACTTTCTAGACAAAAGGGATATGCTTGATCTTCATGTTAGACCCAAGTACGTAAGGAGGAGGAGAGACATTTCCCTAGGGGACATATTAAATGCAAAGTCAGCTCTCCAACTTTCTGCATATGGAGATGAGAGGTAAGGAAGGACACCTTCCAAAGACCAATTTAATAAATCTTGACAAAGAAAGGTTTAATTACATGTCATGTTACAAATGAATATGGGTGAAAAGTGGCATAGGTTATGATTGTGGGGAAAAATTAAGTCAATGCATGGTGATAAGACAAGGTGGTCCCCACTTTGTAAGAAAGTTTTCATAATATAAATTTAATACAAACTCTTCTTCCTAAGATCCTACGCCAGATATAAAGGTAATGAAATTTATGACAAATTTTGATATTAAATAATATTATGGGTAAGGGCTATAATAATGGAGTGGGTCCTACTTGTATCCAAGTGGAGGATATGAGTTGTAAAGTTCTTTTATTAGTTAAAGGTTTATTTTGTTTACTAACAACATTGATTGACTAGGAGTTAGTTACTAACAATTAGGTTATGTTAGGAGTTAATTTATATTAACTCTAATTAGGAAGCATATTGGGAAGGGAATATTCTCTATGGCAAGAGAATTATTTCCTTCCCATACAAAATCCAGAGAGCATTTTTGCTCTAAAAAAAATCTAGGAAGTGTTATTTCTTTTTATTGCTTTGCCCATACTTTGAGTTGTTGATTTATTTACATTGTGATTTTTTTGTCAAGTTTTTTAGGTGATGGTTTATTGAAATACTTACCAACTACAATGCATCTACTTAAAAATTTGGAGAGTCATTTTGTGACTATATCATAGATTTAACCTCATGATTCAAGGTTTAAACTCCTAACTTTTTGAATCTTACTATCACTTCCAACATAGAAATTATTATTCATGTAATGCCTATTAGAAATTGTTTTGTGAATGAATACTATTAAGAGTCCATATCCCATTCTTACATGCATTTAAGTTCTAAGGAGGAATTACATTTACAAATTGAGAAGACTATAACACCACATCAAGACATGATTCCAACATGTTTTCTATTCTTTTCATTAACTTCCAATTCACATTTTACAATAAGACAATACAAATTGGTAGTATGAATCAATGAGAGTTTAAAGGAAGATAACAAAACTTCTCTCCATTACAAATCACATACAACTTCACAATGGCCAAATGAAATGAAACTAACATTACAACTTTCAACCAAAAGATCAATCTCATAACAATGGGATCCACAATACAACAATAAGGTTGTCCTCACACAACCACACCAAAATGGAGAACTCTCCAAAGCTTTATCCACAAGATCTTGACTTCAAAACCTGCAAATCAAAGAATAGAACCATGGGAAGCCCATACACCATGAATTTATCCCTCTTCTCTAAGAGAAGAGACTCTCACCACAATGGAGAGCCCAACTAACCCCTTCACCCAAGGCCACTTCTTCCCTTCCTAAAGGGTGAGTAATGCCTCACTCCCATGAACAAACTCCCTCATTCAAGCAAAAATAAAACCATAAACATGAATTCAAAACCCAAATCCCATCCCATACAACACAATATCACAACAAGCATAGAATTCATATGCATGAGAGAGCAAGAACAACATGCTAATCTATTGTAAACAACAAGTAAACTTCCATGGCAATGATTAAACCAACCTTCACAAGTGTTATGGTAAAATGATCTTTGAGAAGAGCCAATCCCTTATCCTTTCCTCTTCCAAACCTAATTGTCTCTAAAATTAGAGAGTGGGTGAACACTCACTAACTCTACCAAGGGCCTCTAAAAAGACCTCCAACTTCTACCCACCCACTAACATTAATTTCAGACTTGACCCTAAAGTCCTTTGGCTTTTTCCTTGTCCCCTATCATAAATGCCTGATTGGAAAGAAGTGTGGAGTTGGGTAAAGGTCAAGACTCAATCCAATTTTCGTAGCATAAGGAAAATGGGTTATAAAATAGGTCACCTAGGCCACTAGGGGGTTCTAGTTGTGTTAAAAACATCCCTAACCCATACCCCTAACACTTAGGCACTTAGATTTTGCTAAATTTGACCCTTAGGACCTCTTTTTGGCCTCTAGAAGTAGCTAGAAGAATTTAAATCCAAAAGATCAATTTGATGGAACTTTGCAAGTATCTCCAACAAGGGGATTAATTAAGTTCCTAATGAGTCAGTTAGACTTATGTTTACATTTTCAATCAAAAGTAGACATGTCAATACATAACACATAACAAGTGTCAAGTGACACTAACAATTACACATCACATACAAAATGACATGTCTCAACGACAACATGAAGTTTTCTAATAACACACATGCAATTCACATTTACAACAGGTTCACATTACAATGAGGTTTTCAATCCCATATCGATTAAACCTTGGCCTACTCAGTTCACATATGTTTAGCCTTGATTCTCCAAATAATTCCATGGTTCTCTTACCTGCACACTAAACATCAAGCATCAGTAGTTCAAGGTAATAAAATCACATGAAATATATATATTCAATTCATTATTTAAAAACATAAATCAATATGCAGAATTCAGTTCTAATTACAATTTTTCATTCAATAATGTTTAAATATAATAATTCCATAATCATCATGACATGTCATCCATGAAATTATCAAATCTAATCATGATAAAGTCTTCTCATCAATTTACATAACTAAACATGCATAATTAAAATCATGACATGCTCTAGGTTCTAATCCACATCACAATGTAATCCACATAATATAATAATCATCATCAAACATAATATCTTGAGTCTATGTCAAGATAATCAAAAGTGTGTCAATGTATCAAATCATGAAGTATCAAAATGAGAATGATCAAAAATGCTATGATGGGTCGGGGTGAGGCCTCACAATACACCTTTAACAGGGTTGATATTGCTCTAACAAGGAAATGTACTATGTAATACTCATCTCCTAATATGACTAGATACTCACTTAAAATACACTCTCCACCATAACCAAACACCACTACCAATCGCCAAATAAAAACACACACAAAAAGAAGAAAACAACAGTTCAGACCATAAAATAATTCCCATCCCACCCAAGATGAAAGACTTGCATCGCATTAAATGCATGACAACCACCTTTCCAAAATTGAATGTCCCATACTCAACACAACCCCTCATAAATTAGCTAGTTGAACATGCATCAACCTTTGAAAATCATGCCACCCCCAGAGAAGAAAGATGGTGGACCATATTTTCTAAGAATTTTTTTTTCCTAGAATGCCTAACAATTTCTTGTCAGAAAATCCCCACACTAAACTCCTATTAGGTTAATTTTCTTTTTTATGTGAAAAAAATTGTAACTATACACTTTACATTCCATTCTCCTAAACAACTTGATTCGTTAGAATTACCCTAGTCCATATGCAATTTTACTACTTTGGGACCCAATGCATATATTTCAAATGCTAGAGATGAATATTGACAAGAAATTCTCATTCATTGGAAATGTGTAAATTAGAGGTTATGTTTTGATCAATATTTTTTCTTATTTTATTTCAAATCGTATTTGTAATGGGTGAGTTTTTTAGATTTCTTTATGATATTGAGTGTAGGGAAGAAACCAATATTGGTTATTTTTATGCTCTGTTCATTCACTTAGAAAAAATCATTCTTTAGGATCCCTCTAGAATCCTTTCAAAGCCTCACCAAATCACATGGTGTTTATTTCCAATGGTGCTTGTTTCTGCATAGAATTACTTTTTAATTTTTGTAGAACCCTCTAGATTTTTACTAACCACAAGTGTAGCGTCTAATATTGTTCCTTTGAAGGGATAGCCAAATGCCCTCTTTCCCAACTTAGGCAAAATTATTGCTCATAATTTTGAGCTCTTCTTAAGTGAATATTCTGAGTGATCATGGTGTGTCATAATCCTTCACTCTTTTAATGCCTTGTCCATGCCTATGCGAAATGAATAAAATATGCAAACAAAGTATCCATAATAGTAATGTGCAAAGGAACATTAGAGAGCACAAGTATTCTATTGTGTCTTCCTATGTTGGGTGACTACTATGGAACATCAAAATCCAATTGAAAGTAAGGCTTGGTTGAGAGAATAAGTAGCATTAAGGCTTACTAGATCACTAAACCATAATTTAAAAATATCAGGAATAAAATAATGAAAGCAAAGGCAGTGCAGGAACAACTATTGAATTGTTTACATTGAATTGTTTATTCATCAAATAGCATATTATTACTATTACTTGATTGCCACTATCATTGATGGTGGAGTGGGAGAAATGCAATGGAGTGTGTTGAACAAATTTCTTGATCACTAATCCTGAGAACACCAAGACAAAGAATCTCATGCACATAATTGCATAACTCTTGAAGTTTTGATAACTTTGTAGAATTATGAGTTAAGATTTGTATGGATATCCAAGTCTTACGACATATTCACAAGGATTCTTGTAGTCTTAATCAATATAAAATATTTTAGCAAGAAATATAGTTTAATAGTGATCAATGCAAGTCATCCATATTGTTGGCCAGTATTGAGTTGGATAACTCCATATTTTTGGGCACTCCTTTAGTAGGCATCTCTCAAAACATTCATATAAAATATATCCTATCTATAAACCAGCAATCTTAGTTTCCCTATGATAAAAATAGAACATTTTACAATTTGGTAGGTAAGGTACAAATCCCTACTCCATGATCAAGAGCTCGACATCACCAATAATTGATTTTATTATTATTATTTTCTATTAGAATTTAGGACGTTATAGAGGACACATGCTAATACAATTAGATACTCTACCTCAATTACCAAAATTTATAATATTACATGTCTTGGAAAATTGATTGTAAAAAGAGGTATTGTTAGTTTCATCTATGAGAAAACAAACTTCTCAAACCTATACAATAGAAATCAATGAAAACTTTTTAACCAATGTTGCATGTGTTACAAATACATTGTTCAATTATAAAGAGTTCAAGTAGAGACTACCTTAACATGGGAATGGAATGGTCAATCAAAAATGCATATTGTATTTCCTAAAGGATTTATGTTCTTAGTGTTGTTAAGATTCTTAAGGTTTTTTTTCAGCCATTAAGCATCTAGTATACTTTTAGGTGTTTCTATTATTTTTTATGAGACTTCTACATTTCTTCATTTATTGACAGCCAATAGTGGGCATAAATTTAAATAATATTATTTAGTTTATAGTAAATAACATTTGAAGAATTGAAATAACAATGTTTAGTTTTTAGTAAATAACATTTGATGAATTGAATTAATAATGTTTAGTTTATAGTAAACAACATTTTTTCTCAAGTAATGGATGGTAATAAAAACAAACAACAATTGCATTATTTCAAACTCATTTTTTTGTACTTCTAAGCAAAAAGAGATCTTGAAACCAAATGTCATTCACAATTTTTTGTAGAACATGATTTTTTATTTTTTATTTTTTTAATCAATGATAAGATAATTTTATAAAGTTAGGGTTTTGACTTGGCCTAGACCAAGGGTGGATACAAGCAAGGATCCACCTCCCCACTAAAACCTTCATGAAATGAGACCCCTTAACATACCTTCCAGTCAAGATTTACAATTAGACCCACTCTTCATATGAGAGCACTGAATCATATTAAAATCCTCTAGGTTCCTAGATTTCTTTACCCCCTTCCCTTTGACTACTTTCCAAACTTATTCTAGTTTTGTATCCTCCTCTATCCAATTTGGTGAGATGTAAAAAGTGACATCACTCTCTTTACTGACATAACACCCCTCCAAGTCTATAACAATACTCTTAAGACAACATACATCTATGACACTAGTTCTCAAAGACACAAAATATCCTGAAGGCTTAAGAGGAGTCCTAGTTCTCTCCCCTGAACTTGAAATATGATTCCCAATCTGGTAAAGAGATATCTTCTCTCTTGATCTTGCATATGTACCTAAGGCACAATTTTACTTATTCCCTAATGATGCCTCAGCAACATCTCCCTATAAGTTACATTTACCCTTATTTGGTCCCATATTCTTGGCAACCTCTAGAGCCCATGTTTCTTCGGGTTCCAATCCATCTTTCTCATCTTTTGATTCTACACTCCCCCTGATTACTATCAAATATAGTGTTCAGGAAGTCTTCTTCCATTAGGAGGCCTATTTATGAACCCTCTTCCTTGAACAATTTGAAATGAAATATTTGGTCTAGAAGCATCTTCTACATCTAAATGGGATACCCTCATAGTTTATGAGATCGCACCCACATACCACTAGAAAACTTTAATGATAATTCAGCTAGAAGGGCATTTGACATATTCATTTCAACAAGAATGCAAGAAAAGGTAGTGTGAAATTACCCTCGCAAACCCTTGTCCACCTCCAAAAAACTACCTAGGGTATTTCCTACAACTTCAAAACACAAATTAAACCAAAAATAGAGTTGTAAGTTTGGTAATCTTACCCATATTGTAACATTATCAAAATATTAAGTAGTTAGGTTGAAAATAAGGTACCAAGGGTTCAACATTAGCATATGTTTTTCTTCCCAACACCACTATGAACACAAAAATTTATGTCGATCCTTCTTATTATCAAACCCAAGAACTAAAAATCCCTACGTTCTCAAATAGATATGAACATTATCTTTTTGGAAATTACTCCAATAATCTGAAATCCATTTATAAAGATCTAGGCTAGGCCAGAACCCCTTAAACCTACCAATCAAACCTGACTCCATATTTAAAAATTTAATTTTCTACTATTTCCTCTTGAATATATTCATCCATCCTAATCATGATCCTATCAACAAGGGGTTCTATCCATTTTAAGTTGGTCTCTCCTCCACCCCATCACAAGCCTTCTTAGCTGCAACAATAAATAATTTGGTCGACAATGTGTTACTTCCCTTCAAACCCTTGAAACCTTGTAGCTCATTATTATTCATACTATTATCTATTAACACATTATCAAGGGCTGCATAGGCCTCACCTTTTTCAAACCCCTGGAATCCCCCACTCTTTATGTGTTTAAGTAGAAAATCATTCTTATAGATAAAATTAGAGTTCCCCACCACTCCATTTGTTTTTTCTTAAAACACACACCCGAGAATCGATCAGAGTCATACCCCCAATGCCATAAAATTATGTGTCACCACCAAAGAGTTGAGAGTAAAACATGATACAATGTACATTTCCATGGTTTTATGATGAAGAAGAAACCCTAGTCATGAGAGGAGATGAAAGTAGAGCCATAATTTATTTTATGATTTTTAATATTTTTCTCTATATTATTGTTGTTTATTGAATTTGTATTTTTTAAATAATTTATACATAAATATTAGGAAAAGAGAAGAGATGTACCTACATTTACTCTATGCAAATTATTGTAATACAATCTTTTGTAGACAACTTTTCGCTCTATTATTTTTATTATCAACTTCATTCTACATGTTTGAAAGGATGAGTTTCTAATCTAATATATTCACACCACCATGATGTATAGTTGTATGATAACAATCATATGTTAATGCATCTAGAATTCTTCCATTTTAGCCATTTTTTTATTTTTTTCTTTATTTCATTTTCTTTACAAAATATAACATTGTATTATCTAAAAATATCATAGACAATATTAATATATATTTCCATATTTTATTTCAAAATTGTATTAAAAAAATTAAAGTAATATTCTTCTATATACATGTCAAATTATATTTTGTTTAATTTAAATTTTTTCATTCATTGGTTGGGTTACAAGTTTCATTCTCATTAAGGTATTTCATGTCACTCTTGTCCATTAAGAAATTAAAATGTGAACATCTACCTCATCTATTTCCCAAATTTGTGTCTCCCTTATCCTTGGTTTCTCACTTTCACTTTACTTAAATGAAGTAGTCCTCCTAGAACTTTGTTTGCATCATATTTTCATTATGTTATTTCATGTCAATAAAATTATAATGACATCTAGGCAATTTAAATGTAGACATCTACCTCATTGTTTACCCAAATTTACGCTCCTCTCATCATTGTTTTCTCACTTTCATTATACATCATTTTAGAAATAGTCCTCCCAAAAGTTTTTTGCATTGTTTTTTCATTATGTTCTTTCATGTCATTAAGTTTCACAATATTCTCATTGTAAAAAATTTATTTCTACCACTTCCTTAAGATAAGTTGGGTGCATCCCAATTTAGTAGTATAAATATAATTGTTTTTCAACTAAAAAATTGAATAGTAGAATACATTATGCTCAAAGAAGCTATTATCAACATGTGAAAAGAGCTCAAGCTCATCCATATCTATTTTATAGGTCAATAACCACTACAACTTAAAGAATCCATATAATTTATTATGCTCAAAGAACACAATTCCATCATGTAAATAGAGCTCATGTCCATATTTGTTTGTTTCTTCCTTTAATTCCTCTACCATGGTACAAATAAATTTTATTTCCTTGACACTCAAGTTGACACAAAGACTTAATTTATGCCCTTAGATTTAATTAAATTTTGTGGTACTTCTTGCTAATGGGTTGGGTTGTGTTAATCCATTTTCTCTTGTTATTGACTCAGTAGTGTGGTCAAAGCCAAGTGAAGGGTGGTGGAAAGTGAACTTTGATGGGGCTTCAAAAGGTAACCCCAATCCATTAGGTGTAAGTTTCATAATCTGGGATTGGTTAGGAAACACCATTGCAATAGGTGGAAAGAAATTGGAGGATGGAATGAACAATGTGGTAGAATTCATGGTGACACTTGTGGTAGTTAAGGTGGAAAAAAGTTTGGGGGTCACTAAGCTGCATTTAGAAGGGAATTCTCTAATCATCATTCATGTAATTATCAAAGGTACAACAGAAGCATGATACCTTGAGAAGTATGTGGATCTTATTGGAGATGAGTTAGCATTGATAAATGATTATATTATTATACATGTGAAAAGAGAAGGTAACAAAGAAGAAAACCTTTTGTCAAATTAAGCTTTATCCTTCGCTAGGAAAGGTGAAATTAGAATCAAAGATTTTAAAACTCTATCTTTAAAAATTTAAATTCTTAGTCATTAATTTTAATAAACTGGCATAAGGTGGCGATGAGATAGGTGATAGTGTATGAGTGATGAAAATTAATGACAGTGAGTTGGCCAAAAAGATAGAGATTTTGTAGGGAGGACATTAGATTAAATGTGTTAGTGGATAAAGAAATTTGATAAATCTTGCCAAAATAATGTCATTATTGTCATTTTAAGTAAATAATTAAGGAGTAGTGGTTTGGTAGAAATTGCAGAACTCTCAGTGTTTGAAAGAACGGAGACATCATTCACATTTAAGGTTTCCAAACAACAAAATCCCTTTTTTGGACTAGTAACAAAGACGAGGCTTGATGGAATGTTTCTTTTCAAGGATGGATAGTTAATTTGATGTTTTACACTTATTCTTGGTGATGTTTTCGACAAACTAAACAACATGCACAAAACAAATATTGATTTTTATTCCATGATAATGGCATGGGGACTCCAATTTGGTGAACTGACGACAAACATAAAGTGAATTATGGAAACCATAGTTCCTTAAAAAATCTTAGTAGGCATGGATTTAATTATGGAGTGGGTCGTGCTAGGTAAAGGCATGGATTATAGTGAATGTTATTAGAATGAGGAAGAATTGGGAGATGATAAATATACTCCTTTCATCTAGAGGTTGGATGAATGAATTAGAAGGGATCGAGTTAAGGAATCAAGGAGGGGTTGGAAGGATTTGAAATTACTACTAGAATTGAGGCAAGTTGAGGTGGAGCTAGAATAAATAAAGAGAAGGTCAGGGATGGTGGAGGTTTTGGTTCCAAGGAGGAGACACTCGGTGAGGATTAGATGTAGAATTGTGAGAGACAAAGAAACCTATGTGCAATGAAGAAGATGGAAAAAGTAGTAACCAATGAGGACACACATACACTTCTCATAGACTGGGTGTCTTTGTTCTTTTTTGATGCTACATGTCTGATTCCATAGGTTTCACTTTTGGATGTGGTAGAAATTGGCTAAATTTGTAGATGTAATGGGATTTTATAGTTTTTTTATGGACTTTGAGCCACTATAATGAACATATAAATTTTGATGATGTAGGATGATATGGTTTGGTTTTACATCCTACAATTGAAAAATGAAGTGTAATGATGGAAGGAGTTAGGAGCTAAGTAGGTAGTTATGGTAGATGCTTATGGATGTTTTGTTGCACACTTTATTTTCACTATGTAAAGGGATGATATTTTGATTTATGAATAAAAACACAAAAACTATTACTGAGAAAAAAAAAATGTTGCGGTACTTGGTAAACACTTGTCACTCTATTAGGAAAACAACCACCCCTACTAATGAACCCAAGGAAAATGCAAACTTTGATCCATAAAAGGAAAAAAAGAAATTAATTCGTAATAATTTAATTTTGAATAATATATATATATATTTATGCTACACTAGTCACCCTTGTCCAATAGTTATTCAAATATAATTCTTTCATTTTTTATATTAGCTATACCAATAAACATGTTTTTAAGATTTTATAAACAACATGGCTTGTCTATTGGCCCAATACCATTTTCAAATATATAAGACATTTAATATAAATTAAAATCAGCATTTGCATTATATCTCCATAATAAATAGACTATTAAAAGCATGAAACAAAATTGCAAGAGAAATGATAGTTTGAAGATGAATCATCAATCTAAGTCAAGATTGTATTTTGAAATTATATATACAAAAAATACTTCTCTTTCCATAAGATACTATAAACTAAATTAATGTATTGTTATGCTCATATAAAATTTCACTCTTTAACATATTAATTTATATAATTTTCTAGGTTGTAGTGTTACCCATAGAAAATACCCAATTAGAGAAATTGCTCATGATTTAATGAATTTGAAATATTAAAAAAACTAAGTGAAACCCAAAATGGAGGATTGACGGAGCATACTAGGGTTTCATAGGCATCAAGGGTTGGACTATGGCAATGGTTTTCGACCATGATGGTCATTTAATCAAAGGATTGGAGGTGAACATCAAGGTTACCAATGAAAGGATTTTGATCGTGCTCGAAATGATTGGTGGAAGAGGGTTTCAGGTTTTCACAGGAATAGGAATGGGAGGAACATAAACCAAGTGGAAGAGACAAATCCTAAAACCATTTTAACATAATAAAAATGAATGGAAGGGTGGAATTTGATAATATTTTGGGAAATTTTGGAAACCAAAGAAAAATAATGAAGATGTAGAGCCTATGAAGGTAAACCCTATACCAGAACCCTGTAAGGTAGCTTCATTGTTGGTAGATGGGGATGAATGAATGGAATTAGTAAAATTTTTTAAATGGGGGGGGTAGCTAGCCAACATATTCAAATATTAAATATTAAATCCTGGTGTGATAGTCAATGGGGAGAAATATACAGTTTGAAAACTTTAATGAATGGCTTCTATCTAGTCATTGTAGAAATAGAGAATGATAGAGATTGGATCTCAAATAGTGGTCCTTACATGCTGGACAGGAAGGGTTTCAACCTTAAAAGATGGGAACAAAACTTTGACCCTCAAAAATAATATAATAAGGAGATTCCTTTGTGGATAAGCCTAAAACACCTACCACAAGAGTATTGGAACAATGAAACCCTAAGCTTAATAGGTAATAAACTGGGGGCTTTTGTGAAATTGGTGGAGGTAGTGGATAAGAGTGATATCCACATATTTCCATGTATATGTATTCAATATAAATCTTATCACCCTTTGCCAAATATGATAGAGATAATATCAAGAGCAGGCTCTTAGCGACAATAATTAGTTGTTGAGGATGATTTGCAGTTTTGTTTGAGAGTTTTGGGGGAGGACCATGAGGAGGGTTCTTGTAGGATTGATGGAAAAGGTAAAAGGTTGGAGAAGAACCTACAAGCTAATAGACTAATTTAGATTATAGAGAATGGTCTATCAGAGGAGTTTAATCAAATAGGGAAAAAATTTCCCATACAATAAGATGATGGACCTGTAGCAAATAGGATTGAACTAAGTCTAAGGGAACAAATGCAAAAATATGTGATCGATGAACTATTTGTGGGAGGAAGAAATTTTTTGGTATCCGGAAGGATGATGGTCATTAGACCAAGAGATATGGTTCAAATCTTAGAAGAAAGGATGGATCCTATAGAGGATGTAGTGGGTAAGCAACAACTAAATGTATAATATTCTAGTAATAGAGTAGATGCAAAGCTCTTGTCGAATCAAATCAATAATCAAACTCATCAAGAAAATGCATGTGAGAATATCAGAATAGATGTATTGGATGAGTGTAATGAAACCATTATAATGGAGGATCAAGATGACATGGATAGACAAGATAGGTCTGTGAAACCAGGGGAGGAAAGAAGTAGACCGACTTTGTGCTTGGAAACCTACTTAGGTTTCAAAGAGAATAATGGAGATTCGATGATAGCACTAAACCATTCTGGAATAGTGATTAAGGATATCCCAATCTCACCAATCAAGAATCTTGATAGCTCTTTTGAAGGTGTGCGGGATTCAAGTGGTAATATGGAGGATTCAGGATGATGGTAATCTTCTGGTATGGGTAGATGGTGTGGGTATATTGGACAAAAGAACCTTGGAGCTTACTTCTTTTGGGAGTAACCGAGTCAAATTTGGGGGAAAAAAATAGAGGGGTGTAAATCTAATAAGGTAAAATTGGCTATGGTAGGTAATTCTTTAGGAAAAAGAAAATTAAGATCAAGAAAAGGCTATGCCTTTTCTCGGAGGTAATGCAGTTCCTTTTTTGGAATTTCAAGGGCTAGAATTCCCCTAACAAAGTTTTTTTGATCAAAAGATGCCTTGATCAAAAGAGACCAGATTTAGTTTTTCTTTAGGAGACAAAGATAAAGGAAGAGGACTGTGAATGGTTTGGTAGGAGGTTTAGTAGATGGAAAAGTATTATGGCAGGTGCACGTGGAGCCTAGGGGGGTTTTGTTTTTTGGAATGAATCAACACTAGATGTTGCATTGATAAGACATGACAAAAACTGGTAATGGCTGAGAGTTGACTCAAAATAGTTAAGTATCAAACTTTATGGGATTAATATTAATGGTCAAAAAAATAGTGCTAAAAATTGAGCCTTATGGGAGGAGTTATCAAATATTTTAGCCTGGGTGGATGGGGAGATGTTTATCTTAGGTGGGGACTTTAATGTCATTTAAGTTCAGTTGAAAAATTGGGAGGTGTTGGTTGGATGGGGCAAAGCCAACAAGATTTTAGTCATTTTGGTGTAAGAAATGACCTCATTGATCTTCCATTTTAAAAAGGTGATTATACTTGGACAAATAGGCAAGAAGGATTCTTGAATATAGAAAAAAATTTGGATACATTCATTTTGGTTGGTGATTGGGAGATTGTGAATTGGATATGTGAAGCTAAGGTTTTCCCAATAATGGGGTCTGATCACTATCCAATTGGGTTAAGAGTGCAAGAGGATGCAATGTTAGACCGCTGCCCCTTTAAGTTTGAAACAATTTGGTTTAGGGAGATTGGTTTTATGGATCTAGTAAAGGATTGGTTTGAAGCCTTTGTATTTTTCAAAAAGTTACAATTCCTTAAGGAGAAATTTAAGAAATGGAATAAGGAATATTTTAGAAATATTTTTGTAGAAAAGTTGAAAATGGAAGAATCTTTAAATTTGTTGCACTCTAAGGTCATTGAAAGTGACATGAGTGAGGTAGATTTTAATCTTGAAAAGAAGCTAAATAAAGAGTATGAGGAGATTCTTGCTAGAGAAGAGGTGTTTTAGAGACAAAAGTGTAGAGAAATATGGCTTAAGGATGGTGATAGAAATACTAGTTTCTTCCATAATTTAGTCAGGGTAAGAAGAGCTAACAGAAAAAAAATTTCCATAAAAAATAATAATGGTGAGGAGTTAAGGGAGAGGGATCAAATTAATCAGGAGCCAATAAGGTTTTTTTTAGAGAGCAGGAGCAGTATGGGAGCTAGTGAACAAGAGTTAGCTGATGTGTTGGAAGTAATTCCACCATGTTTGGAAATAGTTCAAAATAAGATGTGAACAAAATAAGTAACCATGGATGAGGTTAAGAGATATTTATTTGGATTAATGGGAGAGAAGGCACCTGGGCTGGATGGCTTTCCAACACTATTCTTTTTGAGAATGTGGTATCTCTTTGCTCAAGATTTATTGGAGGTGGTGGAGGAATTAAGAAGGGAAGGTTTTATTTTGAGAGATTTTATCAACACCTTTATTGCTTTAGTTCCCAAAAAGGATGAGATAAATACTTTTGAGGATTTTAGACCAATATCTTCATGTAACATGTTCTACAAAATTATTTCAAAAGTCATGGAAAATAGACTTAAGAAGATTTTAGATACAATGTTCTCAATAGAGAAAAGTGGATTCTCACCAGGGAGATCTATTTTTAGGGTGTTATAATTACTCATGAGATGGTGATTCCATTCAGCTTGCTAAGATGGTCAAATTGGATATTAAGAAGGCCTATAATGAGGTAGATAGGGGTTTCTTGTTGAAATTATTGGAGAGGTTTGGAATTGATAAGGATTGGATTGTGTGGGTTAGGAGTTGTACTTAAACTCCTAGATTCTTGATGTTGGTTAATGGAAGCCCTCAAGGATTCTTTTAGGTGAAAAAGGGAATTCATTAAGGTGATCCAATATCACTTTTTTTATTTACTATAATGGATGAGGTCCCAGGAAGTTTGATTTCAAGGAAAAGGTTATATGGGCATTCGAAAGGAGTGAAGGTGGCTACAGGTATTGAGCCAATCTCCAATTTTAAATTCATAGATGACGCTTTCCTAGATGGGGAGGAATCAATGAATGAGGTGAGCATAATGAAACATACATTGGAAGAATATGGAAGGATATTAGGTCAATATATTAATTGGAGGAATTTTGAAATAGTATTTTTCAATACACTCATTGAAATGAAGCAAGACATATGCAGGGTGTTGGTAAATGCAATGAAAATAGTGTGTTAGGAATATAAAACCTAAGTTAAACATTCAACAAACTACCTTACTACAACATCTATATTAGACAATGAAAAGCATAAAAACCAAATGTGGATGCAAACCTCAAGCACCCAAAAAGCTTCTCTTGATTTTTAGATTTGTCCAAGATTGGATATGTGTGCTCAAAGACACATGCTCAAGCTTCAATGGTTTGGGAGGATTTTGGCATTATGAGTATATGGATGTGGTTTTTAACTCCCAAATAGACATTATAACAATGCATAAAAGGTGGATGATTTGTGGAGAGAAGAGGGCTTAATTTATAGGCAAAGGAGAGGTGATTGAATGGTCAAGCTGCAAACCTGAGGAAGGGTTAAGATGCATTTGATAGAGAGCACATGGATTTTTCTTTCTCAAATGCTTCTCATTGTGACAAGTGTCACAATGAGAGAGGTTGGAAGGTGTGGGGGAATGTGATCATTTTGGGAGATGTGAGAGGGGACAAAAGTGTAAGAGAGAGATGAAGTGTGTAAGGGGTGTGTAAGAGCATTTAAGGTTGACATGAGGTGAGGAAATTGGGGGATGTGAGGATGTGAGATGAGGGTTGACTTAGGTTGGGTTAGGATTTCTTAATCCATGGATTATTATTTTGCAAATGTTTAGGGAGTGATTAGTCTTGGATTAGGAGGTAAGTGGGATAATTAGGAGGATGTGATGGGAGGAGGGAGAATGAGTAGAGAGTTGGATTAGCTAATCATGGGTCATTAGCTAATTAAGGGTGATTAGTATGTTTGAATGGGTTGGGTTGAGTAGGAACTCAAGGTTAGATTTTTGGGATTGGTTAGGTTAGGGATTAAAGTTAGGAGCCATGTGCTCAAATTGGATTAAGTGTTTTATTTAAATCTAAAATAAGAAGAAAATGGATTATGAATTAATTTAAATAGATGAACATATTTGTTTAAATTAATAGAGGAAGAGGGTTTTAATTAATTATCAGACTATGGGTTGTCATTTAGATAATTAATTGAACTATAGTTAATTAATTAAATTGATCAACTAGGGGATGACATAAATCAATTAAATAATTAATATTTAATTAATAAATATCCTAGGAGAGAACTAAATAAGATTACTTAATTGCGTAATTAGGTTTAGGTGTCTACATTGTGCCACTCTTCAACATAGTGTTAAAATAACATTATTTTAAAGATGTTTAAAATAATAAACAACATGAAAAATGTACAATGCAGTGAAGTTTCCCCATACTATAGGCCAAAATTTTTAGACTAGCTGATGCCCCCTGTGCCCCCTTGAGAGGGTGGTAGAGAAAGAAAAAAGGGCCCAGGCAGCATCTCGAAAGGAAGGGTTTTGGTACAACAAATCGAAAAAGGGCAAGAAGGGGTGAAAAGAAGGTGAAATTGTTAGAAAGTAAAGTCCACCAAGATAACTGAGAGGGGGGGGGTGAATCAATTATCAAATAATTATAACTTTTATCATCTTCAACAACATTAAACCATATAAGCAATATAATTACCAACCATAGAAAGATATTCATACACAATAACACAATGACACAAGATATGTTGACTAGGGAACCTCTTGATCAAAGAGTAAACCCTAGTGGGAATGTTGCCCACAAAAGATGCACTAATATGAATATTCCTTGTGAGAGGATGGACTCTGTTAGGAGTCTTATTAAATACATTCAATACATGTGAATCCCTGTTAGGAGATTTTGAATCCCTATTAAAAGATTCTAACCCTGTTAAGAGTTATGGAAGACAGAAGGACCCACTGCCCAAACAGCTTCAGGGTAAGATCACTGAACACACTATCCAAATAATCTTTGCATTACTCAATAGAATAATATGTTACCTCTTCTCTGACTATGCCAAACTGCACTCACTATTACACCAGATTTCAATTTCAGATATTTGTACTTCGCATGTCTTCCTTCACAAATTCACTTTCATACTTAGCTCTTTTCTTCACTTCATGCATATAGCATCACAACCATATCATAATTACACACTTTTCACATTAAAACTAATTTACAACAAGGAAATACATTCCTTCCTTTATACCACACTCAAATAATTACAAATGAGTCGGCATACAATTACAAAATAAAAGTTTCCACGCGCTACACCAAAATTACACAAAACTATAGGCTTCCAAATACAATAAATCTTCACTTGTGTGACCTTGTAGTCTGTGCTATCATCCACATCACTATCAATGTGTCTTCAACCTCCCTTTAACTGTGCAAAACTAGATTTCATCCTGATTAAGAGATATCATCTGATTTCCACAAACTGCTACTCAGGAACACTGCCTAAACACTGCTTCCACCAAAATGATCATAACTTCCATGAATAAATGAATTACTATCTATGCTCTTAACCATAGACATATGACATATCAAAGAGTATAACCTCAACATTGCATAGCTCCAACTATAATAACCCACGTGCACTAATCCAAACTCTCTCTGCTTCTCTGCAAGTCTTCAATAAATAACTGTGTTGACATCAATGAAAATCATAGTCATGACTGCAACAACAACTACTACAGAATGTCTTCCAAACATTTATCATTCATTCCTAACAATCTTCCCCATTGGCATTGATGGCAACATAGATGAAAAACATCCAATGTTCCAAAAATCCAATACTGCAACACTGCTTCTTCAAATTCTCTTCATCAATCAAATCTTGCTTCGTTATCCTATTCAGTTCTCTCCAACAGATGTTCTATATTTTTTTTTCATGTACACTTCTCCCCCATTGACATCAATGATAGAAATTCCATCACTATGTCAACAACAACTCAATGTCAAAAGACACTTTTCAGAAAATACATTTACTAGAGTCCTCATGACTCAGCTCAGATACACATACTCCCCCATAGAGGAAGTACCAACATCCAGTCCAGAAGAAAGATAAGGCTCATATACCACTGGATGGATGCAACCAACTGCATCACTTCTCAAAAGTAGGCTGGGGCATAACCCCAAGCATACCGCTCAGATACTCAAATGTATCCTTAGGCAAAGGCTTTGTGAATATATCTGCTATCTGCTCCTTTGTACTTATGTACTCAAGTCTAACTTCTTTCTCAGCAACTTTCTCTCTTACAACATGATACTTAATCTCTATATGCTTTGTCTTAGAATGTAATACAAGATTCTTAGACATACTAACTGTACTGGTGTTGTCACAATGTATAACAATAGGTTCAACAAATTTTATTCCAATATCCTTTAGCATTTGCTTCATCCAAATTATCTGGTTACAATTGTTTGTTGCTGCTACATATTCTTCTTCTATTGTGCTTTGTGAGATACAATTCTTCTTCTTTCTTAGCCAAGAAACTAATCTTTCTCCAAGGAAAAATGCTCCACCACTGGTACTTTTCTTATCATCAACACTACCTCCCCAATCAGCATCTGTATATGCACATAGGGTAAAATCATCAAATTTTTCATACCATAGTCCATAGTCCATTGTGCCTCTTAAATATCTCAGTATCCTCTTTACTGTTGCATAATGTGATTCTCTAGGTTCAGCTTGAAATCTTTCTACCATTCCAACTGAATGTGCTATATCAGGTCTTGTATGAGTCAAATAATGTAATCCTCCAATCATAGATCTATATTTCTTATGTTCTACTGCAGGAGTCTCATCTGTGCTAGATAACTTATGTCCGGTCACCATAGGTGTTCCAACTAGTTTACAATCCTCCATTCCAAATCATTTCAACAAGTCATTTAAGTAATTTGTCTGACTTACAAAGATACCATCATTATTTTGTGTTATCTGTAATCCCAAAAAGTATTTCATCTCACCAATCATACTCATTTCAAATTTAGTCTTCATTTCATCAACAAATTTGTCACTAGCTTCATCTTCTCCTCCAAAGATAATGTCATCAACAAAAATAACTATAACTAACAAACCATTTTCAATTTCTTTTGTGTACAGATTGTTATCAGTTGTTCCTTTTGTAAATCCCAATTTCAACAAATACTTATCCAGTCTTGCATACCAAGTTCTAGGTGCTTGTTTAAGTCCATATAAAGCTTTCTTCAATTTATATACCATGTCTCCTTCTTGAGTTAAAGGAAAACCTTCAGGCTAATCAATGTAGACTTCTTCTTCCAATTCTCCATTCAGAAATGCTGACTTTACATCCATCTGATATACTTTGAATTTCTTGTAAGTTGCATAAGCCAAAAACATTCTTACTGCTTCAATTCTTACAATAGGTGCAAAAGTTTCTTCATATTCAATTCCTTCTTGTTGTGAGTAACCTTTACATACCAATCTTGCTTTGTTTCTTACTACTTCTCCTTGTTCATTCATCTTGTTTCTAAATACCCATTTAGTTCCAATAACATTCTTGTCTTTAGGTCTAGGGACCAATTCCCATGTCTTTTTCTTTTCAATCTAATCTAGTTCTTCTTTCATAGCATTAATCCAACTTTCATCTTCACAAGCTTCATTCGTAGTCTTAGGTTCAATTTGAGAAATCAAACATAACTATTCTTATGCCTTATTTTGAGTAAGAACTCCTTTTTTGATGCTCCCAATAATCTGTTCAAAAGGATGATTCCTTAACAAACTCTTGCTAGGTGTCACTATCTCAGATCTCTCTTCAGATGTAGGTTCTTCAGTAACTTCACTATGGCTTTCATTCAACAAATCATTGTCAATTTCATAAAACAATTCAGTAGATCCAGTGTTAGGTTTAGGATGAGCTTCTTCATCAGATTCATAATCAAGCATTCTTTCCTGAATTTTGAACTTTTCATCAACTTTAACATTTGCGCTTTCAACAATAGTCTTAGTTCTTTTATTGAAACATCTGTATGCTTTGCTTTTCAAAGAATATCCAAGAAATATACCTTCATCACTTCTAGGATCAAACTTTCCAATATCATCATCTCTCTTTATATAACATTTGCTTCCAAAAATTATAAAATACTTAATTGAGGGTGCATGTCCAAACCATAATTCATAAGGTGTCTTGTCTGTGTCTGCTCTAATTTGTACTATGCTTATTGTATACATTGTTGTGTTCACTGCTTCTCTCCAGAATATTTTTGCCAAATCATTTTCAAACAACATAGCTCTCACTGCTTCAGTCATTGATCTGTTCCTTCTTTCTACAATGCCATTTTGTTCAGGTGTTCTAGGGGCTAAATATTGTCTTTTAATGCCATTTTCTTTACAAAAGTTGGTAAACTCTCTAGAAGTAAATTCTCCACCTCTATCAGATCTCAAACATTTAATCTTCATTCTAGATTCATTCTCAAATTTATTCTTAACAATCTTAAACTTATCAAATGCTTCAAATTTTTCTTTAAGAAATGCAATCCACATCATTCTTGTAAAATCATCAACAAGAATCATAAAATACCTTTCTCCATAGAATCCTCTAGTCCTGGTAGGACCGCTCAAATCTATATGAACAATCTCCAGCTTCTCTGTAGATGTAAACTTCTTACTAGGAAAATAACTTCTGTTCCATTTAGCCATTACACATTCTTTGCAAATCATGTTAGTAGGCTTCATAATTTTAGGTAAATCTCTTACTGCAAGTGTAGTACTTACTTTCACAATGTTATCAAAGTTTATATGACAAAACCTTCTATGCCATAACCAAATTTCATCAATCTTAGTAATCAAACATGTCATCTCAGTAGGATTCAACTGAAATACATTACCTCTGGTTCTACATCCAGTTCCAATTAGATTTTCATCTTTATCCTTTATCACACAAGTTTTCTCAATAAACCAAACTTGATATGCTTTATCAACTAACTGTCCAACACTCAAAAGATTATGTTTCAATCCATCTACAAAATAAACATTATCATTATTAGTCTTTCCATCAAGAGTAATAGATCCTATACCTTTAATCAAACAAGGTGCATTGTTTCCAACTCTAACAACTCCATCATATTCATTTAACTTTATGAACTTTTTCATGTCTCCAGTCATATGATGTGAACAACCACTATCTATAATCCAATCAGCTTTCTTTTCAACTTGAGAAACTAAGGCTTTTTCTTCCTTAACATCAGTTTCAGGATTTTCTTCTTTAATTGCTACAAATCCTATGTCATCATTATTTTTAGTATCACTTTCACTTAAAGTTCTTTCTATACTAGCTTCAAGATCTTCATCATTAGCATAATAACATTCCTTAGATCTTCTAGGTTTGAAATTGCTTCTATACTTTTTAACTCTCTTAGGACATTTAGATGCAAAATGACCATATTCTTGACAAGTCCAACATTTAAATATTTTCTTACCGTCTGGTTCTCTTTTCACAAGCAAGGCAATACCTTCTTCAATCTTCTTTTCTTCTTCATTTATAGATCTACTACTACCAGCATAATCTCTACTCACACTGATTCTTCTTGACAAAGTAGGGTGAACACTAAGAGCACTAAATGTTGTCTCCATTCTAGGTAAGTCTCCTAATAATCTCAGGTTCATTTTTGTTGCTTCCAATCTTCCAAGAAGAGTCTCTCTTATAAAGTTTGTTGTACAAGGTATCACTTGTTTAATCATTTGTGTTGTCTACTTAAATAAAGGAGTCAATGTCCTTAGAATTTTCCATATCACTTCATTCTTTGTCTTTGTTCCTCCACAAGATTTTATACCTGTAATAATTTCTGACATTCTACCAATATAAATTCTAATAGATTCATCTTCCAACATTCTTATATCTTCAAATGCACATATCCAATTATGTAATCTAACTCTTTTTGCATGTTCATCACCTTCAAAAGTAGAGTGTAAAGCATTCCAAATTTCATTAGATTTTTTCAAATATTTTACCTGACTGTACTCATTCTCCAGAAGTGCTGTCAAAAGTGCTTCTCTTGCAAGTATGTTACACATGAATAGATCTCTCTCATCAGCAGTACATGTTTCAAGATTGTCCTCTTCAATGATAGTCTTATCATTCTTTGTAATCAACCAATAACCTGGTCCTAAACATAATAGGTGTGTCTTCATATTTTCTTTCCAACAGTCAAAATTTACTCCATCAAACTTCGGGATTTCTTTCCTAAAATTCGTCATGGATCTCCTTAAGTTGTTAAACTTCTTTTTCAAGGACCTGCTGCTCTGATACCAATTGTTAGAAAGTAAAGTCCACCAAGATAACTGAGAGGAGGGGGGGGTGAATCAATTATCAAATAATTATAAATTTTATCATCTTCAATGGCATTAAACCATATAAGCAATATAATTACCAACCATAGAAAGATATTCATACACAATAACACAATGACACAAGATATGTTGACTAGGGAACCTCTTGATCAAAGAGTAAACCCCGGTGGGAATGATGCCCACAAAAGATGCACTAATATGAATATTCCTTGTGAGAGGATGGACTTTGTTAGGAGTCTTATGAAATACATTCAATACATATGAATTCCTCTTAGGAGATTTTGAATCCCTATTAAAAGATTCTAACCCTGTTAAGAGTTATGGAAGACAGAAGGACCCACTGCCCAAACAGCTTCAAGGTAAGATCACTGAACACACTATCCAAATAATCTTTGCATTACTCAATAGAATAATATGTTACCTCTTCTCTGACTATGCCAAAGCACACCCACTATTACACCAGATCTCAATTTCAGATCTATGTACTTCGCATGTCTTCCTTCACAAATTCACTTTCATACTTAGCTCTTTTCTTCACTTCATGTATACAGCATCACAACCACTGCTACCATATCATAATTACATGCTTTTCACATTACAGCTAATTTACAACAAGGAAATATATTCCTTCCTTCATACCACACTCAAATAATTACAAATGAGTCAGCATACAATTACAAAATAAAATTTTCCACATGCTACACCAAAATTACACAAAACTATCAGCTTCCAAATATAATAAATCTTCACTCGTGTGACCTCGAAGTCTATGCTATCATCCACATTACTATCAATGTGTCTTCAACTTCCCCTTAACTGCACAAAACTAGATTCCATCTTGATTAGGAGATATCATCCGATTTCCACAAACCGCTACTCAGGAACACTGCGTAGGCTTCACCTCCCTACTATAGGTATGGGCATGGGAGCACATTGTAGTGCTCAGGATGATTAGTAGGATGGATTGATAGGTGGAGGAGCTTGTGGTGTATAGTTGGGGGGAGATTTTGACTTATCATGATGTTTATGACATCGATTATTGGTAGGAGACCTTGGACGGGATACAGGATGGAATCACATGGAGGCCATACCTGGGGTTACCACCATGGGCAGAGGATCAACAAGACCTACCATACGCCATGACACCTACTTATCTGATAGGTCACTTGGAGTATATAGTTGAGCAGTACAGACCTAAAAAAGAAGCAAGATTGTTTGATTACACTTAGGGGCTTTCAGATGGGGAGCATTGGTACCAGCAAACCACCTGCAAGAGGCACTCAAAATTTGGAGCCTTGATCAACATGGATGGGTTAGTGGTGGCATGGCATGCAATACAACTTGTTCACTAGGTTTGGGCAGGGGGGCCAACAGATGGTGGAAGCACAACTGAGTATCATGCCTAGTTTCAGAGGCTGTGAGTGCACTACAACATTTAGGGTTGAATTTCGATGCCAATTTGCGATGCCACTACAATTTGTGTTTATTTTTTGTGTTTTTTTAGCAAGTACCCTCGACAGTGTTGTAATAGTGATGATGTTGTCATAATTGCGACACCCATATATTTATAAACAAAAACAAAAAAAAGTGTCATTTGTAATTTGTGAATTCAAAGAGCTACCGTGAAGATGACACTGCACTTTTGCGTGGCACGAAGAGGGCATTAAAGTTTGGTGTGCGTGAAGAGGCCAGCACTATGTGGGAAGAGGGCACTAGCACTTGAGGTAGGCATTTGAGCTTTGTCTTCTCATTAAATCAATTTCAGTGGCATTATTTACATCTTAGCATTGTTAATAGTGGCATTGTTTACATCTTAGCATTTGGAATGCTCGATGACCCGCGAGCTTTGAGAGCTAGGGCATCATTGCTATTACCTTCAAGGTATTGTGTGAAGTGTTTGATCTCTATTTATTTGTTTTTCTGTTGATATTCACTATGTGGTACTCCCTATTTATGATGATTTCATGAGGAAATGTCTTGGCTCGTGGGCTGCAAGCTAGGGCATCATACATTGTTTATGAGCTCACTATTGAATACTGGCATTATTTACATATTTTCATTTGGAATGCTTGATGACCTACGAGGTTTGAGAGCTAGGGCATCATTGCTATTACCTTCAAGGCATTGTGTGAAGTGTTTGATCTCTCTTTATTTGTTTTTCTGTTGATATTCACTATGTGGTACTCCCCGTTTATGATCATTTCACAAGGAAATATCTTGATGGCTCATAGGCTGCAAGCTAGGGCATGATACATTGTTCATGAGCTCACTGTTTAATATTGGCATTGTTTACATATTTTCATTTGGAATGTTTGATGACCTGCGAGCTTTGAGAGCTAGGGCATCATTTCTATTACCTTCAAGGCATTGTATGAAGTGTTTGATCTCTCTTTATTTGTTTTGGTGTTGATATTCACTATGTGGTACTCCCCGTTTATGATCATTTCATGAGGAAATGTCTTGATGGCTCGTGGGCTGTAAGCTAGGGCATCATACATTGTTCATGAGCTCACTATTTAATACTGGCATTGTTCATGAGCTCATTGTTTAATATTTGGCCAGGCCATGTAAATGGTACCAGGCCAACCCAATCAGCCCAACAAAATGTGTCATGTTTATCTTTGTCAAATGCACTTGTTCACCATTTTGTTCTTGTTCTTCACATAAATATTGCATCAAAAGTAATTGTAAATAATGATTCAAAGAAAAAAGAAACAACTACAATAGATCAAACCCCAAAAGAATATAGTCAACTACAATAGCTCACAATCTCAATGAAATAAATAGTGTATAAAACAATATATGGTGCACAACAACAGCAAGCATGCAATGACAGCAATAACATTGCATGATGCCCAAGATCAAATTCAAAACAGTAAGTGTATTAATGTATGATCTAATAGCAAAAACCTCATTGATCATTACCTTTCACTCCTCCATCATTATAGAAGAGATAACTACCTACAACTAGGGCATCATGCATTGTTTATGAGCTCACTGTTTGAGCACCTCATGTCCCTATTTGATTGGCCAGTGCTCAAACAGTGAGCTCATAAATTGCAACACCCATTTGGTTATAAACAAAAAAAAAAAAAGTGTTATTTTTAATTTGTGAATTCGAAGAGCTGTTGCGAAGACAGCATTGCACTTTTGCATGGTGCAAAGAGGGCATTCAAGTTTGGCATCTCCAATTTGTTTTGTAGATATACACATTAAGGATCATGTCAGATAATACAAGGTAATTTGATCAAAATAGAGAGACAATCGCTAGATTTTTATCTAACTTTAAAAAAGAAGGCGATGACAAATGTTATTGTCCATGCAAAAGTTGTAATGGTTTAAAGACAAGAAGAATCAAAATCAAAATAGCAAAGAGAAATTGTACGGAGAATGGTCACATGGAAGGGGGGTTTGATTATAATCCAGTGGTAAGTTGTTTGTTATATTGTTTTCATAATTAATATACATATGAACCATGGAAGGAGGTTTGATTATCATCATTTTCATATAGGTCAATCTCCCCAGTGTGAATATAGAGGATGATCCCATGGAAGATGATGATCATGCACCAGAAAAAACATTTGAAGATGATGGTATGAATGCATTGGTCATTGACACATTTGGTACTGGTGCTACTAGTGCTACTGCTGGTACTGATGATGATGATTATGATGAGGATGACATTGACGATGTCCATGATATACCTCTACTTGAGAAGGCAGACACAACCCTTTATGAAGGCTCCCAATATACTCTTCTCTCTGTTGTATTATTGTTGGTGAATTTGAAGGTTATGAATGGTTTATCCAACATAGAAATGTCATGTATGCTAAGGTTTGTCATATATGTCATTATAGTCTATAAAAGGTGAAACATGTACCATTAAGATTGTTTATAGTAATGACTTATATTATTTGTTACAGATTGATAGGTGACTTTCTATTACCACCATCAAATGTTCTCCCTCGCTCGTACTAAGAATTATGTTCCACTATGAAATATATTGGAATGGAGTATCAAACAATAGATGTTTGTCTTGAAGATCATATTATTTTTTATAAAGAACACAAAAATGCAACAAAATGCCCTGAATGCCATACGAGAAGATATCGAGATGATCAAGTGATAAAAAAGGTGTCTCGCAAGGTTCTTCATCACATCCCTATTATTCCACGTCTGAAATAATTATTCAGGTGCAATAGGTTGGCACAATTTATAGATTACCATGCACGCGGAATTACCATGCATGGTAATCCATGACAAAGAGAATTCTAATTCCATGCAATGCTTGTGTGGACAATTCATGATGCTCCAGGGTTAACACATTTATGTGGTATGTTATGGTGAATTCTAGTTGTACGTGATAATTCAAATTCTAAAAATATACATATTTAATCTAATTTTATTGTTATCATATAGGTCTTCAAACAAAGGGAAAATTTGCATGTCCAATGTGTGGTTCAAAGATGAAATCCCATCATTCCAAAATTTTAAGAAAATAGGTGTTTGATGAGTATAGGCAGTTCCTCCCCATAAATCGTAAGTATCGAAGTGTGGAAAGTCATTTTTTCAATGGGAAAGAAGAGACCACATCAAAGCCCCAAAGAATGACACCTCACCTATGGTAGTTGGAATATAATAGAATTCAAGGTAATATCATTCCATGTAATGGTCCATGTTTGAAAATTATATATTTTGATTGTGTTTTGTTAGCTAATTATGTAGTTGATGATCTTGAAGGTCGTGAAGGCATCACCGACCAACTTCCAAAGGGACTAAAATGTTATCCGAGAGAATTTAGTAGGCTGCCCTACTATGAGCATTTATAAATTGTGCATTTGTTTGATACTATGCATATTAGAAAGAATGTAATAGAGACACTATGGAAAATATTGGACGAAAGGCGTGACAAAGAAAAACTTGGCAAAATTTGTAGTGACATTCTTGATTCCAATCATGCAATGAAAAATATCATTGAATCAAATAGCAATAGAGACCGAATTAATGCAAGTGCTCTTCCTTGGTTATTAACAGAGCAACAAAGTAATGCCATAAAAGAAGTGATCCAAAAAATTCAATTTCCTACAGGATTTGTTGCGGATATAAGCAATCTCATATCAAAGAAAAATGATTTTGGGTCAGGGATCAAAACACATGATTGGCATACCTTCATCAAGGTAAGTCATAGTCTTTTATATTTACAATATATTTGTGTAATTGCATTCAATTTTCATTGTATGAAATGATCAGTTGACAATTGTTCCAGTATTTGCTACCCCTATCTCTTCTAGAGAACTTCGACAATAATATTAACCAAGTGATATACCATCTTGGAAAATACATGAGGTAAGTAGTGATATGTGTTCAATATATCAAACAATAATATCAAACAAGTAATATATTGTAAAGTCTCGTATTTATATATTTATGTCTTGAATCCCTTGTAGGTGGTTGTCATCTAAAGAAATCCATAAAGAAGATATAAAATATTGGAAGAAAAGAATTTTTTGATTAATGTGTGAAATGCAAAAGTGTTTACCTCCATCTTTTTTTAATGCACAAGAACACTACCTCATACACCAAGTTGAGGAGATTGAATTGTGTGGACCTGTACATGCTAGGTCAATGTGGATGGTTGAGAGACACTTGAAATTTTTAAAGGGTTTGGTACGACAAAGAGCATGTCCTGAGGGTTCTATGGTTGAGGGATATATGGTATACCAAATGATGGTGTACATTACTCAATATCTTCCTAATCTTGTAGCAAAGACCCATATAGATTGCATTTGGGATCTCGATTCAATTGAAAAATTTGAAGGGGAGTACTTGGTGGGCAATGGAAGATTTAGGAAATTGAAAGGTAATAAATTATGAGATGTTATTGTAATAAATTAATTCTTAATCTTCAAAATAAATCTATTGTAAGTCATCTATTTACTTGTGTACATCTTCTAAAGAGTGGGATGCAATATATTTGTTTATTGCAAATAATCAAGATTGGATGATGGCATGGATTGAATGATGTCAACATAATGGTCATAGATTAACATGGGAATCTATGTCTTCATTGGTTATACAAGCTCATCGCAATGGAGATCACAATGTTACACAAAAGGAAATAGATTTAGCATATGGTTTAACAGATCACCAGGTACTTATAAATTTTTTAATTAATCAATCGTATGTTTTTCAACTTGTGATGCAATAATTTATACATGTTTGACATTATTGCAGGTGAAACACCACAAGGATATGTTTTGCAATGGTTATAAATTTTTCATCAAAAATTTGGATGACACAAAGAGAACTTGTGATTCTGGGATAAGTGCAGTGTTCCAGATGACTAATATTTCATCTAGAAATGACTTACATCCTCGAGAGTCACAAAATTGATACTATGGTATTTTGGTTGATATACTTGACTGTGACTTCAATTCCTTCAAATTAGTTCTCTTCATTGTGAAATGGTATAGACTACGACTCAATAAAAATGATCTTGATAGAACTGTTATTGAACATGACAATGGATTTCCAATGATTAATACAAGGTTGTTTGAGCCAATTGGAGAAGAGCCCTATGTTCTTCCAAGCCAATGTGAGAAGGTATTTAAATCAAAGGTTCCACATAAACTAGGTTGGTCATTTGTTGTTATACATGATCCAAGAGGAAGACCGATAAAGTATAATGTGATGGAAGAAGATACCGAGGAAGATGAAGAAGTGGAAGATGATGTAGAACTAGATCATGATCGAGAGCTAGTTGAAGAAGAATATGAAGAAGAAGATGACGATGATGTTGCTATTGATGATGATGATGTTGTTGTTGATGTTGCTACTAATGAGGATGATGCTGCTACTGATGTTGCTACTAATGAGGATGATTATGAGGATGATGATGATGATGATGTTGATGGTGATGACGACGATGACGACAATAGTGGTTGTGATTGTTGGGAGTTCCCTTTGATCTTCAACTCACAGATTTATACTTTGATGGATAACCTAATATAACTTTGACTCTATCACCACTCCAAAGTCTACAAGGAAGAGGACCAATTAACAAGGATCAAAAGAGATCCTCCTAGACTTTGAGCCTTAATGCTCATGCGGGTGTACCCTTGACTCACTTCTCTAAAGGATTCTAAAATGATATATAACTATATACTCTTTACTAATTGATTTAAGATTTTATCATTTAATTGTGTGTGTGTGATTGATAATGATGAACTACATCCAGAAAGGGGACCAGTGCCTTATCCCAGGGCAAAGAGTCACTAAATACCTCAACTCAAATACATATAAACTCAGAGTAAGTGATTTGCCTATTACTCCCCTCACTCCCAAACATGATCATAAAATTCACCTCTAACAATGAACTCACTGAAATCACCCTAAAGGCTTTAATCCTAACTTTGATAGGAACTCCAAGTTGATCTCACAATACTCTTTGTTTACCATATGCTAATCCACTTTGTGACCTTAACATATATGAATCCATAATCAAAAAAGAAGACAATCAGAGATTTAAGACAGGAATTCAAGTGTATTCTCATTAGTTTTCAGAAATCAATACATTACTAAGCAACAAAATACCAAAGGAAAAGACCCAAAATCAGACTCTCTTTACTCAGTAAAACACCATGAACAACCAGCCTGGGACCAAAGAAATTTTTGGAACCCTCACAAAATCAAAATTTCTACAATATATACTCCCTAGTCATCTTGGAATTCTCAAAGAGAATGCAACAAGCTATGGATGACTTAGGGTTAGGGTTTCAACCACCCCAACCAACTGGAAATGACTACAAATTTATCACAGGGGAAGAAACCTAGGCAATCAGGAGAAGACAAGCCCTGGACAGATCCTCAATCATGAAAATCTCACTAAGAAGGTACTGAGAATCATAAAAAATCCAAAATGTCAACCCCTTCAGCCACCTGCAACATGCCTCGAGCACAAAACCACATGGTACAAACCCCTGTAGATGATCATGGTACACCCTAGACCACACAGCAATAGCAAGCACCACCAAACCAATAGAAATCAGCTGTTAAAACCATAAATTTTGGTACTTCCTATCGCTGGAAACCCCTCAAAATTTTGAATTTGAAAAACAATGGTCACCCTATGGTGCTTGTAGCGAATCGGTGGTCCACGTTTGAATCTGCAACAACTTTAAGTCCTGACCGTCCGATTTCTCCCTTTCGCAGTCTTTTATGATTTAACCTTTATAGGAATCCTGGTTTACATTTAGCGACCATGCGACAATGCTTTTCTTATTCACGGGATGAAACCTTAACTCATGTCTAACTCCAGTGAATTGGTGACTGCAGGAAAACATCTAGCCTTGGCCCCACATCTAGCGAACAAGTGACAAAAGACTTCTACCAATTCGTGAAACACTTTACAATACTGCCAAAAATTTTAGTGATTACGTGAATACACACTCGCTAAACCGCTAAAACATTTAGAGAATCACCAATTTATTGTGTGAATGAGCGAGGCCTTTGGAAATTTATCAGATTGCTAAAAGACTGAGAAACATTGACCAGGCCCGCATCAGGAAGATCGAAGGTCATCTGAAGATCTTAAGCCTCTGACAAAACCCTTGAGATCATATGTCATTCGTAGATTCATTGACAGTGTCAGGACCCTCTGACACATCCAAAACCTAGGTCCCACTAATAGCAAGCCATTGTGCAAATACATGGACGAATCAAATAGTGCCAACTATGCCTACGTGTAATCTTGGACCCACAAATCTCTTACGAGAATCAATGGTTGTCGCTATACTGCTGCACCAAAGGTCAAGCATGTTTCATTAATGGTATAAAGACAGCCACAAGATTAAATCAGACTTTAACCCACCTTGAATGCCAAGAAGACCGGTCCCACTGACAAGATTCCACCTCATACTACGTGGACCAATAAAAACCTCCAAATCAGAATACCTGGCAAGTGGACCCGCATGAGAAAAAGGCTACGTCATACAAAGAATTGACAGCCGTCTCAAGATCTTATGCATCTAACACATTTCTTGAGAAGATACACCCACCATTAGATGGAGATGGTGTCAGAGCTAGGCCTAGGGAAAATAAAGGATGCCGAAACATAGGAAAATATTAAAGCATGACTTAGGGGAAATATTTCGGCAGGGAACTATAGGGCTTAGGAAAAATTAAAACACGAGCGCTTAGGAAATATAAAGGGGACCCCGCCAACACATGAAGAACCTAACTGCATGACATAAAGTGAACCCGTTTAAATAGCACATGCAAATAAAAGGTTTTAAGTGGCCTGAAAAAGGTTAACTTAAAATTATAACAAGGCCAGGGTAAAAACAAAGGGTTTTAAATGTAACGGCTAGTTTTTTTGAATATTCTACTTAGGGCTTTAGCCAGAGACATGAAGAAATGACTGTAGGGACTAGAAGAAACATGCTAGGGCCATGAAATTTTTGCACGTGCTAACAATGATGATGTCATTGATGATGAAAATCTTGATGATGAGATAGATGAAGAAGAATATCAATGACATGAATGAAATGTATAATTATGCCAGATGTTTGGCATGTTTTAATGATTGTTTTATATGTACTACTCTTATCCACCTTGTTTTATATGTCCTACTTATATATCTTTGATCTTTTGTTAAGAGAAATGTCATTCTAAAAGAGTGTATTTAATCTCTATATGCTTAAACAGCCTCACTAGTTAAGACTGTTCTCATTTGTAGTGGGCATGACAAGAATCAAATCACTTGAAAGACACCAGTATTTAGACATGCACAAATTAGTGACATGATTAAGAAAATTAACTTTCTTTACAATTGCATGGTTGTCTTTGGTTTGTCATTTTGTTTTGAGTGTCTAGTGATTTAAACCAAAGACTTCGACTTAGCCAAAAAATGTGCAAGTCTACATTAGTATGTTTATTTTTATTGTAATTATAATTAGTATGAATGAACAAAATACTGAAAATGCAATATTTGTGATAATGCAATATTTGTTGAAATAGCGTCGATGACTTCGGTCAATGTGCCTATGTGTCAATGTGGTGTTGGCCCATGCATGTTGAAGACGTCACACACAACAAGTAATCTTGGGCATCAATTTTGGGTTTTCCAAAATAGGAAAAAGGTCTGGATACGTAATTATATTTTATGTTTAAAAATAATGTGACAACTAATCATTTTATGAAGAACTGATGTACATTTGGTATTTTCAAGGAAATATTGGATGTCAATACTTTTGGTGGGTCGATCAAACCACATTACATCTACATCTATACCTGATGTAGGAAATGAGTGCAACTTGTGCAAGGCTAGAGAGGTAGCTAGTGCCGCCAAGATTGCTTCAATGGCAAAAGCAGAAATCATATTTCTACAATGCCTTCTTTGTGTAGTTTGTGCACTACTTTGTTGGGACCATATGCATAAATATGGTTAACAGAGGGCTATTGTAGATACTGAATTTTTTTTTAGAATTCCTAGTAGATACACATAAAGAACATGCACATAAATATGACAAATGAGAAACATAAATGTAGATATCACAACAACTGACAAACATAAATGTAGGCATCATAATCACAATCTTTTAGAGACACAAAATAATTGAATGGTATACCCAGATGATGCAACACAACTATATATCACTACTCTGGTTCCAAGTTTACACTGTGGTAAACAAAACCCATAGATAAAAAATAAATTTAGAGAGTGGAGGAGAGCGAGAATGACCAAAGTAATAAAGGTCCCTATATTATTTTGGTTGTTATCGCTCTCCTCCTATGCTGTCTAAATTTATTCTTTATCTTTGGGTTTTGTTTACGCAGTGTAGACATGGAACTAGAGGAGTAGTTGTGTTGCATCATCTAGGTATACCACTCAATTATGTTGTATTTCCAAAAAATTGTGACCATGATGCCTACATTTATGTTTCTCAGCTGTTGTGTCCTAGGACCCCTTATGACCCTTTACAACCCTTTACAATCCTTAAGAATACATCTTAGAGCTCTTAAAATGTTGTAAAGGGTCATAAGAGGCTCCTAGGAGGGGTCAGATGAGCTTCTACCTTCACGTGGTTGGCCCTGTTAAGTAGAGAATGTTAAACTATTCTCAAAACAAAGAGAAGCTCAATAATTTAAGATCTCAATCCATGTATGAAAAATATATATCGATCCATCTCAATGGCTACCAAATCAACAGATCTCTGTCAAGAACCCAATCACAAAGAAACACCATAGACCACACCGTGAACCCACTGTGAAGAGGCATTCAATGTCTCATAAGTCGCATCAAACAATCCACTTTTTTTAATCTAAGTCTCTCATCTTGGTTCACCAAGAAGAAGACTTCTCCCAAGTCATCACAGACACCATACTGATCTATGAATCTCCAATGTGCAAGTTCTACACGTCACTCTCTCGACATCACACCTAACTCATTTGAAACTATGGAAAAAATGGTAGATGATCCCAGTGATCTATCACAACTTGATCTCAACAACAATGCAAAGAGTAGCTTGATTATGTCTTCAAGCCAATCAATACACAGTCTAAAACTCCAAGTCAAGTCACTACTACACTCCATAGGAACAAAGCACATCAAATTCAGACCAAAGAATCCAAGAAGTCACTCAAATCAAATCCGAACAAATCAAGTCCGCATATATCTCATGAACACATTAGGAAGAATGCATCTTTGATCGTCACACTAGCTTCTTGTGCTAGAGTCATTGTTGTCACAAGTCTTGATTCGGTAGGATCCATTCAAAATCTAAGTCTCTAGACTCGACTCAATAATCCATGAGCCGCTACTGCAAAGTTATCTTTGAATGATCCATAACCAAATCATGAGCAGGAACCAAATCTGCAAGAACATCATTCTAAATCAACAATATATATATATATATATATATATATATATATATATATATATATATATATATATATATATATATATATATATATATATATATATATATATATATATATATATATATTTATAAAAACTGATTTTCATCATAACTATGATGGCCTCACAATAGCGACGGTTATCCATTGCAAACATCTGACATCTAAATGTCACATTAACAGCATTGTTGTTGGAAAAAAACCATAAAAGACGGATATTCGTCATAAATGTCCAATGCATGTCTGTCGCATGTACAGCATAGTCATCATTACAAACCATAAATGATGGATATCTGTCATAAACTTCTAACAAATATATGTTGCATTAATAGCATTTTCATTGGTGAACAAGTTACAAATGATGGCTACCTATCAGAATATTCTGATGGGTCACCGTCATTTGTATTTGTTGTGACAGATATGCATCCCAATTTTGACGGCCACAAATAGGTCTGACAATAGGTTCACTTTGTTGGCACCCTCTTTTTGCGACGGCCATGGTTGTCATAATTATGACGCCTAACAAAATCATCATTTTTTTTACTACAAAACTATGACGTTGGGTGGTGTCGCTTAATCGACAGTATACTATCTAAATTCAGACATTTGATTGTCAGAAAAAGGTCTCAAATGTACTAGTGGCGGTAGGTAGAGTAGGGCTGCTAGCACAGGAAGAGAAAGCCAAGGCAAGGGTAGCACTAGTGGTTTAAGGGTGAGATCAGGTAGCTAGGACCATGTGAGGGGTAGGAGAGGAGGGAAGCTAGCCTCAAGGAGGGTAGACATGAGGGTGGAGGGAGAGGGGGGATGGAGATGGAGATGGAGATAAACGGCAGTAGAGGGGGAGGGATGGGGGAGGAGGGGCTGAAGGGGTGCATGTACGAGTAGGCCCACCACCAATGGGAGCACCATGTGTAGGGTCATCAAAAGGTGGGGGAGGAGAGCTAGTGAGCTAAAATGCATCTTTGCAAGCCGCTTATGATATGATGAGTCAGATGCTCTGAGACATGCATGGGTAGAGATATTTTCTAAAATCACAACTATCACAGTCCCTTGAGGATTGTTTACAGACCATAGATGTGTGTGTGTGTGTGTGTGTGTGTGTGGGAGAGAGAGAGAGAGAGAGAGAGAGAGAGAGAGAGAGAGATATATATATATATATATATATATATATATATATATATATGGGCTACGAGAAGAGAGGGATCAGTTGTAGGGAGAGTAGGATGGACTACAGTTTGAGAGAGAGCTACAAGGGGATAGGGATATGGTTGTGTGGCAGCTAGGTGAGAAGCGATAGGAAGCTAGGGGGAGAGGGTGGCTGGGGGTAAATAGGAGAGAGATAGATTTGAGGAGGTGAGGAGGTGAGGAGGGATCTGGCCAATGTCTGGGAGTAGGTGGGGTGGTACTGAGCAATATACCATGTAGCAGTGCCACCAATGAAGAGAGAGCACTATTTGCAAGCTAGTCGATCAGGAGCCATAGGTACAGGAACATGTACCAGGATAGGCACTAGGAGCAGCCAGAGGATGAGAGGGAGAAATTTTGGGGATGGGTCATCACAAAGAAAAATTTAGGAGAGCCACCGGCCCAGTCAATCACATAGTCAATAGTAGTCGGCCAGTGGCTTTGTACAGATGGTAGAAGTAGAGGGATCAAGGGTGGGGATGTAGGTGGATGGCGGTGGAGGAAGGGTTATAGGGCTGACATAGGTAGCCACATAGGTGAAAGATATAGATATTTAGAGCACATTGGAGAGAGAATAGCTGAGGTTTATACAGATAGCCATTTCAGTAATGCCACCATAGAATCCACCACAAGTTGATCCCTTTGTCGATGTTGAGATACAGCCTCTCCTAGGAGAGGTAGATAGGTAGTGATATGTTGCATGATTTTTGAGATGTATATTATTATTATTATTTGGAGGGAATTATCCCTAACATTGTATATGTATTTATTGGTGGACACATCAGGAGATACACAGACATTGATTCTTTGATGTAGGATTGGGGATAATCTTTCATTCTTTTACAGGATTCATATATATATATGATGATGAGTTGGGTGGGATGTATATGTTATGAGCCCATTTTTCTATGATGTTATGATGTACTGACGTATGTGATGTAGGATGTGATGTGATGTTTTTTATGATTATGATATGAGACTAATGTGTTGGTAATGAAGGATGTGATATATTTATGCATGTTTTTGGTATCTATGTGATGTGTGTGAATTATTGATTTATGTGAGATGCAGTTATTAATGCCTTCGTAGATATAGGATGTATGATTTTTAGATGTGATGGGCATATGATCTATTTATCTTGTTATATATGATGTTTGTACATGTATGGATGGATGATGCAATTTTACCATGTTTTAACAATGCAAGATTAAAATGACTTAACAATGTAAGATTAAAATGACTTAACAATGCAAGATTAAAATGAACTAAATAATTAACAATGTAAGATTAAAATGAACTAAATGATTAACAAACCAAGATTAAAATTAACTAGATGATTAAAAATGCAAGATTCAAATGAACTAAATGATTAACAATGTAAGATTCAAATGAATGAAATGATTAACAATGCAAGATTAAAATAAATCAAATGATTAACAATGCAAGATTAAAATGAACTAGATGATTAACAATGCAAGATTAAAAATGAAATAAATGATTACCAATACAAGATTAAAATGAACTAAATGATTAACTTAAATTATTTATGTGGCATTAATCTAAAAGAATTATCAATGCAACCTAAATGATGATGCAAAATTAATCTAAAATGAATTAATAATGCCACCTAAATGATGATTAAATTAATGTGAGAGACAATGTGATTAAATGCCAACTAAAATGATAAAAGATGATTAAATGCAAGCTAAGTGATAATGCAACTATGTGCAATTTAAGCGATAATGCATCTAAATGTCTCTTTAAATGATAATGCAATTAAATGAAAGCTAAAATGTAAATGATAATGCACATGAGCTGAGATGCACATGAATGAACTTGAGGATGGGGATGAATGTGGTACATGTAGCATATCATTGCCTGACTAAACCCTCATTGGGGGAGACAAGATGGGATAGGTGGGGAAGGGTGATTCACATAATCAAAATCCATGGGTTAGGGGTTAAAATGGGACTAGTTGATTTCAAGGTTTTCATCAGGGTGAGAGGTTTGTGTGGAGATAGGTTCATAGGTAATGAATAGGTTGATGTGGGTTTGAATTGGAGATTAACTGGTTGCTAATTTGTTAGGATGATTTCTTAGATTGATGATGGGATTTATAATAGGGGTTTGGTAGGGGAAGTTTTCTTGAAGCTTGACCATGGGGTATTCTGGGATGGAATACCACTATGTAGTTTGAGCACTTAGTTTGATATAGCAACAAGAGGGACTTTCCAAGGTTACTAGGAACTCAAGGTCATGTCACTAGCTTTGCATAGGATGAACACAAAAAAGACACACAAGGATTTCCCTAACATCACACATGGACCTAAATGGAGCCATGGTGGAAATAATGCTAGAGAACCCAAAAACAAATGACATTTCCCAAGTGCACCATGTAACCCAAAAGATCACATGTGGAATGTGCAAGGGTCATGTTCAACTGACTCACAAATAGAAACAAGAAGATCAAAGATACTTTGCCCCAAATTTCCCTCATTCACAACGTGCCATGATATAAAGGATCGTGGCGACCTTGACGAAAGGAACAACATGAAGTCACAAAAGATTAACAAGAACCAAAAAAGATTCGAAACAAAAGTGGTAAATCCAAAAGACGTCCTTTGCCAAAAGAGATCAACTGAATGAGGGATGGTGAGATTAGGTTAGACATGAGGAAGGATGCATCCTACAAGAACTTATTAGTCAAGATTGGCTATAAATTGGGTATTGATGGAAATAGGGAACTTTGGAATAACCATAATGATAGGGAATTTCTTGTTGGGGTACTTTCTGGGAAACGTGACCTAGGAGGGCAATACAATTAACTATGTTTCTACGGGACCAAAAAAGATATGTACAAGGGGACCTAACAATATTGTACAAGCACGAGCTGAGACACTATATATAGCAGACATTTTACAAAGCTCAAGAATTAGGATAGATCAACAAATGATGATCTTATACACAACTCAAGATTTGGGAATAGGACGTATCTTAGTATGTATAGGAAGCTCAGGATATTAGATAGTAGTTCCTTCCTTCTGATGCCAGGATGGGAACACCTTGGGAATAGGGATGTGCAGATGGAGTGAAGGCAAGGAGATGATGGTTGAAGGCACATTTGGTCACGGAATGGGATTTTGATAGATAATGATGCAGTCCATTATGTATGGTGCCTGTTTCTAGGTTTTCATCAACATACTTGTCTAAGGAACTTGATTGCCAAGTTTTCATCATTGGATGATTATTTTTCTTTACTTTTTTCATCTCTTTATTTTTTTATTATTTTTTTGTTTTTTGAATTTTTTTATATTATCAAGGTGTCTGTTTACCAGGTTTTCACCAAGACTAATTTTTTTTAGGACTTTTACAATTTTTAGGGATTTTTTCAGATACATAGGAGATGGTCCAAGCATAGAACCGCTTTAGATGGATGATGTTAATGGGATCATTCAAGGGCTCCCCTTCTAGTGTAGATAACTGATAGGCTCCTAAGCCAAAATAGGTTGTGAAAATATAAGGACCCAACCAAGTGGGTTCAAACTTGCCCTTCTTTGCTTGATTTTCTTGCACCTTCTGATTCTCTTTTAGGACCATGTCTCCCACTTGGAACTTTCTAGGATGGACCTTGTTGTTTTAGCTTCTCTTAAGGTGATTATGGTACACAATTAGGTGATTATAAGCTTGTTATCTCTTTTCATCTAATAAGTCCAGTTGGGTAAGGTGTTTCATGCAATAGTTTTCTTCAATGGTATAGAGCTTCAAGGACACACATAATGAAGGAATCTCGACCTCAATTGGTAAGATGACCTCAACATTGTATACCAGGGAGTATGGGGTTGTGTCTATGGGACTATGGAATGAAGTGTGATAGGCCCAGAGGGTGAGATTGATTTGGAGGTGTCAGTCACGACTAGAATCATTGACAACCTTTTGGAGGATTTTAGAATGGTTTTTTTTTTTGCCTTAGTTTGGTCATTTCCTTGGGGAAAATATAGGCTGGAGAAATGGTGATGGATGCAGAACCTAGCACATAGGTCATCCACATGCTAGTTTTCAAAGGGTGTGCCATGATTTGTGAAAATGGTGGAAGCGATGTCAAAGCGTAAAATGATATGGTAAAGGATGAACTTAGGTATTTGAATGCCTATGGTTAAGGTGAGAGAAATTACTTCAACCCATTTTGTGAAATATCTAGTGGTAGTTAGATATACTTATGTCCATCACAGGAAAGGGGAGTGATCAAACCAATGAGGTCAAAGCCCCAACATGAAAAAGGTCATGGTGGTGAAATGGGTTGCAAGTCTTGTGTCAGAGCATGGATCAAATTATCATGTTGTTGAAATGGTAGGCACTTCTTTACAAACTCACATGCATCATGCTCCAATATTGGCCAATAAAACCTAGCTCTGAGTAGCTGCTTTTCTAAGACAATGTCACTCATGTGGGCACCGCAAATTCAAGTGTGAACCTCTTGCAAAGCTAGGATGGCCTCATTTTAATCTAAACACCGAGAGATAATATTTTTATATCCACTTCAATATAGGGATTTGGCTACAAGAGTGTATTAGGAAGATCTGTGAATAAGGTTTTAGCATTGAGTGTTTGTGAGGTGAGGGGATATGATACCATTTTTTTAGATAAGCATGGATGTCAAGGTACGATGGGGACTAGGGACCAACCAAAATGTATACCATTTTAGAATCAGTGTTCTCATAAGCAGGTGTGTGTAGCTGCTTGACTAAGCATTCGTATTGTGCTGAATCTTAAGGGATTTCCAGTAAAAACTTGATGGTTTACATAGCATTTGTCACTTTGTTCTGAAGCCTGGGCACTTGTGTGAACTATAAGTTGTGTTGGATATTGCTAATGCATTGGGGAAATTATTGGATACATTTAATATGTTTAATCACTACATTGAGTGATGTTGGAATTACTGTTGTTGTCATTCATATTTTGTCACTGATGTCAACATATGTTTCTATGAAGAGAACAAGCTGGTTATTATAGTATACGAATACTATACAGATGTTTCAGAATGTGCCAAGTCAGTTGTGTGTATAGGAAGTTTTTGTGATCTTATATCTAAGATTGTATGATATAATATTTCATATTGGTTGAGTTACAGAAGATTTAATGAAGACTGGTTACTGGACAATGACAGTGGAAACTGACAGAGTAAGTCTTTGAGTTTTGGGTATATATTACAGGAGATGAGGATTCAATGTATATGATCTTAACAGATGACAAATAGGGTACTAAATAATGTTCATTGATCTTAGAAAGGTATGGAAATTAGGATAACATCAGATGTGGCATGTGTTCTAGAGATGACCTATTTAAAAGCTGACTTTAGAGTTATAGCGTATATCATGAATGGAAAGCATGGATTATGGATGTCAGTCCTTAATTATTGGAATATAATTATTGTATACTTATTTTAGATATTGTGTGTATCTTAGCAAGGATTTATGTAATTATTTGTATATTAGGAAAGCCTAATTGGTCGACCTAATCATTTATTTTTTAATAGGGTATATATGTAAGATCTTTTCTTTTGAAAAGACATGGAGTGAATGTATGTGATGTAAAATAAAATTGTGGAAGATGAGAGCTTTTGTCTATTGGATTTAGAGCAGAGGCTAAATTATATACTTCATTGGAACTAGTCAAGCAAAGACGGTTTCTATCGGACAATTCAAGATTGTGTATTTCTTTACATACACTTGTGTTGCGAATAGTGAGTTCTGAAGGTGGACATAACCTTCTTTGGGTAGTGAGCCTACTTATTTTCTTGACTCTTAATAGGGTATGTCCTCTAACAAGGACTGTGTATTGTAATGTTTTAATCATCTCCTAATAGGGCTAGATCTTCTAACAAGGATACTATACTATAACCTCCACTAGTACTCTTACTATCATCAATATTCCCTGCCCAATCAGCATCAATATAAGCATGTAGTTCAAATTCATCATTTCTATCATACCATAAGATATATTCCATTATTCCTTTTAGGTATCTAAATATCCTTTTCACAACAGCTAGGTGTGTCTCTTTAGGTTCTGTTTGATATCTAACCACAATTCCAATAGCATTAACAATATCCGGTCTGGTGTGAGTCAGATATTGTAATCCACCAACCATTGATATGTACTTGGTCTGAAAAACACTCTTTGTCTCATCATTATTTGTTAGTTTGTGACCAGTCACCATGGGTGTACCAACTGGTTTACAGTATTCCATTCCAAACTTTTTCAACATTTCTATAAGATACTTAGTCTAAGAAATAAAGATCCCATTCTTATTTTGATTTATTTGAATTTCTAGAAAGAATTTCATTTTGCCTATCATGGACATCTCAAATTCATTCTCCATTTCTTTAGAAAATTTCTTACACATTTCATCATTCCCTCCAAAAATAATATCATCAACAAAAACTTCTATTATCATAATTCCATCTTCATCAGCTCTTAAATACAAGTTACTATCAGCATTACCTTTTCTGAACCCAAGGTGAAGTAAGTATTTGTCTAACCTTTCATACCAAGCCCTTGGAGCTTGCTTTAGTCCATACAGTGCCTTCTTCAACTTGCATACCATGTCTTCATCTTCAAATAGAGGAAATCCATCAAGTTGTTCTATATAAACTTCTTCTTCAAGATCCCCATTCAAAAATGCAGATTTTAAATCCATCTGATATACCTTGAGGTCCTTAAGTATAGCATAAGCCAAAAATAATCTCATAGCTTCTATCCTAGCAACAAGAGAAAATGTCTCTTCAAAATCTATGCCTTCTTGTTGTGAATAACCTTTGCATACTAATCTTTCTTTTTTTCTCACAATAATTCCTTCTTCATTCATTTTGTTTCTCAAAACCCACTTAGTTCCTATCACATTTTTGTCTTTAGGTCTAGGAACCAATTCCCAAGTGTTACTTTTCTTTATCTGATCTAACTCTTTCTTCATAGCTTTGATCCAAGATTCATCTCTAAAAGCTTCATCAGTAGTCTTTGGTTCAATGTGAGAAATCAAACAAATTTCTTCCCTTCTCTTTGATCTAGTCATTACTCCTTGACTTGTGTTACCAATAATTTGATTTTCAGGATGATTTTTCTTAACATACCTTGGATTCTTAGGAATCTTAGTAGCCTCACATACATCATCATCACAAGTCTCATTTTCACATTCAATCTTGAAAAAAATTCTTCTTCTTCTGTAGTAGCAACCTCCTTGATCTCTGTATTCTAATTACAATCATACATTCTCTCTTGTATCTGAAACTTTTCATCTATCTTCACATTTTTACTTTCAATCATCTTCCTTAATCTCAAGTTAAAACATTTGTAAGCCTTACTTTTAGTAGAATAACCAAGGAGAATTCCTTCATCACTTCTAGCATCAAATTTTCCTATCTCATCATCACTTTTGATGTAGCATTTACTACCAAATATTCTGAAATATTTTATAGTAGGAGAATGATTAAACCACAATTCATAAGGAGTCTTGTACCTTCTCTGATTTGAATTTTTTTCAATGTGTACACTATTGTCCCAACAAATTCTCTCCAATGCACATGGAATATATTTCCTTCAAGCAATATTGTCCTAGCAACATCCAATATTATTTTATTTCTTCACTCCACTATCCCATTTTGTTGTGGATTCTTAGGATCAGATGTCTTCCTTTGTATTCCATGTTCTTCACAATATGAATTGAATAGATTTGAAGTAAATTCTCCACCTCTTTCTGATCTCAAACATTTTATCTTTAGACCTAATTCATTCTCTACTTTTGCTTAGAATATCTTGAATTTGTCAAATGATTATGATTTCTCTTTCAAGTAAGTGATCCACGTCATTCTAGAAAAGTTATCAACAAAAAGTATAAAATAACTTTCACCATAGTATGATCTTGTCCTTGTAGGTCCACATAGGTCTATATGTACTAGATCCAACTTTCCTTTTATTGTATATGATTTACTTTTATAGCTGCTTCTAGTCTATTTTCCCATAACACATTCTCTGCATATGGTGTTAGATGATTTCACAATCTTCGGTAGGTCTCTTACTGCATTATTCAAGCTTGCCTTCATAATATTATCAAAATTGACATGAAAAAATCTTTTGTGCCATATCCAACTATCATCTATCTTTACAACAAAGAAAGAAGCTTCATATGTATTTAACTCAAACACATTACCTCTAGATTTAGTACCGGTTGTAATCAAGTTTCATGTCTTACCTCTGATAAAAAAATTCCCATCAATGAACGTTAATTGATATCTCTTATCCATCAGTTGTCCAACACTCAACAAGTTATGCTTAAGTCCATCAACAAGAAGTACATTTTTAGTATTAGTCCTACCATCCAAAGAAATAGATCATACTCCTATGATAGGTTTAGGAACATTGTCTCTAAATCATACAACACCACCATCATACTTTATTAGTTTAATAAACTTATTTTTGTCTCCAGTCATATGATGTGAGCAACCACTATCTATAACCCATTCATATTTCTTATCAACATGTGATACTAAAGCTTTTTCCTCATGTACTATTTTTTTTAATCTTTAATATCAATAAATCCAATCTCTTCATAATCCCAATCATCATCATCAAAGATACCTTCACTAGCATAATAACATTCCTTTTCTTTTGAATAATTAGGCTTGAAAAACTTAGGTTTGTGCTTAGGAAATCTTGTAGGACATCTAGATGCAAAGTGACCTATCTTTTTGCATGAAAAGAATTTCAAAGGTAACTTTCCTTCAAATTTACCCTTACCTCTATTTTCTCTTCTAGTGATCGGTGCAACAAGTTCATCTAGATTTATTTCTTCTTGTTGTATATGTTCCCATTCATTAGCATATTCACCAAGATCTTCTTTTATGTTCTCACTGTTGGTGCTCAAAATTGCAAATATTATCTTCCTATGTGTAGATGCCTTAAAAAAAATTTCAACTTTAGGTAAAGAATCTCCCATTTATGCAGCTTCAAAGGTAGTTAGCTTCGCAATCAACATTTCTCTGCTAAAGTTTGGAGTTAAAGGTATAATTTCTTCTATAGCCTAAACTTTGGTCTTGTAGACTGGTTTCAATGATCTAAGGATCTTAGCAATGACTTCTTCCTCTTCATAGGTGCCTCCAGAATTTTTGATTCCAATCACAACCTCTATAACTCTTTGTACATAAGCCCTAATGTTTTCAGCATCCTTCATTTGTAGCTTCTCCATCCTTATTTTCCAGTTCTATAACTCCATTTTCTTGGTAAACTTATCTCCTTCATACAATGCTTCTAATATTGTCCAAATCTTGTGTGTCGAATCCAGATCTTTAACTTCAGTAAATTCTCCTTCAGAGAGTGTGTTGATTAATGCTTCCCTTGCGACCATGTTATATGAAAATATCTTCTTTTTCTCATTAGTATCTTTATCCAATTCATCCTCAGCCTTCATGGTTTTGTCATTCTTTGTAATCATCCATTAGTCAATGCCCAAACATAGCAAATGAGTTCGCATCTTGTTCTTCCAACTATCAAAGTTTTCAAGATCAAATTTTGGACTATCCTTCCTATAGAATGTCATCTTCAAGATCACCTCAAGCTATTAAGATTTCTCTCTAAGGACCAGTAGCTCTGATACCAATTGTTAATAATAACAATCCACCAATACAACTGAGAGGGGGGGTGAATCAGTTGTATTAGTGGACCATTATTCCTAACAAGTTGATGAATTTTTCTTTCAATCTATCCATGAGCTCTTTGTATGGTAGCAGCTTGTCATCCTTGGTTTGAAATTCATCAAGGACCTACTTGATTATCAATTTTGAATCTCTGAACACTTGCAATTCTATGATATTCCATTGAATAGTTGTTTTGAGGCCTGAGAAGAGTGTCTCATATTCTAAAATGTTATTTGTGCAAGGGAATCCTAGCTTAAATGACTTGGGGATGTGATCACCTTGTGGGGTGACAAAGAGGATCCATGCTCCTAATCCATGAGATGTATATGATCCATCAAAGTAAATTTTCCATGTGGGTTGTTCTTCAATCATGCAGAGATGTTCATCGATGAAATCCATCACTAATGGGTATGCATCTACTAGGAATTCTTCAACTAGCTAATCTATATTGACTTGCCCCTTTATTTCTTTTCTCGTGACATACTGGATGTTGAATTCACTTAAGAGAATAAACCATCTTTCCATTTGGCCTATAAGTGTCATTCCTCATAGTAGGTATGTAAGAGATTCTACCTTGGAGATGAGCTTTACTATGTGACTTAGCATGTAATGTCAAAGTTTTTGAATGGCGAAGACCATTGCAAGGCATTCTTTTTCCATGGGTGAATAGTTTACCTTGTACCCAACAAGTGTTTGGCTAATGTAGTAGATGGCTCACTCTTTTCCATTATTGTTAAGCTATGCCAAGAGTGCCCTAGTGTGTTGGTGGTTTCTAAGATGTATAGGATGAGAGGGTGCCCTAGCATTGGTGGCACTAGGATGGGTGAGTTATCTAGGTACTCCTTGACCTTTTCAAAACTTTGCTGATAGATTCGATCCCATTTGAAGCTAGTGTCCTTATAGAGTAGATGTGTGAATGGTTGGCACTTGTCTACCAGCTGGGATATGAATCTGTGGACTAATTATAGCTTTCATTGAAGGCTCCTTATTTGTTTAAGTGTGCATGGTGGAGGCATGTCCATAGTGGATATAACTTTCTTAGGATCAATCTCCATGCCCCATCATGATACAATGAACCCTAGCAAGTTTCCTGATGTGACACCAAAGACACACTTCTTTGGGTTCAATTTTAGACCATAGTGATGTAGGAGATCAAAAACATGCTCAAGGATATCAAGGTTCTCCAATCATGTCTTTGACTTGGAAAGGATGTCATCCACATAGTCTTCAAAAAAAATTTCAATCATATCATGGAAGATGGTGGTCATTTCTCTTTGATATGTAGCTCCTGCATTCTTTAACCCAAATGAAATCATGTTGTAATAGAAGGTTCCCCATGGCATTGTGAATATTTTCTTGTGTTGGTCTTCTTCAGCTATACAGATTTGATTATACCCTTAGAAACCATCCATGAGGGATAACATCTCATGGCCTACTTTTAGGTCAACAATCATATCGATGTTTGGCAAGGGGAAATCATCTTTTGGGAATGCACTGTTTAGGTCCCGAAAATCTATGTAGATCCTGATTTCTCCTGATGGTTTGGTGATGGTCGCCATGTTTGAGATCCATTCTAAGTATTCAATAGCTTTGATGGTCTTTGTTTGTAGGAGCTTCTTGAGTTCTGCCTTCACTAGTAGGGCTACCGTAGGATGCATCTTGCGTAGCTTTTACTTGACTAGTTTTGCATTAGGGTCTACTGCAAGATAATGAACAACTAGATTTGGATCTAGCCTAGGCATGTGATCATGTGACCATGTGAAATTGATGGTTATTTCCTAGAGGAGTCTTGTGAAAGCTAGCTCTTCACCCTTAGTTAAAGATGTTGCAATGTATGTGATCCTTGGGCATTCTTTCATTCCCAAGTTGATAGGCTTGGTGTCTTCGATCATGATGGATAAATCTTCTGGTATATAGTCATAGATGGGGGGAAGAGGTAAGTCCTCATCTTCTATCACCTTAGAGATGTTCTCACTAGAAGATACACCCTTTGTTTTTAATTTTTTAGAGTCAAAATGTGCCCCAGGGGGGTTTTCACAAAAGGACTCATCATTTTCTTTTTCTTTTTCATTTTATGGTTGAAGACTTCCTATTCCCAAAAATATCCCTTGGGGTCAACCTTTTAGATGTATTTTGATTCTTTCCCCCAATCTTTTATTGGTCTGAAGCTCCTATGAATCTCAGCAGTGTTTCCTCACTTTGAAACTCATCGATGTGTGCCACACTTAGTTGGTCTCAGTCTATAAGTTCATAATGGATGAGGGAGAGGTTGATTAAGATAATGGAAAGTTGATAGAGGACAAAATTTCCTAGGAAAGTTTCATCATCAAAAATATCATCATAGGATTTTGTAGGATTTGAGCAATACAAATCCACAAAACCTGAAGATCACCTGCATACAAAAACTTGTTACAAGGAAGTAGAGATAAGAAGAGGGCAAGGGTTTGACTCAAAAATATGAAGAAGAAAATATCCTCAAATAATGAATGAATAGAATGTACAATGGATCATCCTTATAAAGGAGATCGAAAGCCTTGAAAGGAAAAGTCTAGTGCATGTAATAATCAGTTTAACTATTACATGACTAATGCATGAGTTTAGAACAACTAGTGCATGTGCGTTTAACTAAAGCAAAAAGGAGTTGACATCTTAAGAAGGGAGTAAAGATTAATTAACATAATTAATACTTTACTCTAACAGATTTATTTTCTTCTTGTTATGGGATGCCTTCGATTTCCACAAGTTTGTCCTGGATATTCAAAAGGGTAACATTGGGCAAGTTGATGCCCCCTGTCATGGTATTGGGTCCTCATATATACAAGCGAAGGGTATTGAAGCCAAGGCCTTGATGTGGCAGACTGTGTGAGGCTTCCATTAGGTTTTTTGTACTAGCTTCTTTAGGTCCTAGATCACCACCTTGATAGTTCCATTATTCAGTGGCCCATTTATATGATACAGGGTACTTATCCTTGAAGTATCTAAGGAGCTCAATGTCGAGAGGTGGAGATTCTTCTTACAACCATATGTTAATGTCAGGGTCCATTTTCTGGTTATTCAAAATTCCATGGCAGATGAATGTTTATTGGCCCATTTGTTTGATTTTAGGATCTTCTTGAGGGGTTTACTTTGTTTGTAGGGGCATCCTTGAGTATGTGGATCCACTGGCAGGGGCCCTACCACAAAGGCATCAATCATGTTGTACTCGCTACAACACTTGTTGATCTTGATGGAAGAAAGGATAGAGGCTAAGATGGTCTATAGATCATAGTGGGATCAGGATGAGCTAGCGACAGTAGTGCCAATGTCAATTTTATACCAGTGGGTGTAGTGGGGGAAAGATGCTTATAATGCATGATAGTATGTGAATGGTTGGGGATCGACGTGGATAGTGATTCCAGTGCCTTGATGTGGGAATTTGATGCACTGATGATAGGTGGAGGGAACATCTTTGATGGAATGAATCCAAGGTCAACCAAGGGTAATTTTGTATGGGAGGTCAAGATCAACAACGTGGCAAACAGTCTCCTAAATATATAGGCCTAGCTTGATGGGAAACAAAATAGTACCTTCTGAGGTACATTCCAAATTATCATAGGCTTTTATAGTGATGACCTCATGTGAAATGTCAATCTCGATGTACCCCACCTGCTGGATAAAATTTAGTGTTCACATGTTTAGGGTCGAACCATTATCTATCATGACCCACTTGATAGTAAAGTCATTGACCATTACGGTGATGGAGAGTGGAATATTGTGATCTAGCTCAATGGACGACATGTCAGAAGGCTTGAAGGAAAGGGTGGAGTATGCAGCCAAATGCCCCACAAGGTTCTTGAACTGAATGGTATTGATGTCTATGGGGACACATGTTTCTTGAAGGGTGTTATTAAGGATCTCTTGATGAAGGGGTGAAGTACAAAGAAGGTTAAGGATGGATATTTGGACGAGTGTATCTCAAGGTGTTCCAAGAGTTTGTACTATGCATTAGGGGTGGTCATAGGATTAGCACCGACAACAGATATTTGGCCTCTACATGTGGTGACTCTACATTGACTATCAACATCTTTGACATGGATGACATTTATAGTGGGTTCGACCTAGGAGATACAACCAAAAAACTTTTCATAATTGATATACATAGTGGTATAGTCCTTTCTGTCAGCATTGTCACCTTGTTTGCCTTTTCCTTGGTTCTAAGGTGTTGGATTAGCATTGGTTGGGTTCTTGCCTTTGTTGTGTTGAGGAAACACATTTTGATAGATTTATAGGTTGGCATTAGGTGATGCTTGGGTAGGTGCATCGATCATGATCTTCTTTTTTTCAATGAGGTCCTAGACATAGTGTTTGAGTTTCATGCATTTCATGGTAGCATGTCCCTTGACACAGTGATAATCCTAATAGTTTTTGTATTTATACTAGGGAGGTTTGGGGGTTGACTCATCAAATGGTTGCGTCTGAGGATAGACAATTAGGTTAGCACTAGCCATACAATGAAAGATGACATCCAATGGTTCACTGAGAGGGGTGAATGTGGACTTTTGGTTATTCTGGACATGTGGCTTGTTCTGACCTTGGGTAACTGATATGGTGTTGGTTTGATTGGGTGGATTTTGATAATGCTACTAAGGTTTCTAGTAGGTAGGTGCTTGTTGCTGACATGCTGTTGCGGGTGGATTAGGACTAGCCATGATAACCTAGATATGCTTGGTATTGGTGGCTCCATTTGTGATGATGTTCTTGTTTTTGTTCCAGTAACGATGTTGGTCATTATTGGGTCTATCTTGTGATCTCTCCTTGTAGTGCCTAATGGTATCGTCATCCAAGAAGCCTTGTTTGATATCCATCCCTTTTCCTTTAATGTCTTGGTAGGTCTGTATGCATTTCATTCTCATGAAGTGGGATAACTTCAGATGTAGATTATCAATGAATATCCTGGTGATATGTTTTTTTCTGGCAGTTGATATGAAAACCTTGTGGTGAGGTTCTGCCATCTTTGCAGGTAGTCGGCCAGGATCTCACCTCTCTTTTGTTTGGAATTGCATAGGTCTAATAAGGATAGTTCATTCTCAACATTGTGCACGTATTGCACCATGAACTTCTCACAAAGCTTGACAAATGTTGTGATTGATCCATATGGTATCTTATAGAACCACTCAATGGCAGTTCCTCCCAAGCTCTTGGGGAAGAGGCACATGAGGAATTTGTCATTGTATGAAACCTCTTGACAAGCCATGTAAAACTCCTTGATGTGGCTAACCAAATCTCCCTTCCCCTAATACTTATCAAATTTAGGAGTCTTAAAGTGCTTGGGGAAGGGAACTATTATAATGGATCTATCAAAAGGATAAGGGTAGACCTCTTCAAATTTGAATTTCTTTCTCTCATTACCAGGTTTGAGCTCTTTAAGAGTGTTCTTCATTTCCAACCATTCTGAATTGATTGACATTGGAGTGGGTACTCCGATCCCATTGGGAAGGAGTCTCATGGTGCAAGCGAGTATGGATGGTTTTGAGGTAGGTATTGCAGGATTGGATAAGGGGATTTTCTTGCAATATAGATGGATTGGAACAGGTTTTGGGCAACGCATTGTTATTGAGATAAAGAGGCATATTTTTGTGCATGATATGACATTATTTGTTGTTGTTGGGGGATCAGGAGATGTTGCTACTACATGGGGAACTATTACTGTTGTGGAGGAGGTTGGTAAAATGGTGTGGATTGCTAGTGGGCAGGGCCTTATGGTTGGCCAATGCAAGTAGGATACATTCCTCCATTACTAAGTGGTAGAATGGTTTCTTGCAAACTAGTGGTGGGAGGTGGTTGTGTGAGGTAGCTGGCGAGATGAGAAGAACTCTATTGTTGAGGAGGTAGTACAACTTGAGAGATGGTTGTTGGCATGGAAAGATAGTTGGTGAGCATAGGAAAATAAGTATTTTAAAGTGGTGGTTGGGTTGCATACTATATAGGTGGTATGCTTGTAGGATTATAGAAGTGGGACTATCTTTGTATCCCTAAGGCATTCATTTACACCTAATTAAAACCCTTGGAAGATTTGGTCCTTGCAACGGGCTAAGAAGCGTAGGTAGCTCTGAATGTGGGAGTGATCGTGGGATTTTGTGATTTGGATGGTGTGTTTTGGGATCCCATGAATAAAATTCTTATTGTGAAGGAAATTTGTTAGGCTTGCGTATTGGCAATGAAGGGTGGGAGAGAGACTTGTGAAAAATTTGGTTGCATGATGGATTGGGAGAATGTTGGCTGAGTAGAAAAAGGGGACACTTATGTTTCCCCCTGGAAGGGTGGCACTGACATGGAGGCTTGGCTCATGAAAGGTGGGGGTATTATTTGTGTGGCACTTTGAGTGGGAGATAGAGGTGGCACTTGGAGTGCCTGTGCTTGACCGGAGGCTTGAGATGTGATAGGTGGGGGTGGCACCCCCATGATGGAGAAGGGAGTGGATTGTGTCATTGTTTGCATTGTGGGGTTTGTAGAACTAGATTGCAGGAGGTGGGAAATAGGTAAAGCCACTTGGGATAGTTGCAATTTGGGGTCATGAATTTGTTGGATGACAACAAGGTAAGTGTTATCGGGGATATGTATGGGTCTTGTGGGATCAAAGGGATGAAGGTGTGGTAGAATGGGAGTACCCTCTTGTGCATAGTTTTCCAAAATGGTAAGGTGATTCTGAGATATGGTTGCACTAACCATTTGTGCATGTGCGAGGTGGCTCATGAAAGCTTCCATGGAATTTGTGGTGGGTGCTTTGGTGGGATCTTCCCATACATTCTTGATCTATGTAAATTGGGGATCATATGTTACCATGGTGTTTTTAGGATCATTAGGATCAGATGAGCTAGTGGCAAGATTTGGGTCCATATTCTTTCTTTTCTTAGATCATGTCTCAAAAGACATGAAATGCAAACCCTAAGATGAGGAAAGATGCGACAGTGCAATTTAGTTCTAATATTTGGGTAAATGAAAGGCTTTGGATGAGCCTAAAGGATGTTTATATGGTGGTAGGTTTGATGCAATGATGATAAAGTCCTATAGAACTAAGGATTTTCTAGGTGCAAAAATGAGTTGATTTTCCTAATGTGGAATCAAGTGGGGTGGGATTGTCAACCTCAGATAGACTTGTGATCTTCAGAAGACAAGATCCTTGTAAGTGCGAGCCAATCTCTAGATTGAGATGATAAGGACCACAAAAATATGTATAAGCGACGTAGACAATGCTTAGTCAAAAGGGTGGAGCTAAGATGGTTTTGATTTTAAGATAAGGTGTAAGAAACTCAAAAAGAGGGTGACACTAAGAGGATGGTGGATGGCTTAGATACTTGGATTTTGGTTTGGATAAGGATTATTTTAGATTAGTTCCTGATGGGGCTATCTAGGAAGATGACATGAATACAACTAGAGCATGACCTAAGATGCTAGGATGCTGAGACAAACTCACAATAATCAAAAGGATATGGCATGCAGTATGCTGACTATTTTTTTATAATCTTCATACTTTGTTGACACTCTTTATGCTATGTTAGACATTTCTAAAACATTTATGACTTATACCTATGTGAACTTATGCTAAGTAAAACTAAGGCCACAAAAGCCTATGGGTAGCTTGAATGACATATTTTGCTGACTATAATAAATATAATGCAGTACTTCATATAGTTATTTTAAGTTGTGTCCTAACATTTGAGTAGGGGTTGAAATGTTGACTTGCATATGTGTACCAAATGTTACTAACCTTTCAGGTAAACAAGGAGTAGTACGAAGATTGGTGCAACCGCATTAAAGAAGGAGCGTTAGAAGACCAATCATGGCGGAAGAATCTAGCATGGTTCTGAAGGATATGTCATGCCTAGAAAGGAGTTGTTCCAGAGAATATAGGAAATAAGTCTTGTTATATTTCCTTAGAAGTTGTTATTCTATTAACTGCAGTAATTGTAATATGTCATGGTTGTTTTACTGCCTCCTTATTTGGTGATGTTTGCTCAGACTTTTCTATTATGTTTTCAATAAGTGTCAATCCTCTTTATAAAGGGATTTGATCGACTTACTTAGGTAATGAGAAATTATAGAATGATGTATTCAAAATAGCAAAAGTTTATCTTTTCTATTCTTCATGAGTTGTTCAATTGTTATGTAACCAGTTAAGAAAAATTAATGGAAGAGTGTGTTGGAGCTCTAAATTTTGGACAAAATTTGGAGTCCTATATAGTGATAAAACCCTTAAAAAATGGCTTCTTAATTTCCATGCCAAATAATTAATGATGGAGTACATGAAATGGGATAAAAAATTATATTAATTTTCACTTAAAAGGTGAGGGATTAAGAAAGGAAGCTCTGTGATAGGAACAATCAAAATTTTGTGATCAAAGCCTTCAAAAAATGTTGAAATTTTGACCTTCTACAAAGATGATGCCGACAGAGGCTGAAGATGGTCAAATTTTAACAATCTAAAAAAGACTTAGTTTGAGAAATCAAATTTCCTATCTACAGTAAAAATATTACCTTTCCACGAGGTGTATTGGTTTTTCAACCAGACCCAAATCCGAAAGATAGGTAGTTATTTTTTTGTTAGTTTATCATTTTTCAAAATAATTTGTAATAAGGGTTTGTCTTTTCACCCTAAAGAGGTGTGAAAGCCACTCAAACATGTATATATACATAATGTAAAATGTAAAGAGGGAAGATAATACAAGATAGATTTTCATAGGATATAATTCAATCACAACTACAATATGAACTCTAATGTACTATTTTTTCAACATTAATAAAGATAAGTGCTCTTCTTTTTATTTATGGTTATAAGTTATATGTTTTCAATTAGTCTTTCGGATATTCTATTAAATAGAGTGTTTCACTGTGTTGAATTCCCTAAGTATCATTATTCAAAATTAATATATACAACTCGAGTATCCATTGTATGGTCTATGAACCTACCATTGTTCTTATCGGTCTCTTAATTTGAGTTAAACTCGATAAGATTAGTTGTGTAAATTGATTTGAATTGTAAATCAAGCGGAAGCCTATGGAATGATAGTCTTACTTTATAGGAGTAAGTTCTCTTAAAACTGTCTCTGACCGTACATAGGATTGAAGATTTTTTGACTCTATAGCCCAAATATTTAGAAGGCACTGATCTAATCATTAATTGGAAACTGTTATATTAGTTCATTTATAGTTTGTAGATCTTTAAATCATTATTTCAAAAGCATTACTTTTCAGCCCTTAGTATAATCCATTTTAGTCAAGTTTTATAGAGTAGAGATTATTAGGAGATTTGTGATTTCCTCAAAGGATCATTCACTACCTTTGGAGGAACTTTGTTTTGTGTATGTAGTTGAGCAACAGAGGGAATTTGATAGTCCAAAAGAGAATTTAGGCCTACCAGCCTTGGCTTAATTAAGCCAAAATTGCAGAGGTATAAGTGGTGCATTACCATTGTACCTGTTAGTTGGCCAAAAGTGAATCCATCATTTTTGGGCACCAACAAATTGGTGACTCTACTGAGGAGAGTTGCTCACAATATATATTGTGAAGTTACCTAGAATTGTAGATTTTGCAGATCAGAATCAGAAAGTAGTTATATTAGTTTGTTTAGAAGCACACTCTACTGGAAGAAGGAACCTAGAAGCAAGACATTCCTCAAATGAGGTGGTAACTCTATTTAACAAAATATTTCAGTTAGTGACTCTATTGAGGGAGAAGACCTAGAAGGAGATAAGTAAATTTTTCCTCTTTAAAGAGGTGGCGACTCTATTAAAAAGAACCTAATGTATAAAGAAAAAAGTTACTACAAATTTAAATATTCAATATGTACCAAAATACATACTCACATAAAGTATCAAACTTTTGTGACCCAAGACCAAAATTTATTATTGAAGTATATAGACCATTGAGTTTTGATAACATCCCTGGTGGTCAGAAAGATTTTCCTCTTAAAATAAAAAAATATGTTCCAAAATCTTGTGGAGATGGATCAAAATCACCAACGGAGCATTTGCAGACATTTTGTAAATTTATTCTAGATTGTCATATCTATGCAGAAGATGTGATTATGAAACTATTTGTAAGATCATTGATAGATCATGTAGGTTTACTTTTTAGTATGACACCTGAACAAAGTATATCATCATGGAGAGAGTTTGAGCAATGGTTTCTTGATATGTTTCATGATGCAAGTGAAGATGATATGCATTATGAACAAGACAAGATTCAAGATCACAATATGGAAGAGGACTCTTACATGTCTCCACTTGATGCATTTTTTGGCTTGGAGAGATTTGAAGGGGAGTCTTCTGCACATTTACTGATAAGAACAATGGACATTCTTCGAGAAATACCTTCAAACATTATGCCTTCACAAAAAGAAATCATGGGAAAGGTCAAAAAATTGGGAATTACATTAGATGATCCTTCTGTAAAGCTCCTTGTGCATATATTAGAAGATGATGATGAAGACAAAAAAAAAGGGAGGCTATTGCTCAGATTGAACAAGGCCTTGTGCTTGATGATTATCTTGGTGAGGAAGATGAATGCACTAGTCATACAGAAGATAAAGAAGCATACATTCATGCGAACAATAATAATACTTGTGACGACATAGAGGATAAAAATTTGGATCAGATTGAAGAATAATTTGTACATGATGAGATGTGTATGGAAACATGTATCAATGACCATGATGATGAGGAAGAAAACCTTCTCAGTATAAGAGAAATTTTAGCTTTATTAGACATAGAATACCGAAGACACACTGAGAAGAATGGTCCAAATTTTTTCTCAATCCACCATGGTAAGGAGGTAGATGGATCAACCCATATTCAAGAGAAATCAAATTGTGGAGATGAAATAGAACTGCATGAACAGGAGGAAGTTTCAAGAGATAATGTCAATGAAGATGTTAGTCTTGTTGATGAAAAACTTGATGATCCAAATGAGAATTCTCATGAATGTATGCATGATTTCTTTATGTTCCTGAATCTGTTGTTTGAAGAGGAAGTAGGTGAAGATATGTCTAATTTCTCTATGTTATCGAATCCATTGTTTGAAGAGGATCCTTTATACAATGGAATCCATCAACATCATAATGAAGATAGTAGTCCTAATTTTAAAGTTTATGAAACTCATGAAGTGAATTCAGAGGGTGAGATATCTTTTAGTTTATCCTTTGAGCCAAAGGTATACCAAACATGTGAAGATAAGATGATATCAACCAGGCATAATGAGGAGAATATGTTGAGGAATAGTGCTAAAAGTTTTCCAAATATCCTATCTAATCAGATTCTTGATAAAAGTATAGTAATATCTCCTAAATATGAGTTACCTTCAAAATTATTTTATGATGAGAAACAACATATGGAGTATAAAGAAAAAGAAAATTATGAGCAAGAAGTTGTCCAACTAAAGAAATTTTATTTTGATATAATTGGTCTAATGCATAGAGATCCTCCATTCAGAAAGAATCATGATGCACTTAATGATTCATCAAAGATGAAACAAATGCCAAATACCAAGGACTACATCGATGAAACAATGTGAATTATCCATACGGAAGATGCACCCAATGCAAGGAGGAGGGAGTTATTACATGATCAAAATCAAGTGTTCGATAGAGGAAAAGATCAATATTCAATTTTGGGGGGCCTGAGGCCACCCAATTTTACTTTGCATCAGATTAAGTATGGATACTAGGTCTACTTCTCTAGAGATAGCTGGAATCTCGCTATGCTCACATGTAGCATACGTCCCAAGAAAAAGCTTGTTGGAGCTCTAAATTTTGGGCAAAATTTGGAGTCCTATATAGTGATAAAACCTTAAAAAATGGCCTCTTAATTTCCATGCCAAATAATTAATGATGGAGTACATGAAATGGGATAAAAAATTATATTAATTTTCAATTAAAAGGTGAGGGATTAAGAAAGGAAGCTCTGTGACAGGAACAATCAAAATTCTATGATCAAAGCCTTCAAAAAATGTTGAAATTTTGACCTTCTACAAAGATGATGCCGACAGAGGCTGAAGATGGTCAAATTTTAACAATCTAAAAAAGACTTAGTTTGAGAAATCAAATTTCCTATCTACAGTAAAAATATTACCTTTCCACGAGGTGTATTGGTTTTTCAACCAGACCCAAATCCGAAAGATAGGTAGTTATTTTTTTGTTAGTTTATCATTTTTCAAAATAATTTGTAATAAGGGTTTGTCTTTTCACCCTAAAGAGGTGTGAAAGCCACTCAAACATGTATATATACATAATGTAAAATGTAAAGAGGGAAGATAATACAAGATAGATTTTCATAGGATATAATTCAATCACAACTACAATATGAACTCTAATGTACTATTTTTTCAACATTAATAAAGATAAGTGCTCTTCTTTTTATTTATGGTTATAAGTTATATGTTTTCAATTAGTCTTTCGGATATTCTATTAAATAGAGTGTTTCACTGTGTTGAATTCCCTAAGTATCATTATTCAAAATTAATATATACAACTCGAGTATCCATTGTATGGTCTATGAACCTACCATTGTTCTTATCGGTCTCTTAATTTGAGTTAAACTCGATAAGATTAGTTGTGTAAATTGATTTGAATTGTAAATCAAGCGGAAGCCTATGGAATGATAGTCTTACTTTATAGGAGTAAGTTCTCTTAAAACTGTCTCTGACCGTACATAGGATTGAAGATTTTTTGACTCTATAGCCCAAATATTTAGAAGGCACTGATCTAATCATTAATTGGAAACTGTTATATTAGTTCATTTATAGTTTGTAGATCTTTAAATCATTATTTCAAAAGCATTACTTTTCAGCCCTTAGTATAATCCATTTTAGTCAAGTTTTATAGAGTAGAGATTATTAGGAGATTTGTGATTTCCTCAAAGGATCATTCACTACCTTTGGAGGAACTTTGTTTTGTGTATGCAGTTGAGCAACATACGGAATTTGATAGTCCAAAAGAGAATTTAGGCCTACCAGGCTTGGCTTGATTAAGCCAAAATTGCAGAGGTATAAGTGGTGCATTACCATTGTACCTGTTAGTTGGCCAAAAGCGAATCCATCATTTTTGGGCACCAACAGAGTGATTTTGGATTATTTTTTGTGTTGGTAGTTAGTATAAGCCAACCAAGGGGGCCCATTTGGGAGGTGGATTAGATTAAGCTAGAGTAGATTTTCTTCCTGCATTTTCCCTTCTTCTAAGTAGAGTTACTATTTTACTCCTGTAGCATTACTATTGTGGATGTTCTTGCAACACTTGTAGAAGATAGACATAGTGAATGTTTTGAGTTGTTAGATAGGCTTAGATTCATTTTACAAGCTTTCTGTCATATTTCCATTAAGTAGTCGAGTGTGTTTACTTTCCTATAGCAATAGTATAGGTTCCTTTCATGCATTTTATCTTCCGGTAGCATTTATAGTATGACTCTTAGAGGAGCTTAGTGCACAAATTGTGCTATCCCATTTCAAGTCTACATTCCTGGGTTGACAATCTAAATGCATTTCATAATGAGAAAATTAATCCTTAGTATGAGTATATCAATCCTAAGAGAGACAATGGCATGATTATTATTACCTATTGTGAGACTATTCACCGACTAGTTCTCTCTTTCCAAGGAAACAAAATGGTGATTGACCTGAAAGTGCATTGTAAACTATATGAATTTTGTGTTGTAAGTCACGTTATTGAGTTTCTCCTGATATTTGGCTTCTTCCTTGATCATAGTTATGGTACGTTGATGATCCTTGAGTTTTTATTCGGTGACTTTCTTCTCTTGATACACACCGGATATTGGTAACTTTGCTTTCTTGTGTTTCACTAATTTGGTCATAAGTACAAATGTCTTCAATCACTAAGCATAGAGCAGGAAAATTTGTCAAGCCAGAAAGTGACTACAGTAAGTGTACCTTGACTTGGTTTTGAGAAATTTCTTGGATCTTTTGGAAATGGTGGACAAACAATCCCACAAGAGACTAGGCAATCAGATGGGAACAAAAGGTAATAAGTTTTGATCTCTTTGGAAAAAGGACTTGTAACTTTGAACTTGTGTGTGTTTGAACATATGTTTTCACTAATTTGGTAACTTTGAAGACATGCACAAGCTATCGCTACCCTAAGGAAATAACATGACTTGAAAACCTTTTCTCATTGACTTAGGCACACACCTAAGAGCTAATTAGAATACAGCCACTTCTATATACACAATGGATCAAGAAATACCATATTAGCTAACTCCAAATGCTCAAGGATGGCACAATATGATGAGTGTCTTGGGGAGATTACTATTCTCCTTACACAAAGATTAGGAAGCCTTCAGGGGTAGATTAGGTAGGTTTTTTATTTAATAGCTTCTAGTAAGATCTGTGGCATCCTCCCAATTGGTTTGTATGTTCTTAACTCACTTAACACCCTAGTTGACCATGCTCAAATCATAGGGATATTCACCTACCTCAGACTACCATCAACATATCTCACCCAAGATTGAGAGGATAAGGCAAGAGTTTGCTCAACACTTTATTTATATATTGATCAGAGAATTGTCAGTTTGAGGTCTTTCTCTAAAGAGGAAGCGCTTCTCTCTAGATAGGCCTCACTATAAGGAAAAAACAATTGAACTTGATCTTTCTCTTCACCCAAGTTCTTCAAAGGTGAGGGGAGAGGATACAGATACAAGTTAATTATTTTTGTGTCACTTACTTTACCAAGGATTTGCAAGAATTGAAAAGCTCTAAGGTGTGTGGTATAAATGTGTCACACTTCTATGGATCATTACATTCAAGAACACTCAAGAATGAGGTCTCAAAAATCGATCCATAGCTCCCTAGGCATGGAGTGCAAGGGCTTTTAAGAATGCTCTCAGCTAGAGCTATTTAGCCTATAACCTTGCTACTAAACCATGCAATGGGAGATTCAATGAAGACAAGGGCAAGAATGCCAATATCCTCAAGAATCAAGAATGAAAATGCAATGCAATGCTATGCTAGAAATGGAAATGCAAGCTAAGCTATGAAAGGAAATATGCAAGTGTTACAACCCAAGCTAATTAATCTATGTGAGCTAATCTAGAGCATAGAAATGAAGCTAATCTAAGAAAGCATAAATATGAAGCTAAGCTAAAAATGCAAGAATGAGATGTAGAATGCAAGAATGCTCCAAATCTTCAAAAGCTCCAAAGTGTACCTAGAAAACCTGCAGCATAATATTAGCATAAAAAGTTGGGGATCTAGAATGAAGAAGAGAGCTCTTCTTTTAAAGGAAATGAGGAGGAATGGACCATGGATATTAAGAGGCAAAAGATTTAATCAACGGTGGAGCTTAAAAGAGGAGCAATCCATGTGCACAAATATCCTCCAATAGGAAAATAAGAGTTGACTTTTGTGTCCATATGAGACAAAAAGTGCTTTTTCCCTTTTTATAAAATAAGAATAATGCTTTATTTGTGCAACTTAGGATAAGAGGAAAAGTGGGGACTTTTTATTTATTAAAAGGGGAGGAAATATTCCTTTTAAATAAATAAAGACTTAGGATAAGATGGTTAGCCCATAGAAAATAATCGAATAAATGATAAAGCTAGGATTTGATCAAGAACAAGCAATTTATGATTTTAGCAAAAATGTTAGCAAGGGGCTAATAGTCTAGGTGACCATTTTTAGGTGTATACATAAGGAAGTATTGAAAAATACTCCTTCAAACACACCAACAAGTTTTCATTCCAAATTGAACCTATATTAGACTAAGTGTTTTCTATTTTAAAACTTCAAACACCCATTTTTAACATGCAAGGTTCACTTTGAAAGGTAAAAACTTTTGCACAATTGGTTACTTTCTTTTAAGCATTTAAGATTTATTTGTGTTCCTTTTAAGCACCAAAATGAAGTGTTTATTGCATTGATTTATTGTCCCTTAGGCATTCAAGATTTGGTTGTTGTTCATTTTAAACCCCAAAATTCAAGTGTGACGATTGATTGTTAATTTTAACCTTTGTTCATTTTAAATCTAAATTGAAATGGTGAAGTATTGTGCATACATTCAAGGTTCTTTTTAGTGCAATGAAATTAAATAGATGAATTCTATTTTAAAAATTTAATCCATGATCATGCCACATGTTCCTACAATCCCGCAGCCCAATAAAGAACAATCTCACGGGTCGTACAAGTGATCCCGCAGGTCTGTCAGTCTGGAAAGAAAAATAGATAAATGATAGATAGGGAACTAAATGTGATAACTGTGGCTGTGATCCCATAGGGTCAATGTGGGATCCCACAAGTCTATAAGAGGATACACGGGCACAAATTTTGAGGTTTTTCTAACAAATTTTAATTCCTGACAACTTACAATGTTATCTCGCGATCCCACATAGTCAAAGCGCGTTCCTACATTATAGATTCGTAGTCCCACAGACTATTGAAATAATGCCTAGTGAACTGAAAGTGAAAGAAAGAGATAGAAGATAGAAGTTTTTGTAGCAATGTGATCCCACTGACTGTACTTGTGATCCCACATTTTTGTGTTTTTTTGTTGTGTAAAATGCAACCGAGGGAATGTCAGCACAAATGCTCCTTCTTCCTTCTCAAACTTGCAAATATCTGAAAAACCTCTCAAAGACACTCAAACAACAAAAAAACATTAGTTTTTGGTTAGTTTTTGCAAATAAAATGATGAAATAGAAAGAGGAGTGACCCTAGAAGTGGGTCCCATCGAGCATGCCAAAATGTATGCAATGAAAATAGTGTGTTAGGATTATAAAACCTAAGTTAAAAATTCAACAAACTACCTTACTACAACATCTAGATTAGACAAAGAAAAGCATACAAACCTATGATTAGTGCAAACCTAACCTATTCGGAACAAGCGTAGACATTCAAATGTCAGTCCTAACAGCATATTCCTAGCATATAGTAAAAACAATTTGCATGATACCTCAGAAAGAGCTTAAACAAGAACACCCTGTCACTGTTTGATTTGCTCTTGATTTAGGGATGTGGGTGTGCTCTCAAAATAATAGGATCATATCCCCAATGTAGATTAGGAAGGTTTAGGATCAATCAAGTACCATGAGAACCCCATAGTGTCATAGAATCAGGTATGGAACACTTGATTTTCCCCTAGAGCCCCAAGGAGCCTAATGAAGCTAAAATGCATATTGAGCTAAGAATGATTTTATCCAAATATGAAAGTGATGTGATGAAGATGATATGAAAATAAATGAAGTAAACTAGGTTAATCAATTTAGGCTAAGCTAGTGTGAGTTAGAAACATGAAAAATATGTAGAAATCTAATACTTAAGATTTAAGCTAAGATGATCTAGAAGTAAATTAACATTATAACTATGCATGAATGATAAAAACTAAGATAATACTTTTCTCTTGGAAGGAGGATTATTTATAGGATTTGGGCCAAGGCCTTGGATTACGAATGGGAGTTAGGGTCAGAGTTAGGATTAGGGGTAGAGTTTGGGGTTGATTTAGAGGTATGGTCAAGGGGATGAGGGTTAAGGGTTGCTCACACATATGTGAGCAACACTAGGGAAGTGTACCTAGGGAACCAAGGTGGAAGAGGAGATATGGGCTTCATTAAGATGCTGTAAGAGCCTTAATGAGGGTGCAAGGAGTCATTAATGAGTTTGTAAGGCTCATTAATGAGGGAGTTTGACCAAAAGTCAAAGGAGGGTGGATTAGACTAAGAGGGTTAGGAATCACCTTCTAAATAGGTTTAGGATGGGATTATGAAAGGGGGGATAGGTTTAGGGTTTTCTAGAAGTTTCTAGGGTTTTTAGGTTTTAAATAAATTATTTATTTATTTAAAGGGTTGCGACACTCAATTTATCAAATGATTAATAAATTGGAGGGAAAATCATTTAAATTTGATTTAAATGTTTTTGGGAGGGATTCTTTAATTAAATGTTTTTAATTAAAATAGGAGAGGATAATGGCATAAAAACTAATTAATTAATTAATTAATTAATAATTATGTCATCAGGGGTTTCTGCAAAATAAAATATTTTTATTTGGCAAAGGAATTTTAGTTGTCTACATTTTTCCCCTCTTTGATGCGATGCCACAAGTGGCGTGGTGTCAAACATAAGAAAATAAGATGCCCCAAGTTAGAATTAGAAGAATAAGGGGTTGTGCCCACTCGATAAAATAATGCAAAGAGGAAATGTTGTGGAATTTTCTCAAAAAGAACACAGAAGGGAAGGGAAAGGAAGACGGGAAGGGGGGATAAAAAGATGTCCTTCCAAGAGAAAATATGCATGAATGTAATATGATGTGAAATGCAGGATGCAGGACGGAGTTATGTGAAGGATGCAAGATGCAAGATGTAATTTATATGATGTAGGGCGGGGGATTTGGGGATCTCCTTGTGTTGGATATTTTTGAGAGCACAGCCTAGTTTGATATAGAAATGCTAGAGACATGCCAAGGCTACTAGGAACTCAAGGCCTTGTCACCAGCATTGCATAGGACTGACACAAAAACAAGCACGCAAAGGGTTGCCCCAGCATTACACATGAAACCTAGAGGAGGCATGGTGGAAACGATGCTAGAGAAACCAAAAATAGACGACTGACTCACAGGCAGAAGCAAAAGATCAAAAGACCTTGCCCTATATTGTCCTCATTCACAACACACCATGATATAAAGGATAGTGGCAACTTTGAGGAAAGTAATAATGAGAAGCCATAAAAGATTAACAAGATCCAAAGGACAAAATCCAAGATCAAAATGATAACTCCAAAAGACATCCTTTTCCAAGGAGAGAGATTGATGGTTGATTAATGGAGGGAGATTAGGTCTGAACATGGTGAATGATACATCGTCATGGACCCAATTTTGATTGCTTAGGTCATACGTACAAAAGGAAACATCTATGTGAACCAATGTTGATGGGGAGAATGTTGTGTTGTTCACTGGCAAATGATGAATCAAGGATAATCATGAGATCAAGGATAGTTGACAAAATATTTTGCTGAAGTGCAAGGCTAGGTAGGACAAGTTATCTAATCATATCTACTACAAGACTAACAAGGATATGTACAACAAGATGGGAAGATATTTACAAGAGAGCTCAAAAGATAAACAAAAAACCCAAAGGAATAAATGAAATAACAAGTATCTCACACACCTTTTTCCATAGGTAGGATGATGAAGGATGATTTATTTGATTGAGGATTGATGGTTGAGGATGGTGGAGGATTACTAAGTGTTAGGAATGAGTCACTACTTCCTGATGTAGGATTAGATAGGATTATGTTTTGTCAACCTAAGATAGACTATTGATCTTTGGAAAATAGGATTATTGCCAATTTATGCCAATCTCTTGCTCGAGATGATGAGCCCTACAAAGACAAGTATAAGATGCCCTAGACAATGCTTAGTCAAAGGGTAGTGCTAGGATGAGTCTAATTTAGGATAAGGATTAAGCAACTCAAATGATATGACATGAAGTGGATAGTGGATAACTGGATAAGGATTACTATGACAAGAAATAGGTAAGACACCCGAACCTCAAAAAGGACCAAGGGAGGATTGTTGAGGTGCAGAGCTGGATAGGTCACGAAAACCCAAGGTCTAATTGATGTAGAGGATGAGACCTAAAGACACACATGTACAAATGAGCTTAGGTGGAGACACAACTAACACTAGGGTACAAGACTTAGGATAGGATGTATAAGTGATCTGGGGACAAAGCTGACACTACAAAGATATGCAAGATGATGCCCTAGTTGGCCTGGAAAGCCAAGATAGACTGATGGTGGATAGGATAATGATGGATGATGTGCCCTAGAATGACACTGATTTGGGAAGGATGCATCCCAATGATGATGATTTATTTGAGATCAAAGCTTTCCACAAGACTGAGAATGTGATTGGATTGGTTTGGCTTGATCTTGGATGTTGGACTTTGGATAGCTAGAGGATGTGGATAGGATTTGTAGATGTTAGAAGATTGTCACAAGGATTAAGATATATATGAATGACATTGGATTGCATGGGGTAGCCTATAGCTAGATACCAATGACAAGGGAAGATACCAATTGATGGGAAGATGGAGGAAATGATGAGGGATTTGGATAGAGGATTTGATGGGAGATTGTTGATAGAGGAATGCTGGGAGATGTGGATAGAGGATTGTTGAGGATTGAGATAGAGGAATGCTGAGGATTTGGATAGAGGATTACTGCTTAGGATATGGATAGAGGAAATGCTTGGGGATTTTGATAGAGGATTGCTGAGGGATTTCGATAGAGGAATGTTGAGGATTTGGAGATGGAAGATAAGGATTTGGATGGAGGAAGGTTTAGATTGGAAGATGGAAGATAAGGATTTGGAAGGAGGAAGATTTGGATTGGAAGATGGAAGATAAGGATTTTGATGGAGGAAGATTTGGATTTGGATAGGTCTCCAAGGAATATGTCACCAAGGAACAAGATGCCCCTACTTAGGATAGTTCATGCATTCAGAGGCATTAGGCGAGGGTACAATTGGATGGAAGATGAGATGATAAGAGAAAGAGGAAAGTAAATGGAAGCTAGGATAGTTAGTGGATAGAGGATAGGTGGCTGAAAGATGTGATAGGAAGATGGATGTTGAAAGGTGCCCAAAAGCATGTATACCTGGTGGTCTCTATTTTGTTTATCAAGATCCAAAGGAGGATGAAGGAGGTGAGAGACAAATGGGATGGAGAAGATGTTGGATAGGATGTGCTAGAAGGGAATTACCCCTAATTGTAGAGAGGATTTGGGGGGATTATGCATGATGCATGTTTTCTAGGTTTTCATCATGGTACTTTTCCAAGGCACCTAAATTGCCAAGTTTTCACCATTGGACAAATGTTTTTCTCTTTTATTTTATTTTCTTTTTTGATATTTTTCTAGATTTTTCCAATTTTTATGGATTTTATGCTTTGCTACTAACTTTATGTTTTGTTGCTTACTTTTTCTAATTTTTCTAGTCTATTGCTGTCCTTCTAATTTTTGTTGACTTTCTTTTCTGACCGGATGTTGGTCCATCCTTATTAGGATGGGGGGGTTATGCAAACACATGGATGGGATAGGGTAGATGGGAGATATGGTGGTATAAAGTGTTTGTATGGAATGATGGAAAGTGATCATGATAGGGAGATGTTGTTAGGACCAACATTGGCACATGTTGTGAGGAAGGTGGATGAAGTGGATGGGATGTGGAAGGTAGAGGTGGATATGATCGAGGAGCTTTGGTATGAGAGATTGGGACATAAGGACCCAAAATAGATTTAGGAGATGGAGAAGATGAATGAGTAGCTAGGAGATTTACAACTTTGGATGCTATTATGAATGTTTCTTTTAGATGCATTGCATCTTTTTGCTTTGCGATCCATATAGTCTTTGTTTTAGCTTTGGTGGGATTCTTTGGCCATTTAAATGCATTGGATCTTGCTTTTTCTTTGATGGGCCTTTGTGGCCATTTGAATGCATTGGATCTTGCTTTTACTTTGATGGGCCTTTGTGGCTATTTGAATGCATTGGATCTTGCTTTTTCTTTGATGGCTCTTTGTGGCCATTTGAATGCATTGGATCTTGCTTTTGCTTTGATGGGCCTTTGTGGCCATTGGAATGCATTAGATTTTACTTCTATTTTTATGGGCCTTTGTGGCCATTGGCATGCATTATATTTTACTTCTACTTTGATGGGCCTTTTTGGCCATTGGGATGTATTGGATTTCTTGATTGGATTTTTCTTTGCTTGAACATATCCTTTAGAATGGACATGGGAATCTTTGGATTTTTGTGGATATTTCCATTTATGCATTTTTTATATGGCATCCAAATTGCGATGAGCATTGGAAAGAATATGCAGAGGTGTGTGGAATGGATGAAATGTGGATGGAGAGATGGAAGAAGATTGGCAAATAGGAGATGTGGGAATGTGCCTTTGTTTATCCTGATTAGGGTTTGGATTTTTGTGACGGGTGAAGAATTCAGTAGGATAAGATGGGGGATGATATTTTGGGATGTAAGGCCCCAAAATTGATTTGGTATGTGGATGACAAGTGATGGTATATTTTTGGACATAGGGACCCAAAATGGATTTGGAGGATGAAGGAGGAATGTGATAGGTTGTTTTGGGTTAAAATGATGGAGGAGGAGGAATGGCATTATATGCTTTGAAGGGATGATGGGAAGACACAGTAGTGTTTTTAGAAAGGTTCTTGAATCTATCTTTAACTGTACCAACAGTTCTAGAGGAAGTGTCTTTAGATGCATGACCAATACCACATGATTTTGGATGTTTCTTGTCTTGAATGGGCTCCATATTTCCTTGTTCATGGGCACCTAGGCCTTTGCCTTAATAATTCCATTTCTTGAGCATTTTATCCAAGAAAGGATACTTTTGACTTGGGGAATAAGATAAACATTCAGTATCAGGTGTCATAGTGGAAGATATGAAACTGATCTCTTCTGCTTCAAGTAGGCTACCATTGACAAACATAAGTGGACCCAGGGGATAGAGTGATGGAGGTGGGATAGGGGTTAGAGGATTATTAAGTGGAAAGGATGGGATGATAGGATCTTGATTGGGATTGGAGGATGGTGATGGATCTTAAGATGGATATGTTAATATGATTTAGAACAATAGAGAGGGGTGGTGAATCAGTTGTTCTCAGGTCCTGATGTATAAAACAATCTCAAAAACTTATCCTTAAATTAGATCCAATAACCAAAACAAACTCGATCATCACTAATTCAATAATAGAAACATCTAACAATGCAGTCCACTACCTAGTTGTAACTTAACTTGCAAAACATAGTAATGTTCAAACCAAAACATTCACACAAGTATTAACACCAAGATTTATAGTGGAAACCCAATTTAGGAAAAACCACTTTGTAACATGCTACTATTATTTTCACTCTTCTAAAGTGAGCTCAGTAAAAAGCCAACCCTATCAAAGGTTACAATACAAACTATTAGGTGTGACCCAGTTAAAGGATTTCAATCACCCTGTTAAAAGTGAGCCTAGTCATAGGACTTACATACACTCCATTAGAATGCAACCTTGTTCCAAGGATTTAACATATGACTATTAATTCAACCTCTATTAAAAGGATTTTGACTGTTACAATGGTTAGAAAGTAGCAACAGTATTATCTGAAAAATATACAACTCACTTTTCAAATATCAAATCCAATTCTGTACACTAATGTTGGTTTATTGACTTTGAAACTTTTCCATTTCCATCTCTGATATGCTTAGAACTTTACTTCAAGCAATCACCACAATTCTCCTTTAGCATTTTCTACTTATTCAGTCAATAAAACTTTCTTCTTTCTGCATTCTCTATTCTCCATGTACATCCCTTTCAAAATGCTCAGGTTTCCTTATATTTTCCTCAATTAGGTTAACTCATCTTTTGCTGCTCAATCTCATTTGTAGATCTTAGGGTTAGGTTAGATTCATTGAATCTACCCACTTCATGTTCTTTGGCTCCTTTTCTATAATCATATCAAATCTCTTAAAGATTTGCAATAAAACATTTTACAATGCATTTAATACTTCCAAAGAATCAATAAATAAAGTCAACATGTTTTACATAATCCAAGAATTCAACAATGTCAGTTCCAAAATTAAATTCTCTTTAAATATAAAATTGTTGATGCTCAGTCAATACTGTGATTGTCCACTCGGTCTTCATGTAGAAAGCTTGGTCATTACTAAAACTATTTCCTCGGCTTACACTATCTTCCTTGGCAATTTACTGATGCTCGGTTGACACTATAATTTTTCTCGGCATATACTAACTCGGTTGACACTAACATCACTCAGCTTAAACATGATTTTTCCATTCTTTGCTCGGTTAAGCCTACTAGTTTAGTCTTCATTCTTACTAAGATAAACAATACATTATCTCATCATAGTGCAACATAGTCAAGTACACTTTGTAGTATCAAGATAACTCAACCTTTCCTTAGGTGCTATTTTTACCAACCTTGCTTAGCCCCTTAGCAACACTCAAATAGATATAGTACTTTCCTAAGTAGCAACAGTCTTACCAGTTAAGGTTTGACATCAATGACAATACAACAATTGTTACAATTGTAGTTTCCAACAATCTCCCTCTTTGGCATTGATGGCAACACCATATGATATCACCTAAATAACACATGGATTACCAAACAATCCAAAAACTTATATTTCCATCAAGAAATTATTTATAATATCCTTAGCTTCATTGTGATTCAGAATCTTATAAGCCTCACTTCTATGACTGTCAAAAGTATTCAGATCTCCCTCTATCCTGATTCTTCATTTCAGTTCATCACCCATTAGTTCATCAGTTCATCTCCCTCTTACTTTTCAGTATCATGTGTTATCATATCAGTTCATCTCTCTCTTTGACAAAAATGCCAAAGCAGTAACTAAAACATACATCCATCAGATGTAGAGAATATCTGTGCAGCTCAGTGTTTCTCCCTCTATCATCTTGCTTATGATTGATTCCTTGTCTTTTCTTCTCTTCACAACTCTAGGCCAGCCCTAAAGTGTGACAATCTTCTACATCAATTTGTCAAAGATTCTATTGTAGCACATTTGATGCAATGCACCTAGCTTGTCTAGACAACCTCAGTTAGGGGAAGAACCCCTAATTGACTTCTCAAATACTCATGAGCTTCTCTAGGTAAAGCTTTAGTGAATATGTATTCTAATTGTTCTTTTGTATTCACATATTCCATTCGGACTTCTTTATCTTGTACTAATTCTCTCAAGTAGTGATACTTGATTGCAATGTGCTTGGTCTTAGTGTGCATCACTAGATTCTTAGAAATATTGATAGCACTTGTGTTGTCACAAAAAATAACAATAGGTTCAGTGATTTCTTCTTTCATGCCTATCAACAATTGTTTTATCCATACCAAGTTTGAACAGTTTATTGCAGCAGCAACATACTCGGCCTTGGCAGTAGATTGGGAAATGCAATTTTGTTTCTTGCTTGTCCAGGAGACTAATCTTTGTCCAAGAAAGAAAGCTCCACCACTAGTACTCTTTTTGTCATCTACATTTACTGCCCAATAAGCATTTGTATAAACTCAGAGTTCAAATTTTTCATCCTTCTTATAATATAGACCATACTCAGCAGTTCCTTTCAAGTATCTCATAATTCTTTTCATAGCCATCATATGTATTTCCTTAGGATTGGCAGAGAATCTTTCCACAATCCCAACAACTAATGCAATATCTGGTCTACTATGTACAGTATACTACAATTTTCCAATCACGAATCTGTACAGAGTCTAATTTACTTTTGTAGCATCATCATTCTTAGATAACTTTTGTCCAGTAACCATGGGAGTTCCCACTGGTTTAGCATCTTCCATCCCAAAAGTTTTCAGTATTTCATTAACATACTTAGACTGTGTAATGAAAATTTCATTCTTCCTCTGATATACTTGTAAACCAACAAAGAATTTGATCTCACCAAACATACTCATTTCAAATTTAGTTTGCATTTCATTTGAGAAAATTTTAAATAATGTATCTTGTCCACCAAAAATAATGTCATCCACAAAAAAAATTTCCAACAGGATACCTTTACCTTCTTCATCCTTCATGTACAGATCGCTTGTGTCATTTGTTCTTTTAAATCCAATCTATATGAAGTAGTTGTGCAACCTCTCATACCATGCTCTGGGAGCTTACTTTAATCCATATAATGCTTTGTTCAATTTGTACACCATGTGTCCTCTATTTGGATCAATAAAACCTTCTAGTTGTTCTATGTAAACTTCTTCTTCTAGTATACCATTAAAAAATGCAGACTTGACATCCATTTGATATACCTTGAAATCTTTATAAGCAGCATATGCAAGTAGAGTTCTTACTCCTTCCAATCTAGCTATAGGGGCAAATGTCTCCCCATAATCTATTCCTTCTTCTTGTGTGTAGCCTTTGCATACCAGCCTAGCTTTGTTCCTATAACATTTTTGTTTTCAAGTCTCGGCACCAAAGTCCAAGTATCATTCTTCTCAATCTGGTCAATTTCTTCATTCATTGCTTGAATCCAGTCTTAATTCTCCAATGCTTCTCTAGTTGTCTTCGGTTCAAATTCACATAGTAGACATGTTGGATCCTTAGTCTTACTTCTGGTCTGGATTCCAATATCTTTGTCTCCAATTATCTATTCAAGCTTATGATGTCTTCTTACATATTTTGCCAAAATAGGTTCAACTATTCTCTCCTCTATTTCATCATGTTCCTCAATAAGATTGTCATATTCAACTTCAGAATACTCAACAACCTCTTCCTGATACTCAACAACATTTTCTTGTAGCTCGGCATGTTCTTGTTCTCTCTCGGCACTATTTTCTTGATGCTCGATAACTTCTGTCTGTTGCTCAGAATTGCTTACCTGAGACTCGGCATCAGGTGCAAGTCTTTTACTTGCCTCTTCTTCTTCTTCAATGTATACAAAAGATCTATAATCTTCTGGTTCTCTTTTGCTATCAGCTTCATTTCTTTCTGCATACTCATCAATGTTGACATTCACACTTTCCACATTTTTGTTAGTGTTAGAGTTCAAACACTTATAAGCTTTACTTTTTGTGGAGTACCCTAGGAATATGCCTTCATCATTCTTAGCATCAAAATTTCCATTCCTAGTGTCTTTTAATATATAGCACTTACTTGCAAAGATTCTAAAGTATTTAACACTTGGTGCATGCCCATGTCATAGTTCATAGGGTGTTAGATTTGTACCTTTCTTGATCTGTACCTGGTTAAGAGTGTAGACAGTAGTGCTTATAGCTTCTTTCCAATATTTTTGTGCCACATTCTTTGCAATCATTAATGTCCTTGCACAATCCAAGATAGATATGTTTCTCCTTTCTGCTATACCATTCTGTGGAGGTGTTCTAGGTGCAAACATCTGTCTTTTAATTCCTCTATCATTGCAAAATAGATTAAATTCATTTGATGTAAATTCTCCACCTCGGGCAGATCTAAGACATTTCAGGTTCCTACCTATCTCCTTTTCAACCTTATCCAAATACCACTTAAAGAATTGAAAAGCTTCAGATTTTTCTCTTAGAAACATCACATGCATCATCCTAGTATGATCATCAACAAATAAGATAAAGTATCTAGCACCATAGTAACTTTGTACACCCATAGGTCCAAAAAGGTCAGTATGAACCAAATCTAAAATGTTTTCAGAAGTAAAGGATTTGCTCTTGAAACTTGACTTTGTCATTTTTCCTAACTGGCATTCCTTGCACATCACATTCTCAGGTTTCTTCAATCTAGGTAGACCTCTTACCTTTTTCTTCTTACTTATCTCTACCATATTGTCAAAGTTAACATGACACATCCTTTTATGCCATAACCAAATATCATCAAGTTGTGCAATTAAACATGTTTCTTTAGATAGGTCAAGATAGAACAAATTACCTCTAGTCTGATCACCATTTCCAATCAGTTCTCTAGTAGCATTAAATATTTTAGCTTGCTTGTGATGAAATTCCACTCAGTAACAAGTTTTGTTAAGCTGAGAAACACTTAACAGATTGTAATTAAGACCTTCAACCCAATATGCATTTTCACAAGATATCTTATTAGTCAGTTTAATCAAACCTTTTCCTCTAATAGGAAATGGTACATAATTACCAAATTTTACACTTTTACCTCTGTAATGATGTAAGGTCTCAAACTTATTTTTGTCACTAGTCATGTGATGTGAACAGCCACTATCAATAATCCATTTATCATTCTTGTTCACATAGGATATCAATGCAATTTTCTCATCCTCATCAGATTCATCTTTCATTGCAACATAGACTACCTCAATTTTAAAATCATCACTATTAGTGTCAGTCTCTTTTTCAACAATGTAACAAGATTTCTTACCTTTTCCCTTGTAGTCTTTGTTACAACAGTAGCTTCTGTCATCTTTTCTATCTTTGTGTTTTCTTTTCCTTTCATCATCTTTATCCTTCCTGTCAGGACATCTAGCAGCTATATGACCAACTTTATTACATGCAAAACATATAATAGGGAGTTTACCTTTATACTTTCCTTTTCCCCTTCTCAGTCTTCTAGCCATAAGAGCTTCTAGATCTTTTAGGTCTTCATCAGAAGTGTCACTGTCACTTTCACTATCACTTTCACTTTCACTTGCACTGATGCATCTTTCTTTTTCTTTCTTTGGCTTATTCAGAACTAGTTGTGACTTAAAAGCAGATTCAACATTTCCAATGCTTCCAACAGTGAAATTATCATAGTTAGAGAGTTCAAAAGTAGTCAGCTTACCAACCAAACTTTCCAAAGTAAGCACATTAGCAGAGTTACATCTAGATTCCTGAATAGCTAAGATCTTAATAGCATATATAAGACGCAGGGTTCTTAGTACTTTTCCAATTATAGTTTCATCATCAATAGCCCCATTTTCTCCTCTAATAGCATTCACAACTTCTTTTATTCTACCACAATATTGTATAATGTTTTCACCTTCTTGCATTCTCATTTCATCAAACTTACCTCTAAGACTCTCACCCTTTGCTTTCAGCACATTCAAGTCACCACCATAGATCCTTACAAGAGTGTCCCACATATCCTTAGCAGTTGTGCATTCCTTAATGTCCTTGAATTCTGGATAGCTTAGGGCAGATGCAATTTCCAACATTGCCTGATTATGTTCTTGCTTAGCTCTCATTTCTTCGGCAGTCAAAGGTGCAACAGGTGAGACATAACTGTTCTCAATGTAGTACTTTGTAGAGTCACCAATACCAACTAGATGCAGCTTCATCAAGCTTTTCCATGCGGGGAATTTTTCCTTGTTCAGCTTCGGTACCTCCTTCTTATACATCCTAATCATTTGCTTCAAGCCCCTTTAAACTTGATTTCTGTCAACATTAATAATAAGAAACAAATCTCTGATACCAATTGTTAATATGATTTAGAACAATAAAGAGGGGGGTTGAATCAATTGTTCTTAGGTCCTGATGTATAAAACAATCTCAAAAACTTATCCTTAAATCAGATCCAATAACCAAAACAAACTCGGTCATCACTAATTCAATAATAGAAACATCTAACAATGCAGTCCACTACCCAGTTGTAACTTAACTTGCAAAACATAGTAATGTTCAAACCAAAACATTCACACAAGTATTAACACTAGGATTTATAGTGGAAACCCAATTTTGGAAAAACCACTTTGTAACATGCTACTATTATTTTCACTCTTCTAAAGTGAGCTCGGTAAAAAGCCAACCCTGTCAAAGGTTACAATACACACTGTCAGGTGTGACCGGGTTAAAGGATTTCAATCACCCTGTTAAAAGTGAGCCTAGTCATAGGACTTACATATGCTCCATTAGAATGCAACCTTGTTCAAAGGATTTAACATATGACTATTAATTCAACCTCTGTTAAAAGGATTTTGACTGTTACAATGGTTAGAAAGTAGCAGCAGTATTATCTGAAAAATATACAACTCACTTTGCTAATATCAGATCTGATTCTATACACTAATGCTGGTTTACTGACTTTGAAACTTTGTCATTTCCATCTATGATCTGCTCAGAACTTTACTTCAAGCAATCACCATAATTCTCCTTCAGCCTTTTCTACTTATTCAGTCAATAAAACTTTCTTCTTTCAGCATTCTCTATTCTCCATGTACATCCATATCAAAATGCTCAGGTTCCCTTATATTTTCCTCAATTAGGTTAACTCATCTTTTGCCACTCAATCTCATTCGTAGATCGTAGGGTTAGGTCAGATTCATTGAATCTACCTACTTCATGTTCTTCGGCTCCTTTTCTATAATCATATCAAATATCTTAAAGATTTGCAATAAAACATTTTACAATGCATTTAATACTTCCAAAGAATCAATAAATAAAGTCAACACATTTTACATAATCCAAGAATTCAACAATGTCAGCTCCAAAATTAAATTCTCTTTAAATATAAAATTGCTGATGCTTGGTCAATACTGTGATTGTCTACTTGGTCTTCATGTAGAAAGCTCGGTCATTACTAAAACTATTTCCTCGGCTTACACTGTCTTCTTCAGCAATTTACTGATGCTTGGTCAACACTATAATTTTGCTTGGCATATACTAACTCGGTTGACACTAACATCACTTGGCTTAAACATGATTTTTTCATTCTTTGCTCGGTTAAGCCTACCAGTTTAGTCTTCAGTCTTACTAAGATAAACAATACATTATCTCATCATAGTGCAACATAGTCAAGTACACTTTGTAGTATCAAGATAACTCAACCTTTCCTTAGGTGCTATTTTTACCAACCTTGCTTAGCCCCTTATCAACACTCAAATAGATATAGTACTTTCCTAAGTAGCAATAGTCTTACCAGTTAAGGTTTGACATCAATGACAATACAACAATTGTTACAATTGCAGTTTCCAATAGGATAAATTAGGATGGTAGGATCTTGAATCAGATGAATTGGGATGATAGGATCTTGAATGAGAGGAATTGGGATGATAGGATCTTGGATTGGAGGAATTTGGATGATAGGATCTTAGTTTAGTTTAATGGATATTTCAACATGCTTTTGGACAAGATCTTGACTTGATAGGATTGGTGTAGATAGAGTGATGGAGGATGCATGGATGGACTCTTCAGGTGGAGTGGATGGAAGGATGTGAGATTCTACAATTGTGATGGCAGGAAGAAGGGTGAACTCTTTAGATGGTATGGATGAAAGGATGGGAGATTCTGCAATTGTGATGGCAAGAAAAAAGGTGAACTTATGAGGCTCATTGGATGTGGCTTGGATAATGCTGGGAGGAGGAGATTGTTAATATGATTTAGAACAATAGAGAGGGGGGGGTGAATCAGTTTTTCTCAGGTCTAGATGTATAAAATAAACTTTAAACTCTTCAACAAATCAGATCTAATAACCAACACCTACTCGGTCATTACTGATTGCATAACAAAAACATATAACAGTGCAGTCCACTTATCCGATATCATCTAACTTATAGAAAACAAAAATGTTCAAACCAAAACATTCACACAAGTATCAACACTAGGATTCATAGTGGAAACCCAGTTTGGGAAAAACCACTTTGTAACATTTTACTATTATGTTCACTCTTCTAAAGTGAGCTCAGTGAAAAGCCAACCCTATCAAAGGTTACAAACACACTGTCAGGTGTGACCCGGTTAAAGGATTTAAACCACTCTATTAAAAGTGTGCCTTATTATAGGACTTACATACACTCCATTAGAATGCAACCTTGTTCAAAGGATTTATACCTATGACTATTAGGTCAACCTTTGTTAAAAGGATTTTGACTATTGCAATGGTTAGAAAGTAGCAGTAATATTGATCTGAAAAAACATACAACTCACTTTGTAAATATCAGATCTAATTCCATACACATATGTTGGCTTACTGACTATGAACCTTTTCCATCTCCATCACTGATCTTCTTGGAACCCTCTTCAAGCAATCACAACACTTTTCCTTCAGCCTTCTCTGCTTAGACAGTCAATAACATCAACAATACTTCCAGCATCCACTTCTCTTCTATTCAACCTCTCGCTTAGGTTTCCTTAATACTACCTCTCTTAGGTCAATACATCTTTTGTTGCTTAATCTCCTTCATAGATCTTAGGGTTAGGTCAGATTCACTGAATCCATCCTACATTATGTTCTTATGCTATCCTTCTAGAAATATCTCGAATCTCTTAAAGATTTATAATAAAAAAATTTACAGTACATTAAATGCTTTCATACAATCAATAAATAAAGACAACATGTTTTACATAATCCAATAATTCAACGATGTCAGCTAGAAATATGAATTCTTCCTCAAATGAAAAATACTGACACTCAGTCAATACTGTGTTCAACTTCTCGGTGTTCTCTGGAAAGCTCAGTTACCACATAAATTGTTTCCTTGGCTAACACTGTCTTCCTCAGTAATTAACTGGTGTTCGGTCAACACTAATTTTACTTGGCATATACTAGCTCAATCGACACAAACAACACTCGTCTTAAACTAGATTTCTTCACTTTTGCTTGGTTAAGCCTACTAGTTTAGTCTTCATTCTTACTTAGATAAACAATACATTGTCTTATCATTGTGCCACATAATCAAGTAATCATTGAAGTATCAAGAAAACTCAACCTTTCCTTAGGTGATGTTGTTACCAACCTTGCCTATCCCCTTAGCAACACTCAAATAGATATAGTACTTTCTTAAATAGCAATAGTTTTACCAGTTAAGGTTTGACATCAATGACAATACAACAATTGCTTCAATTACAGTTTCCAACAATCTCCCTCTTTGGCATTGATGGCAACACCATATGAATATCACATGAATTACCAACCAATCCAAAAACTTATATGTCCATCAGAAAAAAAATTATAATATCCTTAGCTTCATTCTGATACAGAATCAATTAGCCATGCTTGATCATCCACTGAATTTCTCCCACTATCTTGATCTACTCATTTTGTGTATTTATTTGTGATCATCTCCCTCTTTGACAAAAATGCCAAAGCAGCAACAAAAAACATACATCCTGTAGATGTAGATATCATCCTTTCAATGCAGTAATAATATTTCTCCCTCTGTCATCTTGCTTATGATTGTTTCTTGACTTTGTTGTGCTTTTCACAACTCTAGGCTGCTCCTAAAGTGTGACCTTTTTTCTGCATCAATTTGTTAGATGTTCTTTGCAGCATATTTGATGCAGTGCTCCTAGCTTGACTAGGCAACCTCAGTTAGGGGAAGGACCCCTAATTGACTTCTCATGTATTCATGAGCTTCTTTAGGTAAAGCTTCAGTGAATATATCTACTAATTGTTCCTTTGTATTCACATATTCCATGTGGACCTCTTTATCTTGTACCAGTTCTCTCAAGTAATGATACTTGATGGCAATGTGTTTGGTCTTTGTGTGCATCACTGGATTTTTAGAGATGTTGATAGCACTTGTGTTGTCACAGAAGATGACAACAGGTTCAGTGATTTCTTATTTCATGCCTACTACTTTATCCATATCAAATTTGAACAATTCACAACTACAACCACATACTCAGCTTCAGCAGTAGATTGGGAAATGCAATTTTGTTTCTTTCTTGTCCAGGAAACTAATCTTTGTCCAAGAAAGAAAGATCCTCCACTAGTTCTCTTTCTATCATCTACATTTCCTACCCAATCAGCATCTGTATACACTCTCAGTTCAAATTTGTCATGCTTCTTATAGTACAATCCATAGTCAGCAGTTCCCTTTAAATATCTCATGATTCTTTTAACCACCATTATGTGAGTTTCCTTAGGATTGGCAGAGAATCTTTCCACAATCCCAACAACTAATGCAATATCTGGTCTACTATGTACAACATATTGTAGATTTTTTATCATAGATCTATACAAAGTCTGGTTAACTTCTACAACATCATCATTTTTAGACAACTTCTATCCAGTAGCCATGGGAGTACTTACTAGCCTTGAATCTTCCATACCAAAGGTTTTTACTATCTCATGAACATATTTAGACTGGGTGATGAAAATTCCTTTCTCCATCTGATATACTTGCAACCCAACAAAAAATTTGATCTCCCCAAACATACTCATTTTAAATTCAGTTTGCATTTCATTTGAAAATTTCCTGCTAATTTCTACTAGATTATCAAAGTTAACATGACATAGTCGCTTATGCCATAACCAAATATCATCAAGTTCTGTAATTATACATGTTTCTTCAAATAGATCTAGATAGAACAAATTACCTCTTGTTTGTTCTCCACTTCCAATCAGTTCACCAGTGGCATCAAATATTTTGGCCTTCCTGTGATGAAATTCCACTCGGTAGCCAGTGCCATTAAGCTGTGCAACACTCAACAGATTATAGTTAAGACCCTCAACCCAATAAGAATTTTTACAAGTGATCTTATTAGTCAACTTAATTAATCATTTTCCTCTAACACGACATGGTGCATCATTACCAAATTTCACACTCCTACCTTTATAATGATTTAAGGTATCAAACTTACTCTTATCTCCAGTCATATGATGTAAACAACCACTGTCAATAATCCATTTATCATTCTTATTCACATAAGATATCAATGCAATTTTCTCATCCTCATCAGATTCATCTTTCATTGCAACATAGACAACCTCAATTTCAAAATCATCACTATTAGTGTCAGTCTCTTCTTTGGAAATGTAGTAGGATTTCTTACCTTTCCATTTGTAGTCCTTGTATCATCAGTAACCTCTATCTTCTCTTTTATCTTTGTGCTTGTTGTCTCTTTCTTTATCCTTATTATCCCTATCAGGACATCTAGAAGCTATATGACCAACTTTATTACATGAAAAACATATAATAGGGAGTTTACCTTTGTACCTTCCTTTTCCCCTTTTCAGTCTTCTAGCCATAAGAGCTTCTAGATCCTCAAGTTCTTCATCAGATGTGCCACTATCTCTATCACTTTCACTTTCACTTTCACTGATGCATCTTTCTTTTTCCTTCTTTGACTTATTCAGAACCATTTTTGACTTAAAAGTAGATTCAATACTACCAACAGTGAAGTTATCATAGATAGAAAGTTCAAAAGAAGTAAGCTTACCAACCAAACTTTCTAAAGTAAGAGAATTAGGAGAGTTACATCTAGATTCCTGAATTGCAGAGATTTTAATTGCATAGAGAGGACGCAGAGTTCTCAATACTTTTCCTATTACAGTTTCATCCTCAATAGTTCCATTTGCTCCTCTAATAGCATTTACAACTTTTATTCTACCACAATATTGTGCAATATTCTCACCTTCTTGCATTCTCATTTCATCAAATTTACCTCTTAGGCTCTTGGCTTTGGCTCTCAACATATTTACATCACCTCCATAAATGTTTGCAAGGGTGTCCCACATTTTCTTTGTAGTACTGCAGTCTTTGATGTCTTCAAATTCTGAATAACTTAGGGTAGACACAATCTCCAACTTGCTTGGTTTTGCTCTTGATTAGCTTTCATTTCCTCGGTAGTTAGAGGTGCAACAGGTGTGAAATAGTCATGCTCAATGTAATACTATGCAGAATCATCAATGCCAACCAAATGTAGCTTCATCAAGCTTTGCCATGCAGGAAATTTTTCCTTATTCAACTTTGGTACCTCCTTATACATCTTGATCATTTGCTTCAAGTACCTTCAAACTTGTTCTCTATAAGCACCAACAGCTCTGATACCAATTGTTAATATGATTTAGAACAATAGAGAGGGGGGGGGGTGAATCAGTTGTTCTCAGGTCCAGATGTATAAAACAAACTTTAAACTCTTCAACAAATTAGATCTAATAACCAACACCTACTCAGTCATTACTGATTGCATAACAAAAACATATAACAGTGCAATCCACTTATCCAATAGCATCTAACTTGTAAAACACAGAAATGTTCAAATGAAAACATTCACACAAGTATCAACACCAGGATTTATAGTGGAAACCCAATTTGGGAAAAACCACTTTGTAACATGTTACTATTATGTTCACTCTTCTAAAGTGAGCTCGGTGAAAAGCCAACCCTATCAAAGGTTACAAACACACTATTAGGTGTAACCTGGTTAAAGGATTTAAACCACTCTGTTAAAAGTGTGCCTTGTTATAGGACTTACATACACTCCATTAGAATGCAACCTTGTTCAAAGGATTTATACCTATGACTGTTAGGTCAACCTCTGTTAAAAGGATTTTGACTATTACAATGGTTAGAAAGTAGCATTAATATTGATATAAGAAACATACAACTCACTTTGCAAATATCAGATCCAATTCTGTACACATATGCTAGCTTACTGACTGTGAACCTTTTCCATCTCCATCACTGATCTACTTGGAACCCTCTTCAAGCAATCACAACACTTCTCCTTCAGCCTTCTCTGCTTAGACATTCAATAACATCAACAATACTTCCAACATCCACTTCTCTTCTATTCAACCTCTCGCTTAGGTTTCCTTAATACTAACTCTTTTAGGTCAATACATCTTTTGCCACTTAATCTCCTTCATAGATCTTAGGGTTAGGTCAGACTCATTGAATCCTTCCTACATTATGTTCTTCGGCTATCCTTCTAGAAATATTTTGAATCTCTTAAAGATTTATAATAAAACATTTTACAGTGCATTAAATGCTTTCATACAATCAATAAATAAAGTCAACACATTTTACATAATCCAAGAATTCAACGATGTTGGCTGGAAATCTAAATTCTTCCTCAAATGAAAAATACTAACGCTCGATCAATATTGTGTTCAACTTCTTGGTCTTCTCTAGAAAGCTTGGTCACCACATAAACTGTTTCCTCGGCTAACACTGTCTTCCTCAAAAATTAACTGGTGTTCGATCAACACTAATTTTACTCAACATATACTAGCTCAGTCGACACAAACAACACTCAGCTTAAACTAGATTTCTTCATTTTGCTCAGTTAAGCCTACCAGTTTAGTCTTCATTCTTACTTAGATAAACAATACATTGTCTTATCATTGTGCCACATAATCAAGTACTCATTGAAGTATCAAGAAAACTCAACCTTTCCTTAGGTGTTGTTGTTACCAACCTTGCCTATCCCCTTAGTAACACTCAAATAGATATAGTACTTTCTTAAATAGCAATAGTCTTAACAGTTAAGGTTTGACATCAATGACAATACAACAATTGCTTCAATTGTAGTTTCCAACAGAGATGTGGATGGGAATTGGATGGAGTCAACATATGGAAGGGACTAACTGATGCTAGGAGATGGAAGAGGATCAATAAATGGGATTTATGGAAGAAGGATAATGGATGGGGGTGATGGAAGAGGAATGATGGATGAAGGATGTGGATGGTCATCATCACCTGATGCTTTGCATGAGGGAGTGAGATGACATGGCTTATCAACATTAGGAAAGGGATTTATCATTGGTTTCTTTGTGAAACTCCTTGGAGACTTTAGTGATGGAGGTTGAGGTGAAGGATTATAATGTGTATAAGATGGAGAGCTAGAATATTCCTCACATGAAGGTGGGGTGGAAGATTGTGAACTTTCTTGAGGGGATGATGGTGCTGAAGAGGAATTTGAGGATGGCGTGACTAGATAGTTCACATAGGTAGGCATAGAGGAATCTTGTGAATTGTTTTGGCTAACTGATGGGCTAGGGATGATGGATTGAGGTATGGGATATGAACGAGATTAAGGGATGCATTCTTCTTGTAAAAGAGGATTTGAAGCAATGTAGGCAATAATAGAAGATTCTTGATTTAGATAGGATATAGTGGATGATGGATCAAGATAGGATGGAGGGTCAGGGTAATGAATTGGAAGACTAGGATCTTGGATTTGAAAATGGGTTGGAGGATAAGGAGATGGAGGATTTGGATAAGGGATGTAACTAGTAGGGTTGATGTGAAAGGATGGTGTTTGGGATATGACCATAGAAGGAGATGGATGTATGAAGGATGCATATAGAGGATATGTAGGCTCAAGATAAGAAGGTGTGGATGAATAAGATAGTGGATTTCCCTTGTCAAAGGTAGGATAAGAATAACTAGTGGATATGCATAAAGGCATGATGGGATAGTTTGGAGGAAAGATTGGATCATGGGGGATGTTTGGAGCAATCTTACTAAGGTTTTCAAAATATTCATCATGATCAACAAGACTTTCATCATCATTAGGATAGGATGGAGGAATGATTGGATTCTAGAGGATGTTTGGAGGAAGCCTTCTAAGGTTTTCAAAGTTCTCATCATGATCAATAAGACTTTCATCATCATTGAGATAGGATGGAATAAGAGAAGAGACATAATAACCAAACTCATCATAATAGTTTTGAGACATGCTAACTTACGGATGAGTTGGATAGGGATGAAGGATGAAGATGGATTGGAAGATTGACAAGATCAAACTAGGATTGGATTTGGTTCAAGACAAGAGGAAAGACTGACTCTAGAGGTAGACAAAAAGGGGATGAAGGATGACCAAGATGACTCTGCTAACCTAGGATATGTGGAAAGGAGGACAAGAATGGATGGGGAAGATGCTAGATGACAAGAAGACCATGATTAGGAGACTTAGGATGACAAGATTTTTGAAAGCTTGGATGACTTCTAGATTTTGGAGGACTAGATTGACATGGAAAAAGATTTGGTGTGTAGAACTCTTCGTTTGTGTATGTTCAATAGATATTTTTCACTGAGCCTTTGTTAAGAATACTCCCAAGAGATAAATGAGAGGGGGGGTGAATCAATTATCTACAAGTTTCAATTCTTTATCCAATTAAGTATACTTAAACATTAAGCATAAACATAATGAAAGAACACTTGAACACAACACCAATATTTTGGTTATGGGGAAACCCAAATAGGTAAAAACCTTGGTGGGAATTGACACCTAATAATAAACTGCACTAGTGTATAATGATCCTTTTTAGAAGATCTTACAACCCTGTTAGGAGTTGATCTTTACAATGCAATAAGTACAGTGGCCTACTCAAAGGTCAGACCCTATTAGGATTCTTTTATGATTGACCCTATTAGGGGTGAGGACGCACTATCTAAGAGCTCACTACTCAAAGGGGTGAAGGCTGCAACCTTCTGAATAATAGATACACACTATATCTAGATCTTGGTGAACTATGATGTAGACCTATTGTCTTGATCAGTTCCAATGAATAGCATATACTCTTTACTTGGCCACATAGACCTTCTGCTGATGGCTCAACACTTCGCACTCTCTATTCTGCTCTTCTCTTTCAACTCTGAACCATGTATTTAGCAATCACAAATGACTGCCTATAAATATCTTCTCTCTAAATGATATAATCAATTTGGCCTCTTAGAACCACCTTAAAATCATATTAGAGAAACAATAACACTCTCTAATAATATTTATGTCATCTCTACTAAGCACACAACACAATATGGGACCTCTCCAAATTAATAGGGTGTAGATGCACACTACATACTGTCAGCTCTACCAGATTAACTGATACTTTCCACTCAGGTTGAATTACGTCATGTACTCTTAACCAAACCTTCTTAACTCTTCTCTAATCACTTATCCAAGCATGCATACCAAAATGATAGGTGCAACTCCTGTACCAATATAATCTTTGTCAGCTCTTCTGGATAAACATAGGAAACTATAACTGGTGAATAGCAACTGCATAACTTCACTTCTACTACACATTAGACTCTACATCCATGAATAGAGAAACACTAACATGTCTCCATCACATATCTAAAGTTGCAAGGCTCCATGACAACTATACGAACAATCACACACAGAACACTGCCTATAACTCTGTCAGGAACACTACTGACACAAGCTGCTACATAACTGTATGTACTAATAATTAACTTTTGGATCCATGATATCACGCTGATAACATGTCCATGCTACATATACTCAAAGCTTATTGCATAAGTCTTATATGCATGCTACTTACCATATGTTGTCATCAATGACAAACATACAGTTAACACTGGCTTTCGAGCAAATCTCCAATAATCTCCCCCTTTGGCATTGATGGCAACATATGGAATGAAAAACACCACCAATCCAAATGACCAATTATTTTATAACATTCTCCATTTCCTCATCAAAACTCCCCCAAGGATGAATCCTCCATCTACTGAAATATTCTTTAATATTCTCCATTTCCTCAACTAAATTGCTTCCATGACTGAATACTACTCCCTCTTGTTGCTATATATTACTCCTTAATTTTGTATGTACTCCCCCTTTAATGTTGTTTTTCATGACTATATTCTACTCCCCCTTTGACATCAATGGCAAAGGGCACAAAACATTTAAGCACCAGTACTACTCTTGAAGTAGAGTAGTCAACCATCCATCAGTCACTGAGGATTGATGCTCTTTCCATTTTCTCTAAGCAGAATCAAGGAAGGGAATTACTCCCAGCTTCTCCCTAAGATACTCAAAAGTATCCTTTGGTAAGGGCTTTTTGAATATATCTGCTAGCTGATCCTTTTTAATCACATAATCCAATTTGACTTCTTTCTCTACCACTTTCTCTCTTAGGAAGTGATACTTAATCTCTATGTGCTTTGTCTTTTCATGCATCATAGGATTCTTTGACATGTTGATAGTGCTAGTGTTATCACAATGAATAACAATAGGATAATCAATCTAAATTCCAAAATCCTTTATCATCTATTTGATCCAAACAATTGTAGAATAGTTCCAGGCTACTGCAACATACTTTTCTTCTACTGTTGACTAAGAAATACAATTCTTCTTCTTACTTATCCAAGTGACAAGCCTATCACCAAGAAATACTGCTCCTCCTAATGTACTCTTTCTATCATCCACACATCCTGCCCAATCTGCATCTATATATACATGAAGCTCAACATTATCTGAGTTAGGATACCATAGACCATAATCTATAGTACCTTGCAGATATTTGAATATTCTCTTTACTGCCATGAGGTGACTTTGTTTAGGCTCTGCTACAAATCTTCCAACTATGCCAACTACATTAGAAATATCAGGTCTAGTTTGAGTAAGATATATGAGTTTACCAATCATAGACTTGTACAATGTTGTATCTACTGCTAGAGAATCATCTTCTTTTGTAAGATTGCATCTTGTTATCATAAGTGTACCCACTGGCTTACAATCATCCAGCTTGAAATTTTTCAACATCTCTTTCACATATTTAGACTGATTAATGAAAATTCATTTCTCTGTTTGCTACACATTTAATCCCAAAAAGTATTTGAGAGGTCCAATCATGCTCATCTCAAACTCGCTCTGCATCTCCTTAGCAAATTATGCACTAAGTTTGTCATTACCCCCAAAGATAATGTCATTAACAAATATAGCTACAAGTAGTAAGCCTTCAGATGTCTCTTTGATAAACAGATTACAATCTGCTACTCCTTTCTTGAATCCATTTTTTGTTAGATATCCATCAAGTCTCTCATACCAAGCTCTAGGCGCTTGCTTAAGTCCATATAGGACTTTCTTCAATATGCATACCATATCAGGCTTGTCTGATAGGGTGAATCCTTCTGGCTACTCAATGTATACTTCTTCCTTTAATTCTTCATTCAAGAATGCTGACTTAACATCCATTTGATAAACTTTGAATTTTTTGAATGTTGCATAAGCTAGAAACAACTTAATAGGTTCTAATCTTCTCATAGGTGTAAATGTGTCTAAATAATCAATACCTTCTCTTTGTGCATATCCTTTATATACTAACCTTGCTTTATTCCTCACTAATGTACCATCTTCATTCATCTTGTTTCTGAATATCCACTTTTTTCCAATCACATTCTTATCACTGGGTCTTGGGACCAGTTCCCAAGTATCATTCTTAATAATCTAATCTATTTCTTCTTTCATAGCATCATGCCAATCTGAATCATTACATGCATCTTCAACACTTAAAGGTTTAATCTGAGATATTAAACATACCGCTTCATTTCTTGCTGAACTCTTTGCTTTTGATCTTGTTGTGACTTTTTTGCTCTAATCTCCAATGATGTCATCTTTAGAGTGATATCTAGATGTATACTTTGGAACTTTAGGTGATACTGACTCATCTTCCTTCTGAGTTTCTTCTTCACTTGTTTCAGGGTCATTGAATAATACAGCAATATTATCAAACATCTCTTCAACAACTGTCTTACTAGTGGAAGGAATGGGTTCTTCTTGAATCATAGGTGAATAATCATGATATTGTTCTTGAACCATAAAATTTTCATCAATCTTAATATGAGCACTTTTAATGATCTTCTTCAGTCTCAAATTAAAACATCTATAAGCTTTTCTTTTAGTAAAGTAACCAAGGAAAATACCTTCATCGCTTCTTGCATCAAACTTTCCTATTGCTTCATCCATCTTGATGTAGTACATGCTTCCAAAGATTTTGAAGTATTTTACTATGGGAACATTACCAAACCATAGCTCATAAGGTGTCTTGTCCGTGCTAGGCCTCAATTGTATTCTATTGAAGGTATAGACTGTTGTGTTGACTGCATCTCTCCAATAGGTGTGTGTAATATTTCCTTCAATCATGATGGTGCACGATGTATCAAGGATGATCCTATTCCTTCTCTCTACAATCCCATTCTGTTGAGGAGTTCTAGGTGCACTCAATTGTCTCTTTATGCCATGTTCTTTGTAGTACTCGTAGAATCTATCAAAGGTGAATTATCCTCCTCTATCTAATCTTAGACACTTTATCTTTAGTCTAGATTCATTCTCAACCTTAGCTTTGAATATTTTGAACTTCTCAAATGCTTCTGACTTGTCTTTCAAGAATGCAACCCACATCATTCTAGAATAATCATCAACAAACAAAATGAAATACCTTTCACCATGATATGATCTTGTTTGAGTTGGTCCACATAGGTCTATATGAATTAGATTCAACTTGTTCTCTATTGAATTATTCTTGCTTCTAAATGAATTCCTCACATGCTTTCCCATCACACATTCCCTATAAATAGTATCAATTGGATTTTCTATGCTAGGTAGATCTCTTACTGCTTTTACATTTCTTATCTTTACTATGTTATCAAAATTGATATGACATAGTCTTTTATGCCATAGCCAACTGTCATCTACTTTAGCAACAAAACAACTTGCTTCTAAATTAAGCTGAAAAACATTACCTTTAGTCTTTGAACCCAATGCAATCATTACACCATCCTTGTTGTTAATGATGCACTTGTTTTCTTTGAACTCCAATCTATAACCTTTTTCAAGCAACTTTCCAACACTAAGAAGGTTATACTGCAAACAATCTACATAAAGGACATCATCAGTGTTGTTCTTTCCATCCAATATGATAGCTCCTCTACCAATGATAGGTTTAGGAGTGTTGTCTCCAAATCTAACCATACAACCATTTTATTTGTCTAGATGAACAAATCTTCCTTTATCACCTGTCATGTGATGTGAACAACCGCTATCTATAATCCAATCTATCCTTATGTTTGCTTGTGAAATCAATGCTAGCTCTTGTTCCTTTTTCTCATCTTCATGATCCATCTCATCATACATCTTTTCCATAATAGCGATGAATCCAATTTCATCTTCAACTGAATCATCATCAGAAACTCCATCACCAGCATAGTAACATTCTTTTGTATACTTAGGCTTGTAGTTAGTTCTGAATTTCTTAACTCTTGTAGGATACTTAGATGCAAAGTGACCAATCTTATTACATGAGAAAAATTTGAAAGGTAACTAACCTTCATACGTTCCTTTTCCTTTTCTTTCTTTCTTAGCAATCATAGCAATAATATCATCTATCTCTTTATCTTCATCTTCATCATCAAGATTACCAGAAGTGTTTAAAGATTTCTTATCATGGACTGATGCTTTGAAGGCTGTCTCACTTTTAGGCTCTATCTTCAATCTTAAAATCTCAAAAGTTGAAATTTTACTGATCAAGGTCTCTCCCTTGAAATTTTTTGTAAGTTTCATGGTCTCATCAAGGATGGTGATCTTGTTTTCATACTCTACTGTAAGAGTAGTCATCAACTTATCCATAATGTCTTCCTCTGAGATCTCTCCACCATTGTTCCTGATTCCAGCAACTGCTTCATTAATCCTTTGGTTGTAAGCTCTAATGTTCTCTTTGGGTAGCATCTGTAATGCATTGAATCTTTTCTTCTAAGTCTTTCTGTGCACATTCTTTGCTTGTGTATCTCCTTCAAACATGTCTTTTAGGTGTTTCCATATCTTGTAGGTTGTGTCTACTTTCTTTAACTCTGAAAACTCACTATTAGATAAGGCACTGATAAGGACTTCTTTGGTTATTGCATTTTGATGGAACAAATCCTTTTGCTTTCTAATAGCATCATCCTTTACAAGATCTTCTAGATAGGGGATCTTAATATCTTTGATAGCTACTTCAAAAGCAATGCACTGCAAATGTGTCACCATTTTGTTCTTCCAATCAGGATAGTTCTCTCCATCAAACTTAGGACTGTCTTTTCTAAAGAATGCCATCTGATCAACCTCAAGCTGTTAAAATTTCTCTCTAAGGCACTTGGCTCTGATACCAATTGTTAGGAATAGTCCCAAGAGATAACTGAGAGGGGGGGGGTGAATCAGTTATCTACAAGTTTCAATTCTTTATCCAATTAAGTATACTTAAACATTAAGCATAAACAAAATGAAAGAACACTTGAACACAACACCAATATTTTGGTTACGAGGAAACTCAAATAGGTAAAAACCCCAGTGGGAATTGACACCCACTAATAAACTGCACTAGTGTATAATGATCCTTGTTAGAATATCTTACAACCCTATTAGGAGTTGATCTTTTCAATGCAATAAGTATAGTGACCTGGTCAAAGGTCAGACCCTATTAGGAGTCTTTTATGATTGACCCTGTTAGGGGTGAGGATGCACTATTCGAGAGATCACTACTCAAAGGGGTGAAGGCTGCAACCTTCTGAATAACGAATACACACTATATCTGGATCTTGGTGAACTATGATGTAGACCTGTTGTCTTGATCAGTTCCAATGAATAGCATATACTCTTTACTTGGTCACATAGACCTTCTACTGATGGCTCAACACTTCGCACTCTCTGCTCTGCTCCTCTCTTTCAACTTTGAACCATGTATTTAGCAATCACAAATGACTGCCTATAAATATCTTCTCTCTAAATGATATAATCAAGTCAGCCTATTAGAACCACCTTGAAATCATATTAGAGAAACAATAACACTCTCCAATAACATTTATGTCAGCTCTACTAAGCACACAACATAATCTGGGACCTATCCAAATTAATAGGATGTAGATGCACACTACATACTGTCAGCTCTACCAAATTAACTGATACTTTCTCCTCAAGCTGAATTACATCATGCACTCTTAACCAAACCTTCTTAACTCTTCTCTAATCACTAATCCAAGCACACATATCGAAATGATAGGTGCAACTCCTGTACCAATATAATCTCTGTCATCTCTTTTGGATAAACATAGGAAACTGTAACTGGTGAATAGCGACTACATAACTTCACTTCTACTGCACATCAGACTCTACGTCCATGAATGGAGAAGCACTAAAATGTCTCCATCACATATCCAAAGGTGCAAGGCTCCATTATAACTATATGGACAATCACACACTGAACACTGCTTGTAACTCTATCAGAAACATTGCTGACACAAGCTGCTACATAACTGTCTATACTAATAATTAAATTTTGTGTCCATGATATCATGCTACATATACTCAAATCTTATTGCATAAGTCTTCTATGCATGCTACTTACTATATGTTTTCATTAATGAAAAACATACAGTTAGCACTGGCTTGCTGGAAAATCTCCAACAGTCTGTAACTTCAAAAGCACATCAAGCAAGAACTACCTAAAAGTCAGGCTAGTATCAAAATCTTTGCCCATATTTTGATATCCCAAAAAGGAATATAGATGGTGAATAATCTTAAGGTGATCTAGGAAATAACTTGGATTGGCCCTTGTACAAAAATTTTGATACCTTTTGGAGTAGATTGGGAAGCCTCTGATTTAACAAGTATCTAATTTGGTCTATGGTGTCCTCCCAATTGGTTTGTACGCATGTGACTCACTTAAGAGCCTAGTTGACCATGCCGAAATAGTAAGGATATTCACCTACCTCGGGCTACCATCAACATACATCACCCGAGCTTGAGGGAATGAAGTGAGGGTTTTCTCAATGCTTTATTTCTATACCAGTCGGGAAAGTAATGGTTTGAGGTCATTCTCTAAAGAGGAAGCATTTTTCTATTTGGACATGCCTCTCTAGAAGTAGAACAAATGAACTTGTCCAAGTTCAATTTGTTTTACATCGCTTATGCTAACAATGATTTGCAGATTGAAAAAAAACTCCTAGAAGCACACCATGAAGAGTTCTTTGCCAAATTGATTTTGTGATTTTAAAATGAAGACTTGCAAACACATATGTTTAAGTTTTTTATTTGTTCATTCTTTGAAAACAAGAAGAGATACTACAATTTTTTTACCTTTTGCATTCAAGATTGTGTTTGTCTTTTAGGATCCCAGATTGAACTTTTTGAAAACAAATAAAATGATTTGCTTCCAATTTAGGGCAGTCAAGATTTTATTTTTTTTAGGACTCTAAAAATGAATTTTGATTTGACTTTGATTTCTTAGGGACATTCAATATTTTGTGCTTTAGAATTCAGTCTTAGGCCCAAAAAAGAGGTGTTCCTAGATTGCCTTATGAAAGCATGAAACTTTCAAAACATTCAAGATTTTGCAAAAGAAGTTGTTTTTAACCAAGAAAAATTCATTAGGATTTATTTAGGAACATTTAGGATGGTTTAGGATTGATTAGGAAATTATTAGGAATGAGATGCAGCATTGGTCCTTTTTAAGCACTGAAATTTTGAAGTGTTCCTACTTTGCATGAAAGACCCTAAAACACTTAGATTTGAATGCATGAAGTTATTTTTAGCCAAAAGAAAGATATTAGGAGTGATTTTTATTGCTTTAGGATTGATTAGGAATTATTAGGATTGTTTAGAAATAATTAGGAAATGTTTAGGAAAGATTTGTAGTTTGTTCCATTTAAGGTATTCAAGAGTGAATAGAAGTTCGTTTTAAGCCAAATAAATGAAGTTTTTAGATTCGTAAACATTAAAGAAGGTTCATGAGCCTTAAGGATTTGGTGTTTTGGTGATTAAATTGGCCTCCTAGAAGTACCTACAAGAGCATTGGGTTAGAAATTACAAGTTTGAATCCTAGGGTCACTAGGATCCCCAAACAGGCCCAAAAAGTCAGTAAAAATCAAGTTTAGGGCTTCATAAAAGCCCTCTTCTTCTCATATGACAATAAATACCAAGGATTTTTTTTAGGTTACAGTTTCATGTGACACTTCATAAGTTACCATATGCCAATACCTTACTACCCATACAACACTTGAGCTAGAAAGTGGAAAATAGCTCAAAATACAAGCAAAAAGGCCCAAATGACAATATACATGAACTCATATGACATATGGGGAGTTACCATATGAAAATTCATGCCATTGATGGAATTTTTTATGACACTACAACAAAAATTATCTGGGATGCTTCAAAAATTAAGTTTTTTGGCCAAAAAACCCTAAAAAATGCAGTTTAGAAGGCTTGTGGAGTCCCACTGGGCGTGCCAAAATGTGATCAGTGAAAACCTAACCTGTTAAAAAAAATAATAGACATTAAAACATTATTCCTAAAAACATATTCATATCATATAGTAAAAACAATTTTCCTGATACCTCATATAGAGCTTAAACAGGAGCACCCTATCACTGTTTGATTTGCTCTCGATTTAGGGATGTGGGTGTGCTCTCAAAATAATAGGATCATATCCAAAATGCAGATTAGGAAGTCTTAGGATAAAAAAGGGACCATGAGAACCCCATAGTGGCACAGAATCAAGTGTAGAACACCTGATTTTCCCCTAGAGCCCCAAGGAGCCTAATCAAGCTAAAATGTAGATTGAGCTAAGAATGATTATGCTAAGATTGATTTTATCCAAATATGAAAGTGATGTGATGAAGATGATATGAAAATCAATGAATTAAACTAGGTTAATCCATTTAGGCTAAGCTAGTGTGAGTTAGAAACATGAAAAACATGAAGGAATCTAACAATTAGGATTTAAGCTAAGATGATCTAGAAGTAAATTAGCATAATAACTATGCATGAATGATAAAAACTAAGATAATAATTTTCTCTTGGAAGGAGTATTTATAGGATTTTGGCCAAGGCCTTGAGTTAGGAATGGGAGTTAGGGTTAGAGTGAGGATTAGGGGTAGAGTTTGGGGTTGAGTTAGAGGTATGGTCAAGGGGATGAGGGTTAAGGGTTGCTCACACATATGTTAGCAACACTAGGGAGTGTGCCTAGGGAACCAATGTGGAAGAGGATACATGGGCTTCATTAAGAGGTTTTAAGAGCCTTAATGAGGCTGTAAGGAGTCATTAATGAGTTTGTAAGGCTCATTAACGAGGGGGTTTGACCAAAAGTCAAAGGAGGGTGGATTAGACTAAGAGGGTTAGGAATCACCTTCTAAACAGGTTTAAGATGAGATTAGGAAAGGGGAGATAGGTTTAGGGTTTTCTAGAAGTTTCTAGGGTTTTTAGGTTTTAAATAAATAATTCATTTATTTAAAGGGTCGTGACACTCAATTTATCAAATGATTAATAAATTGGAGGGAAAATCATTTAAATTTGATTTAAATGTTTTTGGGAGGGATTATTTAATTAAATTTTTTTAATTAAAATAGGAGAGGATAATGGCATAAAAACTAATTAATTAATGATGATGTCATCAGGGGTTTCTGCAAAATAAAATATTTTTATTTGGCAAAGGCATTTTAGGTGTCTACAAAACCAAATGTGGATGCAAACCTCAAGCACTTAAAAATCTTCCCTTGATTTGTAGGTTTGTCCAAGATTGGATATGTCCTCAAAGACTCATGCTCAAGCTTCAATGGTTTGGGAGGATTTTGGAATTATGAGGGTATGGATGTGGTTTTTAACTCTCAAATGGATATATAACAATGCATAAAAGGTGGATGATTTGTGAAGAGAAGAGGTCTCAATTTATAGGCAAGAGGAGAGGTGATTGAATAGTCAAGACGCAAACACGAGGAAGGCTCAAGATGTATTTGAGAGAGAGCACATGGATTGTGCTTTCTCAAATGCCTCTCATTGTGACAAGTGTCACAATGGAAGAGGTTGGAAGGTGTGGGGGAATGTGATCATTTTGGGAGATGTGAGTGGGGACAAAAGTGTAAGAGGGAGATGGTGTAAGGAGTGTGTAAGAGAATTTAAGGTTGACATGAGGTGAGGGAATTGGGGGATGTGAGGATGTGACATGAGGGTTGACTTGGGTTGGGTTAGGATTTCTTGATCCATAGATTATGATTGTGCAAATGTTTAGGGAGTGATTAGGCTTGGATTAGGAGGCAAGTGGGAGAATTAGGAGGATGTGGTGAGAGGAGAGAGAATGAGTAGAGGGTTGGATTAGCTAATCATGGGTCATTAGCTAATTAAGGGTGATTAGTATGTGTGAATAGGTTGGGTTGAGTAGGAACTCAAGGTTAGGTTTTTGGGATTGGTTAGGTTAGGGATTAAAGTTACAAAATAGGAAGAAAGGGGGATTATGAATTAATTTAAATAGATGAACATATTTATTTAAATTAATAGAGGAAGATGGTTTTAATTAATTATCAGACTATGGGTTGTCATTTAGATAATTAATTGAACCATATTTAAAAATAAAATTAATTATCTAGGGGATGACATAAATCAATTAAATAATTAATATTTAATTAATAAATGCCCTAGGAGAGAACTAAATAAGATTACTTAATTACATAATTAGATTTAGGTGTCTACAGTTGGGTATGTGAATGGGTTCTCTACCCAACATGCAAATAAGATAATGTTATGGAAAGAACTTGTGGATAATTATTATAAAAATAAGGATGATTGGCATAGTAGGTGGTTAACTTCAGTTGGGTGGATTCTAATACTGAAAGTAGTTATCTCTACAATACCCATGTTCTCAACGTTGTGCTTATATATTCCTAAAAATCTAGTTAAGGTGATAGGACAAAGGATAAGGAAATTTTTCTGGAATGGGGTAAGTGAAGAAGATAAGATGCCTCTTTTAGCTTGGAATAAGATATGTAGATCTAAGGAGGTGGGGGTGGGGGAAGGTCTATGTGATTGTTAAAAGATGAATGAAGCCTTGGGGGTGAAGTTGGTGTGGAATATTTACACCTATTCAAATTCGTTATGGGTAAGGATATTGAAAGAAAATTATTTGGATTCAATGGAGAATCGAAGGATTCCCACAATTCAGGATCCTCCAAGAGGATTTTCTATTTGGAACTTCATTATTATGTTTAGGCCTATTATTATAAGATATCATATTACTTGGCATATAGGGAATGGTGTGGCTACAAAATTTTGGGAAGATTCATGGGGTGGTCTTCCATCTTTGAAGTATAGTGATGATTTGCAGTTTTTAAGGAATTTTTTGACTGTTAGATGGGGTGATAGGGTTGTTGATTATGTGGAGCAATAAGAAGGTCCATGGGGAAAGGAGTGGGTGTGGAAGAGAGTGGATTTTATGGACTTGGACCATTATCATATGGATAAGATGAATGCAATTCTTAGGAGTAGGAAGATTATGTTGAAAGAGAAAAAGGATAGGGTGATGTGGTGTGGGGCTATCTCAGGAAACTATTCTATTAAAATTGGGTATCAATTCTTGGATAGGGAGGTGCATTAGAGTTTTGAGGCTAAAAGATTATGTTGGCACAAAGATTGTTTACCAAAAGCAGGGATGTATGCATGGTTGGTTGTAAGGGGTAGAATATTAACAGGAGAAAGAAGAAAGAGGCTTGGTTTTGCAGGCCCTACCAAATGTGTAATGTGTGAAGAAGATGAAAAAAATAATAGATCACTTATTAGTGTAGTGTAATATGGTGTGAGGTCCTAGCCCGACCCATCTTAGCCAAGCTGACATTTTCACACATGGTCTATCTTGATGATATACTATTTTGAGATAATAGACTTATTTTGATAGTGACTTCATATCATTGGACATTATGAAAGGATTTTTACATGATTATGTGGATGATGATGTGACGCAAGCATAGAGTAGGAGGGGCCAAGGAATGGCACACCCAACTTGAACCACCTTTCTCAACAACACACGGAAGCAACAACAACACAGTGGGAGAGAGAAAATGCAAGATCATTCATAGATTACTTCAAATTGATTCATACATGTTGGGTTGTAAGGCCTTCCCAGTTATGGCCATATATTACAATGAAATATAGAAGTCCTCAAACATGTGAGGATCTACGAACAATGTCAATCTTCTATCTTCTATCCTAAAAACTCCCTCCTAAACTCTAACCAAACAACTACATTTATACAAGAGGCTACCAAGCTGAGTCAGCCTTCAGATCCACAATCAATAGAAGAAATGGTTAGATATGGGACCACATGCTTTCCAATGATGGATACTAGCATTAAATTTGTGACCCAAAATCAATGCACAAGTCGGCCTCAACAGAAACTCAAAATAAACTACTCGGTAAGCAAGGATGACTAAGCAACAGACAAGCATCGTCGAGCACTAGTGAAACAACTGACCACCTAGGAGATAACCAACCACAGCTGGTAACCAAAGGAAACCAACCAACTATCGAGCCAACTTAGTCAAAGAAGGAACCGAGCAACACAGAAAACTTCAAAATCTTTTTGGTGACACGAGATTACCAAGGACCCAAGATGCTCCTGCATCAGACACCTGGGGTTATTTGAAAATGATTCTCCAAATCATTTAGTAGGTATGATCTGAGCTGCATCCAACTCAAATTGTGAAATCCATGAACTGTCTTCAATCGTTTTGTTCTTCCACTTTACCAGAAATTCCATATATTATTTACTCTTGTACTTCTGCCAACTCTCTACCCCAAAATCTTCTCAACTTCTTCATTTTGTTTCTTAGGATATTCAATCGGTACTACCATGTCTTCTTCGGGTTCATGAAACTCATATAAATCAGCAATGTTTAATATAGGTGATAAATGTTTAATATAGGTGATATATCCATGTCATCAGGTAACTCAACTTCATATGCATTTCCACTGTCAAATTTTCTCAAAATCTTGCAAGGTCCAAACTTCTTCATCTTCAGCTTCCCATATGTTCCAATAGGAAATCTATCTTTTTTCAAATGAACCATCACTTCATCACCAACATCAAAAGTCTTATGTCTTCTTGATCTATTAGCTCTGTCTTTGTATTTCTGATTACTCTTTTCTAGTTTCAGCTTTACATCTTCATGCAATGTCTTCATGTATTCAACAAATTTTTCTCCTTCAACACTTCTCTTTCTTTCATCATCAATGTCTCTCAAATCAGATATACCTCTCGGCTGTATGCCATTCACAATCTCAAATGGTGTTTTTCCAATACTCCTATTCACTAAATTATTGTATGCAAACTCTGCTTGTGCCAACATAGAATCCCAATTACCAGGTGTGTCTCCAACTAAACATCTCAAAAGATTTCCCAAACTTCTATTCACAACCTCTATCTATCCATTGGTTTGTGGGTGAAATGTAGAACTATATTTCAACTCGGTACCCAACTTTCTCTGAAGAGTCTTCCAAAAGTATCCAAAAAATTTACTATCTTGATCAGAGATAATACTCCTCGGTAATCCATGCAATCTGACAATTTCCTTGAAGAAAAGATCTGCTACATGTACTACATCTGATGTCTTTCTACAAGGTATAAAATGTGCCATTTTATAAAATCTATCCACAACAACAAATATAGAATCATTATATCTTACTATCTTCGGTAAGCCAAGAACAAAATCCATATTGATGTCAATCCAAGGTTTCTCAGGTACAACAATCGGAGTATAAAATCTAATATTCTGACTGACTCCTTTTCCAACTTGACAAACTCCACAACTTTTCACAAATTTCTAAACATCTTTATACAACTGAGGCCAAAATTATTTCTCCTTAAGCAAACTCCATGTTTTATCAACACCAAAATATCCAGCCAAACCACCACTATGGTATACACAACTGAATACCTTTAAATAACATACCTCCTTGCATAAAATATTCATCCCATTTAGTACTTTGCTGATCTTGAATAGGTGCTCTGCACTTTCTCCACAGCTCAGAAAAATTAGGATCAAATTCATAAGAATCTCTCATGTCATCAAAGCCTAGAATTCCAATTTTCATCTCGGTCATCAAAGATCTCCTCCTCAATGCATCAACAACTCGGTTAGTGACTCCACTCTTATGCTTTATCACAAATGTATAACTCTGCAAATACTCAACCCATTTCATATGTCTCTGATTCAACTTATTATGACTACCCAAATATTGTAAAGCCTTATGACTAGTATACAACACAAATTCACTCGATATCAAATAATGTCTCCATTTCTTCAATTCTTGAACAATAGCATAGAATTCTTGATCATACACAAAATATTTCCTTTTTGCATCATTCAACTTTTCACTAAAGAAAAGCAACAGGTTTACCTTCTTGACTCAACACAACTCCAATTGCACTTCCAATTGCATCACATTCCACTTGAAATACCTTATTGAAATCAGGCAATGCCAAAATAGGCAATTCAACAACCTTCTGCTTTAGAATCTCAAAACTTTTATCAGCTCCATGTGTCCACTTGAATTCTCTTTTGTCTCCTCTCATAGTCTCAGTCATAGCATTACAAATTGAACTGAAATTCCTTATGAACTTTTGGTAAAAACTTTCCAAACCATGAAATGATCTTACCTCACTAGCATTCATAGGTGTAGGCCAATTCAAAATAGCTTCAACCTTTTTAGGATCCATTTTCAAACCATCAGTTGAAATCACAAATCCCAAATACACAATCTCCTCTTTCATGAATGAACACTTTTTCAAATTTATCAACAACTTTTCTTCTTTCAATCTCTGCAAAACTTGTCTAACATGCAACAAATGTTCTTCTCTAGTCTTACTGAATATCAGAATATCATCAAGATATACAATCACAAACTTACCCAAGAATTTCTTCAAAACTTCATTCATCAGCCTCATAAAAGTACTCGGTGCATTAGTTAAACCAAAAGGCATAACCAACCACTCATACAAACCTTTTTTTGTCTTGAAAGTAGTCTTCCATTCATCACCTTCTCTGATTCTGATATGATGATACCCACTTTTCAAATCAATCTTGGTAAAATACTTTGCTCCAGTCAAACTATCTATTATTTCATCCATTCTCGGTATAGGAAACCTATACTTCATTGTTATCTTGTTGATTTCTTTGGAATCAGTACACATTCACCTTTCTCCATTCTTCTTTAGTGCCAATACCATAGGTACTACATGAGGGCTCAAACTTTCTCTAATCAAACCTTTCTCTAGCAACTCTTGAATTTGTCGGTTCAATTCTTGATTCTCAGTAGGTTTCAACCAATGAGGTGCCTTGTTCGGTAAACTAGCTCCAGGGATTAGATCCATACAATGATCAATGCTTCTTTTCAATGGAAAACCATCAAGTACATTATAAAAAATGATTTCAAAAGACTCGATGAGTAATTTATCAATCTCCTCAAGGATACTATCCTCTATTTTCTTACTCAGTTTGTTAGGAATCACAACAAAACATACATCATTTCTCTTCAAATCCTTAACAAAATTTCTTCCTTCCATCAAGAAAACATTCATAGATATGCAAACATTACTAATAGGTTCTTCCATCAAAGGCAACAAGATTTGTTTCTTTCCATCAGCCACAATAGTATACTTATGCAATCTCCCAGCATATATAGCATGTCTATCATATTGCCAAGGTCTACCCAACAAAATATGACAAGAATCCATAGGCATGATATCACATAACACCTTATCATAGTACTTTCCAATCTTCAAATTCACATAACATTGTTCACTTACCAGGAGTGTATGCTCATCTTTGATCCATGAAATCTGATAGGGCTTTAGATGTTTCAACCTTTCCAATTACAACTTTGTGACCATCTCTTCAGATGCCAGATTCTCTGAGCTACCATTGTTAATAATTACCTTCCAAACTTTGTCAAAAACTCTACATCTGGTCTTGAACAAACTTTTCCTTACCGGATCTTCCTTTTTACTTTCATTCCAAAGTTCTCTTCTTACCATCAAATTATTTTCCTTCTCAAGTTCATTCGGTGATTCTTCTTGCACCAAAGCATTCCTATTGTTACCAACCTTCTTACTTACATGTGTACACTCAAATGATCTATATCCTTCTTCTCCACAATTGTAACAAGTTCCTCAGAAACTTCCTCTATTATAACCACCTCAGTAGTTACTACCTCTGCCTCTAGATGAACTTTCAGCTTTCCACTCGGTCTTGCCTTTATCCAGAGTTGTCTTTTCTGGTTCAGATCTACTATTTTCACCATAAGATCTACCTCTTCCTCTATGGAATCTACCACCTCTTTCTCTTTTTCTTTTCTCATGTATCTTGTTCAATTTCTCCTCAGCTTTCAATATAAATTGATAAGCCTCTTCAATGTTCTCCAATTTGACCAAACTGATTTCTTCTTGGATGGAAACTCTCAAACCATTCAGGTATCTAGCAATTCTTTCCACATCATCTTCATCATGTCCAGATCTGATATCTTATCTATAGAATTCCTTAGTATAATCCTTTATCGAGCTATCTTTCTACCTTAGACTTTTCATTCACCTAACTAGGTTAATCTAATAATCACAAGGTAAGAACTTTCCTTTCAATTTATTCACCATTTTACTCCATACCTTGATTTTGTCTTTGTCTTTCCTCTTTTTGTCTAGCTGCACATGTTCCCACCATAAGGATGCATGAATTTTCAACTTTGTACTTGCAATTTTCACTTTCTTATCTTCAGTTACATTTTCATACTCAAAATACTTCTCCATCTCTGTGATCCAATCCACCAATTCATCAGAATCCAACTTTCCACCATACTCAGGAGGATTAAAGTGTGGTTTAGACTCCAGACTTTTCAAAGCCTTCAAGAATCTTTCCTCACACTGATCCATCACAGGTGCAAGTTCTACATCACCTTGTTCTACCTCAACTTCATCATCACTAACATCCTCAAGATGTCTTCCTCTTCTCTAGGCTATTTCAATAGCTTCCAATCTAGCAGCAATTTGTCTCAACTTGTCTGCCAATCCTAGATCCACATCTCACCTCCCATGAACCATCTTGAAAACCCTCTGCAACTACAGGTCAGATCACAATCTGCTACCCCACAAAAATTCACCTAGGGCTTCACAAGAAGGAACCTTCAAATCTAGATTCGCAAACCTAGATCCAAATCTAACCTGGCTTTGATATCACCTGATGCAAGCACAGGATAGGAGGGGCCAAGGAATGGCACACCCAACCTGAACCACTTGGTTCAACAACATGCACAAGCAAGAACAACATACTGGGAGAGAGAAAATTCAAGATCATTCATAGATTACTTCAAATTGATTCATACATGTTGGGTTGTAACGTCTTCCCAGTTATGGCCAGATATTACAATGAAATACAGAAGTCCTCAAACATGTGAGGATCTGCGAACAATCTCAATCTTCTATCTTCTATCCCAAAAACTCCCTCCTAAACTCTAACCAAACAACTACATTTATACAAGAGGCTACCGAATTGAGTCAACCTTCAGATCCATAATCAATAGAAGAAATAGTTAGATCTGGGACCATGCGCTTCCTAATGATGGATACCAACATCAAATATGTGACCCAAAATCAATGCACAAGTCAGCATCAACAGAAACTCAAAATAAACTACTCGGTAAGCAAGGATGACTGAGCAACAGACAAGCATTGTCGAGTGCTAGTGAAACAACCAACCACCTAGGAGATAACCGACCACACTTGGTAACCAAAGGAAACTGACCAACTACCGAGCCAACTCGGTCAAAGCAGGAACCGAGAAACACAGACAAACTTCAAAATCTTTTTGGTGACACGGGATTGCCAAGGACCCGAGATGCTCCTGCATCATGATGTTAGATGTATCTTTATATGCTTATGTTAGATTCATCCTGATTTTATGATATAGAAGGATAATTGAATTTTGAATTCTGCATTTTGATTTACACTAACTTATGAAATAGGAATTGAGATGGATAAGATGTTGATTTCCTTATGAATTGATTATGCATATGATTTAGGGTTACTTGTGAAAGTTTAAATTGAAATTACATATGATGCTTATGGAAATAGGTTACAATATTATTTATGCATATGATGAAATTGTGAAATATAGTTTGCTAGTGTATACATGAATGAATGATAGCATAGATCCTGCTTTTCTTTATAAATGAATGTATATGTGGTGATTTTATGAGATACTGATAATCTGATTGAGTGTGTAGGGTTATGACCATGGTTTTAAATGTGGAGAAATAAGGATGGATCAATGTGAAAATTGTAAAAGGCCAAGGTTAACTCTATGAGGAGAATGACCTCGTTGTTATGTGTTTTATTTCGTATATGTAATGTATGAATGTATGGTAACTTTCAATTGTATATATTTGCATAATTGGATGAAATATTATGTGTTAAATGTAATTGTGATAATCCATTTGGCATGCCATGTGTAAATTTGAGTGGGGTGATGTGTTTTAATGTTGTGTCACTTGACACTTGTTCATGTGTGTTGGCATGCCTAAGTGGATTGGTAAGATTTAACACTACCCTTGAGTCACTTTGTGAGTTCTTAGATGTGGTTACTTGTTTAGGAAACCAAGACTTGAGTCCCATCATGTCCATTTTCGTGAGTTAACTTCACATGAGTTTTTAGGAGGTTAAAAAGAGCCCCAGGGAGTGGTTAAGGTTAACTTTAGCTATCCCAATGTATGTACTTAGGTTTGCAGGTCAACTACTATCCATTTCAACTCCCAAAGCTTCCATATGACCTCTTAAAGAGTGCCTTCTTTGAGAGTGTTTAATTCTGGGTAGGGATTCAAGGTCATTCCTTCTCCCCATTTCTTGGTTTTCCTCTCATTCTCCAGTTAGGGACACGTGGTAAGGAAATTACTCCTCATTGGGAAGGGGGTAGAGTTGGGAAGAATGTTTTCCCTATTAGCGAAATTGGAGAAAAAGAGATCACACTTTTTTGCACTTGGATTTTGGGAAATTATTTTGGTAGAGACTTCTATCTTAGGAAGAGAATAGGAGAGAGGATTTGGAGGTGAAGAAAAAAATCTAAGGGAGGATTAGAGCTCTTCTAAAAAAACTACATTTTCATTCTTCCTTGGAAGGAGGTTAGTGCACCTATCATGTGGTTAAAAATTACTATGTTCATGTGAATTTTGTGGTTATGTAAATTTATTAGTATGTGCGTAGTGATGTGTTCAAGTTTGAATCTTGGTTCATGTCTTGTTTTTCTTTGGTTTTATTTTTGTGTATGTTTTGGGAGCACAAGGCATTTCTCACCCTTGGGAGGGAAGAGAGCCTTGAGGGGGAAGGGGTTAGAATGCCCTTTAGTGATGAGCCCTTCCTCATGGAGGAAGGTGATGTAGCATGGGTGTATGGGCACCATGCAGCCACATGTTGTTCTTTTCTTTGGGGTCACAAGGGAAGATGTTTGTGAGTTGTAAAGTGAGGAAATGTGAATTCATGAAGCAAGATTTGTGAAGTGAAAGTTTGTGCCTTGTGAAGGCTTTGTTATGTTATTGAGAAAACTAAATTTGTTTTTGTGGCTTTCTCCTTTTGGGTACACTTCCCACCTTCACCCACTTTGGATCCAAGGAGATCCTTTGTGTATGCCATGGGAATTGGGAGTTATGTTGTGATTTCATTTTGTTCATTGTTGTGTGTTTTTCCCTAGATTTTGGACATTACATTTTGGTATCAGAGCACAATTTCAACTCTAGGAACCTAAACCCATTGCATTTTCAACTCATTATTTGTTTCTACCCTAGTGTAGGATGCCTCTAGTCACGTGTAATGGTCACCAATGTGGGTAGAGAGCCAAGGGTGGCCGTGTGGCAATTGAGGGCATAGAGAAAGTAGTTGAGGGAGTAGGTGGTGAGCAGGGGCCTCCTCTTGTGCCACCACCAAATCCCAAAGAGGACATTCTCAATGCACTTCAGAATCTAGCGGGTATCACATGGATAGATTTCCTCTAGGAGGTGTTAGCACAAGTAAAAATTCCACGGTTGAATCATATTTTCTATTCCTCTGTAATTATTTTTCCATTTTCCTGGAAAAACCCTAGGCAAAAATTCAAATTCTAGTCGTTTGCATGAAAAACCCTAAGTGTGCCCTATGCTTTGTTCTAATTTCGCATTACTTTTTGGGCCACTTAAAACTGATAAATGCATGTGCATTAAATTTTTCACTCGGCGGTCTTTATTTTCCCTAAGTTTCCAAGCACCCAGCTTTATTTTTTCCTAAATCTGTCGGTGTAATTTTTCCTAAGTCTAGCACTTTAATATTTTCTAAATGTTCCGGCTTAAGTCTTTTCTTGGGCCCGGCTCTGACAGCATCTTGATCTAATGGTTGGCGTATCTTCACAAGCGATGTGTTAGAGGCTTGCGATCTTACGTTTGCCGTTGATCTTTCCTAATGACGTGGCGTTTCAAAGACGTGGGACCGTCTGACAGATTTGCACGGTTGGCAGTCTGTGATTGGTCCACATAATAATGAGGTGGAGCTTGTCAGTGGGGTCTATGTCAAATATTTTTGATTGATGGTCAACGTATGATCGCATGGAATATTCTTCCCCCATGCGATCTTACGCCCGTCGTCTGATTGAATGCCGAAGGGTAGTGGGTCCTGTGTCAGAGCTGACTTAGCAGAGGCAACGAATGGTATGATGACATGTGGTGATTTGCAGGCAGGCCGAGGGTTATCAAAGTTTTTTGGTGACTCAGACAAAATGTTTAGTGGGCTGATAAAAGTTTCCTCTGTGTTTGCTCATTCGCAAAATAACCTGGGGAAGTTCTAAATCTTTTAGCGGATACGCGAATGTCTATTCGCTAAATCTCCAAATAAATTAGTGAGGCCCTAAATTTCTCAGTGAACATGCAATTGTCTTTGGTTGCGTATTCGCTAAATGGGTCAAAGGGTTAAGGGTTAGCCAAGAATAGTGGGACCATCTGGTGATTCATAGCTGAGGTGTCATGTTGTGATTGGCTGAGTTGGAAAGGAATGTGGACACGTCAGTGGGCCTGAGAGATTCTAAAGGATCTAGAGATAGAAGGATCTAACGGCTATCTGATGTTCACGTAGAATCTTTTGAGGCTATGCGAACTTACGACAGTCATTCATTTTTAAAGTTTATGAAAAGTGGGTCCAATGTGCTGATTCATCACTGACATGCTTCTTTCTGATTGGTTCGAAGGTTTTTGATGATGTGGAAAGTGATTTTTTAAAGAGTTTTGTTGACTGTTGTGAGATTTTATGAGCCACCTGATCTGTCAGGAATAAGATGCATCGACGGTCACATTTTAAAGTTGAGTTGGTTACCATTTTTATTCAAATTCAAATATCCTGCAGGGTTTTGTTGGGGTTTTTGAACCAGTGAGTCATGTAAAATGAAGCGATGGCTGAGAATTTATTATTTCAGGATAGATTGCAGTTGGATAGTGAGATAATAAAATTAGATTTGTTGAAAAGGAGCCAAGGATAGCATTGAAGACATAAAGCACGTCGACTCAATTGCAGATATCTCACCTATTTTAGTAGTGTAGTTATTGTAAACCCTTTGGGGTTGTTGTAAAGTATTTTTAGGTTAATTTTTTGTAGCCCTAGAATGATCAATTGCTTGTTGCATCTCTTAGTATAAAGAGATTTTTCATGATCATTCTAAGAGATGGAAAAGTTCAGGTGTTAAAAAGATAGAAATTTCTAAAACCCTATCCTTTCAGTCAAGGATTGTAATTTTTGATATCATTTTATCAAACAATAGAGAAGAAATATAGGTTATCTTCATCTTGTAAGATTGCAATTCTGGATACTGTATGCATATGGTGAAAGGTTATACTTAATACAAACCTCAGATCTTTGCTCTCCTTTGCTCTATTCTTTGAATCTTTAAATCTTTGCATAAGGTTTATATGAATGTATTGGTGCTTTGAGTTCCAACCTAGGGTTAGATTAAATATTGTTCAAAGTGGGATATGTGTTCTTAGAGTTTATTTGAAGGATTCTCATAAGTAGGAAAGATTTGAAGCCCTTTATGTTTATGTCTAAAGACCAATTTTAGACACCATTTGTATCCATTCTTTTCCTTGATATCTTGCCCAATAGATAAGGCACTGGCCTATATTCTCCTATCTTTGTGTTGAGAAGAGTGATTCAAATCTTATAATCCCAAATCATTCAAATCATTACCAGTCCTTACTTTTATTTACATTTATGTATTGTCTTACCCAGTGATGGAGATTCAATGAACAATAGGTTCTTGTTTAGTACTTTCTCACTGTATCCATTTGTTGAAAGATCCAATAAAGAGATAAGGGGCAAAGTTAGAACTATCAGTCAGAGTTAATACTATTGGATCAGGTGCACCCGCCTTGGTTTTGTAGAGCCAGAAGCAGAAGAGGGTGGTCTTATCCCTATAGTTGGTCCAGTTGCTTATAGATTGCCCATATTTGGAGCTAACCATTCCTTAACATCCATCATAAGCATATTGGTATCTCATGGAGTGTAAAATGCTATCTAGGAACCAACAGAAGGCTAGCAAGTTGAGGCCTGAGAGAGGAGTAGGATTCCTCCTCCTAGACAAGTTGAGGATTAAGTAGATCATGAGGGTGATTCGGTTCACATGCTAGAGCCATTGCGGAGAGGGACCACTTCTACTTGGTGGAGGTAGGAGGAGTATAAGAGGCACCTGATCGTAGATACCCTCACATGGGAGACATTCCTTGAGAGATTTAAATCTTGGTAAATGTCAAAGCACTTCAAGCAGCACTATATCGACAAGTTCCATGACCTTCAGCAAAGAGGTCTTTCTGTAGCATAGTATTAGAGTAAGTTCCTTGAGCTCCTTCCCTATGTGGACTATATGAAGGAGGAGAAATTTTATGTCAACCGCTTTATTAGGGTGTTGAACTATGCTATTTCTGATAGGGTGTGGATGGTACCTCCAGGTGATTTACACTATACCATAGAGAGGGCCATGATTACTGACGAGATCCATAATAGGTCTCACGATGCACGGGATAGGTCACAAAACCATAATTTTGCACCATGGTCTTTTGGTTTCTAGAAATCCCACTAGAAGGGAAATCAAAAGCACTCCTTAGGGTCTTCTAGAGCACCTCAGTAGTAGCAGTAGCCTCAAAAGAGTTAGAGATAGAGACCTCCATAGGGAAAATAGGGCTCTAAGCCCAAGTGGTGGCATTCACAAGGTCCCAAACATGATCAGAGAGCTCAGACACAGTCATCAAGAGGTGGCTTCAATGGATCTAGTATGACAGGTGGACAACAAAAGTCTAGACCTCAAGAGGTTTAGATTCAAGCTAGAGGTCCATGTTACACTTGTGGTGCTATGGGGCACATTGCTAGAGATTGTCCTTTAGGTCATCTAGCTAGCAGTCAAAGGGTGACAACTTCATAGCCTATAGTAGGTAACATGGGCAAATCCCACCGAGTGTTTGCAGCGGTTGATAACCGCTAGGTTGAGCATCAGGCCATGGTTATTGAGGCCACAGGTAGGATTGGAGGTACTAGCATTTCTATTATTTTTTATTTAGGAGCTACTAAATCATTTATTACTCCTTTTATAGTGGAGCGTTGTGGGCTAGTGGCAGCTAGGTAGGATGTGAGTTGGGAGGTTGAGTTAGCCTCAAGTGCTAGGGTGTTAGTTAATTCCTTGGTGAGGGGATGTAAGTTACAGATTAGGGACATGACCACCATAGTTGACCTTCATATTACACCACTTGGATCCTATGATGTTGTTCTTGGCATGGACTGGCTTTATGCCCATAGTGCCAAGATGGATTGTAGGTAGGAGAAATTTGAGTGTGTGGATGATGTTCGTGTGCCCTTAGTTATCTCAGGAGTTCAGAGACCTATATCTCTTTGTATGATTTTCGCTATGCAGCTTAAGTGGTGCATGCGAAAGGGTTGTCAGTTGTTTTCCATCGCCATCACTGACAAAGAAGAGGAGGTAGAGAAGGAGACTTCCCTAGATGACCATCCCATTTTACAGAAGTTTGCAGATGTTTTTCCTTTGGAGCTACCTGGTATGCCACCACCTAGAGTAGTGGATTTTCACATTGATCTTGTGCCAGGAGCAGAGCCTGTATCTTGATCACCTTATAGGATGACTACCCATGATCTCAACAAGCTCAAGATTTAGTTGGAGGAGCTCTTGGAGAAAGGGCATATTCATCCTAGTGTATCACCATGGGGTGCACCTGTCATCTTCATTAAGAAGGACAAATCTCTTAGGTTATGTATGGATTATCGATAGTTGAATAAGGTGACCATCAAGAATTGATATCCACTTCCTAGGATAGATGATTTGTTTGATTAGATTTAGGGTGTCCATGTGTTCTCTAAGATTGACTTGAAGTCAGGGTACCACCAGTTGAGGATTGTGGAGAGCGATATCCACAAGACTGCATTTCATACACACTATGACCATTATGAGTTCACCGTGGTTCCTTTTGGAATCATGAATGCTCTAGCTGTATTCATGAGCCTCGTGAATGGAGTATTATGCTCATTCTTAGATAGATGTATGGTGGTGTTCTTGGATGATATTTTGATCTACTTGCGAGATGAGCATGAGCATGAGGAGCATTTGAGACAGGTCTTGCAGTGCTTGAGGGATAATCACTTGTTTGATAGTTTGTCGAAGTGTGTCATCTTCATATCAGAGGTTCATTACCTTGACCATTTGATATCAGGGGATGGGATCTCTATTGACCCATCTAAGATTAGAGAGATTATGGATTGGCCAAAACCTACTAGTGTGACCAAGGTCAGGAGTTTCATGGGTCTTGTAGGCTATTATAGATGGTTTTTTGAGGGATTCTCTAGAGTGGCTCATCCTATCACTTCCCTTCAGAGAAAGGGGAAGAAGTTTGAGTGGATAGAGAGGTGGGAGAGAGATTTTTAGGAGCTCAAGAGAGAACTCACTATAAAACCTATCCTAGCAGTACCAGATCCATCAGCAGACTTCGTAGTATGCACAAATGCATCATTCGATGGGATTGGAGTAGTCCTTATGCAGGGTGGTCAAGCTATTGCTTACAAGTCTAGGAAACTCAAGACTCACAAGCTTAACTACCATACACATGACCTAGAGCTAGCCACAGTGGTGCATGCTTGATGGCAACATTTTCTTTTGGGGCATCATTTTAAGCTTCATTCAGATCATCAAAGCTTGCAGTATATTTTTACTTAGTTGAATCTTAATGCTAGGCAAAGGAGGTGGATGGAGTTCCTTTGTGAGTATGAATTCAATGTTCATTACATCAAGGGTAAGGAGAACATGGTAGAAGATTCCTTGAGTAGGAGACATCGCGACCTTATAGCTATGATTACCAGCACAGATGTGAGAGGACGTTTATTGTAGCACTTGCATGATGATGGATTCTATTCTAAGGTTTGTCAGTTGGTTCAGGCTCAAAGGACCCTTGAGGGGAAGTTCTCAGATTAAATCCTAGAGACTTATGGTCTTCTTTGTCACAGAGGCCACATTTATGTACCTTCTTCTAGTGGATTGCATGACTTAATTGCTTGAGTCTCATAGAGCACCCTATGCAGTGCACCCTAGAGTTAATAAGTTACATGCAGATTTGAGACAGCTTTATTTGTGGTCGGGTATGAGGATGCACATTGCAGAGATTGTGGCTAGATGCTTGGAGTGTCAGAGAGTTAAGGCGGAGCACCGCCATCTAGGTGGGCTTCTTCAGCCGCATGAGGTACCTGAATGGAAGTGGGACATAATATCCATGGACTTTATTATTTGTCTTCCTATGTCATCTCATGGCCATGATGCTATTATGGTGATACTGGATAGGTTGACCAAGGTAGCCCACTTCTCACCTATTTGTAATACTTTCACAACACCTCGAGTGGCACAGGTTTTCTTGAGAGATATTATCAGACTTCATGGCATTCCTCGTATGATTATATCTGACAGAGATTCTCTCTTTACTTCATCTTTTTGGAGAGAGTTACAAACATCTTTGGGCACCAGGCTCAACTTCTACATAGCTTATCATCCAAAGATAGATGGTCAGACTGAGAGAGTCAACCACATGTTAAAGGACATGCTACACATGTATGTGATGGATGATCAGGTCATGTGGGAGGAATACCTACATCTAGTCGATTTTGCCCACAATAATGGGCATCATACATCATTAGGTATGCCTCCTTACCATGCCTTATATGGTAGACCTTGCAGGACACCTTTGAGTTGAGACAAGATTGAGGATAGAGTTTCTATTGGTCCAAAGTTAGTCAGATAGATGGAACAGCATGTAGATCTGATCAGGCAGCATCTTAGAGAGGCCTAGGATAGATAGAAGTATGCAGATGCTGGGAGGATTGATAGAGAGTATTTGGTTGGGGACAAAGTTTTCTTGAGAGTGTGGTCGCATAAGAGCCCAATCCATTTTGGAAAGGGTTCTTAGCTGGCACCTTGCTTTGTCGAACCTTTTGACATTTTGGAGAGGATAGGCCTAGCTACATACTGTTTAGCTTTGCCACCTATCCTGTCACACATCCACAATGTGTTTCATATTTTTGTTTTGAGGAAATATATTTATGATGAGTCTCATATCATTGATTAGGATGCTTTACAGGTGGAGTCAGACGGGCAACTAGCTTTGGAGCCCATTCGTATATTGGCACGAAGGACCTTGTCCCTTTGAGGCTAAGAGATGGATCAGGTTAGGGTTCAGTGGGATTTCTATGATGAGGTCACAATGTCTTGGGAGGACACAACATAAATGAGAGCTCAGTACCCCCATCTATTCGATGAACTCCAGGAGGAAGTTCATGCCTTAGGGGGAGGATGTGAGGTCCTACCCTGACCCATCTTAGCTCAGCTGACATTTTCACACATGGTCTATCTTGATGATATACTATTTTGAGATAATAGACTTATTTTGATATTGACTTCATATCATTGGAAATTATGCGAGGATTTCTACATGATTATGTGGATGATGATGTTAGCTTTATATGCTTATGTTAGATTCATCCTGATTTTATGATATAGAAGGATAATTGAATTTTGAATTCTGCATTTTGATTTAAACTAACTTATGAAATAGGAATTGAGATGGATAAGATGTTGACTTCCTTATGAATTGAGTCTGCATATGATTTAGGGTTACTTGTGAAAGTTTAAATTGAAATTACATATGATGCTTATGGAAATAGGTTACAATATTATTTATGCATATGATGAAATTGTGAAATGCAGTTTGCTAGTGTATACGTGAATGAATGATAGCATAGATCTTGCTTTTCTTTATATATGAATGTATATGTGGTGATTTCATGAGATACTGATAATTTGATCGAGTGTGCAGGGTTATGACCATGGTTTTAAATGCGGGGACACAAGGATGGATCAATGTGAAAACTATAAAAGGCCAAGGTTAACTCTATGAAGAGAATGACCTCATTTTTATGTGTTTTATTTTGTACGTGTGATGTATGAATGTATGGTAAATTGAAATTGTATATATTTGCATAATTAGATGAAATATTATGTGTTAAATGTAATTGTGATAATCCATTTGGCATGCCATGTGTAAATTTGAGTGGAGTGATGTATTTTTATGTTGTGTCACTTGACACTTATTCATGTGTGTTGGCATGACTAAGTGGATTGGTAAGATTTAACACTACCCTTGAGTCACTTTGTGAGTTCTTAGGTGTGGTTACTTGTTTAGGAAACCAAGACTTGAGTCCCATCATGTCCATTCTCATGAGTTAACTTCATATGAGTATTTGGGAGGTTTAAATGAGCCCTAGGGAGTGGTTAAGGTTAAATTTATCTATCCCAATGTATGTATTTAGGTTTGTAGGTCAACTTTTTTCCATTTCAACTCCCAAAGATTCCATATGACCTCTTAAAGAGTGCCTTCTTTGGGAGTGTTGAATTTTGGGTAGGGATTCAAGGGCATTCCTTCTCCTCATTTCTTGGTTTTCCTCTCATTCTCTAGTTAAGGACAAGTGGTAAGGAAACACTTTCCAAGGAAATTACTCCTCATTGGGAAGGGCGTAGAGTTGGGAAGAATGTTTTCCCTATTAGAAAAATTGGAGAAAAATATATCACACTTTTTTGCACTTGGATTTTGGGAAATTCTTTTGGTAGAGACTTCTAGCTTAGGAAGAGAATAGGGGAGAGGATTTGGAGGTGAAGAAAAAAAGCTAAGGAAGGATTAGAGATCTTCTACAAAAACTACATTTACATTGTTTCTTTGAAGGAGGTTAGTGCACCTATCATGGTTAAAAATTACTATGTTCATGTGAATTTTGTGGTTATGTAAATTTATGTAGTATGTGTGTAGTGAAGTGTTCAAGTTTGAATCTTGGTTCATGTCTTGTTTTTCTTTGGTTGTATTTTTGTGTATGGTTTGGGAGTGCAAGGCATTTCTCAACCTTGGGAGGGAAGAGAGCCTTGAGGGTGAAGGTTTTAGTTGGGAATGCCCTTTAGTGATGAGCCCTTCCTCATGGAGGAAGGTGATGTAGCATGGGTGTATGGGCACCATGCAGCCACATGTTGTTCTCTTCTTTGTGGCTCATAAGGGAAGATGTTTGTGAGTTGTATAGTGAGGAAATGTGAATTCATGAAGCAAGAGTTGTGAAGTGAAATTTTGTGCCCTGTGAAGGCTTTGTTATGTTATTGAGAAAATTGAATTTGTTTTTGTGGCTTTCTCCTTTTGGGTACACTTCCTACCTTCACCCATCTTGGATCTAAGGAGATCCTTTATGTATGCCATGGGAATTGGGAGTTATGTTGTGATTTCATGTTGTTCATTGTTGTGTGTTTTGCCCTAGATTTTGGGCATTACAAATGGCTACAACATGTTGGGATAATCTAAGGGAGAAGTTAGGATGGTAGGGACCTCTTTTAAATACTGTCAAATTAGTTTTTGAAGGATGGTCGACTATGCATGGTACATCTACACTCTCTACTATTTGGGAAGTAAGCTCTTCCTTAGTGGTATGAGAAATATGGAAGGAACATGATAGACACATCTTCTTGGATAAGAAGGAATCTCTTAAAATGTTTCTATGGTGATTGATCATTCGATTGAGGAGGCGATGAGTGTTGTAGAATATAAGAAACAATGCCTCCTTATTCCTTATACTAATATGGATAGGAATATTTAGAATGTATGGATAGGTATTAAAATAACTTCTTGGTCAGGATCAGTAATAGTTAAAAAGAAAAAATATAAAGGGAAGAAGGTGATATGGGAGAAACCAGAATTAGGATGGTTCAAAGTGAATTTTGATGGGGTTGCGAATGGGAATCTAGGTCCTTCAGGGATAGGGGCAATTATACAAGATTGGGAAGGTAAGGTTGTGTCATTTGTAGCTAAGCAATTGGAGGCAGGGACAAATAATGTTGCAGGGGTGAAGGCACCCATGATGGTAGTGGGTTTGGAAAAATCAATTGGGATTTGTAAGATCCATCTTGAAGGGGATTCTTTAATTATAACTTAGGCTATTATTAGGTTTACAACCAATGCATAAAATTTGTAGAACTACATTTGGTCTATCAATAAAGGGATGGAAGAGTTTAACATTTTTAAGGTGAGTCATGTTCGTAGGTAGGGTAATCATGAGGTGGATGTGTTATTGAAGTGGGAAGGAAGCTCTGGAGATGTCAAAAAATATAGAATGGAGGACTATAGGGGTGCAGTATAGATGCTTGTCTAATAAATAGTTATAAATAGAAATTGGTGTTTGAAGTGGATTATATTTGTCCTGAGTATAGGGAAATGGGTGCATCCTTTGAAGTTAGTTGATTATGGATAGATTCTCATATTGATGTAGAGAGATTAGTAATTATTGGGGATGTAAGTCATAAATATATTAACACTTTACAATGATTTTAGAATACCCAATAAAGGTGGAAGTTTTGAAATGACATAATAATTTGAATTGGAAGGTGATGATAGTGTAAGTGTGATGATTAATGAGTCAAGTATTTGGTTCCATGTGAATGAAGGATCACGTGAGTGAAGTGTCTTTTAAAGCTAGGTAAGACTGGAATTTATGTGTTAAAGTAGAGTTATTGTGTTGAGTGCAGAGTCAGTTTATTGCAAAGTTGAGTGTTGGTGTGGTGAAGTGGTGAGAAACTAAGACATAGAGGTGATATTCACTTTCTGCACCAAGAAATAGTAGAAATTACTCTTTGGGTTGGTGGAAGATCACATGATTAAGTTGTTATTGAAGTGCCCCTCAGAGTGGTGGTGGAAGCTATTCAAAAGATATTGGGAAGCCTTTTCAGGATGAGACCCATTGGTGGAAATTAAATGTGGATATCATTGCGATTCTTTTGATGTGGTGATTGGAGTTGGGAGAAGATGAAGCTATAGCTAGGTGGGTTATGAACTCCTTATTTGAAGCAGATTTGAATGTTAGTTTGGATTCTTTTGGAATGGGTTGATCTTGGCACTAGTTTTAACTACATGGAGCACTTTGAAGATGAGGAAATTGCCATGGATTTGGGCCTGGTTCCATTTGTTAGGTGGCCAAAGAGGTTGAACCAAGATGAATATAAAAGAGGAATTAGGTTGGAATGGAACAAACTAAAGGATTCTATCCATGAATATGAGGCTTAGGGTAGAAGGGTGAGGGTTATTGTCCCTCTATGATTCTTGTGACGTCACAGGTCAATTCAAATTAGGCGTGTGCATGAAAATGCTTAATTGTTGTGGAGGAAGGAAAAATGGAGTTATTATGAAAATATTATGAAAATGGTGTTTTTTTGCTATAGGTTGGAATAGACATGAATGTGTATGAAGGGAAGGAATGAAATTAAGTCCTTATTTTTTGTTGTAGGCTAGAACAGATGTGAACGTGTTCGAATGAAAGGAAAGAATTTAAGACCAATGATTTTTTTGTTATGATTGAGAGACTTGGGTGTGATGAACTATTAAGGGTGTTTATTGGTTTTCATTATCGATGTAATAGATGAAGCATAGTAAAGATGAATGTGCAATGCCCCATCAGGGAACCTAGGAGAAATTAACCTAAAATATGTTACTAAGTTTACTAAATAATATATATATTTTTCTTAAGAGTTTACAATCAATAATAAATAATAATGCGGAAACAATATAACATAAAATAATACATACTCATAAATGTAACTCATTTACATATTACAAGTTTCAAGGGTCCCATGAAGTATAACTATGTAAATATAATTTAATCTACAAAGTACATTCCATAACATAATCACAAGATATATTTTACATACATTTTAAAACCCAAATTGAAGTATTCCTAGTCCTTTACTTAATTCTAATGAAAAGAACACAAATCATTAAGTACACTAACATATTCATTTCAATTGAATAGTAAGATATGTTCATTACATCAATATAACTAGGATACAATTTGTAGAGTACAACTGATACATTAAGGCATACATAATAATATAATTTCCACTACACATATTGTAGGGATAACAATAATACAATATGAGTGCATATACATTTCCTGAAATCAATGTCACTAACCAGACATACAATGGAATACCAAATATACATCTCATGATAAATTCTCCAAGCAAAGAACAAGAAGATAGAAGCAACATAGAGGATCATCCAAGCACAAAGTCACGAATGTCAGATCTCAATGGTAAAAGAATCACTACCACCCAACCACGTGGAATCGAGAAGTCCACTCCCACCATGCTGAGGAAATAACATTAGGCCTCACTCAGGGAAAACAACCAAACAAGAAAGATTAATGCAATGGTACAAAAGATAAAATTGGTTATAAGTAGTTACAAGGTTATCAAGTATAAATGATCATGACACAAAACAGATGTACCAAATGCAATGTAGGAACCTAGAACACATATAGGGAAGTGTTATCACATAAGTCAACTCTAGGGTCACTTGGTAGCCTCTTTGGACCTTGGCCCCCTAGTGACTCTATGCGGTATCAATAGTCCTTTCGTACAAACAAGGAAAACCAACTATGCTAGACCTCAACATCTCTCTAGATGGGAAACCATCTTCTCCCATTCCCATCCTAGCATGTACTAACACTCAAGGCATGAACGATGAACAATTATCTTTTTAATATTTTCTTTCAATAAATTTATTAAGTTATCACTTATTAAGTCAACTTACAAAGGATACCTAGACAACCACTTTAGGGCTCCAACACGTCCAAAGTAAGCAACTTCCCCTCTATGCTCCTAGATAACCTATACTAATGCTCCTAGCAAAAGAAACAAAGATAAAACAAAACTGAAACCATAAATGACTTCCATAAATCAGTAAACCATGAATGCCATCCAAGACAAGTGCTAAAGCATAACAAATAACTCATCCTATACAAGGATCCAAACTATCCATCCCATACTGGACAAAATAATCACCAAATCACATGGTTATCATATTGCAAGATAAATCATGTCGTCAAGACAAGTCAACAATGACATCAATCTCCAACCATGGAGTAAAACATAATCTAAAGACCATTAGTCAAATCATAGAACAACCATATCAAAAGAAATAAGGTGACCGAGTTAATTAAAACTCCAAACAATAATGGTCATCACCTTATGTGGTTAAATAATATAAAGATCGAGGACTTAATAGAAGCATGACATAAATCCCAGTTACACTCAAAAAAATATGTGAACCAATCATGACGCCAAAAAGGGTTATGAACATTCCATAGTATAAACCCATAGAATAAAAACCATAAAATAATTCAAGTCTAGAAGACAAATTTCCACCTAGGGCATCACTCTACTCATACAAACAAATAATTATAACACGATTAACAAAGCAAAACCTATAATCACAAATTACTAAAACGTAAAGCATACACCAGTAAGGTGTATTTAATATTTTATCAAAAATGACTATTATTATTAGATTAGATAATCATAAGTCATAATTGACTTAGTTACTAACATCATTGGGTTAATTGCAGATAATAGAATATCAATTTACCTTTTTATAAATTAATTTGTAATACTCTATACAAATTAACTTATTGAATAAAAGTATTAAATAATATTATAATTAAATTTTGATATAATTACAGTCTTTTACAATGAACCACTATAAATTAATTTATAAAAATCATTGATATAAATTAATTTATTAAAATAATTACTAAATACAATATAATTAAACTAATTAAGAGAACACTATCTTTCAATTAATAATTAATATTATTAATTAATATATATTCATATTTAATAATATAATTATTAAATACTAATATTTAATATTAATTAATCTTAAATAAAAATTTAAATTAATAAAATTTATTAAACAATTTTTTTTAAAAAAAAAACTTTTAAATAAATTATTTATAAATATATATAAGAAATGTGGGGCCAATGCCCTTCCACATGCTGTTGCAAGCAATAGTCTTGCTACTGTGTGGTAGCCATGCTACTGTGTGACAACATTGATGCCGCCACGGGGGTGGGAGAATTATTTACCCCCGTCCTCCTTTTCAAATATATATATATGTGTGTGTGTGTGTGTGTGTGTGTGTATAATTTTCTCAACACAGAAAATTACTGTGTTTAAACAACAAGCATTTTTTTAAAGAAAATTTAATATAAATGTATGTGTGTGTGTGTATATATATATGTATATATATATATATATACACATATATATATATATATATATATATACATATATATATATATATATATATGTATATATATATATATATATATATATATATATATGTATATATATATATATATATATACATATATATATACATATATATATATATATATATATATGTATATATATATATATATATACATATATACATATATACATATATATATATGTATATATATATACACACACATATATATATATATATATGTGTGTGTGTATATATATATACATATATATATATATATGTATATATGTATATATGTATATATCTATATATCTATATATCTATATATGTGTATATATATATGTATATATCTATATATCTATATATGTGTATATATATATATATACATATATATATGTATACATACATATATATATATATATATATATATGTATATATATATATATATGTATATATATATATATATGTATGTATATATATATATATATGTATATATATATATATATATGTATATATATATATATATGTATATATATGTATATAGATATGTATATATGTATATACATATATATATGTATGTATGTATATATATATATATATATGTGTATATGTATATGTATATATATATATATATATATATATATATATATATATATATATATATATATATAGAAGTTTTACCCATTTAAAATAGGTAGGTTATCAAATTCTAATAGCCTACAAATCTTTCAAGGTAGACCTAGGGTTTTCATAGGTTTATAAAACACAATTTTCTCTAAATTGAACACAAGAGTTTACTAGATCTGAGCTTAAACAAGAAATTCTACAAAAAGAGAATTCAAGCAACTTTCTTCTCAATTTCTCAAAACAAATAAGAATAAACCAAATTCAATTATTTCAAACATTTAACGAACAAAGTAATCCCAAACTTTCAACAATCAAATTCTACACAGAATCCTAGTAGGCACGAGGTAGACAATATTTTCAAAAGGATAATTACATAGGATTCAAAACCTACCTCCAATCTAAGAAAGATTTGAGAAGAAAAGAAGAACACAATCCACAATCCAAAATTTTAGCTTTTAATCAATTTCCTTCAAAACTAAAACCAGAGCCAAAACATATCTCTTAAAAATTTGCGTCCTTAAAAATGACAAAAAATGTCTCTAATATAGAAAACCCACAAACTGAACTCAAACATGCAACTCACCATTAGAAATAAGAACTCAACTATTAAAAACAATAACACATTTAACTCAAAATTACAGAAATTGGAACTCAATTCCAACCTCATTTATATCAATCCTTTATTTAGAAGAATTATTTATTTAATTAATAATTCCAATTCATGCAAATCACTCAACTTTTAATCTTAAATTTATATTTCAATTTTTTTTTATAGGTTATATTCCAATTTTATTAACTGAATGTGTAAATTTAATTGCATGATAATATTTAATTAATAATTAATATTTTTATCATATTAATAATATGTAAATTGATAATTAAATATTAATTTATTCAAAAGAATTATAACTAATCCCTCAGTTAAGTCACTTGACTCAATCTTCCCTCTTAATTAATGTGCATATAATTACATGATTATATTTTAATTATAATTAATATCTTTAGCACCACTTAATAAGCAACTTGATAATTAATATCAATTTATATTATTTGAACATTTAATTTAGATTTTGATTTAATATTTAATTAAATCTTTATTTTCATAATTTAAACTTGTAATCAAGCCTTTTAAATAATCAATGATATTTAATATTTTCATATTCATAAGATAAATTATTTTAATCTCATAATTAACCTGACAAACAAACACAAAGGAAAAACCAATCAAACCCATAAAATAATAATCAAGCTCAAAGAAAGGGTTCACAAATTACGTCACCTTGATGAATTCAGAAGGTAGCAGAAAAGATACTTGTCCACTATTTGAGGACAATAATTGGCTTAGGTTGGGATTTAGACCTAGATGCTATGTCCCCTCTATTACCATTGAGATAATGTGATAGGGCACGCTCATCCAAGTGACAATTCAGGGAAGTCGATGACCGATACCTAAAATTTTGCATAAAAGATGAGCATGTATAAACACACACACACACACACACACACACATATATATAAGACAATGACAAAGATCGACCGATCATGTGGATCTTGCAAGCAAGTAACTATGCATCCATCCCTCAACCACATCAGACACATCAAATAGAAATATAAAACATACATGTCAACCATACACATGCAA